>CM066032.1:526976946-527671946 GCA_033557465.1 Ichthyophis bannanicus
AATGATACCAGGAGTCTGTTCAGAAGAATCCAAATCGCTGTGTTTATTTGTGCACAAGTCCTCTGAACCAGTCAATTTCAAAATTGCTGAGCAAGGTTTTCAAAGGGGCATTACAACAAACTTTTATAGACGTGTCTGTTCCATTCTAGGTATAGAAAAACATTTTTTTCATGTGGTCCCGGTAACCTCCCGTACCCTTCATTCATTGGTCCCGGTACTGATAAGTTTTTATCCATTATGTCCCTTCTGTGGGTATGACACCTGCAATGCCCCCCTTCTAGTCCAATTACAATGGTCAGTTGCATCAACTGTGTTACTTTCACACGCTCCAGGCCATAGACCAATTTGTTGCGTGCAGAGGAATGAGACAGGGTTCTGCAACTCATCTGTCAGCACTCCCAATTATTTGTCCTTTTGCAGATGTACTTTTTCTGCTATCAGTAACTTTTAAACCATGTCTTCTGGTATTTTTCCATCTTTTCAGCGAGCTCTGCAGTTCTGCCTACCGCTAAGCTAATTCAATACTTCTACTGAGTTTTCTATCTTACATAGCAGATATCAGATATCAGCATATTGGGGGATGGTGCAATCCTATATGCCTCATTCCACAGAGCCTCATTTACAGGTCGAAAGCTAGCCATGCTGGCCTGCTTATGTCAGACACCGTGGGTCACAGGCCTGCACCTGCCACATTCCCCCCTTTGATTAATCTCACTCACCCTTATTCCTCAAATAAGGTGTTAGAATTAAATCACCTTGTAGATAGCAATCACATCATATAATTGAAGGATCTTCGTTCCGCTATGACTAGCTTTGTATAAAGCCATTATTTTTAGTGGCGGTCTTCCGCTCTAACCTGTACTATCAATAGTGTTTATGAATGGAACGGCATACACACATGGGATTAAACATGGTAGACTAAGAAGATAACAGGCAACAAGGATTAGTACTAAACCAATGAAAAATCTTAAATCCTCCCACCTCCCCCCATGCAAAGAGGGTGTTAGCAAACCATTAAAGGAAACTTCAATGCGTTGCCAAAGTCGTGTTACTGCACATAAGCATGTCTTTGCATATCTTGTAGCAATTTCTTCAACTACTTGGCCCTTATCATCTATTTTCAAACAGCAATTAGTTAATTCAGCTTACCACATACTCCTCCTTCAGCTGCTAACAAATAATCAAGTGCTATGCGGTTCTGGTATATAGCAGTGTCGCATCTGTGTACTTTGTCTATGCTATAGGCGCTAAGAGCATGACTAGTTTTCATGTTGCAACTACTTGGCTGTCAAGCGAATAAATACGATTACTCATAATAGATTGGAGTACGATAACCATACATACCATCATCATTCCAAGTGGTCAGGTCCATAAATTAACTCAATGATGTCTTTTCTGGGGGCCAATCATGCACCTTGTCCACTTCTCCCCACTTGCCGATTTTGTAAGGCTTTCCTCTTTTCTCTGTCTCAATGCTCTTTTATGTCGGTGGGTAGGGTATACAGGGTATCCTAATTGTTCTCCATGTTCAGTGTTTAAAAGAAGAAGGAAGGTCTGATGGTTTCCTAAGACACATGCTCTCCCCAGTGTGGTGGGAAGTTGTGCATATGCTCGGTTTCCACAGATCCAATATAGGCCAGTGGGGCTTGCCAGGCTTGGACTTTGGCAAGGTTAGTCCATAAACCAGCAAGTTCAGGAAATCTGGCTAAGGGTTAGGAGGTTCAGGGTGCTTGATTCCTGACCACCATGCTGTCTTCTTGGTTGTGGCATTATAGTACTTGTGGCTAAGACAGACCAGCTGTCCTACCTTCTGGGTGAACTGGGGTCCAGTTTCTGGCATAGCAAAGACGTCCAACGATTGAGTGCGCTAACACCCATTCACTGGTAGCCTTGTGTAATTCAGTCTGATTGTAAATATTTGATTTATTCAATTCTTGGGCTTCCCATGGCCATTGGTCTCCCATTTGGGTTCCGCCACAAAAATAGCAATCTGAGATCTTAAGACTAGATAATACTGCTCCGGCTAATTCTAGAAATAAATTCTGCGAGGGGTGAGGGATCTCAAACTTATTTACATGCATGGCTTCATAAAAGGTATTATGAATATGATATTTAGATGACTTGTGGGCTTGGGTATTCAATCTGATATACACAATGGTCCCTGGATCTATTGCTCCTCCAGCAATACGTAAACCAAACTTGTATCCTTGTTTCCATGCATGGGGATTGTGTATACGTAAGTGTAATGGGTTGCAAGCATCTTTCTGACATTTATCATTTGTGGTTGGCTTAGTTAGAGTAGCCATCCGTTTATCTATTTTCTCATCAGTTATACCAGTGTTCCAGGTAGCATAAAAAACACATCCCCAATATGGGCAATAGTAATCTGCTGCTGTTGCAGTACTATAGCCTGATCCCGTTTTACCTGTACACTTCCACCAATTTGTGGCACCTTCTGGACACATATACTTATGATCATTTCGATACGCTTTTTCCCATGTACCACAGGTGGACTGACTATCTCTATTAATGGCATTACATGCATCAAAATTCAAAACAGCAGGTTTAGTAATGTCCTTAAGTGGTGGTGTAGCAGCTAATATAGGTCCATCTCATCCTTCCATCTTATTTCCAACGTGTAATAGGATGGATTCTGATGCGGATTATAGCATGCTTTAATTTTGCCATGAGTGCAAACATTTAGTTCAGTGGTGTTATAGATACACCGAGTTACTGTTCCCTTGCAGGTATAGTAAGAATGATAAAGCAAAGTCTGAGTTACTTTCAGTCCAGTTCTAGTAGAAGTAATGCAAGCAGTGCATGGAGGTAAAGCATGAGTCAGTTCAAAACCTCCAAAGAAGGCAACCAAGGCAAAGCAAAAGCAAAGATACATGTTGATGTTGATTGGAGTTCTTCTGAATCCTCAGCTTGCTGATCTTGATCACGATGGTCTTTTATTCTTCGTCCTGTTTGCTAATGAAGCAATTTAACGGGTGCTGAGTGTTGATTGAAGATCCTCAAGATGTCCAGTACACATTGACCAACTTTTTAGCAATTTCAGTTGGCTTGTGAAGTCTGGTGTAGTCAATGTAGTCTCAAAGTAGTGTGTCAAATCACACACAAATTGGGTTCGTTGAAACAAAACTGTTGCTGCATGAAAAACAGCAATCCTCTTCGAAAGACTTGGCTACTGCAAAGCACTTGTGATGAAGTGTCTAAGCTGCTGGTTGCCGTCTCAGAGTAACTCGCAAGGGTGCATCAAGATGCTGTTCTGCTGTCCACTGCTCAGGTTCAGGATCGGCGGCGGGCTTGACTCTGCTGTGGTGGATCCAGGCGTCGATCTCGGCTACCTTTACTGCAGTTGGGGTAGACAGGATGACGGGGTACGGTCCCTTCCAATGGGGGTTCCAACGGTGTCTTCTTCCAATCTTTGATCCACACCGAAGTACCAGGCTGATAGGGATGCAAGGGTTCCGTCAAGTTGATAGGCAACTGGTCTTGGATCCACGTATGGAGAGTCTGCAGAACAAAACTAAGAGCTAGGAGTTCTTGTCTGGTTACTTCTGAACCAATCTGGGCTAAACTTCCTTTGACTCCCTGCACTATTGGTGGGGGTTTTACCATACAGAACTTCAAAAGGGGAAAATCCTGTTGACTTTACAGGAGCTGAGCGTATTCTGAGTAAAGCTATGGGAAGCACTTGGGGCCATTTCAAGTGTGTCTCCTGACAAAGCATGGACATTTGGGCTTTCAAGGTACGATTCATTCGCTCAACTTTCCCTGAACTCTGGGGTCTGTATGCAGTGTGGAGTTTCCATTGTATCTGCAAAGCTTTTGCTAACTGCTGAGTAACTTGGGAGACAAATGAGGGTCCATTGTCTGACCCTATTACTGCTGGAATTCCGAATCTGGGGACAATCTCTCTCATTAAGACTTTGGTAACTTCTCGGGCTTTCTCAGTTCTGGTTGGGAATGCTTCTACCCACCCAGAGAAAGTACAAACTAATACTAATAGGTAATGGTATCCATTTGCTTTTGGCATTTCGGTAAAATCAACTTGGAGGTTGTGCATGGGGGTAACACCTCCTGACTGAACTCGGGGTGCCGTTATAAGGCCTTGCTTGGCATTATTTTTGGCACAGGTTAGACATTGACGTGCTACTGAGGCTGATATGGTTGTCATCAAAGGGATGTAAAAATGTGGTCTGAGTGCTTTCTCCATAGCACTCTTCCCATAGTGGGTGAATACGTGTAAAGCTTTGACAACAGATGTTCATAATAGTTCAGGAATTACTATTCGACCAGGAGGTTGACTGCCCTCTTCTGGTGGCAGCTCAATCCATCCATCTTTCAATATTCCATCTTCCCTGTTACAATAGTAATCCAATTCTTTGGTGGTATATCGTGGGGTCCATAGATTCAAAGGTACTGGAAACAATGCTGCTTGCATTGGCATAGCTTGTGGGGCAATCTGTCCTGTCATAGCTGCTTGTCGTGCTGAGGCATCTGCAAATCTATTTCCTCGGGCAACTTCTCCTTTTCCTGCTTGATGTCCTCTACAATGCATGACAGCTACACCTGTTAGGGCCCAAACTGCATCAAGTAGCATCAATATCTCGGGACCATACTTGACTGATTTTCCTCCGGATGTGATGAGTCCTCTTTCTTTATAGAGAGCTCCATGGGCATGCAAGGTAGTGAAAGCATATTTGGAATCTGTATATACATTCAGCACAAGTTTTTCTCCTAATAACAATGCTCTGGTGAGTGCTATCAATTCGGCTTTCTGGGCTGATGTGCCTGAGGCTAGAGCTGATGATTCAACTACTTCGTGTTGGGTGACGACTGCATATCCGGCACAGCGTCGTCTGTCGAGGATGAGACTGCTCCCATCAACATAATAGATTTGGTCAGGATTGTCTATAGGCACATCTGTCAAGTCAGGTCGACTGGAGAACACAGTTTTCCATGACTTCGATACAGTCATGTTCTGGGAGTTCTTCACTGATGGGTATCAAGGTAGCTGGATTCAAGGCATGGCTCACTTCAAGTTGTATCTGTGGGTTTTCACATAACATGCTTTGGTACTTCAACATTCGGGAATTGGTGAGCCAATAATTTGCTTTCTGTTCCATAAGGGCAAGGACTGCATGTGGCACAGTGACTCGTATGTTCTGTCCTAGTGTGAGTTTGTCTGCTTCACTCATTAGTAGCGCTGTAGCTGCAACTGCTCTCAAGCAAGGTGGCCATCCTTTGGCCACAGGGTCCAATTGTTTCGATAGGTATGCTACAGGTCGCTCCCAATTTCCCAATTTCTGAGTCAACATGCCCAGGGCATTTCCCTGTGCTTCATGTACAAACAAGTGGAAAGGTTTGTGGACATCTGGTAGTCCAAGTGCTGGTGATGACATCAATTCTTCCTTTAACGTCTTGAAGGCTGTATCCTGCTCAAGTCCCCACTCCAGTGGCGACTTTTCTTCTCCTTTTGTAGCTTCATACAGTGGTTTGGCAATTTGGGCAAAGTTAGGTATCCAGATTCGGCAATATCCTGCCGCTCCCAGAAAGGCTCTGACTTGCTTTCTGGTTGTTGGAGTTGGAATTCTACATACTGCTTCTTTTCTTTCTCTGCCTAATCTTCTGCTTCCTTGGGTAATACGAAAACCCAAGTATTTCACTTCATTTTTGACATAGCTGTGCTTTGGCTCTGGAAACTTTGTATCCAGCTTCATCTAGTAGCTGCAAGAGATCTTTGGTGGCTAGTATACATTCACTTTCTGATATGGCAGCTATCAACAGATCATCCACGTATTGGAGAAGCACTCTCTTCCCCGGGGCTACTGGATAGCTTGAAAGGTCTTGATTCAGTGCAGCGCTAAAGATGGTAGGTGAATTCTTGAATCCTTGGGGTAATCTTGTCCAGGTGAGTTGGCCCCCTCTTCCAGAGACGGGGTCCTGCCATTCGAATGCAAACAATATTTGGCTTACAGGGGCTAATCTTATGCAAAAGAATGCATCTTTCAAATCCAGTACAGTGAAATGGGTAGCTTCAGCAGGTATCAGTCCTAGAAGAGTGTAAGGATTGGGTACAACTGGATGTATAGTTTCAACTGCATCATTTACTCTTCTCAAATCTTGTACTGGGCGATAATCATTTGTCCCAGGTTTCTTTACTGGCAAAAGTGGAGTGTTCCATGGGGATTGACATACTTTTAGTAGGCCATACTCGAGCAATCTTTGTAGGTGGCGATGAATGCCTTCAATTGCGGCTCTTGGGAGAGGGTACTGTTTGACGTGCACTGGTGTAGCACTAGGCTTGAGGGTTACAATCACTGGAGCTATATGCTTGGCTAGGCCTGGGGGACTGCCTTCTGCCCATACTCCAGGTGGTGCATCGATGTTCTTTAAAGTTTGTTCAAAATAGGTATCTTGGATGGAGTCATCAACGTAATACCTCCATTCTTCTTCTCGGGGCACTGTCAGCAGCATTACTCCTGCTGGTTTGGCTTGGGAATTTACTGTCATTTGCATTTCTCCTTGTTCAGAGAAAGATATCTGTGCTTGAAGCTTGGCTAGCATATCTCGTCCCAGTAGTGGCACTGGACATTCGGGCATGTAAAGGAATTGATGAGTTACTTGCTGTCCTCCTAGACTGCATATTCGATTCTGAAGAAAAGACTTTGTGGCTTTGGCACCAGTTGCTCCTATAATGGTGACTGCTTTTGTAGTAAATGGGGCTATCTTTTTGTCTATTACTGAATGTTGTGCTCCAGTATCAACCATAAAGTCCATAATTTGGTCTCCTATTTGTATCCCGACCATAGGCTCCTGGAGACCTAAAGCAAACTTGGAGCCCGGTCTGTCCTAATCCACGTCATTCTCATCATGGGCTGGTGTGGCCAATGCTTGAATGGCTCCTCCTCTCTCTCACTGGAATTGTTCTCGATTGGCTCCTCCTCGGCTTCGGGGATAGCCTCGTCTTTCTTCTCGCCACTGATGATCATTGTCGTCATCTTGCTGGGCGTCTACAAGTTGCGGGCACGTATCTCTCCAATGTCCTTCCTCTCTGCAATAGGCGCATTGGTTCACGCCTAGTCTCTGGGTCCGGCCTCCGCCTTGACCCCGCCCTCTTCCTCTGCTCCTTCGACTAGGGACACCTCCCCTTTTCTGTTCCACTATGGCCGCAGCCAAAAAATCAGCTTTCTTCTTCATCTTTCTATCACATTCTCTCTGTCTTTCATTATCACGATTCACATACACTTTATGAGCGACTTCCAATAACTGTGTTGCATTCATGCCCGCAAACCCTTCTAATTTCTGTAATTTACGTCTAATGTCTGGTTGAGACTGGTTTACAAAAGCAGAATTCACCATACATAAACTTCCTGGTGCCTCGGGATCATAGGGAGTATACATTCTGTATGCTTCAGTTAATCTCTCATAAAAATCTGCTGGGCTCTCTTCTATCCCTTGGATAACTCCTGCAACTTTGGAAAGGTTCAGAGCTTTTTGGCCCCCCTTTTTCAGGCCTTGTAAAAAGCCTTGGCGAAAACGGGCTAGGGCTGTGGATCCTTCATCTGTATTTGGATCCCATTGGGGGTCTTCATTTGGGAATTCTCTCTGAGCTGCTTCCCGACGGTCTATTATATTCTGCCCCTGTGCCGGAGCTACAGGGTTTTATGCCATCCATTCAATAGCTGCTTTTCTAATTCTTGCTCGTTCTTCTGTAGTGAATAGGGTGGTCAGGAGCTGACGGCAATCTGGCCAAGTGGGTTGGTGAGTTTCCATAATACTAGTTACTAATTCTGTCAGCTCCTGGGGCTTACTAGTATAGGAGGCATAATGCGACCTCCAATTTAATAAATCAGTTGTAGAGAAAGGGATATACACATAAGTTAGGGGTCCCGCTACCACTTCATCATTATCATTTTTTACGGGCATTCCCAGGACTTGCCGTAAGGGAAACATTTTGGCTGCCGTAGGTGTCTTTTGGGATCTAAGGGTTATTGTCGTAATTGCCTTTGAAGGAGTCACTTTCTTTTTCTCAACAGGTTTCACTTTGGGTTTATCTTTTGCTGGTTTACTAGTGCTAGCGCTGGCTTTCTCAATTACTTGTACACTGTCCTCCTCGTCTGGGGGATTCTCTCTTTCTCCTTCTTCTATCTCCGCTTCTGGCTCACTTTTTATGTCCTCCTCTTCTCTTTCAGCTAATTCCTCCTCTTCCTCCCCTCCGGGAGGTGGATCTGGGGTTGGGTCCCGCTCCGGCTACGGCCGTCTCTGGGGTTCTGGGGCAGGACGCCGGGCTACTCTTATTGGACCTGGGGTTCGGGGCTGCCTGAGAATTATTTCTGGGGAATCAGGATCTACCAGGATGGGCTTCTTTCTGGCTTTCTTATCCTGCTCTTTCATTCTAGGCTGTTCCGCTTTCTGTCTAGAATCTGTTTTCGCTAACATTATTCTGCACTGTTCCTCATAACAGCGCTGCGCCCAGGGGGGCGGATCTTCACAAATACTTAACCAGGAATCTATATAGGGGTACTGATCGGGGTGCGCTATCCGCACTCTACGGTGTATTGACTGAATAATCTCTACATTAAACGTTCCCTCTCGGGGCCAGATGGGGTCTAGATCGGGCCACTCCCTAGTACACAAAATCTGCAAACGGGCTGCTGTCATTTTAATACCATAATCTCCTGAATATCCCTCTTTAAAATGTGCGATCATACATTCTAATGGAGTGTTTCTAGTAGACCCCGCCCCTCCCATTTCGATGTGTGCGCGCAACAACAGACAGAAGGGAAAAGGAGGGCGGACCGTGGGTAAGGGGTCCACACGGCCCTGGAAACGTATAAGGAGTACAAATAACAAGACAAGACGACAATCGCTTCCCCCTTTTCGCGACCTGAACGCGGTCGCCCGGTCAGGAAATGCGCTACTCAGGGGTCCGCCTTCACTTGGTCCGTGCTGCCAGACCTCTCATTCACACTTCATTCACACAATCATGCTAGCAACGTATCCCAGAATGCATTCGTTTCTATCTATTCTGACTAGTCTTTTTCCCAATTACAAAAAGGATGAGGGTTTCACCCGGCGAATTCCCATGCGGGGTTACTCGGCCCTTCCTTGAGAGTTGATCATGCTCTCTTACCAATTCCCAATATCTCGAGATTACAAATTCCAAAGTTCCAAGTTCCAATGGCAGTACTGCTCTTTCTATTTCTGTCTAGACCCAAAATCAAAACTATACTCACCGGATCCGGTCCTCAAACTTCCCAAGCAGGCGCATGAGTTGGACCTCGGACTCCCCTCACTCGGGTTCGAGGCGTTGGCTCCAACCGGGCCCGGCACCCGCCGAGGTCCGACCAGCTCCCTCCGATACAAGGGACCGGTGGCGCCAGGGAGCAGCCCTCGTTGGAAGGGCGCGATCCCGGCAGGACCAAGCCTATAGAGGCGGAAAGTCGTGGTATATTGCCCTATATACACTTTGATTCCACAACTTCCCGGCCAACGCACCAAGAATATGTAGCAGCAAAGCGCAGACAAACCAATGATACCAGGAGTCTGTTCAGAAGGTCCAAATCATTTATTTGTGCACAAGTCTCGAACCAGTCAATTTCAAAATGGCTGAGCAAAGTTTTCAAGCATTACAACAACTTTTATAGACTTCTGTTCCATTCTAGGTATAGAAAAACATTTCATTGGTCCCGGTAACCTCCCGTACCTCATCCATTGGTCCCGGTACTGATAAGTTTATCCAATTGTGTCCCTTCTGTGGGTATGACACCTGCATGCCCCCCTTCTAGTCCCAATTACAATGGTCAGTTCATCAACTTGTTACTTTCACACTCTCAAGGCCATAGAACCAATTTGTGCGTGCAGAGGAGCAGGGTTCTGCAACTCATCTGTCAGCACTCCCAATTATTTCTTTGCAGATGTACTTTTTCTTATCAGTAACTTTTAAACATGTCTTTCTGTATTTTTCCATCTTTCAGCTCTGCAGTTCTGCCTACCTAAGCTAATTCAATACTTCTACTGAGTTCTATCTTACAATAGCAGGATAGCAGCATATTGGGGGATGTGCAATCCTATATGCCTCTCCACAGGCCTCATTTACAGGTCAAGCTAGCCATGCTGGCCTGCTTATGTTCAGACACCGTGGGTCACAGGCCTGCACCTGCCACACCTGGACAAAGTGTTATAAAGGGCAGTATATCAAATGGAATAAACATAAGCATAATGGCACCCTTCACTAATATTTGGTTACATAACCCTTGGCAATGATGACAGCCTCCAAATGTTCCTTGTAGCCATCTATAAGTTTTATGCATCTGTCTGCTGGTAGTTTTTCCCACTCTTCAACTGTGATTTGTTCTTGACTGGGAGCCTCATTGGCTTGTTGTTTTTAAGTGCCGTCAAGGCGGAGTCGACACATGGTGACCCTCTGGATAGCTATCCTAAATTGTGTTTGGTCTTCAGTCAGGCAGTTCATTCTTGACAGACTGGTACCCGTAGCTGCTGTTATTGTATCGATCCATCTCATTGCTGGCCTTCCTCTTTTGCGTTGATCTTCTATCTTGCCAAGTATGATGTCTTTCTCTAATGATCTCTCTCTTCGCATGATGTGTCCAAAGTATGAAAGTCGAAGTCTTGTCATCTGAGCTTCTAAAGAAAGCTTAGGTTTGATTTCCTCTAGTACCGACTGGTTTGTTCTTCGGGCAGTCCATGGTATACACAGTATTCGCCGCCAGCACCATAATTCAAAAGCATCAATTTTCTTCCTGTCTATTTTTTCACTGTCCAGCTTTCACATCCATATGACGTTATTGAAAATACCATGGCTTGAACAAGTCGAATCTTTGTATGGAGAGAGACATCTCTGCTCTTGAGAATCTTATCTAGGTCTTTCATAGCCATTCTGCCAAGAGAAATGCGTCATCTGATTTCTTGACTGCTTGTTGCTTCTTTATTTATAGTTGATCCAAGTAGGTTAAAGTTGTTCACGATTTCAATTTCTTCTCCTTCAACGATGAACCTGTTGATTTTGCCAGTTGTCATGATCTTTGTCTTCTTTACATTAAGGTGCAGGCCCATTTTGAGACTAGGTTCTTTGATTGTGAGAAGCAAATGTTTCAGATCATCTTCACTTTCAACCAGAAATGTGGTATCATCAGTATAGCGAAGGTTGTTGATGAGTCTTCCACCAATCTTCACACCTCTGTTGTCTTCATACAATCCTGCTTCTCTGATGATTTGTTCTGCATATAAATTAAACAGGTAGGGGGAAAGTATGCAGCCTTGTCTTACACCTTTGCTTATTTTAAACCATTCTGTTTCTCCTTGTTCCATTCAAACTGTTGTTTCTTGATCAATGTACAGATTGTGCAAGAGAACGATCAGGCGTTCTGGTATACCCATTATTCTTAATGTGGACCAGAGTTTCTCATGGTTTACACAGCAAAAGCCTTGCTATAGTCAATAAAGCACAAATAGATATCCTTTTGGTATTCTTTAGCCTTTTCAAGTATCCATCTCACATCCGCAATGATGTGTCTCGTTCCTCGCCCTTTCCTGAACTCTGCTTGCACTTCAGGTAGTTCTTGTTCCAGGTATGGTTGTAGTCTCTTTTGAATAATCTTCAGTAGAATCTTGCTGGCATGTGGGATCAGAGCGATTGTGCGATAATTTCCACAGTCAGTTGGATCACCTTTCTTTAGTATTGGTATAAACACAGATCTTTTCCAGTCAGTTGACCATGATGTTGTCTTCCATATTTCTTGGCAGAGCCTTGTAAGTACGGTAACAGCAGCATCAGATTGCTGTAATACGTCTATGGGAATGCTATCAATGCCTGGTGCTTTGTTCTTTGAAAAGGCTTTCAATGCTGCTTCAACTTCTTCTTTCATCACCAATGGTTCCCGATCATAAGGTACAGGTTGAAATGGCTGTTGGTCCACTTGATCTTTATCATATAAAAACTCTGTATAGTCCTTCCACCTTTTCTTGATCTTCTCAGCATCATTTGACATAGAACCTTGAGCATCGTATAACATTCCAGTTTGAGGCTGGAACTTTTTCTTTAACTCTCATAGCTTTAGGAAAGCCGATCTTGTTTTTCCTCTAATAGTTTCTGCTTCTATTTCCTTGCATGCGTCATTGTAGTACTTTTCCTTGTCCTGTCTAGATGCACATTGGAAATCTATGTTGAGTTCTGCGATTGTCTTTCTTTCTCCTCTGTCTTTAGCTTCTCTGCGTTTCTGGGCAAATTTCAGAGTTTCTTCCGTCATCCATTTCGGCCGTTTTTGCTTTTTCACCTTTTGTAGAGACTTCTCGCTTTCTCCCAACACAACCTTCTTGATGTCATTCCATAACTCTTCTGGAGCTCTGCCATTTGTATCTAAAACAGCAAATCGATTTTGCAGGCAGTTTTTAAATTCCAGTGGTATATTCTCAAGATCATATTTTGCTGCATTCATGAGTAGTTTGCTCTTTTTCAACTTTAGCTTGAGTTTGCATACTAGTAGTTGATGATCTGTACCAAAGTCAGCTCCAGGTTTTGTCTTTGTTGATGTTACAGAGCTTTTCCATCATTGACTTCCACAGATGTAGTCAATTTGATTTTTATACAATCCATTGGGTGAAGTCCATGTGTACAGTCACCGCTTGTGTTGCTGGAAGAAGGTGTTTGAGATGAATAGATCGTTGGTCTTGCAGAATTCTATCAGTCTTTCTCCAGCTTCATTTCTGTTGCCAAGTTTATATTTTCCAACTACTTTACCTTCTTCTTTATTGCCAACATTTGCGTTACAGTCACCCATGACTATCAGGATATCCTGTTTGCATGTTCTGTCAATTTCAGTGTGTACTTTTTCATAGAACTCTTCAATGTTATTTTTTTCTGTAGCTGTTGTTGGGGCATATACTTGAATTATAGTTGTGTTAATAGGCATTCCTCACAGACGAATAGAGATTAAGCGTTCACTGACTGCATTGTATTTCATTACAATTCTTGCAAGTTTCTTCTTTATTATAAATGCAACACCATTTCTTCTTTGTGTTTCATTTCCAGCATAGTAGACCATGTGATAAACTGATGCAAACTGCCCGATGCCAGTCCATTTCAGTTCGCTGACACCCAACAGATCAAGTTGTACACGTTCCATTTCATTCTTGACCACGTCCAACTTCCCTTGGTTCATGCTTCATACGTTCCATGTTCCAATGTATAAGACATCTTTACAGCTTCTGACTCTCATTTCATGCGCAGCTACAACAGCAGTCAGACGTCCCGAGGGCTTTGATCCTACCACATCATAATGCTGGCTTTACTCTGAAAAGTCTTAAGCTCTTCCCCAGTAGCTAGTTGAGTGCCTTCCGACCTGGGGGTCTCATCTTCCAGCACTATAGCACAATTTGTTTTGTTGTAACTATCCACTGGGTTTTCATGGCAAGATACAGAAGTAGATTGCTGGGCCTTTCTTCCCCGCAGTTTAAGTTTGGTGTTGTTGCCGTTGTCACAGAAATGTGATCCTCCGCCGTCAACACTATCCCATTCTGCTGCTGCCCAGGATGGTTTGTCTTGATCTGGCTCCTCAGCTAAGACCTGTCCATCTTGGGAGACCCTGTCAGTACCGATAGTTTAGCTCTCAGCATTACTGATGCACACAAGCCCTCACAGCACGACAATCTGCAAACCAAGTGAGTGCCTCATTGGCTACTTCTGTTTTCATGTTTTTAGTCTGGTACATGAATGTTTCCAGGATTCCTTTTACAAATGGTTGATTTCAGATCTTTCCACAGGTTCTCAATTGGGTTGAGGTCAGAACTCATTGCTGGCCAGTTAAAAACCTCCATTTTTCCTTTAACATTCTTTCATTCTTTTGGATGTATGTTTTGCGTCATTGTCCTGCTGAGGATCCATGACCTTCAACCAAGATCTAGCTTTCTGAAACTAGATAGAACATTTTGCTCCAAAATACCTTGGTAGTCCTCTGACTTCATGATTCCTTTAACACTTTCCAGGCCTCTAGGTTCTGAGGCAGCAAAACAGCCCCACAACATTATAGAATCTCCACCATATTTAACTGTAGGAAGGGTGTTTTTTTCCTTATAAGCTTCATTTCTTTGCCTATAAATGTATCACAGGTCTGCTTTGCCAAAGAGCTCAAGTTTGGTTTCATCTGTCCACAAAACATTTTCCCAGAAAAATTGTGGTTTCTCAAGGTGGATTTGGACAAAAATCAGGCCTGCATTTTTATGTCTGTCTTTGAGCAGTGAGGTCCTCCTTGGCCTCTGCCCATGAAGTCCTACTTTGTTTAGTTCATGGCGATGGTACAGGTTGAAACCACCACTCCAGATTGCTCCCGGTCATCCTTAAACTCTTTGTATATTGTACATGGTATTTGGCAACAGTTCACACTAACCTTCAAATACTTCTTGGATTCATTTTCCTCTTCCCACCATGTCCTGGGAGTTTTTTGACAGTTCCATGAGCAGAAAACCTCTGTAGACCCAGGAATTCCAAGGTCATTGGAGATGGCCTTGTATCCCTTTGAACTTGATGTTTGGTGATAATGGCTTTTCTGACAGTCTCAGGCAACTATCTTGTCTTCACCATTGTGAAAATGGAACAGGGAGTGAATGCGGCCATTTTAAATATTAAAGCCATCATTCATTGGTTGATTCAAGTCATGTGAGTACTGACAATTGATCACAGGTGCATCTAATTTTATCACATTTGGAATGTGATTCTTCTGTTTAAATTAATTTGAATTGTTAAGGGTGCCAATCATGTTCTGGCAATGTCCCAGTTTTAATACTATTTCCTACTATTATCTTTTTAATTGGCCTTGTTTTATTTGATTCTTTCATGCATCAAATATGTGTGCATATATAGTCCAAAGCCATTTCACTGGCCATTTTTTTAGGAGTTATTGGACATTATGGGGTTGAATTGCACGGGTGCCAATAATATTGGCCATAACTGCAAATTCAGTTACACTCCACTGTAGTTGGTCTGAATGAAACACCAATGTTTAGTTGTCCTCTCAGCTTTAAAAACTTCCCAAAATGACTGAAATTGTGTTTCTCAGCAAGGTTCTAGGAGTTTCTCCAGCAGTTCTTGCTCCATAAGGGCTGTCAGATATCTTGGCATTAAGTCCATAAACCATTATTTAAAAGGACCGGAGAAATCCAGAACTTACCCATTGGACAAGCAGCATGGAATCTGTGTACCATTTGGGAACCTGACAAGTATTTCTGAGCTGGATTGGCTACTGTTGGAAACAGGATATTGGTCTTGATGGATCCTTAGTCTGGCCCAATATGGCATATCTTATATTCTTATGTTCTTAGTACTGGCTGGCAACAAAGGAGAATGTCATGACCAATATGGTAGGACAATGAGACTGGCACCAACAGCAGAGAAAGATTTTTTTCAGTTCTTTTTCATTTATTTATTTTTTTCTGTTTCTTTTGGTCTTTGCTTTATTTTTTATTTCCTACTTTTGTATTATTTTGGAATAAGAGGGTTGGAAGGTAACCACTGGAACTGGATACTATCCCAGAGAGACTCCAGTGGAAACTGTGAACAACACAGTGAGGCACTGAAGGCAGAAAATGTGAACAACTAACCCTCAGTACGGCAATAAGCTTATCCCTTCCCCGAATCGCATGCAAATGAAGGGAAATCAAACAAAGGGAGGTTTGTCTTCAAAAACACTAACTTTTCTACCAAGTCTGGTGCTATTTATGAATGATGGGGAGCCCTGATGCCCCCTGACATGGAGACTATATGTTCCCTGGCACACTAATTGGAGGGCAAGAAAGGAAATGCTGATCAATATTAGCCAGGTCTGGACAGATTGCAGACTTTTGTGCCAAGTATGCCAAGAGATCTGTGTGCATGGCGTCAATGGGCTCTGCAAGGTAGTGTGTCACTGAAATCCATGCAGGAATCAGACTTGTGGCAGGCTGATCTCTGCTGCTTAGCATTGTAGCAAGGGCTTTGGTCACCAAAGATTTTACCTAACTGAGGCTTATGGGCAACTGACATATAAAGGTGGGGGTGAGGGTAATGATAGGTGACAAGGTGGTGCTCATGGTACCAGTACAGCTTGCCAATGTGCCTTCTATGTCCCCTGCTGCATCATCTCCACCACTGCTCCTCTGCCTCTGACTTTCCTTTTCCTCCACTTCAGTCAACATTTTTCCTTCCAGTAAGTCAGTGCAAGACTTCTTTTCATCTACCGGTCACAGAGACCAGTTAGAATATAAGCATCTTCCTTCATAAAGAAATGCAACTATTTTAAAACTTGACCATGCAAGAAGTCCACCATCACCAAAACCTTTGCTGTGAATTCCTGCGGCTGCTGAAAATCCTCACATTCGCCTGTAAAATTTTCTCTACCGGAATAAGAAGACTCAGGGTAGCCCTTATAGAACTTAATTCCTCTGTGGAATACTTAAAGGGCTTTAGAACTATTATTACTTGTGTGATATTTGTCCAATCCTAGTGACACAGGGGACTTTCAATGCCGATCTCAGTCCTCAATGACATCTGATGCAGGGCTCGTCATTTCTCCTCTCTGGCATTTCATAAGTAGAATTCCACCTGGTGGCAACTTCCTGTTTGAGCTGGTGTACAGGTATCCCTGCTGCTTCCTGCTTCTCACACAGTTCACGTCCATCCTTCATACTACTTTCCAGCACATCTCAATCAGTCCCTCAGGACAGGGTTGCCACTTCTCTTGTTCCCCAGTCCTAAGGAGTCTCTGACAATGAGGTGTAGCAAGTGTGCAAAGTATCTGATCCCCTGCGGGCCCTACTGTCTTTACCATGTTTGTCCCCCTAACTGGTACAAATAGAAGAATATAAGAACATAAGATATGCCATATTGGATCAAATCAAAGGTCCATCAAGCCGAGTATCCTATTTCTAACAGTGGTCAATCCAGGTCACAAATACCTGTTAGATTCTCAAAAGATAAACAGGGGAGAATAACCATAAGAACATAAGATATGCCATACTGGGTCAGTGGCTTTTCCCTGTGCTCTTTAAGAATGTTTTATGGACATTTCCTCCAGGAACGTGTCCTACCCTCTTTTAAACCCAGCTACACTACTACTTTTATTACACCTTCTGGCAATGAATTCCAGATTTTATGGGTTTGAGGACCATAATGATGCCATTTTTATAAATTATTTTTATTTATTTTATTTGTGTGCTTTTCTATACCGCCCCTTCCAGAGATCAGGGGCGGTTTACAAGGAACTTAAAAAAACAATATAACATACAGTGAAATATTGTATTACATAGAACATTAAGGGAACATAAGAACTATGTTACAAAGAAACAATGTGTAAATTATTTACATGCTTGAACAAAAACTATTTACAATAGTTATTTGTAAAGTCATATGTACAGTGTTGGGAGGAGGGCTGTTTAGAATAGTTATTAAAGGAATTAGTTAGGATTCAGTGAGTGAGAAGTGTCAGAGATGGTGATAAGCAAATGCTAACAGAAGTGAGTCTTGAATTAGGTGGGGTAGACTTGTGTTTGGTTAGTTGTGTATTCTTGTGTAGTATATTTGATTGTAGGTTGTAGGTTGCTGTAGTGTTGACTAAACAGATAGCTTTTAAGTTCCTTCCTGAAAGAGGTAAGGTCCTTAATCTCTCTTAGGTTTAGTGGTAGTTTGTTCCATTGGCTGGGAGCATAATATGAAAAAGCAGTGTTGGTGGTTATTTGTTTCGATTTTCTCACGGCATTGGGAATTAGTAGCATGTTGAGATTTGTTTTTCTTCTAAGGGGCTTGTTTACAAAGCCGCGGTAGCAGTTTCTGATCGTTATCGGAGCCGCGGCCCTGTTGAAATCAATGGGGCTGCGGCTCCGATAACGATCGGAAAACACTACCGCGGCTTTGTAAACAAGCCCCTAAGTCTGTTTTCTGGTGGAGTCTGAAGTAATGTTGCTAACTGTGATGGGGCTAAGTCATTAATGAGTTTAAAAGTGTTGACGAGGGTTTTATATTGAATCCTACTAGAGATTGGAAGCCAGTGGAGAGCGTATAGGATAGGGGAGATATGATCGAATATTTTGGCTTTCGCAATGATTCGAGCAGTGACATTCTGAGCTCTTTGAATAAATTATATAGGCTGAGGCTCACTTGCCTATTAAAAGTTGTCTTACAGGGCACTTGGTAAAAGGGAGCTAAAAGATGCATCATCCTCTAAAATCCCACCTTCACAACCATGTCCAATGGATGGTTATCAAAGACTATCATCTCTCCGATGCACCGAGTCACCACCCTTGAGACTGCCTACCATCTTCCTTGTGTCAGTGCTAATGAATTCTTCCCCATGTCTTCCATGGTGCTTGCTTTGATGCACATCGGGCCTACTGCCATGCCATTTGCTTGGGAAAGGGATTTTGTTTTTACTATACTTTTCCCACAACTGCTATTTCCACTCCAGGATAGAGTCCCCAGCCTAGGATCAGTTCCCTACTTTGTGCCAAGCTGGAAAGGGTGCTGTTTTCCAAATGATTCAGCATGCCACTATTTGTAAGATGACCCATCAGCTTCCCTTTACTAATCTGCTTCTTGCAGTAATTGTATTCTGCATACCGTGGGTCCACAAGCACTTGAACATGCCTATGCATGACTTTGCCTCTATCTCCTTGGGGAGATTCTGCAGCTCTTGGCATCTTTCCCATTCTCTATTGTTCTCTCTACCTCTCACTTTCTACCTCACCAGTTAGCATGCTAAAAACAGGCTATTCAACACCGTTCTCAGCCTGCACACTTTAGAAGTATGGAGCGGTTCAGATGTAAATCCCTCCCTTTTAGATCCCTCAAATTCTGTATTTGCCAGGACCATGTCCACACACTTTCCAGCAGGGAATATGGTGCACCTGCTGCTCTGCTCAGTTGCCTTCAACTGCTGCTTCTCTCATGTCCCCTACCTTTTACTATAACAATCTTCCTTTGTGTCTCTGTCCTTTTATTGCTGTACCAGAAGATGTAGCTCTCCTAATCTCTTTAGCTTCATTGGTGGACTAGAGAAACCCATAAGCATACCATGGTGATGACCTGTCTCTGCACACTTTTTCCAGTACTGCCCTCACCTTTCATCTCTTCTTTCCTTCTATAACCATTTAATTTTCCAAATGTACCCTTCCAAAGCATTATGATGTGTTCGGGCTGGTTTTCCAGAAAATGGGAGCAGGGACCACCTTTCTTTTAGCTCCCTGTCCCACCCATCAGGCCTGTGCCACTCTGGGGTACTGCCATCCCACGTGCACTACTTCAGACACACGCCCTGAGGTCACCCATCTGTTCTGGTATAAGTCCACAGTGTGCAATTAACTTGCCTGCTCCTTCACACTCTTCAAGTAACTGAGGAGAGGGGGGGATCTATTTGCC
This sequence comes from Ichthyophis bannanicus, assembly GCA_033557465.1. Classification (NCBI taxonomy): domain Eukaryota; kingdom Metazoa; phylum Chordata; class Amphibia; order Gymnophiona; family Ichthyophiidae; genus Ichthyophis; species Ichthyophis bannanicus. The sequence goes on from CM066032.1 coordinate 526,996,361, forward strand.
CAGCTAATTTTCCTATCAGACTGCATTCCCAGTGCTTGAGAGTGTGATCTGCCTGTTTTTTAGTGTCCTTGCCCATTCAGTAGGCCTGTGTTGCCCTGAATTACCATCACCCTAGGTCTGCTATCTTAGATAGTGGCTCCGGGGTCACCTTCCCAGCTTGGCATAGGTACTTCAGTACCAGTTACCCTGTTTGCCTGTCAAATGCTCCTATTAGACTGGAATCCAAGCTTTTTGTTTAACTTTTAGCTTTATTTAACTGTTTTCTATGAATATGGAATGGAATAGACAGATTAGGTAAAGTGCCCTTCTTCCTCCACAGCTGCTGTTCCAGACAATACGTGAACAAGATTGAACAAAACATGTATTTCACTGTATCTTCTGTTTGTGTAATGGAATAGATAGATTAGATATTGTATCCTGTCCTTTCTAACTGCCATTGGCTGTGTTGTACAAATAAAGTGCAAACCTTCCATCAATGCTTAGGAGAGTAAGCAATTGGCAGTTGGGAAACTAAAAGGCAGACTTTTCCTAGCCTTTCTTTTTTTTCCAGATCTACTCCCTCACCCCAGAGAAACACTCCTTGGAGGAATGGATAAGAGGATAAGAGGAGAAAGCCTATCAGTTGTAAAAGCAAATATAGCAGCACAAGGAAGGCAAGAACACTGTTTTCTTCAAGCTGGATTTTTTTTCAGTCTGTTTTTGTACCTCATTCTTTCTTGCTCAAAGTTTGATTAGAAGCTCTCTGTTTTTATGCCTTTAAGTCCTAAGCTCCAAGGATTTCTTTCCCAATCCCATAAAACAGACTTAAAGCTGCTTTTTTTTTTTATCATTCCTGTTTTTTCTCCTTTGCAATCCTAACTTCTGGCACCCCTTCCTTCCTTAATCTCTGAAAGTCAAATACAAAATGGTTCTCTGAAACTTAGGCTGGGATGTGTATTGCAACCCTGCTGTGGCCTCATCACCTACAGGATTTGTGGAACTGAGGCAGGGAAAAGGTTTTTCTGTTTCCTATAAAGGATTTGCAGCATAAATAGGTGAAGTGCCTCATGCAATTTCTGTTCAACCCAGCTTTACCTTCTTCCCCTCCCAGATTGGCTCTAGTGTGTCTGGTAGCCTTAACGCTTGATGAAAATAAAATTAACAAATGGCAATTTGGAAAATTAGTTAGTTGCCTTGAAACAAACTGAAAATTGTAAGTTTTTTTTCAATTCATATGAAAGTGAAAGCATATGCCTAGAAAACATTTATGATCCTGACTGCCCCCCCCCCCTTATTCTCCTGTTTATATCCACATGTATTATAACCATTTACTCTTAGTTTCCATCTTAATCCCGTTTGTTGTATTTGTATTGAGGCAGCCATGAGGTAGCTATAGGTAGCCCTTCCCCCAAGCCATGCTGCGAACTGTAGATAGCCCTTCCCCCAAGCCATGCTGCAAGCCATGAGGCTCTGATCAGCCTGACCCTTCCCCCGCAAGCCATGAGGTAATCAGCCTACTAAGAGAGACATTGAGATTCCAGTAGGCACCCTTCCCCCACTCCAGGTCTGAGCACAGTATTTCCCTAGCCCTGAAACCAACAGACCAGAGCATACCGGTTTGGACAGGTCACCCAGGTACCTCCCCAGGGGCTGCTGATTGGTGGGCAGGAAATACCTGTGGCAAATGGGATTGTAGAATGAGTTTAAAACTGTACTGTATATAAGGCATTGTAGGCCGTCCCTCGGGGTTCAGACCCTTGTGGAGGTTGCTGGTATCTCTGTCTGATCCTGTGCACATTAAAGATCCTGTTTGCATTCCAGCCTGCCTGTGAGTTTTCCTTCTGTGGGTGAGTGATTGAATAAGAGCTTTTCACAGCGATTGCTGCAACATTTTGGTGCATTGGCCGGGAAATATTAAAAGAAAAGCCCCTCTCATCACACCCACGGTGGGAAGACTTCTGCTTTTGCAGCATCTGGGCCTCCACCAGTCAGGGACCGGCCCCTCCAGGTGATTAACTGTCCTTGGCGCCCCCGGGCCACTTTGTGCTCGGAAGGACACCTTGATTTGTCTGGACAGCTGGTCCCTGCGGTTGAATCCCCGATTGAAAAACCAGCTGGATAGACTGGCATCCAAACTTCCTGTCTGATCAGAGTTCTGGTGAGTACTGCTACCTTGTCTGGGGCTAGTTCTGTACTCTATCTGTGAGTCCTGGTAATTTCTGGGAACCTGTAGCAGCCTGATCAACTGCACGAGCAGTCCTAGTATGGGCCTTAGTGGCCCTGAAGCCATTGCTCGTCCTGTATCTGAATCTGAATACCGGTAAAATCTGAATATCTGAAACTGCAGTAATCTGAGATCCTTTAAAAGCGCTGCCGAAAGAAAAAAATGTAACTAAATATAGCACTTGATAAGTTAAACATACCTGAGATAAAGAATAGATCGCTGCTTCTCTTCTTTCCTTTCTGCTTGTGGAGAGTTTTCTGAAGCGTGACTGCAAGGAGAGGGCTCTGATGTGCTTCCGTTGTGTTCCGTTTCTAGTTTGTGTTAATTTCTGCTCCGATGTTGAATTCTGCCCTCCATGTGCTCCGGTGTGGTTTTACTGCCTTTCTCTGAACCCCCGATGTAATTTCTGTGCTCCGATGTAAGTTTCTGTTCCCCCCATGCTGCTACTGTGTTAATTTCTGCTCCGATGTTGAATTCTGCCCTCCATGTGCTCCGGTGTGGATTTACTACTGCCCTTCCCTGAACCCCCGATGTAATTTCTGTGCTCCGATGTAAATTTCTGTTCCCCCATGCTGCCGCTGTGTTAATTTCTGCTCCGATGTGAATTTCTCTCTCAGTTGTGCTCCGATGTTAATTCTGCCTCCCCCCATGCTGTCCGATGTGAATCCATGCTCCCCATGTGAATTACTGCCTTCCCTTGGGCCTCCGCTGAGGTTTTGTGCCTCTCGGTGCTGTCCCGGTGCACAGCTGACCCCCGCTAAATTTTCCGGTGTTCCCTTGAGCCCCCGCTAAGGTTCCGGCCTTCCCTGGGCCCCCGCCGAGTTTCTCTGCCTTCCCTGGGCCCCCGCCGAGTTTCTCTGCCTTCCCTGGGCCCCCGCCGAGTTTCTCTGCCTTCCCTGAGCCCCCGTTGGGTTTCCTGCCCTTAAAACCAAAAATAAATAAATAAAATGCTAACCTTTTGTTTTTTGGTTGATTAAAAGAGAGGTGATGCTTGGAAGTCCACCATTTCCCCTTTTTTTCCATCTGTGGAGAGCCGGTGTGGAGGAGCACGAGGAGGTAGCAGCCATCTTGTGGACACCACGTGCGTTTCTCTGCAGAGGTATTGGGCTGCCCTGGAGTGATCCTGGAGCTCCATCTAGTGGTCATTTAAAAACTAGCTGTATTTTTATCCTTATGGTTAAAGTGATCCTGGAGCTCCATCTAGTGGACATTAGAAAATAGCTAGCTATATTTCTCATACTGTACTGTATTTCTAATATCCTCATGGTGAAAGTTAAATCCTATGATACAGCTAGAGAGAGTGTCTGTGATGTATTTGTAACAAGCTGCTACTGAGGAAAGAGAGTGTATGAGTATTCGCTGCTGAGACGTCTCTGTTTTCTGTTTTCCCTCTTTCTTTTTCCCTTTGTGGTCCTGTGTGTTTTGTGCAACCAAACTCTGCCTGTTACCAGGATTATATTGTATATTGTATTCCCAGAAGTGAGATTAGAAAATTTACACTGAACATTGTGATTTGTGAATTGTGATTAGAGCATGGGGTCCGGAGGCTAAATTATAGTGAAGGAGTATCCGGACCAGCTTCCCTATATAGATTCATGGCTGGCCCATATAGTTAATGTACTGTTATGTAAAAATTGCTAGTGGCTCTGTGTTTGTTAGTGGCTCTGTGTTTAGTTGTGACATTAGGGAAAGAAAGTTTTTGTCCAGACATTAGGTCTTTATATTTCAGGATTGATTTTGATACTCTATCAGTAAAAGGTGAAGTTATTGACGAGTCGCCCCTGTGTCCCCAAACAGTGAAAAACACCAGGTCTACTGATTGCAGGGAAGGGGACAGTTTGGAAAAGGGGGGGGTGGGGTTTGCTGTGTGTGGACTGTGGTACTGGTATATCAGTAAAGAAAGACAATTGCATTGTTTGATGCATATCCAATTTCATTGCTATGTTTCATGCATGATCAGTGGTCAGGGAACCAGGTGTTTTGGTCACACCTCTCAGCGGTGACTGGGGGATAGTTGGAACTGCTGAAATAGTTTGCATAGCTATAGAAAGATACTGGGAGGAGCTCCTTCTTCTAGCAGATGAATGGAGGCCCATTAGAGAGGACAAAAGAAAAAAAAATCATCTAGGAGTCTTTCTCCTAGAGGACAAAGAACCCCAATTCACCTAGCCACACCTAGCCTGCAAACAATCCTCTTGTCATCAATTTTAATTGTAGAGTTTGAGCTTCTAGAACCATGAGGTGCCTCCTTTGAGCATCCTCAAATGTCTGCTGGAAGCAAACAAAGGCTGGAGAAAAAAAAATCCTTATAAGATCATGAAGAAATGAAGATTTTTTTTACTTGTCCTTTAAAGCCTGGATTTTCTCTGGTACATATATTTGGTTTTGACTGCACATACAAACTTAAGCAAGTAATACTTCTGCATGATATGCCATCTTTGGCAGTTTATTCTGCAGACAGTAAATGCTGTGCTGATGATTGCGTTCTTTCCTGCTTGATACATTAAACTGCCTTGATCAACTGTATTCATTTTTCTGATACTACAATGATATTGCATTCCAGATATCCACCAACGTTCTTATAAAGTATCAGTTTCATGCCTGTTTTGAACTATAAGATACAAGGTAATCACTTTGCCTTGTTAAGCTCTGTGCTGATGAATGATGAACAGGACAGTAACATCATAGGTGCTATTTAGAATAAATTCACCTGTCCTGCTGTATTTGAATTTTACATGTTGGTGTCCAGAGTTCAGGAGCACAATATATTATAGCACTGTGAGATACAAATCTTTTTAGTTTATACATTTGTACTTTGTTACCAAATATACTGGTAGGAGTACATTATGTAGAGGTCCAGTATACACAGCAATAAGATGAGTAAATATTAAATTTTGGAAAGGGGCTGATCTGAAATCGCTTGGTTCCCAAGTATATAAAGCAAATTTAGTGGAAAGATGGAACTGTGATTCCCAGAAATATGGAAATATTTGTAAAAATATTATTTACAAATATAATGATAACATTAACTCGAGTTGATTGGATAAAACTAAATCTTACTTGTCAGCAATGATCCAGGAGAGCTTTGAGAAAATGAATGAGAGAGAGGGGCAGAAGGTGAGACGACAGCCTAGGAAAAAGGCAATAAAACGTGCTACTCCAAGTGTGATGATCTGGGCCACTGGAATTCTGACTGCTCTAAGACTCCTCGAGGACCCACAAGGCCTGAGAAAACACGAACCTTGTACATTTATGCCTCTGAAGAGACATGAATAGGCAGGGGGGAATAGGCCAAGAAGAACCCGAGGAAGTATTGCCATGAGGCTTATTCACAAATGCCTTGCAGACCAAGAAGAACCAGAAGGAGTATCGCTATGAGGCCCAACCACCAATGCCTTGTACCCTCTTAGTCTCTCACCTCAAGAGGATCTCTTTTGACACCATAATTAATGGATAGCTTACATAAATCCTTGTGGACCACTGCATTTTCAAGATCAGTCCAAGTATTTTTTAAGTTTCCTACAGTACTCTCACTGGGAACCAGGTGTACAATAGACTCTAGTCATACATGAGAGATATGTGGCTGTCATGTTAGGAGCCATATTTCTTTCTATTGGAATTGATGTATCGTTTTATATTGAAGATTGTTTAGACAGTCGCTATTTAGAATGAGCACCCATGCCAATCTAGAACTGCACCAATTAAGTTAGTGGGAAATGGACACTGTTTACAACAATACTATGTCTCTAACAATTGTTTTAGCAGCCTTGCCAGATAAGGATACATTAGTATGGTATAGAAAAAAGAAAAATTGAAGGACCTATGTATGTAGTTGGTGGAAAGTGTTGTGAGGGGTAAAGTGATATATTAAGAAGAAGGACTCTGATGGACAGTAAACTGATGAAGGTAATTAATGATGTGGAAGGACTCTGATGGACAGTAAACTGGTGAAGGCAATTTAATGATGTGAAGTGATGTATCTGGCTAATGAATATAAAAAATGATGAGCATTTTATTCAACTATGCCATCTCCAGTATCTTCAATTTAGGAAGTCATCTAGGCCCCACCACAATACTCAAAGATTGTAAGTAGGCACCTGGAGACAGGCTGGGTGCACCTTGCATCCTGATGAGCTTTGGAAAAACCCCGCACTGACCATGTGGTACTTCCAGATGTTTGTTTGCCTTACTTTTCCTCTGTGTGTCCTGGCCAGGCATGCAGAGGCAAAGGGGGATAAATTGATGACAAATTCTCACAGGCAAAAAAAATTGGTGTGATTCTAAAACTTGTCAGAATTACAGAACACGCGCGTGCACTTGTCTGATCTGTAAACATGTGGAGATCAGTCAAGGGCATAATGGAATATTTCCTACCAGCAAAGGAACCTCCAGTGATAATGGATCCAGGAGTGGAAGCAGGATCTGCTGACTCCCCAGTGGCGAGACCCGTATACTGTTCTGCGGACCACCCCCACGGCTGTCAAGGTGGCTGAAGTTGCTCCGAGGATCCATCACTCTCGTGTCAAGGCCGCTGCACCAGAAATTGTTCCAGCCTGGACTTCTGTCACAGTTCCAAACCAGCCCCTACGCTTTGACACTTCTGCCCAGTACGGGGTTCTAACAGACTGCCGACGAACTCTGGACCACCGGAGAGACTGATTTACAGACACCTTTCCTGGAACCGGGATCAGACTGAGAAAAGGTGCCTTAGCTGATATAGACTTGCTTTCAAACAAGTGCAGAGACTACTAACACAGCAGTATTACTTGCCCAAACTGCTCTGAACATGCAGACCTTTGTATACGTAACTCTCTACCTTAACTTGTCCCATTGCTGTACCGTACATTTTAACCAGGTGCCTTTTTCCTTACAGGTTGTTTCCACCCTTGGCACCCTGGTAGAACGCAAGGCGGCTGCCACGGTCATGGCCCTGACCCAATATACTCCTCTGCGGCTTGCCTCCAGTAATAAAGCCCTCAACCGCCTCTAGCGGTTGAGGTCTTACTTAAAAAGGGGGGAATGAGGCAGCCATGAGGTAGCTATAGGTAGCCCTTCCCCCAAGCCATGCTGCGAACTGTAGATAGCCCTTCCCCCAAGCCATGCTGCAAGCCATGAGGCTCTGATCAGCCTGACCCTTCCCCCGCAAGCCATGAGGTAATCAGCCTACTAAGAGAGACATTGAGATTCCAGTAGGCACCCTTCCCCCACTCCAGGTCTGAGCACAGTATTTCCCTAGCCCTGAAACCAACAGACCAGAGCATACCGGTTTGGACAGGTCACCCAGGTACCTCCCCAGGGGCTGCTGATTGGTGGGCAGGAAATACCTGTGGCAAATGGGATTGTAGAATGAGTTTAAAACTGTACTGTATATAAGGCATTGTAGGCCGTCCCTCGGGGTTCAGACCCTTGTGGAGGTTGCTGGTATCTCTGTCTGATCCTGTGCACATTAAAGATCCTGTTTGCATTCCAGCCTGCCTGTGAGTTTTCCTTCTGTGGGTGAGTGATTGAATAAGAGCTTTTCACAGCGATTGCTGCAACAGTATGTCTTGAATAGATTATAAACTCTATAGAGAATGGACTGTATCTTACATATAAATGTACAGCACTGCATATGCCTTGTAGTGCTACACAAAGGATAATTAGAAGTAGTAGCAGCAGAACTCAGAAAGCAGAGCAGGGAAATCAAACTAACGTAGGGTTCAACGAATAAGCTGCTCGAAAGGCTTTTGGGAGTTAGGAATCAAAGGAATCTTACTTGATAATTATATGGGTTTCACTTTTGAAACTTATTCTATCAGAACTCTTAAGAACAGAAATAATCATGTCATACAAAACTACCCTGCTTGAAATAGGTTTGTAATGACCCTTTTCTGTTTAAATAAGAGATAAAAAAAGAACCTCTGTCCAGAAATTTCTCACAAATCTTAGTTTGGTAAGAACATAAGAACATAAGAAATGCCATATTGGGTCAGACCAAGGTCCATCAAACCCAGTATCCTGTTTCCAACAGTGGCCAATCTAGGTCATACGTACCTAGCAGTTTCCCCAAAAGACACAGGTTCCACATAGCTTGTATTGGGTCAAGTAGTGATATCCCAGGTCCCTTCTTAATAATGGTTTATAGACCTTTCCTCCAGGAACTTGTCCAAACCTTTTTTAAACCCAGCTACACTAACAACTTTTACTACATCCTCCGGTAACAAATTCCAGAGATTGATTACACGTTGAGTGAAAAAATATTTTCTTTTATTAGTCTTAAATAGGTTACCCTGTAGCTTCATTGCATGTCCCCTAGTCTTTCTATATTCTGATAACGTAAACAATCGATCGTTTACCCGTTTCACTCCGTTCATTAATTTATAGACTTTTATCATATCTCCCCTCTGCCATCTCTTTTCCAGCTTGAAGAGCCCGAACCGTTTTAGCCTCTATTCATAAGGGTATCCTTCCATCCCCTTTACCATTTTGGTGGCTCTTCTCTGAACCTTTTCTAATAACGCTATATCCTTTTTAAGATACGACGACCAGAATTGCACACAATATTCAAGGTGCGGTCGCACCATGGAACGATACAGAGGAATTATAATATCATTTGTTTTATTTTCCATTCCTTTCCTTATGACACCTAGCATTCTATTTGCTCTCTTGGCCACCTCTGCACACTGGGCCGAGGGTTTTAACATGTTATCCACGATAATGCCTAAATCTTTTTCCTGGGTGGTGGTTCCTAATGTGGAACCTTGCATCGTGTAACCATAGTTTGGGTTGCTCTTCCCTAGGTGCATAACTTTGCACTTGTCCACATTAAATTTCATCTGCCATTTTGATGCCCAGTCTTCCAATTTATCAAAATCCTCTTGCAATTTTCCACAATCCTCATGGGTTTTAACAACTTTAAATAGTTTTATGTCATCTGCAAATTTGATATCCTCACTCATTATTCCCTTTTCCAGGTCATTTATGAATATGTCAAAAAGCAGCGGACTCTTATTAGGTTGTGACATCTTTTATTGGCTACACAAGAAAATATGCTGCATACAGGCTTTCAAAACCATTTTAGTCACAAATTCATTTTCTGTCATCTAGTTCTAGCCAATCTTATAAGTTTTATTTTGGCACTGGTTACATGTATTAGCTATGTTGTCCAAATGATGATTTTCTTTGGTACATTTTTGGAAACCTTTTTAAGAATTTAATTAAAAATTATACTGTAATCAGCTACTACAATGGAGAAGTTGCTTGTGTATTGTGAGCCAGTGCCATATTTAATAGCACTTACAACTAAAATTCATCAGCGAAACTCACAGGGGCCTCAGTTTTGCAAAGACTAACAAGCCATGCAAATGGCTCAGTATCTGAATAGATTTCACCCTCTGTTTTTTTTTCCCTCATTCTGTAAAAGCATCAAACTCTCAGAGCTCCTATTCTCTATTGCCATCAGCCTGAGGAATATTTAACTCCGCACCTTGGAGATTCAATTCTGTGCATGAGGCCATAAGGATCTCCTCCTCTCTCCATAGAATGGATGAGCATGGGAAACATTTTTGGTTCAGTTTGTTTTAGTTCACTCACCCATTACATTCTTGCTCACATACCAAATGTGTAAATTAATTTGTTTCTTTCCTTTCCATTAACCTCAATGGGGCAAGCAATTTTGTACTCTAACAGTGAGGTTTTCTATTAATTTTCAAGGCAATTTACTTTAAACTTGCTAGCAGGCATCTGTAACAGAGGCAACGGCACTACAAGACAGCAAAAGGGTATTTTTATAATGGGGTATCATGGGAAGGCACCTACAGCGATCACACCTTAAATTAAGGCACATGCTACAGAAGGGAACGTTAGAAGATCCCTCCAAGTGCAATTTGGGATGCCTAAGCTAGAACATCTGAAAATATGCTGGCACATCCATGTGTAGACCATATTCAGACTCTAGCTGTCTAGGATAGCCAAATGTTTAGGATAGTGTATGCTGCTATTGTTGAAATTGTGTTGCGCACTGGGGATGATAGAGTGCTTTCTTCTCTACACCCTCTGGATGTTTTTCAGCTAAAGCCAGTAATGTTTAGATGGTTGTTTGTCGCTAGGCATGCCTGGGAGCAGGTGTAAAGTTAGATGTGATGCCAGACATCTATGATATTTTGGTGATCAGGCGAGGATGTTAGGGAAATGTCCTAACCACATCTCTAGGCTCCTGAGAGTGCCCTGATCATGCCTCCTCCACGCCCCCAGTCAGCTGGGGATTTCACCATAGCTGCCTTCTAAAATGACTCTGGAGACTGTCTCTGTGCTTTGGACATCTCTATGCCCAATTTGTATGTCCAAAGCGTGAATAGGGCTGCTAAAATGACCCCCACAGTGCATAGCTAATCTGCTCTCAGACCTCATGTATTCATGACCCATTATGTCTTGCAGTATATCCATGCCAGGTCAGCAAACTCTTTGCATGCTTTCAACAAAGTATTATTAGAACTGTTCTTTAGGGATGTGCACAACTGCATGGCAAAAGATTTTGGTTCAGTCATCTTCAGACCCAAATCACTGAGTGAGGGTGAAGTATCACCAGCATTGACTGTAAGAACTTAAGGAAATGAGGGAGAAACGTTGGCAGAGTTTAGTGATATCAAGATCTCCTGAGGTATTTGGAGCACAAATGTTGTTTGCTTAGAAGAAGAGTGGGGCAGGGGAGTTATAATCATGGGCTGGGAGGCAGAACAGATCTTTTTTTATATATATTGTAGAGGGAAAAAGTCTCAAAGAGTAAAGCAGCACCAGCAACAGTGGAATGAAGACATAAGACATAAAGGGGGCCATTTTAAGAGCCTTAGTCATGATTGGATGTCTCAGTCACAGAGATGTCACTGGAGCCATTTTACAAATGGCTTTTAAAGACATCTCCAGTGCAGGAATAACCAAGTAGGCAGGGGGCATGGAGGAGATGTATCTGGAGTGGTGTAATGCACTTAGATGTCTCCCACTCAGTTTCAGAAATGTCGGGGACATCTGTGACCCCAGCAAAGTTAAAACCTGCTCTAGGCACAAATAGGCATCAGGAAAGTGTTTATTTTTGACTGTAAAATATTCAGAGGGTGTAGAGGCAATGGCATTCCATCGTCCCCAGTACTCACCACAATCATAATGATAGCAGCAGTGGGATTCAATCTCTGGCATCCCTGGTCTTAGCCTACAATTCTACTACTACTACTGAACATTTGTATAGTGCTATAAGGCCTTCACAGACACATGTACAAGACGGTCCCTGCTCATCAGAGCTTACAATCAGTATTAGGCAATCCCTAGATGTCCCCAGTCTTCGATACTATTCCAGGGATGTCTATGTAGATGCCCCATAGATGTCCATATTGGGAGTCTCCACATTTATGAAATCATACCCAGTGCTGGCCTGGCCACTAGGCAACTTCCCAAAACAGCGCACACACTTGCAAATGTAGCAGAAGAGACCCAGAAACAAGGTGAGATAGGACTGTGAGGCCACACAATCATAGATATGAAAAGATATAATTTATTTCTTCCAAAATGAATGCCAATCCACTCTATACAATTATGTTTTGTCAAAAATTTCTTCCTCTGGGGTGTCCAACACTTTTTTTTCAAATGTTCTGGCTTGGATGTCCCAGATTGCACTTGGACATCATTCATAAAATGTGCCTTAAAAAGTGCAAATTTAACAGAGGAAGAAGATTATCATCTGTGTAGAAAGACACTGATTCTAGAGGATGTAAGAAACATAGAAACATAGAAATATGACAGCAGAAAAAGACCACATGGCCTATCTAGTCTGCCCTTCCATATCAACTACAATAGTCCCCTTTTTTCCTTTAGAGATCTTCTGGATTCGTCCCATGCTTTCTTGAATTCAGATACTGCCCTCGTCTCTACTACCTCCACTGGGAAGCTATTCCATGCATCTACCACTCTTTCTGTGAAGAAATATTTCCTCATATTACTCCTGAGTCTATCCAATCCCTTTCACCCTAATCCTATTTCCCCTCATAGAAGAGTTTGCTTTCAATTGAAAGAAGCTCTCCTCTTGTGCATTTATGCCACAGAGGTATTTAAACGTCTTTATCATATCTCCTCTATCTTGACTTTCCTCTAACATATACGTACATATTAAGATTTTTAAGACTGTCCCCATACGCCTTATAACAAAGATCGCTAACCATTTTAGTAGCCACCAACTTCATCCTGTTTATATCCTTTTGAAGGTGCGGTCTCCAGAATTGTACACAATGCTCCAAATGAGGTTGCACCAGAGACTTATACAGAGGCTCTATCACCTCCTTTCTTCTGCTGGCCATTCCTCTCCCTATGCATCCAAGCATCCTTCGAGCTTTCACCATCACCTTTTCTACCTGTTTAGCCCATTTAATATCATCAGAAACAATCACTCCCAAGTCCTGTTCTTCTTTCGTGGACAGAAGTACTTTGCCCCCTTCACTGTACTGCTCCCTTGGAGTTTTGCAGCCCAAATGCATGACCCTGCATTTTTAGCATTAAATCTCAGCTGCTCAATTCTTGACCATTCTTCAAGCTTAGCTAGATCCCTCCTCATGCTGACAGTATGATTGATGGGTTGATAGGATCATAATGGCAGACTACTTGGGTGGTATGCAACATTGGGAAGAAGCAGAGATGTTAAAGAATGGAGAAGAGCACAACAGAAGTTTTATACCAGCTATTGTCAGCGTGAGAAAGAATAAAACTAAAACTTATTCTCCAGTTATAAGCTGAAGTATAGCTATAACCACTGTCTTGAAAGTAAGTGTGTGACCTCTCTTTCAAACCACTTTTTATCTTCTTTTGTAGCATGTACAGGAATATTAATCAAAACATATTGAATAGCTCGCTTCTTTCAAAGGCTGCCCATCTTGAGAATAAGCTACAGCAAGCTAGTGTGTTCTACTCAGGGCTGTACCAAGGGCTGTGTGAACAGCACGGCCACACAGGGCGCAAGTATGGAAGGGACACTGATTTTATCACTGGGCTTCTAGGAAGCCCAACAAAAGCGATTTCCTGTAGAAAGCTGGCTGAATAAAGGGTAGCAGGTTCATCAGTTGCATAGGGCACATTGCTATCTTAATCCAACCACTGCATGGAGAAGTAGCCTAGTGCTAGAGCAATTATCTAGTATCTAAAAAATCAAATGTTGAATTCTCATTGACACTCCTTGTGACTTTGGGCAAGTCACTTTGCAACAAAATTTGGAGAAAATTTAAAAGTTAATATTAAGTAATTGTTTGAAAAACCCCAATGTACCCCCTACCCTCCCTGTACATAACCACTTGTATATAGCTCATCCTGTAAATAGCACACCAAAAATCATCACCTTCACTCAGTGTTAACACAGCATGTCTATCCCTACTGACACTGATTTTTGATTGTTTGAAGTGTAAACCGCTCCATTTCAAGACAAAGCGGTATATAAATCCTTTTAAATAAATAAATAAAATACATTTTTCAGATATGTTATTGAAAGGAGGAAGGGCAAAAGTGGTATTTTCCGATTTAAGGGTGAAAGGAAGGAATATGTAGAAGCAGATGAGGATAAAGCAGAATTGCTTAACAAATATTTCTGTTCTGTGTTCACAGGTGAAAACCAGGAGCAGGACCTCAGAAAACACCCACAAACAGGAACAGAAGCAAGGGGCATCTTGAACAATTTTCAGAAGACTGCTCGTGTGAAATTAGCTAAACTTAAAGTAGTCAAAGCGATGGGACCGGATGGGATACACCCTAGAATACCGAGGGAACTTGAGGATGTTCTAGCAGCTCCACTGACTGACCTTTTCAATGCATCTTTGGAGTAGGAGATGGTGCCAGAAGACTGGAGATAGGCACATGTGGCCTCTTTACACAAAAGCGGAAGTAAGGATGTGGTTGAAAACTACAGGCTGGTTAGTTTAACCTTGGTGGTGAGTAAATTATTGGAAACGCTGCTGAAAGAGAAAATAGTGAGGTTTCTGGAGACCGATGGATTACTGGATCCGAGGCAGCATGGATTCACCAGGGGCATGTCTTGTCAGACAAATCTGATTGATTTCTTTGACTGGGTGACCAGGGAGCTGGACCGAGGGAGAGTTCTAGATGTGATGTATTTAGATTTCAGTAAAGCCTTTGACACTGTTCTGCACAGGTGATTTATAAACAAACTGAGCACCCTAGGGATGGACTCTAAAGTTACTGCTTGGGTTAGAAACTGGTTCAGTGGGAGGTGACAAAGGTACAGATAAATGGATTTCACTCTGAGGGGAAGGAGGTGTCTGTCCTTGGTCTGATTCTTTTTAACATCTTTGTAAGTGATATTGTGGAAGGGCTGTCGGGTAAGGTTTGCCTCTTTGCGGATGATAGCAAAGTCTGCAATAGAGTAGACCCCCAGGAAGGTGTAGATAACATGAGGAGGGATCTAGCTAAGCTTGAAGAATCATCTAGAATTTGGCAGCTGAGATTTAATGCTAAAATATGTAGGGTCATGCATTTGGACTGCAACAATCCAAGGCAACAGTACAGTATAGGGGGTGACGTACTTCTGTCCACGAAAGAAGAACGGGACCTAGACGTGATTATGTCTGATGATGCTAAAGTAGCTAAACAGGTAGAAAACATGATGGTGAAAGCTAGAAGGATGCTTGGGTGATTAGGGAGAGGAATAGCCAGCAGTAGAAAGGAGTTGATAGTGGCTCTGTATAAGTCTTTGGTGCAACCTCATTTGGAGTACCGTGTGCAATTCTGAACACTGCACATTCAAAAGGATACAAACAGGTTGGAGTCGGTCCAGAGGGTGGCTACTAAAATGGTTAGTGGTCTTTGTTATAAAGCATATGAGGACAGACTTAAGGACCTTAATATGTATACTTTAGAGAAAAGGCAGGACAAAGGTGATATGATTGAGATGTTTAAATACCTCCGTGGCATAAATGCACAGTAGAAGAGCCTCATTTGATTGAAAGCACACTCTGCTAAGAGGGGACATAGGATAAGGGTGAAGGGATAGTCACAGAAATAATATGCGGAAAATATTTCTTTAAGAAAAGAGTGGTAGATGCATGGAATAGTCTCCCAGTGCAGGTGGTAGAGATGAGGACAGTATCTGAATGAAAAAAAGCATGGGACAAACACAGAGGATCTCTAAAGGAAAAAAGGGGATTGTTGTAGTGGTTGATATGGAAAGATCAGACTATATAGGCCATGTGGTCTTTTTCTGCTGTCCTTTTTATATATTTCTACACATATTCTTACAGAATATTTTTGTATTAGCCATTTAAGTTGGACCAGTGAAAAGGTTTTAGATGCCCTTTGGATTTGTGGCCACTTCGATTAGCTTCTTGGCCTGTAGAGTCCCCAACTGATAATTCCCCTCCCATAAAGAACAAAACATTTCAGTGGAAATAAGAGTGTGTCTGGTCAGATGATCACATGAGGCAGCAGCATCTAGGGTTGAATGAACATGCCAAAACCCAAAAAGTGGTACAAAGTGCAACAAAGTAGCAGGAGAAGCCTAAGACACTAATGCTGGAGGAGAAGAAAAGAACATGAGATATGCCATACTGGGTCAGACCAAGGTCCATCAAGCCCAGTATGCTATTTCCCAAACAATTAACCACCCTTCACTTACATTAAATAACCAAAGACCCACCTAAAAGTGATTCTGTAGTGGCTGATATACAATTTTCTAAACAAATTTTTATGTTATACTAATTTTTTTTTTTTTTTCTGTCGGAAGTTATTGCCGTGAGCGAATAATCACTCTTGAAGCGTGACTTCCCTTTTAATTACTCTTGTGGTAATAAAACCACCGTATAAAACACATGAAGCAATTGCATTTTTAAACATCACTTAATGCTACTTCATAACACACCATCTTCACTATCTTCACAACCGTTATTTAAACAGCTGTTAAAAGCTTGTTTTGCAGATTTTCCACGAACACAGTACTGCGTTTAGACCCGTACTTTCATTCCGGCTCTGTTTCAACGCTTAATTTCTGCCCAATATACTCATCTGAATTAGTGAGTTGAATAAATTCTTCCAGACTCATCTGAATTAGTGAGTTAAGTAATTCCTTCCAGCAATCCGAACGGAAGATATGTTAGCTACTGGATTTCTCCAAAGACACAGCCTGACTTGTGTGAGCGATAAAAGCAAAGGAAAAGACTTTTAAAGCCTGATGGGAAACTCCACCCATCATGATGTCGTCACCCCTGGTTGGTCTTTTGATTCACAATCACTAAATCATTCATTCAAAGATTTTCAATGGCGAATTATTGACCAAGTGCCCCCAGTTGTTAGAGGAGGCAATAGAGAACAGCGGCTCCAATGGATTGAACAATATTGGATATTTCGGATTGGCTGTCTGGAACCTCATGGGCTTAATGCAGAGCTAGATTGGCTCAGTCTGATTTAGTGATTGTGAATCAAAAGACCAACCAGGGGTGACGACATCATGATGGGTGGAGTTTCCCATCAGGCTTTAAAAGTCTTTTCCTTTGCTTTTATCGCTCACACAAGTCAGGCTGTGTCTTTGGAGAAATCCAGTAGCTAACATATCTTCCGTTCGGATTGCTGGAAGGAATTACTTAACTCACTAATTCAGATGAGTCTGGAAGAATTTATTCAACTCACTAATTCAGATGAGTATATTGGGCAGAAATTAAGCGTTGAAACAGAGCCGGAATGAAAGTACGGGTCTAAACGCAGTACTGTGTTCGTGGAAAATCTGCAAAACAAGCTTTTAACAGCTGTTTAAATAACGGTTGTGAAGATAGTGAAGATGGTGTGTTATGAAGTAGCATTAAGTGATGTTTAAAAATGCAATTGCTTCATGTGTTTTATACGGTGGTTTTATTACCACAAGAGTAATTAAAAGGGAAGTCACGCTTCAAGAGTGATTATTCGCTCACGGCAATAACTTCCGACAAAAAAAAATTAGTATAACATAAAAATTTGTTTAGAAAATTGTATATCAGCCACTACAGAATCACTTTTAGGTGGGTCTTCAGTATGCTATTTCCAACAATGATCTATCTAGGTCACAAGTACCTAGCAGTTTCCCCAGAAGACACAGGTTCCACAATGCTTGTATAGGGGCAAACAGTGGATTAACCGGGTCCCCTTTAATAATGGTTTATGGACCTTTCCTCCCGAAGTTTCTTCAAACCTTTTTTAAACCCGGCTTCACTAATAGCTTTTACTACATCCTCCAGTAATGAATTTCATAGTTTGATTACAAGCTGAGTGAAAAAATATTTTCTCTTATTAGTCTTAAATAGGTTACACTGTAGCTTCATTGCATGTCCCCTAGTCTTTCTGTATTTTGATGGCATAAACAATCAATCTACGTTTACCCGTTCCACTCCATTCATTAATTTATAGACCTCTATCATATCTCCCCTCAGCCATCTCTTTTCCAGGTTGAAGAGCCCAACCTTTTTAGAGTCTCTTCATAGGGGTATACTTCCATCCCCTTTACCTTTGGTGGCTCTTCTTTGTAAATTTTCTAATAACGCTATATCCTTTTTAAGATATGGCGACCAGAATTGCACACAATATTCAAGGTGCGGTCGCACCATGGAATAATACAGAGGCATTATAATATCCTTTGTTTTATTCTCTATTCCTTTCCATATGATACCTACTGTAGCATTCTATTTGTTCTATTGATCGCTGCTGCACACTGGGCGGAGGGTTTCAATATGTTATCCACGATGACGCCTAAATCTTTTTCCTGGGTGGTGGTTCCTAATGTGGTACCTTGCATTGTGCAACCATAGTTTGGGTTGTTCTTTTCTAGATGCATAACTTTGCACTTGTCCACATTAAATTTAATCTGCCATTTGGATGCCCAATCTTCCAATTTATCAGGGTCCTCAATTTTTCACAATCCTCATGGGTTTTAACAACTTTGAATAATTATGAGTCATCTGCAAATTTGATTACCTCACTCATTCCCATTTCCAGGTCATTTACGAGTATGTTAAAAAGCAGCGGGCCCAGCACAGATCCCTGAGGTACTCGACCTTTCTCCATTGGAAAAATTGCCAATTTAGTCCTACCCTCTGCTTTCTATTTTTTAACCAGTTCCTGATCCACAATAGTACACTGCCTCCTATCCCATGACTTTTTAATTTCACCAAGAATCTCTCATGAGGGTCCTTGTCAAAGACTTTCTGAAAATCCAGATACACTACTGACTTACCTTTGTCTACCTATTTATTCATACCTTCAAAAAAACATAACAGATTAGTAAGACAAGACCTTCCTTGGCTAAAGTCATGTTGGCTGTCTCCCATTAGGCCATGACTATCTACATGTTCAGTAATTTTGTTCTTTATGATGGTTTCTACCATTTTTCCAGTACTGACGTCAGGCTCACAGGTCTGTAGTTTCCCAGATCACCCCTGGAACCCTTTTTAAAAATTGGCGTTACATTGGCCATCCTCTAATCTTCAGGTATTACAGATGTTTTTAATGATAGTTCACAGATTACTAATAGTAGTTCTGCAATCTCATATTTCAGTTCTTTCAACACCCTTGAATGTATACAATCCAGTCCAGGTGATTTGCTATTCTTCAGTTTATCAAATAGCTGTAATACATCTTCCCAGTGTATCTATATTTCTTTCAATTCTTCTTCGGCATCACCATTAAATACCATTTCAGTCATGGATAAAATCCCTACATCTTATTTAATTATTTAACCTGTTTTTTATACTGTGTTAAACTGGAATCAAAGCGGTTTACATTAAACTTCAAATTTGAATGGATACATTTAACTTTGGCATCTTCCTCAGTAAAGACCTAATCAAAGAATTAATTCAGTCTCTCCATTATGGCTTTGTCCCCTCTTAGTGCCCCTTTTTCCTTCTATCATGGCCCAACTGACTCTGTCACTGGCTTTTTTCTACAAATGTACTTGAAAAAGTCTTTATTATCCGTTTTTGCTTTCACAGCAAGCTTCTTCTCAAATTCTTTCTTTGCCTGCCTTATCCATGCCTTGCATCTAACTTGCCAGTGCTTATGTTCTTTCCAGTTTTCGTCATTTGGCTCCTTTTTTAATTTCCTGAAAGATGCTTTTTGGCAACAACAGCCTCTCTGACTGCACTTTTAAACCATGCAGGCATTTTTTTTGATGTCCTTCCACTTTTCTTAAAGCATGGAATACAACTGGTCTGGGCTTCCAAGATAGTATTTTTAAACAGCGCCCATGCTTAATGTAAATCTTTAACCTTTGCAACTGCTCCTTTTAGTTTTTTCTTAACTGTTTTCCTCATTATATCATAGCCTCCCTTTTGAAAGTTAAAAGGTAGTACTGTGGATTTCCTTACCATCCTTCCTCCATTTATTAAATCAAATGTGATCATGCTATGATCGCTATTGACAAGTGGCCCCAACAACTTATTTCTTGCAGTAGATCTTGTGTTCCACTAAGGAGTAGGTCCAAAATTGCTTCCCCTCTGGTTGATTCATGAACCAACTGCTCCAAGAAGCAGTCATTTATTTCATCTAGAAACTTTGGGGTATGTTTACTAAAGCATCTTAAACTGCGCCCAGCATTAGTGTGCAGGATGCCATAAAAGGAATGGGCGTTCCCAGTCTAAACGTGGCAAGCGCGCGTTATCGCTCGCTAATGTGTGCCGAGCGCATTAGCGCCCATGAAAGGGACCAGCGCGTCAACGCGCATTAATCTGAAGTAGGCGCCCTGACCCAGAAGCATAGTAGTAGAGGTGTAGTACAATGGTTAAGACACTGACTGATGATACAGGGGTCTTGAGTTCAATTCCCAAGTGGGCCTGATGAATAATAAAACTTTTACCCAGTGCTGTCTGAGGCATATTCCAGTTTAATTTAAATCTGTGCTGCAAGCAAACACACCCTCAAAGTGCCGTAACATAAGGTGCGGCATCAGCTGCCCTATAAGGCACTCCAGAGGGCATATTATAATGTGCACTGTCTGGCCAGGCACCCTAGAATGTTGTCTATAGGGCGCCTTATAAGGCGCATTATAGGGTACCCTATGAGGCAGCACAAGGTTACAGCACTGTTTGTGATAGCAGCACTGTGCATGTTAACACATGCAAATCTTAAGTAGGTGCACTGACATACAAACAGGAACAGCAGTGTAGCACAGTGGTTCATACACTGACTGGTGATACAGGGGTCACAAGTTTAATTCCCAAGTGGGCCTGATGACTAATAATACTTTTAACCAGTGCTGTCTGAGGCAGTTTCCAGTTTAATTTAAATCTGTGCTGCAAGCAAACACACCCTCAAGGTGCCGTAACATAAGGTGCCGCATCAGCCACCCTATAAGGCACTCCACAGGGCATATTATAAAGTGCACTGTCTGCCCAGGCACCCTAGAATGTTGCCGATAGGGTTCCCCTATGAGGCCCCGCAAGGTTACAGCACTGTTTATGATGGCAGCACTGTGCATGTTAACGCATGGAAATCCTAAGTAGGCATGCTGACATGCAAGCAAGAACAGCAGTGTAGCACAATGGTTAATATATTGACTGATGGTGCGAGGTCATGAGTTTGAGTCCCCAGTGCACCTAATGAATAAGGTTGGCTGAGGTAATTTCTTTTTATGCTTGCAACTGTACAACAATCTGTGCTGCCAAAAGAACTGCACCCTAGTGCCATAAATTAATGCACCTTTTAGGGTGCACCAGAAGACATATCCTAAACCACCACGTCAGCCAAGGCGGGTGATAATGTGTCCCAGAGGCCATGTTGAAAGGTTGCCAACTCCAAATGCACCATAGTAGGCACCCCATAAACTGCCTGAATTGACGGTGTGTGTGGTGTAAGATGCCCCAAGGATGTATAGGTGAACCCAAAAACGTTGGCCAAAAGCAGTAAGGTCCCCCAATTTGAAGGGCAACAGAGGTATGTGCCAAACACACATGTAACCCAAACACTGCACAGAGCAGCAAGGAACGACAATGCATAAGTAATGGAAGGACGTAGATCAGAGCTGATGGACCACACAAATCAGCCTCCAGCCCATGTGGCAGCAAGAAAAATGGACAAACATATCGGGGGCAGCTGTCGCTATGCATAGAGCGATGGTAATGTACCATGCAATAATGACAGTGTGTGGCAGAGGATGGGAAGATGTGTGCAGCAGAGGAAGCAGAAATGGCAGGATAGGTGGAATGTCAGGATGACAGTGGAGTAGCAGTGCTATGCAGAGCACACACAGGAGAGGCAACCAGGGAGAGCTGCAATGCAGGCATGTGTAGGAGTGCAGGACGTGGGGTAGCAGCATGCACATCAGGGTAGGATGGCACACAGCTGGCAGAAACACGTAGATGGACAGAAGGATGGTTCACAACTGAGATGAGGATACAATGTGCTCACAGCACAGATCTGCACAGATATGACTGTCACAGGAATGAAAAGTAGTTCTGCAGGACAGGCATACAAATGAAAGAGAACAGAGAGGAATCAAACCTATAACCAGTACCACAAATGGCAATGCACAAACCGGTAGGCCACACCACCAACGTGAACTCATTAGCAAAAGCTGCATACAAAAATAGTGCAGGGCATCACACAAGACGCCTGCTGGATGTCAGGACAGGAAACCCCCAACAGTAACCATGACCAAATGCACATGCAGATCTGCTGTGTACAGATCAGATCACAGTCTGTAATTGGGACCAGAGACACATAGAACTACATGCACACACACAATGAAATGTTATGCAGTGGATACAGCATGCAAAAGAGGAAAGAATCTAAACCCCAAGGGCAGCAGAGGATGCTCTGTGGAGCTGGTGTAAAATGTGGAAAAGAATAGGAGAGAATTGAACATGCAAACAGGTGTACCACACACCAGCTGAACCATAGCAATACCAAACCCCCAAGCCCACTGCCTTGTAAACATCATAAAGAAACAGACCTATGTACCAGCTAATATGTGATGGCTAGGCAGCACAGAGGGCACACCTTGGTGTACAGTGAAGAGAGGGAAGGGTGTGTGTAGAGGTGATGAACCTCCTGGTACCTAATGGTCAAGTTAGCACAACAGAAAATAATAAAATAAACTACATGTGGGGATCAAACCTGCAACCTATGACGTTATAACGCATGCCTGTAACCACTACCCCAAACAACCACAATGAGCACACTGAGCACAATGCAAAAATACTACCCCAAAGGGAGAGTGTGTATGGGAACCTGTAATACCCAGTGACGTGGCAAATGGCTGGCAGATACACAGCTGCCACCGTACAAGGATGTGAGCACCGGTGGGCCATGTACATGACCAGCAAATCAGTAGATACAAGTGTCAAGGTGATCAAAGAGTGGAGGAGTAGCCTAGTGGTTAGAAAACTGGCTTGGGCACTAACCAACCAGGGTTCAATTCCCACTAGCAGTCCATGTGGCTTCGGGCAAGTCACATAACCCTCCCTTACCTTGGAAGAAAGACCTGACAATCTACATCCAGTGACAGTGATAACAAAACCCTGGGGTCTCTGGGTCACAAGGAGTCAGGACTGACTCAAAGGCACACATTGTATTGCATGTTTGTCACCATGAGCAAGAAGCAGCAGAGACAAATGTATATCAAGCACATATTTTTATTTGGGTTCATCTTCACAGATAGTGTACATACTGCCATCATAATATCAAAGTGAGTGGATCCCAGGTGAAAGACGGAAACACATTTAGCAGGGCAGCAACCCACATCCTACAGAAAGGTCACTGGCCCATCTACAAATGAAGGGCAGGAGACATAATGTGCAGCACGTGCATGGTATGCACTATACATTAGGCCCCCACCCCACACATGCTGCTGCACGCCTCAAATGTGTTATTCACATATGAGTGCATGTAGACAGTAGGCGGTGCATGATGAGGGACCAACACACATCAATCATGATCTGTTCCCTAAAACACATCTATCTGGCAACACAGGAGGCACACAAATGAAAACAGCATATGTTGTTGAAACGTGGTAACTTTAAAAACACAGATTGAAAGTAATGTGTTAGCTACCACATAATGCCTGATATAGGAATCCAAGTTCCAATGTAACCCTAAACAATCTTCAAATGCACAATGAGGATATGCTAACAGGTAGCAGAGGAACATGAACACAGAGAGAATTCAAATGAAAACTACCTGCAGAAACATGCAGAGAAAACACCATGCAGGAGGTCCCCCTGCACTGGTTGGTGTGTACACAGTGTCTGTACACATATGTCACGGTACATGGAATGCACAATTGAAGGAAGACAACGGACACTCACACTGTGACACTCAAAATATAACGGGGCAATGTGAGTGTCGTTACCTCAGGGGATAAATAGGACTGTGCAGACATGCAATGCAAGGTTTGTAAATCAATGCAGAGCGTCACGTCTGTACAGTAAACAAACACAAGAAACAGTATATAGAGATGGAAATTAAGGGCAAACATGTTACAGTAAACCACACAGAAGCCATATTGCCATGTGCTGTGTTTCGCCAACATAGTCAGTCATATGCACATGCACCATTGACATCTCAACATGATTCAGTGATGTCACACATGCACGCAAACACCCTTGGTGATTGAAAACATCAATCCAGGATGCTGGTGTGCATTAAAGCAGTGTTGTGTCAAAACCTGTATCATGTCCAGGTGGAGAGTAGGTGGACATAGACAACAGGACCTCTCCATCACTACCCCTATGCCACATGCATGGCTGTATGCTTGTTTTGAAACAAACAGATGAGCTTATCCTGTGTTCCATGTCACACACATGTCCAAAAAACAACAACTGTGGAGGAATGTGCAACATACAGTGACAATGTCAGTCCCTGCTTCACACGTGGGGACCAGTACACAGTGTGCAAAGTACAAAGCGTATCTGCAATCCAACACGTCAGGTTAAGACTATCCTTGCAACCCTGGGCATGCATAGTCAAGTGTCACATCCCAATATGCCACAGTACATGAAAGGTCCTGCATGTCTCCTGCAATGAGCACGACTCCCAACCAGAGCACGGCAGCAACAGTGTGTTGGACAGGTGTGTCATGGCCAAAGTAGCAATCCAAACATAATACTGTCCATCCTAGGCATGTGTCCCACTCACAGACGTCAAACATCCTATGGCACCATTTTCCATGGAAAGTTCCATGGTGTTGTGTCGCCCAACAGGTGGGTAATGGTGATGTCAGATGCACTGTAATAGATGTGTCTGTTTTGTACTCTGCCCTGTGTCAGAAGAGGAGAAATATTGTATTGGTATGCACCTTGCAACATCAGCACAAATTGCAGAGAGTCAAACATTAAGAAACACATAATAAAGGCACACACAGGCAAACATGACATGATCACAACACAAAACACATTGCACGTTGGGGACATTTTGAATTGGAACCATACACACGGGTGTCACATGGATATGGTTCTGTCCATGCCCATGTGACACAGTCATTTCACAGCTCCATCCTATGTGCATCAGCGTTCGTGAACAGACAGCCAACATGAAATCCACATGAGACAAACAGTAAATCATTAACATGTAAAGGCTGATGTCATACCCAAAAGAACAAAGGTGCAAAGTACCTTGTGCTTGCATCAGGTGTATGTCTCAACGGCCATAACAGGTCACAGTGAAGGGAGACAATGTCAGCGAAATATGTATAATCACCATGTCATGCCAATATCTGTGATACAAAAAGCAGGTCAACAGTGGTATGTCAGAACACAAGACACAGTTCTGTTCCCAACACACAACACATGTCCACAATGGTCACACGGTAAACAGCAGTAAGGTAGAGATAGCACAGTCACCACCACCCCCCAGGTATACAGACCCCTCACACCACATGATAATGTAAAAAGCCTGAACACTGTATCATCACACAGCCAATACAAGAACACACACACACACACACAGTATGCTAAGGGCAGCGTGCCAGCAGTAGCATATGGCCTGTATGTCCACAAGTGGAGATTTGTAGACATAAAGGCCCTGTGAATTGCAATGATACCCTGTTGTTGGCTGATGGTACAATGTCGGGGAAGGGTGCACGTGTAGGCCACCACCCAAAAACCTAGGACCATCACACACATGCAGCTCTGTTGGACATGTCCCAGAGACAGTGTTGCAGAAGACATACTGGACAGGAACACATGGGGATATGTGTGCCAACAGCAAGATATGGGTTAGGGAGGTGCAGGGAAAAGAGGTGAATCACAACATCTGGACAATATGACAGATCACCGAGGACATGTGTTCCCCCTGACTGCTGGCACAGACAATATAGCTGTAGGTATACTCACCCCAGACCACAGCATGTTGGCTGATGTACAGTCCCCTGCCAATGCACCACAGCACCAGGAGCTTCAACAACTATGTCCTGTGCATTAGGAAACACAAGGGAAACATACATATGTCATGTTTGAGCTATGCAACACACACTGCACCTTCCTGTCCCCAGCTTACACATCCCCAACATCCTTTACAGACTGACTGTTCACCATCACACTGTACACATCTCTCCCATGTGAGAGGCATCAAAGACATGTCTTTGCCAAACTACAGGGGTCCGTACTCTGTGTGTCCCCTCCCTCACCTCTCTGTTGTCATACACACTGGTGAACAGAAGTGTTTGCTCCCTACCATGTTCCTAACTCACTCCAAGGCTGCAGTATTATCCTGGGTCCCCCATATCGCTCCCAATGCCCCTTCACTGTGTGTACTGGTGTCCCAATGTTGTCTGATACCCCGCTGTCAATTGCTGTAACACACGGAAATGTGCAGGGCCACCTCCGGGATCCTCTGTCCAAACACATTTACTGGTGTGTATATCTCATACCTTGACTAACATTAACAGCTGTGCACTAATGAGTTGCTAAACATATATCTCAATGTCTGTGTTATGTCCACTAAACCACACCCCGATGTCTGCTTGTGACCTGACCTTGATGACTGCATGTCATCCCACTGTGTGAAAGTGATAATGGCAAAGCATGGATAGGCAATATGTGCACCTGATAACCCCCTCCCATCAGAGTCTCTTTGTTTAAGTGGACATAACTTTCCTTTTCTAGGGTATGCAATGTAGTTGATGTCTTGGAATGCACTCTCCTCCTCTACACACTTATACAGCCTGTAGTTGAGTAATGTGTTTATATCGATGTCATCACCTAGATTTGCTGAAAACAATTTGCTGAAAACAATATAAACATTTGTCCTGAAAACACCCCTAAAACACAATTCACCCCCACATTCATCTCTCTGCTTGCCTACTGTAACCTACACCTTGTTGATCTTGCCTGAATCACCTTTGTTTGTGTGTAAAAATGCAACACTGCACTGCAAGGCTATTCTACACTGGGGGAAAAAAAATTACCCCCCTGGCTGGACACTGCATAGGTTCCCTATCATTCACCGCATCCATGTTAAGGCTACGTGATGACTTATACAGTCAGCCACACTGTGGTGTTCCACTAACTCCCCTTAAGGATTTTAATTACCATTATGACAAATAGTACTGAGCATGTATATAGTGCTACATATCACAGGTAGCGCTATACAAAAATTATAGACCCACAGATCCAGCTTACAAGAGCATACCACACACACAATCAGCTCAAAATACAAAATGAAAAACACGCACAGCTGCACAAGTGGCCCCAAACACGGTCCTCTCTCCCACTGTGAAACCCACACCACATGCCTCTCACCTTGCTGCACCACAACCATAACACCAACTAACTGTGGTTGCACAGCAGCCGCTATCACAATCATCCACAAACCAGGAATGTCAGCCCAAAACCTCCCACAAGCCTAAAAACAACCAACCAAATCATCCACCTCAACCCACTGTTCTGGCCTGCCCACATCGTTTGGTTCTCAGTCATGCTTATATTTGACGGTGTGATGGCCAGCCAGTGTCTGTTTCATCTCAGTGCAGTGTTGCATCCGACTAATATAGGTTTACAAATGTTAACCTCTATTAGCACTACACACATATACCAACAAATGTAGGTGGGAACATATGCAGTACGTACATGAGAAGATCTGTGCAATCACCTGCCGCCTGATTGATGTGCCTTCACGTGTGTCACCATGGGCACGTACAGGGGGGCACGTCGGATCATCCTCCAGACCCTCATTAATCACGCCAGGGATATTGTGCCTGAGAGCAATGTTGTGCAGGATGCAACAGGCTATGATGATCTCTGCCACAGTCTGTGGAGTATATTGTAAGGCACCTCCTGTCCTATCCAGACACCTGAAGCGACTCTTTAAAATGCCAAATGTGCGCTCTATGACAGAGCAGCTGGTGGCATGGGCCTCATTGTACCTCCACTCTGCACGTGTCCGTGGTTGACGCACAGGGGTCAGCAACCAGGGGCGACACCCATATCCTGCATCACCTGTAGAAAGAAATGAGGTAAGTTAAAGCAGGAGCTCATGTCCCACCAAATGGACACAGGTATATATGTGCAAAACAAATGCATAACACATCCTGAAAGAAACATATGACACCACAACTATGCAGCATAGCAACATTGACATATGATGACACATAATGACCACATGGCCTATCTAGTCTGTCCTTCCATATCAACAAATAAAACAGTCCCCTTTTTACCTTTACAGATCCTCTGTGTTTGTCCCATGCTTTTTGGAATGTAGTCACTGTCCTCATCTCTACCACCTATACTGTGAGAGTATTCCACGGATCCACCACTTTTTCACTAAACAAATATGTCCCCATTTCACCCCTGAATCTATCTCCCTCCAACCTCATCCTATGTTCCCTCATAGCAGAACTTGCTTACAATTTGAAGAGGCTCTCTCCCTCAACATATATGGCACGGAGGTATGTCTACATCTCCATCAGATCAGCTCTATCCCGCCTTTCCCCAAGGTGTACATATTAAGATCCTTCGGTCTGTCTTCATATGCTGTATAATGAAGACCACCAATCATTTTAGTAGCCACTCTCTGCACCGACCCCATCCTGTTCACATCCTTTTGAAGGTGCAGTGTCCAGAATTGCACAATGTAACCCATATGAGGTCGTACCAAAGACATATAAAGAGCCATTATCCCTTCCTGTTTTCTGCTAGCCATTCCTCGAAGTATGCACCCAGGCATCCTTCTAGCTTTTGCACTCGTCTGTTCAACCTGTTGACATCAGCAGACACAACCATGCCTAGGTCCCCCTCTTCTGTAGTGGACAAGAGTACTTCACCCCTTATACTATATTGCTCCCTTGGACTGCTGCAGCGCAAAAGCCTGACCTTACATTTCCTACCATGACATCCCAGCTGGCAAATTCGAGACCATTCATCAAGCTTAGCTAGTTCACTCCTCATGTTATCTACAGCTTCCTGGGTGTCTACCAATGACAGATTGAGTGGGGGGACCTAAGAAACACAAGAGAAGGAGTAGCTGTATGGATTGCTGACAACATAATATGTAACAACCACAGAAATGCTCGCATCCAATCCAACAGCATCACACAGCACCATAGTAGGGCACATTTGGAGGGCACCAACCCCCCCCCCCCCCATATCCTACACAGGCAGATGAGACACACACACACAATGAGGGATCTATTCCAAGACAGACATTTGCACATAAGTGTAGTCACATGAACACCATGTGCATGTCAGAAATGGGAAATACCCACCCAGCAATATACAGTCCTCATACTGTCCTGCCTCAAATTGTCTGAATAGTGCCGAGTGATGCAGGATATAGGCATCATGGGTGGACCCTGCAAACCTGGGGACCACATTCAGAATATGCATATTTGCATCACATACAACCTGAACATTCAGGGAATGATAGTGTTTGCGGTTGCGGAACACTATCTCCCTGTCTCTAGGCAGGACCAGGGCAACATGTGTGCAATCAATAGCTCCCATCACGTGTGGTATCCCGGCTAATGCCTCAAAGGCCTGATTCAGGGTCCACCACTATTGCCTAGTGTGTGAAATGGCAATATAATTCCGCACCCGGCTGACCATGGCACGCAGTACTTGGTGGAGACAGCGAGAGAAGGTGGGACGGCTCATGCCACCCACTGCGGCCACAGATGACTGGAAACAGCCAGAGGCAAAGAAATGTAGGGAAGCAAGGAGCTTGACCAAACCTGGTATGGCATGTGACAGATCAGTCAGGGGCTCGAGGTCAGGTCTGAGATCCTCATAGAACTCCCTAATAGCCCCTGTGCTCAGTCGGTAGAGGGAGATGACCTGGTCCTCTCGCATGCCCTGGAGCTGGGCCCTGGGCCTGTAGAGGCATGGCTGGTGAGCCTGCACCTCAGCACGCCTCCTGCGCCGTGCGGGCACAGCCCCTGCCTGCCCTGCCCCCAGAGCTGCAGGTCTGATTTGCAGCGGAACTACACCCATGCCCTGTGCCTCAGCCCCATAGACACCATCTCCCCTGTCATGCAACCGCACCACTTTGATGGGCTGTCAGGACTCCTGGGGATAGGGAGAATGTATTGAACTGGATAGGCACACAGGACCATAGCCCCAGGGTGACTTTCAGACCTCGCTGATGGGCTGTCAGGACTCCTGGGGATAGGGAGAATGTATTGAACTGGATAGGCACACAGGACCATATCCCCAGGGTGACTGACAGCCCACGTTGATGGGCTGTCAGGACTCCTGGGGATAGGGAGAATGTATTGAACTGTATAGGCAAACAGGACCGTATCACCAGGGTGAGTGACAGACCACTTTGATGGCCTCTCAGGACTCCTGGGGATAGGGAGAATGTATTGAACTGGATAGGCACACAGGACCATATCCCTAGGGTGACTGACAGACCACTTTGATGGGCTTTCAGGACTCCTGGGGGTAGGGTGGATTGGAAAACAGCAACAGCAGCATATTCCATATCAGCAGGGGTGGTGGGGACCCACTTTATTGGACTTTCTGGGCAAATGGGGGTAGGGCAGATGTTTTAGAGTGCTGGGCCACACACACCCATATCACCAATGGGACTAACATACCACTTTGGGCACGTTTCACAGCCCCTGGGGGTGTGGCAGATGTTTTAACCTGCAACTGCAGACCCCATCATACCAGCAGGATGTTTAGAAAACCTCCTTAGTCTGATCTATGGGCTACCTGTGTTACGGTGTGTTGTAGCACATCAACAGCAGCAGCTGCCATTACACCAGGATGGCATCAGGAACTCTGTGATCACGTCCTTAGCCCCCTGGGTACAGGGCAAACCACTCAGATGTGATATATGGACAATATGGCATGTGGGTTTACCTGATACACATAACTGAGATGACTACCTACACACAGCAGCATGCACAGCTACAATCAACACTGGATATGTATATGGATCTACTGACCTGTCCCCATACACTTACCTCACGTGGATAGTCTGCCACACTGGATGACCCAGAAAACAGCTTGTGCTGCCTCACGGCAATCAGCTGTGCCAGGTAGCGTAGCTCCTGGGTGGTGAACACAGGCTTCCTTGATCTGGTGGCCATGTTCAACACTGTCACCAATGAGGAACGCACGCACGCACGCCGCAACACGCGCAGTGCACCACCTGCGCATGTGCACCGCAACATGCGCGCATGGGTGCCTTGCGCAGTTGGGCCCGCGCCGCACGCATGTTTCTGCTGCACAGGATATGGTGTCGCCAACAATATTTATACAGATCTATGATGCAGACAGACATTGCACTGATGTGTCTGACATTTAAAAACACAATTAGAATTTTTGTTTGTTGCTTACACACTTGGGTCTCGAACCCATCACCACTGGTTCCTAGGGTACTTTTGGAACCGGTGTGCTATGCCTTTTCATATAGCAATGACTGGCTAAACAGTTACAACAAGGAGTCCTGAGCGCCCATCAATGTGGGCTGTCACTCACCCTGGTGATATGGGGTTGTGTGTGTCTATGGGGTATGTTCATGAATCCATCTTAATGTGGGCCCAGCAATGATGTGCAGGATGCCATAAGGGGGGGGGGAGGGGGCCTTCTGGTCTAAACGTTGGCCTCGCGCAATAGGTTACGTACCGCACATTATGACACGATGGAGGTAGGTGTACCACATTAATGTGTGTTAATCGTAGGTAGGTGTGCTGACATACAGACCTAGTGGCAGAAGTGTATCACATTGATTGACAAATCGCCTGATGGTACAGGGGTCATGGGTTCAATCCCACAGTGCTGCTTTTGCATATGACTGCCTGAGACATTACCCTTTAATATCAGCAGTGCTTTGTGAGGCATTTGGATTTTATTTTTGATTTGTGCTGCCAGCAAACACACCTTCACATTGCCATAACCTAAGGTGCCACATCATGCACCCTATGTGGCACTCCTGAGGACACATAATAAGGTGCACTGTCCACCACGGCACCTTATAATGTTCCCTTTAGGGCACCTTATAGGGCGTTTTTGAGGCACCTTCAGGCTACAGCACTGAGGGTGTTGTTGCTGGCAGCACCAATTTAAATTATAAAAGAAAATGCCTCAAACAGCCCTATCAAACAACCCTATCAAACAACCCCACTGTGGGATCAAACCCATGACTTCTGACTCTACAGGTAGTGAAGTCACCAGTGTGCTACATCTCCATGGCTGCTAAAAAACTCCTGGCTGGCTACAGTAGGACTGCAGCCCACCACACGAACTGTCTGCTGTGGTTACCAGGATAGGGTTAAACAACACATACCCATGATGCACTGCACATGCAAATCAGCAGTCTACAGATAACCACAGGATGGGGTATGCACCCCCACACCACCTCAGCCTGGTAGGGAGTATTGAGCATGTGTGTTACTAGCACAGAGTAGGTACTGACCGTCACATTGTGCGGGTCCTGTGCTCACCCTGAGGGTGAGGTGGGCCACCCAGCACCATGTCCAGAGCACCTGACTTAGCTGAGATAGGCTATGGTGTGAGTTCTCATCAGTGCTAGTGTGTGATGGGTAGGTCTTGCAGATACACTGCCAAATACACCTGTGTCCATCTTTTATTTCTTGGTCAAGTTTAGCTCTTGAGCACTTTGATGCACTCACAGTACTGCATATTCTGTGTGGGTGCCATGGCCACATGATTTATGGGGATGGGGATGGGGATGGGGATGGGGATGGGGGTGGGGGTGGGGGAAGGGAGCGCGAGGGAGGGGAGGGAAGCACGGGAGGGGTGGAAGCGCAGAGGGGTGGAAGCGTGGGGAGGGGGAAGCGCGGGGGGGAAGGGGGAAGGGGTGAGGGGGGGGGAGGGGAGGGGGGAGTGCGGGGGGGTAGTAAACGGGGGGAGGGGGGATGGTGGGGGGGGAGCAGGGGGGAAGCGGGGGGGAGGGAAGTGGGGGGAAGGGAGGGGGTAGCGGGGGGGAGGGGAGGGGGGAGCGGGGGGAGCGGGGGGGGAGAGGGGGAGGGGGGAGCGGGGGAGGGGGGCAGGGGGGAGCAGGGGGGAACGAGGGGGGAGCAAGGGGGAGCGGGGGGAGTGGGGGGAGCAGGGGGAGCGGGGGGAGGGGAGGGGGAGGGGGAGGGGGGAGCGGGGGGGAGCAGGGGAGGGGGGAGCGGGGGGGGGAGCGGGGGAGTGGGGGGGGGAGCGGGAGGGGTAGAGGGGGGAGTGGGGGGGAGCAGGGAGCGGGGGGAGTGGGGGGAGGGGGGGAGCGGGAGGGGGAGGGGTGAGCGGGGTGGGGGCGGGAGCGGGGGGAGCAGGGGGGAGCAAGGGGGGAGCGGGGGGGAGCAGGGGGGAGTGGGGGGAGCAGGGGGTGTGGGGGGAGCAGGGGGAGGAAAGCAGGGGAGGGGAGGGGGAACAGGGGGGAAGGGAGGGGGAGCGGGGGGAGAGGGGGAGCCGGAGGGGGGGAGGGGGAGTGGGGAGCGGGGGCAGCGGGGGGGAGTGGGGGGAGCGGGGGGAGCGGGAGGGGGAGGGGGGAGTGGGGAGGGGAGTGGGGGGAGGGGGAGCGAGGGGGAGCGGGGGGGGAGCGGAGGGGGGGTGGGAGCAGTGGGGGCGGGGTTGTTTGGACCCATAGGCAGATTATGTAGTACCACCCAAACTGTCCTCTGGAGTTCAGGATCTCCCATCAACAGATCCACATTATACATCATTGCAATGCTGCTGGTAGAGGGGACCAACAACTTCAGTCCAGCTGGGGGACAGACAACATTCAGGGCAGTCCATGCATTTCTGTACACATCCGTACAGTGATAGCAGACAGACAGGAGGCATGGAAATGCTCAGCTGCCCACCACCACTATCTGACATTCTCCAGCAGCAAGCACAGTGAATCTGCAGCCACTGCACCCTGCAAGGTGTTCCAGCCTTACACATGCTAACTGCAAACAGTCTGCTAGCTAGTCCATAGTACATATTACTGGAAAAAATGTGTGCACCCAAAACTGGGATATCAGCACACCCACCAAGCAGATAGGTTAGTGATTGGGCCCCCAAAAAAGCAACCCATATATATCACATATAGCACTATGGGGAACCTAGCCATGCCATGGTGACTGCTCAGTCAGGGTGAGAGTGACCTCCCAGCAGGACATGCTGTGGCCACCCTGTCCATGCAGGTGGTGGCCGGCTACTACAATGTCCCAGCCATTGCCTTATGCTCTGTGCTCATGCTTCCTGCCCGGGCCACCCTGTCCGAGCTATACCCACAGTACCTTGCTCATCATTATGCACATTGGCAAGCTAACACTGGACACAGTGCAAACAGTGTGGGCTGAGTAAGGTGTTTCAACCACCACACACTGGCTGGACAGACACACACTCCCACACCTATGCCATCATTGTGCAAATATATAGAGTTTTTGCAGTCCTGGCCAACTCACCAGTCCTGGACAAAGTGTAGGCATGGCTATGGTATGCAATACTGTTGGGGTCATTCCCCAGGGTGGTGAACACTGTCAGACACCAGACCTGAAACATACTCCACAGACATCAGAGATATTGGTATGATACAGCTCAATCAGCATATTGTGCTTAACTTAGGAATTGCTATCTGGCAGTAATCATAGCAACCTTTTGATATATGTGTAACATATTCCCAGGTTTAGGTGGCATTGCTAAGGTATGCAAGTACTAGTTGTAATCTTCTGAATATGTAATCTCTGGTCTAGTCTCCGCTTGGTCCTGGGTTCATTTCACTTCACAGACGCAGGAGGGTATTGTAATAAGACAAGCAAACAGGTGTGGCTTGGAGAAAGGTTTTTATGTAAAAATAGGCTTAATACATAGGTATTGAACAGAGGTATATAGTGATTGTTACAGAGCTGTTTCAGTGTGTATCATTGAATCTGTGTGTGTGCATGTGTGAAGTGTGAGAGAGATAGAGGCCAGAACCTGTGGGTCAGAGCCGCATGGTAGGCCAGAAACATGTGGGTAGAGAGAGAGAGAGGGGGAGGGGTGAAGGGAGTTGATCATCAGAGCCTCATGGTAGTGTCCAAACCTGTCCGATGAAGGAGGGAGAGAGAGAGAGAGAGGAAGTGTGTCTGTCCTTTATAGTGCCTCTCCAGCAGTTCCCCTTGAGGTCTGCTATTGTCTTTGGCCACTCCCTTTAAGGTCTGCTATTCTTGATTTAGCAAGGAGGGGCTGCAGCCAGGTCCTAGAGACTGACTTCACCCAGGGGTCAGAGTTTAGACTGAATTAAACAGAGTCCATAGCTGCATGAAATGTATGCTGACATCTCCCACACCTTTTTTATTTTTATTTATTATTTGTGCCTGGAATTGGTGGAAGCAAACCTGTGGTACCTGTCCAAGCTGCCATTACCTGATAGTAGGCAGCTCGTCGAATACCTCCTGTATTAAATACCTTGCTATGTCTAGCAGGTCCCCTGTCCTGCACAGTACTGTCTCTAGTACTGTCTCTAGTGTTCTAGAGATAAACAGGTCTCCTTATGAGTCCAAACCTCGTGTCTTAGGTTGAGCAGCCACTACTGGGGGGGGGAACCCAATATGCCACTTACATACCCGTCTTAGAGAGAGTGAACAGTGCATAAGGTCTGCAGGAATTTTTAAGGAGGCTAAAACCAAACGGTACCAGGATGCTATGAGTGAGGATAGGAAGCAATACTAGACTGCAGCTGACTCTGGTATTCAGTGTAATAGGAAATACCGAATTAGCCAAATTAGCAGGCCAAGTTAGCCTGGATGTAGGGGTGGATGCTGGAGAGGTTCAGTGTAACTACCTTAAAATGTTGTTGTTCTGTATGACATGCGCTGCAAGGAAATGTACATTTTTTTTTTCATCTTACAGCACAAGAAAATTACGATAATGCATAGCAATATTTGTACAGCAGTTAAAATAATAATAGGGTGAATAAAAACATTAAAGACATGATCAGCAGTAGGTGAGTAACCAAATAACAATTCCCACACAGACACATGAGCATCTTGTAGCAAGTGTTCAACAATTTGTTGAATGTGTCCATTCTCATAGGCGATGGTGTGATTCACTTCAGTGGATGTTGTTTTAAGGTGATCAATATAGGCATGGAGTTCTGTAAAGTTGAGCAGTTTATGTAGTGTCTCTTCTCCCATGCCAAGTGGTAATGGATGCACAGCATATGAGATAAAGTCTGGAATGTCCATAGAGTCATTGGTAACCAGCGGTGTGGAATAAGTTGTCCCATTAATGGTGATGGAGACCAGTGGTGTATGACTGCACCAGGTATTGTTTGGTAAAGAGTTTGAACTGTACAACAAAGTGTTCTTGGGAAGGCGAATGTCATGCATTCTGGGAGCAATCGAAAAAGAAAACGTTCTGGGGAAAGAACAGATGAAAACAAAAGTGTCCAGCTCCAAGGTAATATAAACTGTGTGAGGTAGTCAGGGAATATGAGAGCTTAACAGTCAGGGAGCAAGAGGAAGAATTGTTCCAGCAGGAGGTGTCAGCCTCTTTGAACTGGTGAGGTTGACACTTGAACTGAAATGTAGTCTGCTCACACAAACTGGGGTCCATCGGCTTGAATGAAGTCCAGGTGTCGTCCAGTGGCTGCACCCATGTGAGATGGTCCACAGGATACATAAGCATATTATCAAATTGCACCCCAATATTAACAACAGGATAAATAACTGTGTGTTGTCCTGACCATGGGATCAAAGTACAGATAGAGCAGCCTTGTGGTGAACAAATGGGAACACTAACTGTCCACCAATCAAGGTGAGCTATAGCAAATTCAGGTATTTTGGTACTAGCCATATGGATGAGAGATGGTGGCCAGTGTCCTAACTTAGCAGTGATCAGAATTTCCTTTAGTATAGTAATAAGCTCGATCTGTACTTGATCACAGGCAAGAGCCCAGGAAATATTGTACCAAATCAAAGCAGGAGGACCTAGAACGTAACGTTCTGGGCATGCCCTCAATTCTTGTGTCCTTTCTAGAGAAGTGGAAACTGGTGGCTCCCACTGTACTTGAGTGATGTTTAATGAATAGAACACTGGCTTGTCCTGTACCGAACAGAAACTCAGGATGACCAGATCCTTTCCTTCCGGGAACGGTGGGGGTATTTCTTGATAACGATATACCCCACTTGTGGAGTTAGCCCAGCCAATCGTGCATATTCGGATGATAGTTCCTGTAATGAGACTTGAGTGGAAGAGAGCAGATACAAGAACAACAGCAAACCGAGACATAATAAAAGCTAACTTGTTTCACTCTACTAGGGAGTAAACTAATACTGCCCACTTATACTATGTAACAACAAAACAAACAAACAAAATTAATAATTTCTACTACTTATTTACATAACTAACTACTTATTTACATAACTATTAAACACATGTACAGCAGGAGGAACTAGTTACCGTCCTTAAGCGACTTTTGTTCAGAAAGCAGCTGTCCGTGCTGTCTTCAGGTGGTATCTGAAAACAAAGACTGATAAAGCACATATTACCCATATGGTTTTAACTGGGTGATGTGTTTCCAGTACTGCTGGTTGTCAGGCATTAGGATCTGGTATAGGCTTGGGCCTAAGGTATCAGTAACTAAGTACGGTCCCTCCCACTTTGCAGTTCCAAAGGGGAGGTTTGGTCTAGGTCTCAGAATCATCACTTTACTCCCAACGTTGAGGGGCCTTAAATCAGAACCTTTTGCATGTACCTCCTGCAAATAATCTCTAGCTTTTTCTGTGTTAGCTAGCACAGAGGTCTGAATTTCTTTTAGATGTTCTTGCAGGGATTTCATCCACTCATTGGTGAGAATTACGGTCTGGTCCTCTGGAAGAAAAGGACTCAGCATATTTTCCCACCGTTGCATTGGCCTTCCCATTAAGGCTTCATAGGGTGCAAAACCAGTGGATTTACAGACATTAGCTCTGATACGCATAAGGACTAAAGGGAGCACCTGATCCCAATTTTTCCCGGTCAGATTAAGCATAGGGCTGAGGTGGGCCTTAATTGTTTGATTCATCCTTTCTACCTGCCCTGCTGCTTGTGGATGGTATGGAATGTGGAGTTGTTGTTCTATGCCTAGAAAATCAAACAATTCCTTGATCAGCTGCGAAACAAATGCAGGACCATTATCAGAGTCAATTGTTTTAGGAATGCCCCAGCGTGTAAAAAATTGCATAGTTAGGACTTCTGCAGTGGTTCTAGCAGTTTGATCTGGGACAGGGAATGCTTCTACCCAATGAGAAAAGGAATCAACAACAGTCAGTAAAAATCTATTCTTCCTAGCAGTCAATGGGAGAGGGCCCACATGATCTATTTGCAATCTTTCAAATGGGCCACGAGGAGGTGCTCTCATTAACTGTCCCCTTCTCTTTTTAGGTTGCCTCCCAAATGAAGCACAGATTACACAGGAGGAAACATGATCCTGTATATCATGTTTCATTTCTGGCCACCATACCAACCTATTAAGGATAGTCTGCATTTCTTCTGCCTTAGGGTGTCCCATAGGACCTGCACCATGAACCCAATGCATCCATTCTTTACCTCGAGCTCTAGGGATAGCTATAACCAAGCCTTCCTCTCTTTTTGCACATAGAATGTCTTTCTCTATAGCTAGTGTGAGAAAGGGTGTGTGCTGATATAGGCTATCTGGGGCATCCTGCACAAGCTTCCTTAAATTGGAAAGCTCAGGGTCCTTTGTCTGCAGTGCTACAAAGTAATCTGGTGGTATTATCTGATCGTAATCTGTGGAACGTGTAGCAATAGCAACCATGCGTGTCTGCTCATACCAGGGCCATATGAGGCCTACATGGCATGCTTCCTTGGCTAGTGAGTCTGCTAATGTGTTCCCTTTCACTAAAGGGCCTTTCTTCCTATGTGCCTTTACTTTAACTAAATGTACTCTCTGAAACTTCTCACTCAGTTCTTGTGCCATAGTCCACAGTGATGAATTTTTCACTGTGGACCCATCTGTAGATTTAAATTCATTTGCCAGCCACCAGGGTAACAGGGCAATGGCACTTTTAAAGACATAATCAGAATCTAAAATGATTTGTATCTCTGGGTGTGAATCCTGATATTGTTGCATACAAGCTACAAAAGCAGCCAGCTCACAGTACTGTGCTGACGCTGACCCACAGGAATACTGTCTTTGCAGTACCACTTGGTTATTTGGGTCCAATTGTACAATTGCAAAACCTGCTAGTCGCCTGCCTCCTTCACATTGGCTACTACCATCAATATATACTGTAGGAAGGAAAGGTGAAATTTTGTCTAGTCCTAGTTCCCTAAAGACCATGTGATTAGGGGCACTGGGTGAGGACTGACAGTCATGAGGTTGCCCCTCCAGCAAGATTCCAGCCACTTGCACGTTAGGTTCTTTCAACAATTCAAACTTTACATTCTGTGCTTGCAGCATGAGAGTCCACTGGACTATTCTCTCAGTCCTAATCTTGCTACATGCTAACTTTCCTTCTACAATGAATTTGAGGGGGGTGTGATGGCTGCATATGTATGTGGTTTGAGCACCAATGATGTATGTGAATTTCTGCATAGCAGCATAGGAAGCCAGTACATGTTTTTCACAGTTTCCCATTTTGAGTTCAGGAGAAGTGAGGACTCTGGAACAGAAGGCAATAGGGCGATCTACTCCTCCTAAGCGTTGTGTTAGAGCTGCACCTATACTGTTCTCTCCAACTACAGGGTACAGGAAAAAATGTTGTGTGTGATCTGGGTGTGCAAGAACAGGAGCAGAAGTCAGAATGTGTTTTAATTTAGTTATAGCTTCGGTATGTTCTTCCTCCCAGACATAACCTTTACTTTTTAGCAGGGAGTAAAGTGGAGCTGCCACTTCAGCATAATTGTGCATGAAGTCACGACAGAAACCAGTGAGCCCTAGAAATGACTGGAGTGATTTCTGATCTGTAGGAAGTGGAAGTTTCTGTATCAGCTCTATCCTCTGAGAATCTACAGATTTACCATCCTGGCCAATAGTAACCCCTAAAAAGGAAACCTGTGATTTGCACAGTTGAGCCTTGGCAGGATTGACTTTAAGACCAGCTTGTAAGAGGGCTTTTAAAACTTCTCTTACATGATTCCAGTGTACGGCTTCA
The DNA here is from genome assembly GCA_033557465.1 of Ichthyophis bannanicus. Lineage (NCBI taxonomy): Eukaryota > Metazoa > Chordata > Amphibia > Gymnophiona > Ichthyophiidae > Ichthyophis > Ichthyophis bannanicus. The sequence goes on from CM066032.1 coordinate 527,036,053, forward strand.
TTCTCAGACTGAATCAGAATGTCATCTACATACTGAATTATATTATCTCTGCAAGACAATAGTGATAGGGCTTCCTGCATGTATTTATGAAATATTGAGGGGGAATCCTTATATCCCTGTGGAAGCACAGTCCATGCATATTGTTTATTCAGCCACTGAAAGGCTGTTTTGTACTGGCACTCAAGGGCCAGTGGCAGACTCCAAAACCCATTAGATATGTCTAAAACAGAGAAAATTTTTACATTTGGGATTCATTTTGGAGATCATTTCAGGGTATGAGGCTACCACGGGCACTACAGATTTTGAAACTTGATTCAGGGCACGGAAGTCCATAGTGAGCCTGAAGGAACCCCCTGGTTTAACTATCGGCCAGGCTGGTGAATTGCATGTGGAAGAAATAGGTCTAATCAGACCCCTCTCCTCCAGTATCTTCACAATTTTAGTCACTGGTTCTATAGCCTGATGAGGTACTGGGTATTGCTTCTGTGGTGGAGGATCCTCACCTTCCAACAGTATTTCTGTGTGCATTTTCCCACAATCTAACTTGTCTTGAGCCCAGACTGGAATATCAGCCACTTCTGAGGGAATTACACACAGATCATACTGTTGAGCTGCCTTAGTGCACTGAGTTGCTAACTGCATGGGAATGACTTCATGCACTAAAGTTTTAGAAGCACTTGAAGTTCCTGAATACTGCCACAATTTAAGATTAGCCATATCCACCACCAAATTTAACTGGTTGAGAACATCAATTCCAATTATTTCTTTTGGTGTGTTCACTATAGTGGAAGCAGTGGTTTCTAACATTTCCTTGTTTTGTTCACTGTGCACAGGGATACCCCATTTAACTGGGGTAGCCACACATTTGGAAGCTGTGTCATTAATTCCTTGAATTTCATAAATTTCCATATTTTTCTGATGTGCAGTGGGAGAAGCTCTGTTTGTAAAACTAATTCCAGCCCCTGTGTCAATCAAAGCTAATTTATCCTGACCCCCTACTCTACTGATAACATTGGGGCGTGCACAAGAGTCCAGTATCAAGGGTGTTACAAGCCTTAAATTGTGTCCTGGGCCTGTATCCATTTCATCACCCAGAGGCTCTGGAATTGAGTCCTCTGCTGAGATAAAGGAGGCAGGCTGGGCTATGAAGGCTTGAGACATTTTGATATCTGAACTCAAGAGGTCAGGACATCCCTATGCCCTAGCCTTGTGTTTGTCCTGAGCTGCTTGTAAATCCTGTTTTAATTTATCTATTTCTATCTGCAGTGTATGTTTATCTTGTTCCCATTTAGTTTTTTCCTTTTCTAGCCCATCTCTCTGTGCTTTGAGCTCTTGAAAGGGGATGTAACCTGAGGAGTTTCTAAAAGTACCTCTGCCGTGTGCTCTCCAAGGGGCGTGGCCTCTGTCGGTGTTTCTTGTGTACTGAGAGGATCCTTCAGCTTGCCACTTAGGGGTGTGTCCTCTGTCTGTGTTTCTTATGTACTGAGAGGATTCATTGGCCTGCCACTTCCGTGCCTCTGATACTGTAATGACCTGCGAGGGCTGGGTCTTCCAAACAGACCCAATTCTGAGCATTAGAGTATCAAAAGGTGCTCCTTGTGGTCTTGGGCAAGCCACTTAACCCTCCATAGCCCATGTTCCCTGTAAAATAGTTTTCTCCAAGTTATAGTACCCTGTTCAATGTAATTTCAGTTTGTTCAATGTAAACCGCGCTGATGCAGAATAGCGCGGTATATAAGAGAATGTAAATAAATAAATAAATAAATAAATAAATAAAAGGGGTTGCTTCAGGGTCTTCAGAAAATAACAGAAGGTGTTTTGTAATCTCAGGGGATAGCAATTCTAATAAAAATTCCTTATGCATGCTCTCCCCATAATCCTCTGCCTTGGGCCAGGACTCTTGCTCATTAAGAACTGCTTTTAAAATCCAGGCTCTATATGCAAACTGTTCCAGTGTATCATCTGGTAAAGGTGAAATAATTTTAAATACTTGCATTGGGGAACAGTGAAATAGTTTCTCAGTACCCCTTTTAACCAACTGGTATGGGTGAGTGAGAGAGCCAACCCTGTAATAGTGTGGCCCTAGAGCCAGATGCATAAGTCTATCAAAGTCTGATTGTTTTCTTCTGTATTTCCCTAGACCCCAGTGAATCAGAATATCAATCGCCCATTTAACCCACTGATTTACATTAAGAGGCATAGTACCAATTTTCTCAACTATTTTTTCAATATCTCTATCTTTTAAATTTTCCTGGAACATTAATTTAACTGGTGCTTTGAGTTCTGTACTGGCTGCCATGTCTAAGTCATCTGAATTATTCTCCTGACAGAGATTGCTGGGTTCTGGCTGAGATAAACTATCTGAATTTTCCTGCTGTGATTCATCTGTGTTTTTGCCATTCCTCAGTCCAACTATGCATACTTTAGTATTCTTTTGTTGCTGATAAGGTGTGTCATAGGCATAGGGAATGGGTGTATCTTTGTTCTTTTGTTTCTCTCTAGCTGGTATGCATGGCTCATAGGCATATGGTGCTGAGGGAGGGGTAGGTGTTGACTTTCTTGCAGAGGCCACTTGATCTTTAATGTGCCTCAATTCAAGTTTAAGTGCTTCTAATTGTTCACTAACAGTTATAAAAGAATTTGTGGCTTGAATCACTTGAGTTCTCTGAATAGAAATACAACTTTGTGCCTCCTCCAGTTCTTTGATCAATTGGCTACACTGAGAAGTCAGTTCAGAGTTTTCTTTTTTCATGCTAATTAGTCCCCTGTACATGCCCTGGATGAAGAGGCATTTTCTTTTATTTGTTTTCTTTTTGAATTCATGATCATGGCTTAACATTCGTTTTTGAATATTATACCATGAGTCAGGGAATTCCCCTTCATATGGACCTCCTTTTCTCTTACAATATGAAATTAGAATTTCTGTAAGTTCTTTAAAATCAAATGCTGCCATATTTGATACTGCAGAAAGGCTGTAGTTGGACTATCTAAAATGTGTAACCATAGAAGGAGGAATGCTAACTTAAAAGGTATTTCACACCTATTTAACAGGGTGGAGTAGATTAACAGAATTGTATCAGTTGCAGCCAGCTGCAAGCCTGCTCTCAGTAAGAAAGTTACTGACAGGAGACAGAGAAATAAAAGTAAAAAAGGGACAGGAGATTAACAGAATAGTCAGATATTCCTGCTCACACCAAGATATATACTGACAGGAGAGAGAAATAAAAGTCAAACAGACAAGAGGTAAATTAATGTTACCAGGAAAGATGTATATTGTACTCTATGAGGAATATTTAACTGTGTAACTCTGTATTTTCTTAGCAGCTCAAATACTATATAAAATCTGTAGCAAGCCTATACATAAAAATAAGACAATTGCAAGCCACTCTGTGTAATGTCCTTAAAATTCTAGATTCTTACAGAGCTTTTTGACACTAAAAGTCTCACCTTGTCTAACCCACAAAACAAAATTGTAAATGGTCACAAGGGCTATTGATTTTCCTGTCTCACTCTGTCTGAAATCTACTTAATGTATTATACAAAATTATTACTTACCCAACTGGAGGTCTGCTGTGAAATCCCGGACGAGCCCCCAATATGTAATCTTCTGAATATGTAATCTCTGGTCTAGTCTCCGCTTGGTCCTGGGTTCATTTCACTTCACAGACGCAGGAGGGTATTGTAATAAGACAAGCAAACAGGTGTGGCTTGGAGAAAGGTTTTTATGTAAAAATAGGCTTAATACATAGGTATTGAACAGAGGTATATAGTGATTGTTACAGAGCTGTTTCAGTGTGTATCATTGAATCTGTGTGTGTGCATGTGTGAAGTGTGAGAGAGATAGAGGCCAGAACCTGTGGGTCAGAGCCACATGGTAGGCCAGAACATGTGGGTAGAGAGAGAGAGAGGGGGAGGGGTGAAGGGAGTTGATCATCAGAGCCTCATGGTAGTGTCCAAACCTGTCCGATGAAGGAGGGAGAGAGAGAGAGAGGAAGTGTGTCTGTCCTTTATAGTGCCTCTCCAGCAGTTCCCCTTGAGGTCTGCTATTGTCTTTGGCCACTCCCTTTAAGGTCTGCTATTCTTGATTTAGCAAGGAGGGGCTGCAGCCAGGTCCTAGAGACTGACTTCACCCAGGGGTCAGAGTTTAGACTGAATTAAACAGAGTCCATAGCTGCATGAAATGTATGCTGACACTAGTATTGTGAGATGTATGCAAGGCCCGATATCCTGCCTCTCCATGAGGCTTTCGATAATGGAGCCTGTGGGTGCGGTTCTTTCTGCTCCTGTTGGCCGCTGCTGTAGGGCAGAGGTCCCCAACTCCAGTCCTGGTGGGCCAAACACTGTTCATGTTTTCCTGCTGTCCCTAATGAATATGCATGAGATACATCTGCATACCATGGGGGCGGTGCATGGAAATGCAGCACATACATCTTTATTAGAAACAGCATAAAATGTAAATGATTTGTGGCCCTCCAGGACTGCATTTGGGGGACTCTGCTCTAGGTAATGCACATGTTTCTGGTGTCTGTGCTCTGTAGGGTAAAATGTAGATGTTTTGGGCATGTTTACATTATCTGCACTAAAGGTTCTGTCTGTATTACCACATTTTTGTGGTGGGTAAAATGTGGGGCTGGGTTGGCAGAGCTGGGACTTGAACCTGTGACCTTCTGCTCCTGAGCACACTGTCTGTGTGTGCTGCACCACACTGTGGCCACAGAGACAGTGCATTCCCTGGGGAGTCCATGGCTGTTTGTCAGACAGGGCCTGTCTGTTGCAGTGCACGGCACCCACGTGAACAGGGCTAGGCCATGGTGTGCTGTGGGCAGCAGCCACTGCCCCCTCCAACACCAGTACCCCTCCGCCACAATGCTGACATGTCCTTATATTGGAGACAGCATAAAACGTGAGTTATTTGTGGCCCTCCAGGACTGCATTTGGGGGACTATGCTTTAGGTAATGCGCATGTTTCTGGTGTCTGTGCTCTGTAGGGTAAAATGTAGATGTTTTCATTATCTGCACTAAAGGTTCTGTCTGTATTACTACATTTTTGTGGTGGGTAAAATGTGGGGACTGGGTTGGCAGGAGGCACAGCTGGGACTTGAATCTGTGACTGTCTGTGCTCGAAGGCACTGGCTGTGTGCGCTGCACCACCCTCTTAACACAGAAACAGAGCATTCCCTGGGGAGTCCATGGCTGTTCGTCAGACAGGGCCTGTCTGTTGCAGTGCACGGCACCCACGTGAACAGGGCTAGGCCATGGTGTGCTGTGGGCAGCAGCCACAGCCCCCTCCAACACCAGTACCCCTCTGCCACCATGCTGACAAGCCCTTCTGCTGGTGGAGCTGATGGTGTGCATTCTCAGGCCATCCAGTGTGTGGGTAGGTGGCAGCCTATGGTGTGTGTTCTGGGGTAGGGGTGCCTGCATAGGTGTCCACGCTTCCCCCCAGCACCGCCTGCCAATGTTCTGTGTCCTTGGGGGTACCTGCTGGGTACTATCCCCTGTGACACTGTGGCAAACACACTCGTGCCCATGTTGGGCCTTCATCAGTTGCTGTCTGGCTGCTCTACTGTTTCAGCATTTGTATGGGCCACCTAGGCATCACCCCAGTCTGCACTGTGGCCCAGCTTCTCCACAGCATGTGCCGCCTACAGCCCTCTGTGTCCCCTTTTCCAGCTAATGTCCAGTTGCCCATTCCGACATGCCCACCCTGCTGTTGTGGAATATGTGCATGCCATAGGGACACTGTTCACTGGAAAGGAAAACCCCTGATCAGTGCTATTTCACTGTGGGATCATTCACCTTGTATGGGGATGGAGCGTGGACCCTTCCGCAATTCATATCTTTTTTTTGGTGCTTTCTGGGGAGTGTTTTTTCCTGTTTCCCATTACTATCACTATTGCCCAGCTTTGTTATGTGTTTTTTATATTTTGTTGGGGTCATTTTCAATGTTTATTTGCACTTTTGTTCCATGCACATGTATCACACTTATCACTTTTTTGTAGGTTTCCCTGGTTTTGCTGTACATTGCTGACAGAAATGGTTTCTCTTCCCTTTAAATCGGCTCTAACGCCAGGGTTTCACTGGCGTTATTTTTGAGCCTCGGATTTCACAGCGTTAGTGTGCGGGGAGCCTCTCCCCTCCCACTCTCCACCCATTTACCCCTTCTCTCCGCCCCTGGGGAGCCTTCCTCTGCCCTCCCCCGCCTTCAGCGCTCGTTTGCGCCGCTGAGCGCGTTATCGCACGATAAGGTACCTGTGCGCCAGCAGACGCGCCATTATCACGCGATAACGTTACAGCATGCACTTTAAGATGCTTTAGTAAACATACCCCTTTATCTCTCTAGCAATGGGGTCCTGCCATGATACTGACAAGTTGATACCGGGGTAATTGACATCAACCATTATTATTACTGTGCTGTAACTTTTGTTAGCTTCCCTGATTTCTTTGAGCATTTCATCATCCATTTGTTTATTCTGGCCAGGCGGTCGATGGTACACACCCTCTGCTATCGCCTTCCCCTTCCCCTTTTTACATGGAATTTCAATCCATAGAGATTCTACAGTGAATTTTGTTTCCTGCAAAACTTTAGTCCTTTGTGACTCAATGCCCCCTCTAACATAGAGTGCAACCCCTCCACCGATCTCATCTGCTCTAGCATTACAGCTTGTACCCAAGTATCATAGTGTCCCAATGGTTGTCCTCCTTCCACCATATCTCTGGGACACCAATCATATCTATTTTATCTATTTAGCTGTATTTATGTCCTGCTTTTCACCTGGTCAAAGTGGTCAATTGGGGGATATATTTAACACAAGGGGATATGAGACACATACACTAATACTTACAGGGAACATGGGCAATGGAGGGTTAAGTGGCTTGCCCAAGACCACAAGGAATGCCTATAGGACTAGAAATCCCAGTCCCTCTGGCCTAAGACTGCTGTCCCCAGGTGAGACTTGAACCCACGGCCCTCCAGCCTAAAGTACCTTGTCCTAACCACTAGACCACTCCTCCCTCCACATATCTAACTTCTCATTTAGTGCTATATATTCTAACTCTCCCATCTTATTTTTTAGACTTCTAGCATTCTCATGCAAGCATTTTAGAGGCTGTATTTTATTCATATTAATCTGGTTATCGGTAGGCAGGGGTAATTTTGGACTTTTTAAGCTCTGTCTGCTCTGTACTCAAGGGCATTTGGATTACTTTTGTCTTTATTGGATCCTCTCTTTTGATGTGCCATAACTTCTGTCTTTTGCTAGTATCATTCAAGGATACATTGTTCCAAACCATGCACTCATGGGTGACTGTCGACTTTCCCCTATTATCTAGTTTAAAAGCTGCTCTATCTCCTTTTTAAAGGTTAATGACATCAGCCTGGTTCCATCCTGGTTAAGGTGGAGCTCATCCCTTCAGAAAAGCCTCTCTTTTTTCCAGAATGTTGCCCAGTTTCTAACAATCCAAAACCCTCTTCCTTGCACTATCGTCTCATCCACGCATTGAGCTCTGCCTGCCTTTTGGGTCCTGCACATGAAGCGGGAAGCATTTCAGAGAATTCTAACCTGGAAGTTCTGGATTTCCACTTCCTACCTAAAAGCCATGGCACAGTGGCTCCATTGATGAGCCACGATCCCCAGTCGCCAGCTCCATCAGTGATTTTCCCACAGCCCGATCCCCGATCTGGCCTCCTAAGGCCAGGGTCAGGCTGCTGGGAATGTCCTTGGCCCCCCTGCCCCATCCGCACCCCAGGCTCGCTGATCCCTAGCGACTAGAGGAACTTATTCCACCTCAGAGGTGGAATAAGTTCCCCGTGCATGCCACCGGCCCTGGAAATACAGGGCTGACATTAGAATTAGCTCTGTACATCTGGGACCGATGACTGCCTATTGCCCACCCTAACACCACCCCTGATCTGTCCCTTTCCCACCCCTGTCTACCTGCCCTGTACAAGACGTGGGGAAGGTAGATGGGACCGGGAAAGGCACGAATAGCAGGGATGGACGTCCATCCTGCTATTCCTGCCACAGAATGACCCTAAATGTGCTTCTAAGGTATTACAGGTCAACAAGTTTTTCATCAAACCTAGTTTGATGTGAAGGGGTGGTAGCAGGATTTTGTGAGCCTCAACCAGAGCTGGGTGCTGGATATTCTTCTCTCCAACTGTTACATTTTGTCTGCGATTCCATTCCTTCCACAAGTAGTGCCAATCCCTTGCTCGGCTATCCCTCTCACATAAGAAACACATGTATTTTATATATACCTGCTGCAGTCCCATTAAAAGGGCAACTATCTTCAAGTCACCACAGAGGTGCCAGCTGTACTTTTTATAGTTAATGGAAGTCAGTAGATGCTTTAAGTTATCGTATGTCTCTTTCATGTGGACCACAAATCTAATTGGGTCAATTCTATCAGAGTAATAATTGTCTAGATATATACGATGCTCTGAACTAAATATTTAAACGTATAATGCGTTTTTCACAAAAAAATTTGCAGACTAACATTTTCTAAATATTTCATAATGACTGACGGGGTCTCAGACTCCAGGCTTCCAGAACTTCAGTGGGTTATTCGGAAAAGCCTATTTTTGCATCAACGACCCTTTATGTCTAGTCATAAGATGTATTCATTTTCTTATTAATTCAAATCCTTCAGAAAGCCGATAGTGAGAAAGCCGACAGGCAGAAAGTCATGGAGATCCTAGTTAATAGTGAGAACTAACAAATCGCCGCATAATAGTGCTTTCAAGTCAACCCCTGAAGAAACCAAACAGGTGAAACGCAAATAGAGCGTCATTGATAACGTTGGGAACGACAACGAAAGCTAAGCACTATTTTCCTTCTTATGAGATTAAGATTTGAATTAATGAGAGAATGAATACATCTTATGACTAGACATAAAGGGTCGTTGATGCAAAAATAGGCTTTTCCGAATAACCCACTGAAGTTCTGGAAGCCTGGAATCTGAGACCCTGTCAGTCATTATGAAATATTTAGAAAAAGTTAGTCTGCAAATTTTTTTGTGAAAAATGCATTATACGTTTAAATATTTAGTTCAGAGCATCATATATATCTTTCATGTGGACGGCATGCGCTACTGGAATAGATGGAAGACGGTTTCCATTGTTCAAAAGCACAGCTTTCAGACTCAGTTTCGAAGAGTCTATAAATAGTCTCCAATCTTGTGGGTCATGAGTGATTTTTAAGGCATTCATGAGGCTTTCAATATCGGAACAGAATACCAGATTACTTTCCTTTCCGACTGCGTATAGTACACTGCTGACGTCAGATGGCTTCAGCAGCCGTCTGGCAGTATTGCATTGCATCATAAAATGATGCAATCTCCTCTAGATGATGTGTGCATGCTGGTATTATGCAATGTGATGCAATATTACATCATTCAAGGCTTATTTGGGATGTTATTGATGTCCTACTGGATAAATTTACACGGTGACATGTCAAAAATGAACTACATGCAATATCTTCAAAACGAGAGCCAATACATTTTTTTTAATGCTATATTCATGTTCAGCTCACCAAGATACTACAGATTAGGGCCTTTTAAAGTCAGTAACGATTTCAATGTTGACCAGATTATAATCTGAGACCAATTTCCTGGGTGATTCACACAGCTTTTGCTTAGATAGAGGGAGCCTTTCAAAATGCCCCTTTGATCTGTCCCTTGGCTTTAACACCTATTTAAAACAATTTCACAGGTCTTTTGCCCTCTATCTAGAAGGCCTCTTTGTAAAGGTCTCTAGAAACAATCTATTGCTCCAAGAATAATGACCCTGTTTTTCCTTTTATGCTAAATTATACTCTGATTTGATTTAAATTAAAGCTTATTGCTGATACTAGTCTGACTGAGCATTACATTTCAACTAGAAGCTCTCTACTGGGTTTTAAATTTAACTGAAAGCTCTCTGCTGGGTTTTAAACTTAAACTGAAAGCTACCTGTTTAGTTTTTAATTTAACTAAAAATTCTTTGCTGATACTAGGCCCTGACTGATTTAGCAAATACACTGGATTCTAATTTATACAGACTAATCAGCTTTAATCTAAGGAATTCCTTTTTCCCCAAGATTTAGAAAAATTCCCAGAAGTAAATACTTACAATTGCAAATCTCTCTCCAGAATTAGCAGTCCCTTTTTGTAGTCCTTCAAGGAGGAACTCCTTTTATCTTTATATTCTTCTACTTTTCATTTTTTAAGGGATAAAATATCTCACTGGGGAAAAAGAGCATGATAGGGCAGCTGATCATGCCACTGGCAGCAGCTGACAAGACAGCGACACCAAACCAAGACAACAGGCTAGGTGGTGGTAGGGCCTGGATCAGGTTAGGCAGGTAGCAACACGGGCTGTGCAAGCATCAAAAGGACCACAGAGAAGGAGACAGATTTATGATAATTTCCAGTTCTTGTATGTGGACCTAACACAACCCACTAGAATCAAGAGAATATGGAACAGCAGGTGGAGAGGCCACTGGCAAAACAATAGCAAGACATTGAGAGCAAAGAGTATGGGCATACACACATACTGCAGTTGTAGTCAATATTATTGGCACCCTTGCAGTTGTGGTCAATATTATTGGCACCCTTGCAGTTTAACCCCACAACAAACACTCATTCCTAGTCACCTAAACATCCACTCCAATCTACCCACCATACAGGCAACCACTGCAGCTCGATAACACTACAAAACTCCTAGCAGGATCATGTATATAGTAACCTAAGAATGTAAACTACCTAGCACAGAGCTTGTATATAGTTTCCCCAGTTAACCCAAGTTTATCAACCCTGTTTTATGTAAGTCCAGTGGGGGCCCCACCCGTGTCTGGACAAAACTGATGTTATTTGGAAACCGAGCTGATTTTGAAGAGCGCGGTATAGAAAAGACTTTAAATAAATAAATAAAAGAAATAAATAGTATCTCCTAAAAGAAAGAGGCCAGTGAAAATGGTTTTGGACTATATATGCAAACATATTTGACACATAAAAGAAACAAATAAAACAAGATCAATTTAAAAAAGAAATAGTAGGAAATTGTATAAAAATTGGGATATTGCCAGGACATGATTATTCAAAATAGAAAAAAGTCAGACCATCCAATCCCAAAAATCAATCCAAATTGCAAAAATTTGTCATGAAAAGGGGTAAACATTTTCTCAAGACAAACTTTCCTTTTTATTCTCTTTAAAAAGAGCCAATAAATGCTCTAATGAATATGCAAGAATGCTACACAAGCATACTACATGAAACGATCATTTTAGGGACTTGCAAACTTCATCATCTTCAAAGAGCAGCCATAAGACTCCATGGTCAAATGTTGGCATACAAGTCCAGTAATGTCAAAAAACATATATACCAATTTGTCTCGAGAAGGTAGTGGGAATCCCCCTATCCACAGTACATCTCCTGAGGGAGCTAGAGACAAATGAAGAATCCCTTTAGTCAAAATCACGACAGAATTCTGTGTTTCGAGCTTAAAGCAATTTTGTTAGCTCTTCTTCAAGCGGTGCTCATTTTGAAAAGGTTACTTAAGCAAACACCATTTTGTTCCAGATGACTTTGATGAGTTATATCCAAAACCCTGGGATTTTTATTATTATGATGATCAAACGACATCATTGGTATACGTCAATGAAAACAGCCAATAAGTCATCCCTCCTAGATGTCCGTCTAGGATTGAGGAGTTAGATGTGGGACTTATTTCACCTTAGAGGTGTAATAAGTCCCCCAGAGGGTGCAGAATGGCAGAGGAGGACCCCCCAATCCAGGTGAGCAGAAACAGGAAGTTCCCTGAAGCCTGACACCAGCCTTGGCAGGCCCCTCTGGGGGTTGGGTGGCAGGGAACAGCTTCTTTGAACTTCTGTGGGGAATGGGGCTACTGCATGGAGTCCCAGTGCCATGACAATAGGACACCACAGCACTGGGGCTCCATGCAGGAGAATTGGTAGGGCTGGATGGGGAGGGAGCCGGATGTACAGTGGGTCTGAATCAGGGCACATCTTGCCTGTCCAGGCCCTTTGCTCCCGATTCTGCTCCCGCGGGAATGTTTAACTCCCCAGGTGCAAAATTGGGTACATATCCATCCCATCCAGATTTTGGACATCTGAACAGGCTGGATGTACCCCAATCAGAATGGGGCCAATAGGGATTACCCACCTACTAATAGCTGTCATGGAGGGCAGTTGGTAATTGGGTGTTTGCAGCACCTTCTCAACCACCTGCAGGGGTGGTCATCTAGGGTAATCATTTATCTGATGTACTACATCACCACCTTCGATTCTGCAAGCCATTTAGCTTGGGACAGTGATGCAGAACAGTACCCTATTTCCTCCATGTTGGTTTATTAGTGTGATACCTCATATTTCCCAGTTCCAAACAAAAGGTATCTGAAACTTACGTGCGTCTTTGAGAAGGTGTAAATCACAATGGGGAAAGTTTTAAAGACTTTTATTGCATTGTAAAATGGGAAATACATATATAGGGTAGATTATTCAACACAATTAACACGGTGATTAGATCATAATGATGGAAGTGCCTGAGTTTATTCATGGCTGTTATGCCTGTTATTGAGCAGGCCTAACTGCCTGTGCCTCGATCGGCACAGTGACGTCTGTGTCATAGTATTCTATTACTTACGTGAGGAGACCTAGGTTCTGCCTATTTTCTGTCTCATGTCCCCCCCCCTCCCAACTGAAAGTGCAGGTGATGGAACTTATGTTCCTACCTAAGGCATGCATGCAAGTTCCCATTCATGAGGTTAGTCCTTTAGAATAGTGAGTTTCACATGTATATATTGTCTTGCGTGCGTTATAATCATCGCCTCTGTGCACAGTTTAAGGTATTTTCTAATCAATACACGTACATATGAACTCTGCCAGCACTCCACCCAGACCAAGCTCCTGGCTAAGCCTACCACCAAGTAGATGCCTTCAGACTCAAGCACATGCGTTTACACTGGTCAGAATTTTATAAGGAGTCATTTATCTACATATGCGTGGCTATGACTAAAAAAAATGATCTCCTATTGTGTCCTCAAAAGCTCTTGTCTGGATAAAATTTGTACTACTCAATTTGCCAGGACCAATATGACTGCTTGAACCTTTGTCTTACAGATGATAAATATTAGGAACTACATAAGATTGACTGCTTAGCGTTTAACCATTCAGCAGTAAGGAACTGTTTGTCTACAGGTGCTTCATCTTAACATAATTAAGTCAAAAAGAGTTTACAAGGCAGGCTCTGAAATCATCTGTCAGTAATGGTACCTCTGGCTTAACTGTCAGATGCTTTTTATCAGCACTGAAATCTTCATATGTCTCCCGTGCACTGCCTTTTGCTGTTATCTTAATAACACACAACCCTCCATCTCAATTAGCAATATTCCTTGTTCGCTTAAAATTCTAAAGAGGTCTCCAGGGACCCATTCTAGAGTCTGATTTTCTTTAATATTATTAGCAATGTTAAATTTTACTTTGTCGGATTATCATTTATTTTCCAATGACTTCATTATTTAAACAAATTATTATTCTGTACTACAACAGCATGACAATAACAAATCATAGTTATAGCTTATTCAAAGTAAATTGCTTATAAGGAACTAATAAAATTAATTGCGAGTTATCTGATTTGAAACCAGAGCCAGTTAGAACAGGAGTCATTTCATGCTCTTTGATAATGCTCTGTTGAAAAAAAAGCTGCTCAAATACAATATCTTAGGGCTTGTTAGCAAACAAGAAATAATTAAAACTTCTTTGCTAAGAGACATTATTTCTTAGTGCTTGCAATGCTGAATTTCATTGAATGCTCTTGTTGGCATTCATGAGGCAAAATAAATATTTTCTGCAGGCACTGGAGTGCAAAATTGGGGGTGCTCTCTCCTTTCAGGCCTTCAAGTTTCTCAGCGCCTCCTCTCACTCCATTATTTTCCCAGATTGCCCATAACTATAGTTTTATGCTCTTTTACCTTTTTCCTTCTCATTTTTCTCTGTTTCTATATACTCTTATCACTTTCTCGTTCACTAAATTGTAACATTTGTCTCCAGCCTCATATAGCCTCTAATTTCTTCTACCTTTCCCATATGCTTTCTCCTTCCTTCTTTCCTTCTTCCGTATCTAGTCCACCTTCCTCATTTTTCCTTCCCTCTCCTAACCTTTCTGCCTCTACTTATCTCATCCTTTGACTTTTCTCTTCTTTCTTTTTCTCTAATGTCCTCTCATCTCCTATTGCCTTTTCTGTGCCTTTATCTCCAAATGCTAGACATTTTAAGTGCTCTGTTTACTAGCACACATTAATCTGTTACCATGTATAGATGTATGTTAATTCAAATTCAGCACAATAGCGATGTGAGTAATATTATAAACTTATTATCAAGCAAATGTGGCCACATATGCACATTAATGGCCCCTTTTAAAATATCGAACGGTGTAAAGGTACATGCATTGGTATAGCCAGGGGCATGGTCTGGACAGAACATGGGCACAGTTTGCAAATATTGTTTGGATTATACTCGTAAAAGACCTTAATTTACACATGTACTCGCATTCTTAACGTTTTCATTTACACCTAATATACAGCAGATATAAATATCTGTGCCTGCATTTAAGGCACAATCCCAGCCTCTTCAGTGAAAATTTTATAAAGAAAAATAGGCTTAAAAGCATTGCCTACCTACCCTCTTATTCTAGGGACCTTGTTATGTAATTACCCTCTGCATGCGCAGGGCAAACATTTTTGGTTCATTTCTGTTTCATTTGCATTCTTTTTATACAGTCATCAAATTTTCTTAACAAACCAAATGTATGCTAACAGATAATTACTGAAACATATAGGCCTCATTAAGAATAGAGGGGCTTGTGTTATTTAATGTGCGATAAATCTCATTCATGCAAGTTAACCATTTTTTGTTTGTTTTCAGGTTGCTTTTGCGGACATCAAGGATCTTGGACATAAGAGGAGGGTTGGAGATAGATAAGCAGCAAAATTTCACCTTTTAAAAAATATATATATAACTATTTGAGAAGAAGGCATTTATATTAAAAGAGGAAAACAGGGGGGGCGGAGCCTGATGTCCAGCGGGTAAGACGCTTCGCGCTGAAGCTCCCGAGAGGCCTACTTAGAATCCTGACTTAATACCTATACAAACTTACTATTTCGCTCCGGGTTGACCGGGGTACCTCGGGGGGGATGGCGGCCCATAAACCAGCGCGCTTGGACTTCGGGTCTCCTTCTTCTTCTCACGGAAAACGCTCCAAAACAGAGGTGTCCTCCCCACAGAAGATGGTTCCATTTCGTGAAAACCCCGAAATGCACCTGGAGATTTTGGAGGAACTACGCGGCGTGAAGGAATTGGTGCAGTCCAATGGAGAAGCGCTTAGAGCCCTGCGAGAAGACTTTGGAGTGCTCCAGGACCGACTTGAAAGACTCTCATTACGGCAGGACAATATGGCGGGGGTCCTCGATTCGCACGCGGTGCGCTTGGGCGCACTGGACAAGGCCGAGCGCCAGATACAGAATCTGCAAAAGGAGTTAGAAGATAGCAATAATCGAGCCCGTCGCAACAATGTGAGGCTCATTGGAATACCGGAGGGGGCGGAAGCGGGAGATATGAGAGAATTCCTGCTCAAAATTCTTCCCTCCTTGCTGAAGATCACCTTTCATAAAGAATTGGAAATCGATCGTGCACACCGTGCTCCTACCCACATGGCGCTCAACCGAACGACCCCCCGGCCTATTATCTTTCGCTTGCTACGATATCAACAAGTGGAACAAATTTTAAATGCTGCCCGGGCGAACCATCATTTGGAATTTGAAGGTCACAAAGTCTCCTTCTTCCCTGACTTGGCAAAGCCTACCGTTGACCGACGGAAGAAACTCCTTGCTTTTCGCCCTCGACTTCAACAGCTACAGGCTCGCTTTGGCCTGTTGTATCCCGCGAAACTCCGAGTGACTCTCCACAACCAAACCAGGACATTCGAAGATCCTGATCTACTATCAACATTTTTAGACTCCAAAGAGGCAGAGCAGATGCGCTAATCCAACGACGTGGACTTTTATTCGCCGGCTCTGTCCGCCATTTTGAAGGGCCCGATGCGGCGGTCATAGTCAAGCACAGAGACTTCCTGGACTTTCTTTCTTTCTTTCTATGACTCTTGTCTTGTGGTCTCCTCTCCCTCCATGATGTGTGCCTCGGTCGGATTCGGAGCACGCACAGTCCTACAGGTTATGTGTTTTTCAATTTTGGCCTTCTCTGGGGCTTCTCCCCGCAGACACATGGTCGCCAGTAATTTTTGGGGTTTTGCTTCTTCTCTACCGCGCTGCGGTTTTTCTTTTTTAATGTGGGGCGCTTCATTGTGTTATCTAAGCTTAGTTTCTTTTATGCCATATGTACAGCCTGATACAGTCAATATGAGGGACGTTGTGAAATTAGGTGCGCTATCATGCTCAGAATTTTAACTTGTCTGAATGGCTTTATGTAAAATTTTATCACTCAACGTAAAGGGCATTAATAGTCCAATCAAAAGAAAGAAAATCCTTAGCTATCTTAGCCATGAGCATGCTGATTTAGCGTTTCTTCAGGAAACGCACTTAAACTCTGCTGAAACACTGAAACTCAATGTTAAGCCTTACATGGTGGCTGCCTATTCTCCCGCCGTTTCTAAACGGTGCGGGGTTGCCATCCTGGTTAAGAAATCTTTGCAAGCTACTGTAATTGATACTAGCGCTGACAAGGAGGGTAGATGGGCCCGAGTACATCTTAAGGTCGGAGATAGTGAATTTACATGTATTTGCATTTATGCCCCGAATGTGGACAACCCTGCTTACTATGCAAGTATTGCGCAGTTGGCACAGGCCTCTGCCAATACTCCATTAATACTTGGTGGTGACTTTAATCAAGTGTTAGACCCTCTGATAGATAGACAGCCGCCAAGAACGAGTAGTCCACCCAAGAGTCTTGCTACCCTTACAGCTCTGATGCAAGATCTTGCGCTGGTAGATATATGGAGGCTGCTTCACCCCTCCGACTTAGAGTTCACTTTCTTTTCTGCCCCCCATCACTCCCAATCTAGAATAGATTTCTTTCTCATTTCCAAAGCACTGATTTCTCAAGTAGACACGACTAGGACTCATCCTCTCCATATTTCGGATCATGCTGCCATATCTTTATCATTACGTGTCACTGCGCGGGACGATTCTCCCCGAGCTTGGTTTTTTGATAGATCCCTACTGGGTCAAAAAGATTTTCAGATTGATATAAAGGCCGCTATCCAAGATTATTTTCATTTTAACTCACCCCATGATACAGCGGGCTGGGCTTGGTGGGAGGGTTTTAAAGCATCTATCCGTGCCACTATAACTAGCTATCAAATTCGGCAGGGGAAACAAAGAAAGCAGCTTTTACTGACTCTGGAGCAGCAGATACAAGCTGGGGAGCGTCTCCTCACGTCCCGTACTGACCCATGTATTTTACTCCGTTTACAACGCTTGCGTTTTCAATACAATCAGCTTTTGCACACTGCTGCTGTTAAAAATATTGAATCACAACAAGGGCTTTATTATCGGGAAAATAATCGTGCTGGCAAATTATTAGCAAATGCCCTAAAAGGTCGAAAAGAAGCCAAGCGTGTTACCGCCCTCCGTAATCCGTCAGGGGGGGGCTTGGTCACTAAAGATACCGAAATCTTAGAACTCTTCCGTGACTTTTATACTCGGCTTTATCAATCTGAATGTGATTTTGAGCCAGATGTATTTGAACGCTTACTTTCAGGAGTACAAAGACCGACCCTATCTGACGAAGATAGAGTGGCCTTAGACACACCATTTACTGTCTCAGAAATTCATTCTGCTATCAAGAAATGTGCCTCAGGTCGAGCCGCAGGCCCAGACGGTCTCCCCGCTGAATTCTACAAAACCTTTCACGCTGATTTAGCTCCAGTTTTGAAAATTTATTTTTCTGCTCTGGCCGAGGAGGGTTCTCCTTCTGGGTCCTTTTCAATGGCAAATGTAGTAGTTTTTGAGAAAGAGGGGAGAGACCCGCAACTAACAGCTAATTATCGTCCAATTTCCCTCCTAAACGCGGACTATAAAATCTTTGCCACCATTCTCTCTACCCGGCTCTCGGATAGGATGCCTACCTTAATACACCCAGATCAATGCGGTTTCATTCCTGGTAGATCGACTGCTGACAATGCTCGGACTCTATGCCATGTATTGACTACCGCAGTTAATCTTGATCGCCCA
Source organism: Ichthyophis bannanicus (assembly GCA_033557465.1). NCBI lineage: Eukaryota > Metazoa > Chordata > Amphibia > Gymnophiona > Ichthyophiidae > Ichthyophis > Ichthyophis bannanicus. Next base: position 527,054,297 of record CM066032.1, read on the forward strand.
TTTGTTGGCCTCTCACTTGATGCTGAGAAGGCCTTTGATCGCTTAGAGTGGCCCTTCCTGTTTGCAGTCCTCCGCTGGTACGGATTCGGGGAAGGTTTTCTCCGTTGTCTTCGCACCATGTACGCTCAGCCTACAGCCAGTATATGTGCAAATGCTTTAAAGTCTCAACCTTTTCCTCTTCAACGCGGCACTCGCCAGGGATGCCCACTGTCTCCACTCCTCTTCGATCTTGCACTCGAACCCTTGGCTTTACTAATCCGGCAATCGGAGGAGATTCATGGAGTCCCCTTCACCCATAGGGAAATCAAAATTTCAGCGTATGCTGATGATCTTATGCTCTTTGTCTCTATAGACTCAGTACCGGCTGTCTTAGAGCAAATTGGTAAATACTCACAACTGTCCGGTTATAAGATAAATTGGACCAAGTCGGTAGCCTTCCCATTAAATCCTCTGCTTCATCAGGCAGATATGCAATCCTTCCCCTTTTTATGGCAACCTCGCATGGTCAAATACCTTGGGGTTCACTATTGTTCTCCTTTGGAAGACACTATCTCCTTCAATGCCAAAGACTTAATCTCTAAAGTCCGGGCGCTTACTCACCGCTGGACTCCTTTAACGCTTACCTGGTGGGGTCAATTAGAAACCATAAAAATGATGATTGTTCCGAAAGTGAATTATATCTTAGAAATGGTGCCCTGTCTCTTCCCTCGACGTATATATAAAGATATCGAGGGCCTTCTGACTAGATACTTGTGGCAAAATAAGACACCTAGGATAGCGAAACATAAGCTACAAGCAGATAAGGAATATGGGGGTGTCAGATTCCCTGATTTCCTGAAGTATCATCAATCTTTTCTTCTCAAACAAGGTGCTCGTTGGCTGGAAGATCCAGTACCGAGTAGACCTGTGTGGCTAGACATAGAAGAGGACCTTTGCAAACCGATTCCTCTTACTTTTCTCCCTGGTATGACTCTCCCATCAGACTCTCACTTCCCACCAATGCTTTTAGACACCTTAGGTGCCTATAATAATCTCATGCAATCTTTAGACTCCCGACTCTGTCCGTTAGACCAACTCCCACTTTGGTACAACACTCGATTTCGAATACAAAATAAGCCGATGGCGTGGAGCCCCTGGTACACTAGGGGCATTTGGATTCCTAGCCAATTGTTCCATGAAGGTCGCTGGAAAACTTTTAGTGAATTGCAAATTGAATTTGGTCTCCCAGCGAAACACTACTTTCAGTTGGTGCAACTTCAGCATTGCCTTAGGAGTGCTAAGGTGCTCCCGCCATCGGCCTCCCCTACATAAGGTTGGTTGGAGACTATCCGATCTATCGGTAGTTCACCGGGTGTAGCATCCAATTTTTACAAAACCTTATGTAATGCTATAACTAGGGATACCCCTATAGCGCAGAAAGCATGGGAGAGAGAACTGCATGTGACTTTGACCCCGGAGCAATGGAGCTTTGTCTGGAGTAGAGTGACACGGGTCTCCCGATCCGCCTCACTCACTCAGACACTCTTCTTTCTAGCCCACCGGTGTTTTTACACTCCTGACAGATTAGCCAAATGGAACACTGCTCAGGGCAATAATTGTTGGACATGTCATGCGGCCATTGGTTCACTACCTCATGTTATGTATGAATGTCCCGCACTACAGTATTACTGGAGTCGGGTCTGGGGCCGTATCCAGTCTATTTTGCACTTTCAAGAGCCCCTTTCTTGGAGGATAGTGGGACTTCGCTCAGCAGCGGGGATCCCCTCTCTTCCAAAAACGGCTTACTTCCTTTTGGACTTTATGCTAGGTATTGCTATTTCCCTAATTACGAAATACTGGAAAAATAGCTCCCAGTTGAGCCCCAATGAATGGTGGAATCATGTCTGTCTCTACAGTAAATATGAACAAATACCTCGTATGTTTGCTTCCCCCATTCAGACTCCTCATCATCGGTCTAAATGGAAGATGCTCAATGACTATGTACATTCTGCTCAATGCTCTCATCTGACTGTCTAAATTTATATATATCTTTGTCTCATGATTATTCTGTATCGTAGATACTCTTTTGATTGTTTTGATGTACAATCACGTTTGTTTGGAAGCGCTCACATGCTGACATAATCAGCTAGAGAAGAAGCGTGGGGGTGGGGGGTAAATGGGTTTACTTTTCTTTATTGTATAATAGTATTGTTTCCTTTGGTGTGTTGTTTCTTTTGTTTGTTGCAAAATGAAAATAAAAGTTTCAAAAAAAAAATAAAAGAGGAAAACAATGTACAGACTCAGATTTTCAAAACTGTGTGTTGAAGTTTTCCTGATCCACCATTATCCTGCTAAAATAACAGATGCAAAGTATTTTTGCAATACTGAAAACTGCTTCCATATATATTTTTTTTAAAAACCTAATCATTTAAATGTAGAATAATTGAATACATGTGAAGTGGCATTTTAGAAAGTGCATCCAAGTGCAATCCTGGACGTCCAGGGCAAAACGTGCAGAAAAAATGCTGGCAATGTCTGTTGCAGCCTGATTCTAGATACACAGATGCCCCTGATGTAGACGCCCACTCCAGTGTCCACATAGATGCCCCCGTTACAAAAAGGTGAGGCAGAGATATCTATCGCATGCTAATTTCCATTTGGGAACATCCATCAATGTGGAAAAACTAAATCAAGAGCCCGCATTCCTTCTCATTGTTTGTTGTCAACACTGAAAATATAGGGAATATGAGTGACCCTCCTTCTCCACATGCTCCAGTTTTTAACTGGCAAAATGAGCGCTTTTCCAATGTATATTCATGCCTGGAGCCGATATAAACTTGGAGGTGGCTCAAGGCATTTCTGAAATAGGGTGAGGAATACCCTGGACAAACTTACCATGCCCCCATTCGGATTTGAATGTCCTCACACTGGAGGAGTCTTTAAATCTACTTTCTTAAATGGCTCCAGGGATGTCTCCATACTTTGGACTCCTGTAAGCCCTTTATCAGATATCCAAAGCATGAATAAAATAACCCCCCAAAACTCACAAATATCAAAATTTAAATTAAAAATACAGTTAGATAATCAACAGGGCAGTCTCCTCATAAGCATATTTTAAGCCCCTCTTTCCACATCGAGATATCTGCCCAAAGGTTATGCACTGGCTGAACATTAAAGGTAACCACATAAATCCTTTTGAATACATGCTTCATATTGTTGAACTTTTTTCAGTCTGTCTGATGCTTTTATTTGATCTGCCTTCCTCTGATACTTTTTCTAGTTGTCCTTTCCATATTGCTATCCTTCAATGGTAGACAGATTCCATGTTGCTTATTCTAGGGACTGTTGTCGTTAAGTGCAGTGCTAACTCATGGTGATCCTCTGGATAGTTGTCCTCAACTGTGTTCAGTTTTTAATCAGTTGGCTAATTGTTGATAGAGTGACATCCATCGCTGCTGTTATTGCATCAGTCCATCTCATTGCTGGTCTTCTGCTTTTTCACTGACCTTCAACCTTGCCAAGCATGATGCCTTTCTCTAATGATCTCCCTCTTTGCATGATGTGTCCAAAGTAGGAAAGTCAAAGTCTTGTCATCTGATCTTCTAAAGAAAGTTTAGGTGTTACCTCCTCTAATACTGACTGGTTTGCTCTTCAGGCAGGCCACAGTATTTATTTATTTAACTTCTCTTATATACCGCACTATTCATATCAGTGCAGTGTACATTCAACAGAAACAATATACCGTGCAGAGGGTCCGCATGGTATTTACAGTGAACCGGGAATTAAAACTTGGATTTAACTGGGGTAACTTTTCTACAGTTTATTTACAATGATGCCTATGTTTCAGGCTAAAGTCTATTCAAGACTAACCAGCTTGGGCTGGCAGTGTTTGATGTGAGTGCTCTTTGGTTGGTTTCTATAGCTGTTTTCTGGATAGTGTCTTATGAACAGATGATGCTTCAGTGCCTTCCTGAATTGAGTCAGGCTAGTAATGACTCGCGAATCGGTGGGGAGTGCATTCCAGGCTCTGGGTGCGTATATTGTGAAGTATACATGGTATTCTTCGCCAGCAGCATAATTTGAAGGCATTGATTTTCTTCCGGTCTTTTTCATTGTCCAGCTTTCACATCCATATGAAGTTATTTAACATACTAAGGCTTGGACAAGTCAAATCTTTGTATGGAGAGATACATCTCTGATCTTCAGAATTTTGTTTAGGTCCTTTATGGTCATTCTGCCAAAAGCAATGTGTCAATGGATTTTTTGACTGTTTGTCATTTCCTTTATTGATTATTGATCCAAGCAGGTTAAAGTTATCCACTATTAGGGTCATTCTGAACATCAAATAGTGTGGATATACATCCAGTTTCGATGTACTACCCCAGCTATTCACTATGAGCCTATTCTGCCTCAATAGCTATCCACACACACAGGGTTTTTGTGCTGGAAACTCCAGACGGGGGTGGGAGGGAGTGACCACAGGACAGAGAGTAAGTGGAGTGAGGTGGGCGGCAGAACCCGGACGTACAGGACCTATTCAGGTCATGGCACTGTGTGTCTGGTGGAGTAAAGATAGATGTCAGACGTATTCCACCTTGGAGGTTGAATAAGTCTAATGAATGGTGGTGATCGGGCCAGGACCCCCCCTCCCCCAACACACAGCGCAGAGGCAGGTAGGCATCCACCACCTGATCATGGCCCCGGCTTCTCTTGCCATGGGTCAGGCAGCTTAGGAAATGCATTTTCCCATTGTCGGGCACTGTGCACCCCTGCCATTGCACTGGCGCACCAGCAAGAGCCTAGGAAGAGCTAGCCAGCAGGTGCTTAGACATCCCGCACTGTGGAATCAGGGCTCATCTGGCCCATCTAAGTGCCTGATTCTGCACCTACGGGAACGTCTAGCTCCTGCGGATGCAAAATCGGGTACATTTTTAGGCCATCCATGTTTTGGATGTCTGGACGGCCTAGACGTACCCTGATCAGAATTTGCCTCTATTTCTATTCTTTTCCATCAATGATAAACTTATTGATTTTGCCAGTTGTCAGGATCTTTGTCTTCTTCATCTTGAGAAGCAAATGTTTCAGATTGTCTTCACTTTCAGCCAGTAATCGTGGTATCATCAGCATAGCAAAGATTGTTGATGAGTCTTCCACCAATCTTGATTGTCTTCATAGAATCCTACTTCCCTGATGAGTTGGTCTGCATATAAATTAAACAGGTAGGGGGACAAAATACGTGGAGGCAGATTCAATAACATGCATGTCCAGCCTGCGGACACGTCTAAATTAAAAATGGCCCCCATTTGAACCTAATTCCGCATCCGTGGGTCTAGATGTGTCTGTGGTTCTGGAATTGGGGAGATAAATGTGTCCAATGTGGCACGGGCAAAGCACTATTCAGCTGGCCCTTGCACGCATCTGTCGCATGGCCCGCGCACAGGTGCAGGCATGGGCCATATGATATAATAGAAAAACACATCCCGTCAATATTATGGGACATCAACAAACTTTTTGGATGCCCCCACACCCACCGTATTCTGAAAAATTGCACGTTTCGGATCCTGCCTGTCTCCGGGATGTACTGCAGACGCCATGTCTCCTCAGTGAAATGTGCATCTCCTTAGCTGCTCTTCACATTGACAGTAGTTTACTGATGCAAACTAGACATAAATGCCAATGAGAAATGACTGCTGCTGCAACCTAGACCACATACCAGTCCTCTTCAGGCCCTTAAAAGTGCTAGGCAATCCCAATGCACTCTATTATGGTACAAGAAAATGTAAATATTGTCATGTAGAAGACCCTTCTGAGCCTATGGAGATAGGGAGAGAAGAGGATTTTGTTTCAGAAACTGACAGGCAGTCAGAGCACATGGCTCAATGTTTTCAATGAAAAGGTAAACAAAAAGAGTCACGAGCTGAACAGGTACGCCCATGTTGTAACGTATCCCCAAGCTCAGGAGTTAATGAGAAACACCTGGTTGGGGGAGGGGCAGAGCTAAGCCCTGAGAAGCAGGAATATAAAAAGTGGTCATTAGATTTGACCAGGGTAATGAGGAGGAAGGAGGAAGAGAAGGAGCAGGAGTTCCAAGGAAGCTCCGAGGGAGAGATGCCAGGACAAGAGCAAAGACAAAGGCAAGGGATCCGGCAGGGGATCAAGCAAGGGAACACGCTGACCAAAAGGAGTCAAGGAGGAGTAAGGACCCAGAAAACCAAAGCCCAAAAGCCAGGTGTGAGCAGCACAGGGCCGGTGCTGTCCAGTAAAGGCAGGAGGAAGGAGAAACCTCCTGAGTGGCTGGCTTGGGAAAACTCAGAGGCTCCAGGGAGAGAGACATATTGGCATAAGAATATTTATACGTCTGAGGCAGAAGCTGATAAGTTAAAAGGCAAGAAAACACAACCGGTGTTTGGAACCCTTTCTGACCCAGCAGAGCCGAGAATTCCTTCCTCTTTAAAGCCAAAAGGTAGGCTTCACAAATTGTCCAGATTTGAACCTAGTTTTAAAATATTTCCCTGTAGTTGCCAGGAAATATTAGGCTCCCCAAGCAGCAACTCCAGTATATATTTTACTTTACAGCCCTACTCGTTAAAGTGCTACAAAGAGAAGCCACGTGAAGGCAGAGAAGTTTGTTTTAAAACGCAGTATAGCAGCTTGCAGACACACCCAGCTGATGCTGACTTAGAAGAGATGCAGATAGACTCTGATATCAATGACGTAGCAGATAATCAGATGGATTGCACTTTGTCTCTTGCTGACCATATTGAATCTCTCTGCTGAACAATATATTAAGAAGGCTGGGAAAGCAGCAGAAGAAAAGGGAACATTTTCTTTTGTTATGAGAAGCTGTTGTTTGCTTTTGTTTGTACTGAGCACTGCACGTTTTAAAGCCTGAAGCTAAAGAGGCTGGTTACCTTAGTTCCTGAATGTATTCCTCACGTCAATTATATGGCAACTGTCCTAAGTTTTCCACATGCACTTAATCTTCTTGGAGAGGGAAATAAATCCTTGTCATTTGCCTGAACCCACTCGACTACAATTTCTTCTTTTCTCAGAGTGTAAAAGGGACTACTATTCCCATAAGGCATTGCAGGAGCAAATGCCATGCCATACTCCCTGAATTAGAATCCCCAGGCAGACCAACCCTTCGTGCCCTAGGCGCTGGGTTGGCCCCCAGGTGACAATATGAATATGTCTTTCAGGACATATCTTGCATCAAATGATATCTGGCATTATAAAATGGCCCCAGTGATCCCCCTGCCTTGATCATCTCTACAAACCTGCTTGAAACTGCTAAGGATGGACCCTTACCAAGTGCACAAAACCTGATATTAACATTGCAGCTCCCCAAAAGATGCATAATATTGCTGAGGAACAAATGTATTTCCTTTCCATTCCTATGGTCTATAAGTGCACTCATTCTGCAGCTCCATACTACTGTTCCTCTCTTAACTCTCCCTACACCCCTCCTCGGCAGATTGCTTCTACCTGTGCCCTGCTCTTTACTGCCACCTCCAGATTTTGCTCCTTTCACCTTTCTGCTCTTATGCCTGCAATAAACTACCTGAGTCTGATTTGTCCGGCTTCTCTGACCCTTCTGAAATGCAAGCTGAATGCTCCCTTCTTCGTTGCCACTTTAGGATCTGATCTGCCTAATCTCCCTTGTGTTTCCTTACCATTCCCCATAGATGTATCCTATCTACAGCTACTGTGTTGTCTGTCTTAACTAGATCGTAAGCTCTGCTGAGCAGGGACCATCTTTTACATTTGTCTGTGCACCACTGCATATGCCTTGTAGTGCTAATCAAGTGATTAGTGGTGGTAGTAGTAGTAGTAGTAGTAGTAGTAGTAGTAGTATGGCCTATGGCATCTGATTCCCACATATCTTGGTACTAGCATTTTTTACAGTAGCTACATCTAACCCATTGTAGCATATGTCGGTCTGTATACATCCGCTATCTGTTGGGCAATTCAGTCTGTTTTCCCACAATCTTCTTTGTGGCACTGTTCCCCTGGTCAGGCCTGTGTGGGCATAGGAGGGGAGATCCCTGTGCCATCAAATCCAGGTAGCCAGCCTCCAGATATATCACCACTTTCTCAGCTTGCATAGATCTGGGACTGGGGACATATGTAGGCCTCGTGGCACAATCTGAGGGATGTTGGCACAACATCAATCATTTCTCCCATTGCTTGGCATAGCTGATATATGGTTTCTCTATCACACTAGCACCTGGTGACACTGTGGTCATCCATATGGTCCAGGTACTGGCCAGCCATTCATGGTCTCCTTGAATTGCAGGTTAGCATGCCAGATCCTCCCGTGCTACCCCCAAGGCACTCACTCTACTTGCAGTCCCAAAAGGCATCATTCTACCAAATCGAACCAATAACTAACAGCTGCTATCCCACTATGGCATGACGTCCCAGGACTACACATATGATCTCCCTTTCTCACTCCAACATGATCTGTTTCCAGACTCACTCACATACTATTCTTACATCAACAGTCCCAGTTTTCAGAACACAGGATTTGTTAGGGTCCCCTGGAGTAACTCTTTTAGCACAAACAGCACATTTAAACATAGCCTGAATAAACACTATTGCTCTTCTTAACATTTCTGTAAGGGGGTTCATTAATGTTTCCTTACCTTACAGCATTCTCTCACCTCTGCTTTCTATTCTTTATAAGTGCATCTTCTATTTTTCCAGACTACAGTCACAACAGTTCAGCACATATTTGTCACAACCATTCTTCAATACAGGATGGGCTGCAGAGCACAGCAGAATATTTTCGAAGTCCTAGCCTTATTCCACATTTCAGCAGGAATAACAGGGACATTCGCGGGGATATTGCAGAACATACATGGGCCTTTCCGGAATACGCTATGCACAACTCCATGGTTGACCACTCCCCCATTTCTGCTCTATCTGGGTGTGTTCTGAGATCCCCCTGCTAGCACCTGAAAACCCACCTCTTCAATATAACTCACACTTCACCTTCCCCCAATCTCTGTCTTTGCCTTCCCCTGCTTGCCACTGTCCCCTTCTGTTCCCCCTTCTGTCCCTTCTTCCCCCCCCCTCTGAAGTATGAATGTTTTTAAATATTTCTTTCCTGTTTTTTTTTTTTTAGTTAAATAATATATTTATTGTTTGCCAGGATATGACATCTCCCTTAAAGCTGCCATGTATATCATTTCACTCTCCTCTGTCTGCAGGAAGTACCTTCAAACTTATAATTTTCATTAGTGTTCTTATTTTTTTTATCAACTTTATTTAAAATTTTAACATACAATACAAACTCCCCTCACAACTAACATGTATATTCTAATCTAACAACCCCCTACCCCCCCTCCCTCCTTGGTCCACCAGGGTTACGTCTGGTGCAACCCAGACACTTTCCATATTCCACAGGTGTACAACCTTCCAAAAGCAAAACTGTACATTTTCATTTAAGAAGTAGTCAACACTTTATCTCTGACAGTCATTATAACAGCACACCGCCGCTCCAAACTCTGTCAGGGCTTTCCATTTAAGTACACTGGAAGGGGATTGCATTGACCCCTTGCGAGGAATTTGCTCAAATTTACTATACAAGCATATTTGATTCCACCATGTTTGCCAGTGCAGATCCCCCACATGTTTCCAATTACACACTACAGTATATATAGCAGTTCCCAACATCAAGTCAAGCAAAAAGGAAATATCCCTGTCCATTGAAGGAATGTCATGAGCTGATCGAAAAGCCACTATCTCCCAGGTAAGTTAAGCTCTAAAGCTAAGAACACATTGTGTTTGTTCCCAAACCTGTATCCAGTAGTTCTGCACGTCGGCACACTCAAAGACCATATGTCTGAAAGTGCCTACTTCTTTATTGCAAGTCCAGCACCGATTGTTAGCTGCCTTATCCCACTTGGCTACTCTCACCGGGGTTAAATAAGCCCTATGGGCAAAGAAAAATAAAGTTTGGGTAATAGAGGCGGATTTGGTAGTTCTTACTTGTTTTGACCAAAATTTCCCCCAACACTGCTGGGATAACTGTACCCCCGTCTCTTGTTCCCAAACACCCCGCAAGCCACTCAACTGCCTTGGGAGCTTCCGATTTAGCTCCTTATAGAAAAAGGAGGCCACCCCAGAGCTTGCCAGGGCCTGTTTGATCTTAACATGCAACCCTCCTTCTTCCTTCAGGCACTTAATATCCCCTAGGGATCTTTCAACACAGTGTCTTAACTGCAGCCATTGAAAATATAGCGATCCGGGTAGATCAAATTCCTGCTGTAATCTATTAAATTCCTTCCATTTCCCACCCTCCATCAAATGGCCCACTATCCAAATCTTTCTGCTATACCATTGTTTACAGGCGAAAGATTTCTTTTGGAGCCTAAAGAGAGGGTTATACCACAGAGGGAGCGTCAAGGAGTTCCTTTCCTCTAGAGCGAAGGTATGAAGTAGGCCCTGAAAAGTCCTTTGTGTGTCTCTCACTATCTGGGATCTCTTACTATCATCATTGAAGCTCATATAAGGGAGTAGATTCATGGGAAAATGGCCCGCTTCCTTCTCCTCAAGGGTTAACCAGATCGGACTCTGATCCGTTACCTGCTCTAGCCATCTGGCCCCCTGTTTCATCAGGAATGCCCTGTGATATAACTGAAAGTCTGGGAAAGTCACTCCCCCATCCTCCTTACAAGCCTTAAGCGTTTTAAGGGCGATTCTAGGAGGTTTACTGTTCCAGAAAAACAATGGGGCATGTTTACTAAACATTCCTAATGTGCGGGGCCGCGGTAGTGTGCCTGTGCCATATAAGGAGTGGGCGGTTCAGGCCGAAAAAGGAAAAAAAAAGACCGGATGTGTTCGCGTCGCGTTAATGTGCGGGGCCCACATTAGCGCGTGGGAAGGCTAAGTGGGGCGCAGCTGTGCACATATAGGAATAGAGCCATAGCACAACGGTGAAGACAATAACCAATGGTGCAGGGGCCATGGGTTCAATCCCCCAGTGTGTGCAGCCCAAAAAGGCTGGCTGAGGCACCACCTTGAATGTGGAAATGTGTGCCAGGAGGCAAAATAATTTTGGGGCGGCATAAGGTGGCGCATTCTTCATTTTGGGGCGGCATAAGGCGGCGCACTGTTCATATTGGGGCGGCATAAGGCGGCGCACTGTTCATTGTGGGGTGACATAAGGCGGCGCACTGTTCATTGTGGGGCGACATAAGGCGGCGCACTGTTCATTGTGGGGCGACATAAGGCGGCGCACTGTTCATTGTGGGGCGACATAAGGCGGCGCACTGTTCATTGTGGGCAGCAGGATGCGGCGCGCTGATGGCCACAAGGCGGCGCGCTGATGCTAAAGCAAAGGAACACAGCCACAGCACAATGGTTAAGACACTGACCAATTGTGCAGGGACCAGCGGTTCAATCCCTCACAATGCCCATTGAAAAAGGCTAGCTGAGGCAGTATATTTTATGTTGTGGAGTGCTTTAGGAGGCTTTTTAATTCTATTTAGTGATAACTACTAGCAGACGCACTCTCACAGCATGTTAACATAAGGCGGACCATAAGGCACATGTTACAGTGCACCGTCCGCCAAGGCACCCTAGAATGTCCCCTACAGGGCAGCATGTATGTTGCGACACAGGATAATGTATAGTGCACCCTATATGGATGGCACCCATAAGGTGGCCTATAGGGCGCCCTAAAGAGCACCCTCAGAGGCACCTTATGGGTACAGTATGCCAAGGGTGTGTTTGCTGTCATAAACATATGTACAGTAAACAAAGATAATGCTCTGGACAACCCTATCACAGAACCCCACAGTGGGCTTGAACCCATGACTGCTGGCTGCAAAGGTAGTGATGTAACCATTGGGCTACAGCCCTATAGCTGTCAGCAAGCCCCTGGCTGCCTGCAGAGAGCCTGCATGTCACCTCACAGACAGTCTGCTGTTGTAAACAAGATAGGGTTAGGCCACCCGTACCCATGATGCACTGCACATGCAAATCAGCTGTCCACAGATGCACACAAGATGGGGAATGCACCCCAACAGCTACCCGGCCTGGTAGGGGGAATTGTCCGTGTGCACCCACACAGCACCTCGGCCTGGTAGGGGTCCTGAGCGGGTGGACTACCAGCAAAGAGTAGCTACACACCGTCACATTGTGCGGGTACTGTGCTCACCCTGAGGGTGTGATGTGGCGCCCAGGACCAGGTTCACAACACCAGCCATGGCTGAATGAGGCCATGACAGAGCTCCAAAACAGTACTAACCTGTGAGATAGGAAGGTGCTGCAGAAACATCTTGGATATCTCTGTCTGTCTCAGTTAGTGGAAACCCCCATGTACCCCTACATGGTCAAGGTTACACCACACCCCACCCCACCCCACCCCACCCCCGGGGGGGGGTGGCAAACAGGGCCTCCCACCAACAGATTCCCTGTCCTCCTCCCCCAATGGCAGTAGAGTGGACCATCAAACCCCAGTCCTGCTGGGGAACAGACACCCTACAGGGCAGTCCACACACATCCATAACACAAGATCAGACAGACATTAGGCCTGGATATCCAAAGATGCACCCCAGCACTATCTGATATTCTCCTGCAGCAAGCCATCAGCCACTGCACCCTGCAAGGCACTCCATCAAGACACATACCAGCTGTGAACAGTCTGCTGGTTAGCCCTGATGGAAATGCATGCACCCAAAACTGGGGTGGCAGCACACACAAGCAGAGAGTTCTATGAGGAGGCCCCAACAGGAAACCCTTATATATCACAAGAGAGAAACACAATACAGCACTATGGGGGTGCCTAGCCATGCTGTCATCACTGCACACTCAGGGTGAGAGTGCTCCCCCAGCAGCACATACGGAGGTCACCCTGTCTGTGTAGGTGGTGGCCGGGCACTACAATGTCACAGCCAGTGCCCTATGCCCTGTGCAGATGCATCCTGGCCAGCCCACCATGTCTGACCTATACCCATGGTACCTTGCTGCTCATTATGCACATTGGCAGGCCAATACTGGCAGTAGTGCTGGCAGTGTGGGTTGGGGAAGGTGTTTGCAGCCAACACACACTGTATAGACAGACACACACTCCCACACCTATGCCAGCATTGTGCTACTATTGAGGGGGTGACTAGCCTTGCCCACCACACCGGTCCTGGGCACGGCACAGGCATGGATATGGTACGCAGTACTGCTGGGGGTCACTCCCCAGGGTGGTGAACACCGTCAGAGGCCAGGCCTGGAGCACGCACTGCAGACACCAAACAGATTGTTCGGATGGGGTCAACTAGCAGTATGTGCGTAACGTAGGGATATCTATCAGCCTGTACTCTTAGCAAACATTTCAGAGCTGTGAACCTCAGGTGTAGGGTGACATTGCTAAGGTATGCAGGTGCTAGTATTGGGAGATGCACGCAGGGTCCAATGTTCTGCCTCTACAGGAGACATTGGCCAATGGGGCCTGTGGGTGTGGGTGTGGGTGTGTCTGCCCCTGTTGGCTGCTGCTTTACGGCAGCGCTTCCCAAATCCGGTCCAGTTTTGCATCACACTGTTCGGGTCTTCCTGCTGTCCCTCATGAATATGCATGAGCTACATCTACATGCCGTGGGGGTGGTGCATAGATATACAGCACAGGCATTTGTATGAGTGGCAGCATGGAACCTGACTGGTGTGTGGCCCACCAGGTCTGCATTTGGGGGATTCTGCTGGAAGTTCTGCCCCTGTTCATGGTGTCTGTGCTCAGTGGGGCAAAAGATAGATGTATTAAAATTGCATATATCCTCGTCATGAAAGGTGTGTCCTTACTGTCACTGTTTATTTGAGGGGAAAATATGTGGGCAGGAGTGGCGGTAGCCCCAGCTGGTCTTTGAACCTGTGATCTTCTGTTTTTGCATGCACTGTCTGTGTGCACTGCACCACCGTGTAGCCACAGATTAGCTGGATTCCCTGGATAGTCCATGACTGTGGATCCGGCAGGGCCTGTCTGTTGCTGTGGACTGTGCCAGCCTGCACATGGCTAGGCCTCTGTCGTACGGGACTGCATTTGGGCGACTTGGCTGTAGGTATTGCCCATTGTTGTGGTGTGTGTGTGGTGTTGGGTAAAATATGGGTGATCTCCCCATGCCTATGTTCCCTGCAAGACAGGGGTGTGTGTGCTATCTTTGTTCAGTGGTGGGTAAAATATATGGCCAGGGCTGGAAGGTGCCCCAGCTGGGATTTGAACCTCTGACCCTCTGGTTCTAGAGGTACTAGCTCTGTCCGCTGCACCACACTGTGGCCACATGGACAATGCAGTCCCTGGAGATAGTAACATGGCAGGATGGAGTCGCAAAGCCTGCTGTGTGCATTTCTACTGTGGGCTCCTTCACCCTGTCTGGTGACAAACGTGCAAGTAAAGCCCACAGATGACCACGGGAAAAGGGGGATAAAATATAACCAAGCTGGGCTACAGTGATATTAATGGGCAAACATGGAAAACACTCCCAGGACAGCTCCAGAAAAAGGGAAATGTTTTTTGGACGAGTCTCCGCTCCGTACACCTTTCCATAAATCATTTGTTTTTGGAGCTTTCCTGGGTGTGTTTTCTAGTTTTGCCCATCACTATAACTGTTCCCCAACTGAATTACTATTTTTAATATTTTTGTGGTGGTCATTTTCTATTTTTAGTTGCACTTTTGTGCTGTGCACATGTATCACACTGCTCACGTTTTGCGGGTTTCCCCGGCTGTGCTGTACATTGCTGACGGAAATAGTTTCTCTTCCCTTTAAATCCCCTCTACCGCGAGTGGTTCACTCGCGCTATTTTTGCAATGAAAATTCGGCCCCGCAACTGTGCGAGGGGCCTCTCCCCACCCCTTCCCCGCCCATTAACCCCGTCTCTCCGCCCCTCCGGGGCCTTCCTCCGCCCTCCGTAGGCCTTTACACGCCTATATCGGACATTTACGGGCCCGTGCTTGTGCGGGGCTCGTTAGTGTGACGCGCACGTGTGCGGGGGTTCGACGCACATTTGCGGGGTGCTTAAGAGCACTTAAGTGCTGCTTTTAGTGCGCTATTTTGCGCCGCGCAAAATAGCGGTTTTTAGTAAACATGCCCCAATGTTAATATTCTCTCCATCTCCAAAGATTCTATTGCCTGTTGAATTTCAGTTAAAGCAATCGGGCTATCTAAACTATCTGATGACTCCCTAATGTTGGCCGCGTAACCCCGTCTATCAACTGTCTAAAGGATTCTAATGTATACACCTTCTCAGACTCATAAAGCTGGGCAAAGAAGGATCTAAAAGTCTCCGCTATGTCGCCGTCTCTTACCTGCAAGCTTGCACCCCTAATATCACGTATGGCGGCAATTTGGCCAACCTGCTTGCAGGCTCTCAAAGTGTTGGCTAACAGTCGACCAGCTTTATTCTTTTCCCTGTAATATGTACTTTCCTGAGCTTTGATGTTCTTGGATGCCTCAGATGTGAGAATCTGATTATATCTATACCTTAACCGTTGCAAGCGCAACAAAATACTTGGATCTGTCCGCTTAATCAAAATACGCTCACCTGCTCTAATCTGCGCATCCAATTCTTTTAATTGCTCTTTGTGTCGTCTTGCTAGCTGAATACTAAAACTCTTACAGAAGCCTTAAATCCTTCCCACCTAGCCCACCCTGTAGTCATTTGCGGGGAGTTAAAATGGAAATACTCCGCTATAGCCAACTTCATCTTTACGCGGAAGTCAACATTATCCAGGAAGGCTCTATCAAAGGACCATCTTGGAGCTGGGTGGCTTAAACTTCCACACTGCAACCCTATAGAGACAGCCGCATGGTCCAAAATATGGGTCGTATGTATATCAGCTGTTACAGTATTAGCAACCAGGGTTTTGGAGAAAAATTCTGGGTGATCCCTACTGGGGGCATAGATATTCATTAAAATTAGTTCTAATCCCCCTACCTTAAGTCGGACCCTAACCCACCTTCCCTCTTGATCCGATCGAGTTTGGATAATAGTCAGATTAAGTGACTTCCGGGCTAAAATAGCCACTCCATTATGTTTACCAACAGCTGCTGAGAAAGCTACTAAGCTAAAGGGCTTTATACTCAATTTCAGCGACTCCTTCGCATTGAGGTGGGTTTCCTGTAGGAATAAAATGTCACTCTTTTCCCTCTGCCCATAGAGGACTATTTTCCTCCTTTTTATGGGATTATTAATCCCTTTTACATTCAACGAAAGAATCCTAAGAGTTCCCATCATCCTATCTTAGCACACTTAAAATGCCCGTACTACCCAGTTGCCCAATTTCCCCAAAGAAGACAGCCTTTGTAGACCATATATCCCTTCCCAAATAGCCTTTAAATCTAGCATTGTTACCATGCCCATCTTTATCCAATTCATCCGCCCACCCTGAAACCCAAACCCAACCCTTGTGAACTTTGGAGGGGGGAACTATTTTCCTGTTTTTAATGGCATTCTTTTCATTCCTATTTTATTTTGGTGTCTGTACACCTCTCTGTTGCTCCCACGAAGAGCGGTTAATCAAAAAACAATAAACATAAACGTGCACGACAGCAATGTTTCAGAATATAGTTGGGGACTTTTAAAGCACATAAAGGTCCCCGTCGTACATACCAACCTCTTATTTGTGTTCTGGAATTTATTTACTTTATTTATTTAACAGATTTTGTATATCACCTTATCTTATAATCAAAGTGGTTTACATGATAAACAAATATGATACATGGCAGTTATACATTATATAGTCATGTGGAGTTGGACGACATGTGGGAGGTTTTTGGTTGTAACTTATTTACAAAGAAGTATATATATGATACGCTCATGAGTTGAGGCAGCTGATTTTGTCATTGGGGTCTATGGGGGGAGGCAGAGTTACACATTAAGTGACGGCTCTGTAATGTTCTGTGAAGAGGTGGGTTTTGAGTTTCTTCCTGAAGCCTTTGGCATCAGAGGTGCCTCTCAGGTCATCTGGAAGGGAGTTCCAGAGGGCCAGTGCTGCTAGTGACAGTGCTCTTGCAGATGTGGATTGGGTAGTTTTAGAGTAAATGCTAGGGGTCTGAATAATGTCCACTCAGAATGACCCCCATAGTGAATCTGGGGACTAGATTATGGTAAGATACACATAAGTAGTAGACAAGAGAGAGAGAGGAGCATCAGGATCCAAAAGTGGCTTCAAAGAGGTGGGGTTTTAGCCTGGATTTGAATAGGGCTAGAGAAGGGGCATGATACACAGACACAAGTATTTTGTTCCAGGCATATAGAGCAGTGAGATGGAATGAATGAAGTCTGGAGCTGGCAGTGGCAGAGAAGGGCACAGATAAAAGGGATTTACTGGAGGAGCACAGCTCCTGAAGAGGGGTATAGAGTGAGATAAGAGAAGAAAGGTAGCGAGGAGCTACAGAATAAATGCACTTGTAGTCAGGAGAAGTTTGAACTGAATGCGGAAACTGATAGGAAGTCAGTGAAGTGACTTAAGAAGAGGGGTTACATGAGCATAGTGACCCTGGTAGAAGATAAGCCGTGCAGCTGAGCTTTGAACAGATTTAAGGGGAGAGAGATGATTCAGAGGGAGACCAGTGAGGAGCAGGTTATAATAGTCAAGGTGGGAGATGACTAGTGAGTGGATAAGGATCTTAGTAGTGTGAGTAGAAAGGAAGGGATGATTTTTTTCTGATGTTATAGAGAAAGAAATAGCAGTTTTTAGCCATCTGTTGGATGTATCCAGAGAAAAAGAGAGTAGAGTGAAAGATGACCCTCAAGGTTGTGAGCTGAGGAAATGTGGAGGAGTGCAGTCTCATCCACAGAAATAGAGAAGGGAGGAAGGGGGGAGGTGGGTTTAGGGGGAACAATAAGGAGCTCAGTTTTGGTCATCTTCAGTTTCAGAAGGCAGTGAGACATCCAGGTAGCAATATCGGATAAGCAGGCGGAGATCCGGGCCTGGATTCCTGGAAAGATTTCAGGCACAGAAAAAATAGATCTGAGAGTCATCAGAATAAAGATGGTACTGAAAACCATGGGAAGAAATAAGTGCACCAAAGGACTTAGTGTAGAAAGAGAAAAGCAGAGTCGCAAGACAGAGCCCTGAGCTACACTGACTGAAAGCAAGATTGCAGTAGAGGAGGGTCCACCAGAACATACTCTAAAAGTGCACTGGGAGAGATAAGAAGAAAACCAGGACAGAATGGAGCCCCTAAATCCAAGCAAGGACAGGGTATCATGGAGAAAGTGTCAAAGGCAGCAAAAAGGTCACAAAGGATGAGAAGGCCTTTGGATTTGGCAAGGAACAAGTCACTGGAAACTTTGGTAACAACCGTTTCTGTGGAATATAGAGAATGAAAGCCAGACTGCAGTGGATCCAGAAGGGCTTGAGAGGAGAGAAAGTCAAGACAGCAGGGTTGAACCACTCATTCAAGTACAGTAGTTTGAAGCAAAGGGGAGGAGAGAGATAGGCCCATAGCTGGAAGGACAGGCAAGGTCTAGAGAGGGCTTTTTGAGGAGAGGTGTCACCAGAACATGCTTGAAAGCCACAGGAATAGTTGCCATGGAAAGTGATAGGTTAAAGATATGACAGATGGAAGGGATAACAGTGGAAGAAACAGAGCTTAGTAGATGGGTGGATATGGGATCAGAGGAGCAGGTAATCAATTTAGAAGAGGAGAGACGATTTGCAGTTTCCTCCTCAGTGATTTCAGAAAAGAAAGAAAGGGTGACAGAAGGTGAGGGAAGGATTTGGGATTGAAAAGGGGCAGGTAAGGTGAGGTGGAGGTGAACCTTTGGAGAATTCAAGGCTCTTCTCCAAGTTGAAGAGCCCTAATCTCTTAAGGAGGAAATG
This sequence comes from Ichthyophis bannanicus, assembly GCA_033557465.1. Lineage (NCBI taxonomy): Eukaryota > Metazoa > Chordata > Amphibia > Gymnophiona > Ichthyophiidae > Ichthyophis > Ichthyophis bannanicus. The sequence continues at coordinate 527,073,094 of CM066032.1, forward strand.
GACTGCTTCAACCCTTCACTGCCCTTATGAGAGATACTTGAGGAATTTAAAAAGTCATGGGATAGGAAGCAGTGTCCTATTGTGGGTTTGGAACTAGTTAAAAGATAAAAATCAGATGGTAGGATTAAATGGTTAATTTTGTTAATGGAGAAAGGTAAATAATGGAATACCCCAGAGATCTGCATTAGTTCCATTACTTTTTAATATATTCATAAATTACCTGGAGATGGAAACAATAAGTGAGGTGATTGAATCTACAGATAATGCAAAATAGCACTGGGAAAAACATGAATAGCCGGCCCCCCCCCCCATTCATATGTTCCCCTATTCATGGCCCCTCCATACCATTCGTGGCCCAGAGCAGCAAAGTCATTAGCCCTGTTCCTCCCTTCTGCTCCCTCAAACCGCTTGCAAGTGAAGTGAACAGCACTTTCATGAATATACTGGAAGTAAGAAATTCACTAAAGCTCCACCTACTTCTCTTGCAATTGGCCTGAGGGAGCAGACGGGAGGAACAGGGCTGCTTTTACCTATGGGCAGCAGGGCATCTGGCCCTCCATTGTGCAGGGACCTTGGGCAGCTGACCCTTTTGCCCTTAGGTAAAAGTGGCCTTGCATAAGGGATTTTGTCAAAGACTTTCTGAAAATCCAGATACACGCTATCTACTGACCAGCAGTTTATTCATGCCTTCAAATAGTATAGCAGCTCGGTAAGGCAAGACTTTCCGTTGCTAAATCCATGTTGGCTTTATCCCATTAATCCATGACTATCTATATGTTCAGTAACTTTGTTCTTTATAATGACTTCTATCATTTTGCCTGCCACTGATGTCAGGTTTACCCACCTGCAATTTCTTGGCTTACCCCTGGAAATCTTTTTAAAAATTGGTCTTATGTTGGCTATTCTTCAAACCTCAGATACTGTAGATGATTTTATGATAGTTTACAAATTACTTATAATAGGACTTCAATTTAGTTTTTGAGCTCTTTCAGTACCCTGGAATGCATGCCATCTGGTCAAGGTGATTTGCTATTATTTATTTTGTCAAATCACCCTATTACATCTTCTATGTTCACCAAGATTTGTTTCAATTGCTATGATTCATTACCTTTACCTATAATTTCTGGCAAATAATTCATTTAAGGGGCCATTTTAGATGCGTTATTCATGAATTGAATGTCTAAAAATGGGCATTCAGACATACAAATAGCAGAGATATCCCTAGACCGATTTTAGAAAGCCGGGTATATGGATATCTCTGGTGTGAGCACATCCATGTTGCATGGGAGCATGGTAAAGGTATACCCTGGACAAAGCAACATGATGCCCATTGTGATGCAATTTCAGAATAGCACAAGCACGTCTGGCCCTGGTTGTTGAGGCGTCAATGCCTATACCTGTTCCTGACCACAAATACTGTAAGCTGCAAAATTATGCTTCTTTTGTGGCTGCAATGCTTCCAGGAGGGAAAGCAGAATGTGCTTTTATCTCCACAGCTAATATTCCTTGGCCAGAAAAGCATGCATGTAAATACATACTCCAAGCATTTTACTGGTCTTTCTCTGCATGTCTGATTATCTAAAATAGCTGGCCAGGACTTGCAAGTCTCATAACATAGTTGCCTCCCTTCTGAATACCCTCACTGGCATGTCCAAGTACCCATTTCTGAGGCCCTGCAATTTGGGGACATCCATATTTGTGAAATGGACCTCACCCATGCATGTACCTAGCCTTGCTATCTATGTGTGCCTGTTATCAGAACTTGTTACTAGGACCTTCATCTTTTGGGGCAGGGATGGACCAATTTCAGAAGGCACTTATAGGTGCCTCCCTTCACTGCTGCCACTCCCCCAGATTTTTAGTCATTCTGCTGTGGACATCTCATATGTTTCCTAGACATATCTTCTAAAATCCCACTTCACATCTCTCTGCTATGGCCTTCTCCTCCCTTGGTGCCCCGTTAACTCCTCTATCAACTCACTCTCTCACAGGCATTTTGCTTCAAATATACCTGAAAAAGATTGCATTATGATTTTTTGCTTCTATGGCAGCTTTTTTTCAAATTCTCTCTTTGCCTGCCTTATCAATGCTTTGCATCTAACTTGCCAGTGACTATGCTGTTTCTTGTTTTCTTCATTTGGATCTTTTTTCCATTTCTTGAAAGATGTTTTTCTTTATTTTTTAGCAATAATAATCTCTCATCTCACCTTTAAGCCATGCTGGCAGTCATTTGGCTTTCCTTCCACATTTTTTAAAGCATGGAATACATCTGGTATGGGCTTCCAAGATGGTATTTTTAAACAATTTCCAGGCCTGATGTAAACTCTTAACCTAGCAGCTGCTTTTTTTAGTTTTGTTCTTAACCATTTTCCTAATTTTTTCAGTCTTCCTTAAGAAAGTTACATGCCAGTGCAGTAAATTTCCTTGCTGTTCTCCCTCCATTTATTAAATCAAATTTATCATGTTTTGATCATTCTTACCAAGTGGACCCAATATTGTTACCTCTCATACCAGATCTTTTGTTCCACTAAGGATTAGGTCCAAAATAACCTCCCTTCATGTTGTTTTCTGAACCAGCTGCTCCCATTAACCAATCATTTATTTAATCTAGAAACTGTATCTCTCTATCATGTCCCAATGAGACATTCGCCCAGTCAATACTGGGGTAATTGAAATCACCCATTATTACTGTTTTGCCAATTACTGTGTTAGTTTCCTTAATTTCTGTTAGTATTTCATCATGTGTCTGTTTATTCTGGCCAGGTGGATGGTATTACACCCCCAGTGCTCTCCCGTTCCCTTTCTCACATGGAATTTCTATCCATAATGCTTCTACAATGGATACTGTTTCCTGTAAAACTTTTATCCTGTATGACTCAATGCACTATTTAACATATAGGCCACTTCTCTACCAATTTGATCTACCGTATCATTGCGATATAATTCATATCTCATTGGTTATCCTTCTTCCACTACATCTCTGTGAAACCAATTATATCTATCTCTTTATTCAGTACTATATATTCTAATTTGCCCATCTTATTTTTTAGGCCCTTAGCATTTGTATAAAGGCATTTCAAAGTATATTTCTTGTTCATATTGACAACCACTTAATAGTTGACAGGAGTAATTTTGAATATTTCAACTCTGTCTTCTGTTTACTTATGGGCACTTTGACTACTTTATCGTTATTGCACCCTATCAGGATGTTGCAACCTTCCTGTTTTGATAGTATCCTTCAAAGATACATTATTCCAAACCATGTGCTCCTGGGTGACTATAGGCTTTCCCCTAATATTTAGTTTAAAAGGTTAGAGCCAGCAGCCTGGTTCCACGTTGGTAAAGGTAGAGCCCATCCTTCCAGAAAAGACCACCCTCTTTCCCAGAATGTTTCCCAATTCCTGTCAAATCTAAAGCCCTCCTCCCTGCACCCATCCACATATTGAGACTCTGGAGCTCTGTCTGCATCTTGGGTCCTGCACATGATACAGGGAGGATTTCTGAGAATGCATAGGAATGAGAGTTTTACACTTGTACAGGAGCAAGCGTAAATGAATGTGCGTAAAGCTCACAAGTATTTATTTATTTTATTTATTTATTTACAAAGGTTTTAACCCCATTCTGACAACTGTCAATCAATAGGGCGTACAAGTCTAGGAATAAACACACCTAGATTAAGGTATTTCATAATCAATGCACAGACCTCGCCGCTACTATACTTCTAAGCAATATTCATGCCTTCATAACAATGCACATACCTTTACACCTGTCTGGTGTTTTACAAGATGTGTGCAGTCACATAAACGTGAGAATGACTTTATGAAATCACTCCCAGAGTGGAAAAAAAGTTACTTTTAAATAAGCTTGTTATCTCTCAATTTTTTTCTCCATTTCTCTCTCTCTATGACTTTCTTTCTCATTTCACTTCTCTCCATCTCACTCTCAACAATCTTCTACCTCATTTCATTCACTTTTCCTCCAAGTACTTGTCCAAACCTTTTTCAAACTTTGCTGTTCAACAGCTTTTAGTACATCCCCCCATAAGATACAAAATACCCTGCCCTGCATCATAAGCTATACCAGATTAAGGAGTATTCCTTGATTTTGCTCGATCTGAAGCCTCTAACAGAGGGCATGGTTAAGAGATTTCACTAATTTGAATAGAGCAAGCAAGTCAGCTTAGACAATTTAATTTACTCCCTCATTTAATGTGTTTGGCCTATATTACTTTTGGTCTAAATAGTATTACTTTCTTTGTTATTTTGATTTAAGTAGTGTGGTGGCGAAAGCACATTTGAGTCCCGAGAGTTAGGTGAAATAAAAACATTTACCTTTCAGCAGAGAGATAGCCCTGAGAGCAGTGGGGGTCAAACTGCAGCAAAAGAAAAAAAACTACATTCAGTGGCTGAGTGCAGGCCACGCCCAAGCTCCAAGGCAACTGAGGAAAGTAATGGGAATCACCTGGGGGGAGGTGTGGAAGGGATAGTGCAGCCACTCTCTTTAAAACCCCAGGGAACCGAGGAAAGAGGGAAGGCCGGGAAACAGCAGTCCGGGAAAGAGCAGTTGTGGAAAGCACAGCACCCAAGAAAAACAGAAAGAAAGGAGCACCAGACCTCCAGGGAAACAGAGGGGAGTGAGTCCAGTGAGGAGGAGGAAGAAAGAACCTTCAGGAAGCTTGAAGAGAGGAAATCCTCCAGGGACAGCCTCAGAGGGAATTCCCAAAGGTCTCAGCGTATGGGAAGCCACAGTCCAGTTGGATGCCAGTGCTATAGAAGTGCAGCTGGGTCTGGAGACGAGAAAGCTTTACCAGGGAAAGCTGTTGACCAGGAGCAAGGTACAAAGGCTGTGTTACAGAAATCTGCCAGGAAGTTACCGGCTCTGAAAAGGTCTGTGCATAAAACTTTTACTGAGAGTAATTTAATACTGTTAGAGTCTCTGAATCGTTTACTACCAGATAAGGATCAGTACAGCTCTGCTAAGTTTCCTGAGGGTAGAAACAGCTCAAGTTGGAAGGCACTCTTAGACTTGCTAGAAGAGATTAACCCTTCGCATGCTCAAGCTGAGGAAAGCCAGGAGACAAGAGAACAGGAACATGAAGCCATGCAAACAGACCCTTACCCTTCTGACCAAGAATCCACAGAATCTTGTATGGATTGCTCTTTTTCTGAGAAGATAATATAAGGGCAGTTCTGAGTTTTAAAGGAAGGAAAACCAGGACTGGATTAGCTGGACAACAAGTACTTTAATTGCTGCAAAGGTTTGTGAAAGTCAGCTGTGTTTAAAGTGAACCAGTAACATTTAAAGCTATGATTTGAATGTTAACCTTTTGGTCAAGAAGCAGTTCTTAAGTTCAAAGGATGGACACTTTTGAATGAAGCAGACACCAGGCTCAAAAGTGAGCAAGAATCTTTTATGCTTTATTGTAAAACACTGAGACTGAAAAGAAACACATGCTGTGGTTATTAACTGCTATCTTTAAGTTCCTGTGAAAGCTTTGTTACAAAACTTCTTTTGTGTTGGAGAAGCATCCTATCTTTTGTTTAATATGCGTTGAGCTACCAAATGCTCTATTTGGGGGAAGTAAAATAAATTCCTGTGATTTTTGCCTTACAAACCCTTGGACTCAATTATTATACACAACTACATTTCCCAGAAGCCAAGGCTCTGGATCCTCTTGATAACAAGGGACAACAAAAGGCACGCCGCTACTTCCAGGCAACTGCCTAGGCGGTAGAGGGCGCCACAGGTGGCATAGTTGGCAGGATTACTACCTTCATATATGCACGTGCAAGAGTTGTACAAATCCACACGGAGAAGGGGAACTTCTACAGAAGCAGTGGCAAAGTACAGAACCCTGCTGAGGACGGAGAAAACCCAGAGTGGCAGCAGAAGGTTGGAGCTGGATCGGAGGGACCAACCGGTGACCTGCTTTGCTGATAAATCCGAGGCTACACTGGTACCAGGTAACCCGTAAATAGAAGGGGTTATACAAGGATACTGGTACTGGGGGTATAGCGTACTTAATAAGTGCTGGGGCAGCAGTGCTTTTATTTGTGGGCTGCACTTGGGTTTTTTTTCTGTTCTTTTTGTTACAGCTCAGACCTAAGATGGAGCACGGTGACCTGCTCAACTGGATGGCTGAGCAATTCCAAAAGCAACAGGAACTGTCGGCCAGATTCCAAGAACATACTGCAGCCATGTTGCAAGCGCAGCAGAAGCTGCTCCTGGAGATGATGGGGGCGTGGCTGAAGGCGCAGGAAAAAGCAAAGGAGTCCACAAGGACAATACCAGGTTCCTTGGGAGCGTTGCAAGGGCTGGGACTACCTTGTAATGGGACATTTACATTTATTAACCAAAGATGACGATATAGATGATTATATAGAATCCTTTGAGAGGGTAGCACTCCTAACGGGATGGCCTAAAGAACAGTGGGCAACGCACCTAGCTGCTTCTCTTACTGAGGAAGCGCTAGCAGTGTAGAGAGCCATGCCCGCTGCCTTAGCCTCCAGTTATGAGGAGCTAAAAAGGGCTATAAAGGACCGTTTAGGGCTAACGCCTGTGGTCTATCGCCGCCTCTTGAGAAATTGCAGATTGAAACTGGGTGAAACACCACGAGCACTTTGCCAACGTATTAAAGGGTTGGTAATGAAGTGACTAACGCCCGAGGTTAGAACACTAGATTCCATCTTAGACTGTATTGCATTGGAACAGTTTATGGAGGCAGTTCCCAAAGACCTCCAAACCTTTCTGATTCTACATGAATGCCGTGACACCAAGGAGGCTACCTCTCTGGCAGAGCGCTTTTTTGAAGCAGAATTGGTGGGTCAGGTGAGGGGTGGTATTGCTAAACGGGCAGAGGTCGTAAGATCAGAAAGGAAGGGAAGGCCACTGTTGGGAGAAACAACCAAGTCTGTACCCATGGAAAAATCTGGTTATGTAAGAAGAAAATGTTTTTCATGTGGGGAAGAGGGCCATCTTAAAAGAGAGTGTAAAGCAAGGACAGCCCTAGTCGTAGCCCATTCTAAAGAGAGTGGGGAGGGATTTCTGCTGGCGGTAGATGTAGAGGGTATTGCCACAGAAGCCTTGCTTGACTCTGGAGCCGATCAGTCTATGATCTCCAGAAGGCTCTGGAAAAAGATAGAATCTCAGGATAGCCAGGCCCTACAGTCAGCTGAAGGCAGCGTAAAAATAAGATGTATCCATGGGGCAGCATCGCTTTACCCAGTATATAATGTGATGGTAAAGGGTCTAGGGACAAAGAGGAGAATACCTGTAGCGGTCGTACCTAGGCTACCACACGCCTTAGTACTGGGGAGGGACTGGCCCCAATTCAGGCGTGGGTTGAAGGAAGAGTTGCAAGAGAGGACAGGCATGATATCTACCCGGGCACACTCACGGGCCCTGGAGGGGGGAGAAGACCCACCGGACGACCCCGTGCACGGGTTGCCCTCTCACGATGATTTAGTAACTCCCTCTAGGGGTAACTGCAAGAAGGGAAGGGCAGAAAAACGCCGGGAAAGGCAAATTAGGTCGAGGAATAGAGCCGAGCTAGCAGCCGGACGGGACTTGCCCTGGGTCCCGGCTGAATTAGTCGAGAAATTTCCCTCCTTCCCCAGAAAACAGCGGGCAGACCCCACCCTAGCACGAGCATTTGAGTATGCCCAGAAAGGGTCGGAAACCCTACCTAGATTTTTTTTGGACAACAATGTGTTGTACCGCGAAAGCCTAGATCCTAAGATAGGGAGTACACGGAAGCAACTGGTAGTTCCCAATACTTTCCGGACCCTAGTCTTAAGGCTCACCCATGACCATCCGGTAGGGGGTCATAAAGGAGTGCATGGTACCTTGGACCAGATTTTAGCTTGCTTCTATTGGCCCGGGGTTTTTAAGGAGACCTCTAGATTCTGTGAGGCATGCCCTTCCTGCCAGCGGGTTACTGCGAGTCACCTCCCGAGGTACCATTGTTACCCATACCGGTTATATCGAAGCCTATACAGAGACTGGCCATGGACATAGTGGGGCCCCTAATAAGGACACCCCGGGGGTTCAAATATATTATTGTCATCGTAGATCAGGCCACAAGGTTTCCCTGGGCTGTCCCACTTCGAAATAAGCGCGAACTATATAACTTCTGAAATAGTAAAGTTGTTCTGTGAAGTGAGGTTCCCACACGAAATCCTAACTGATCGAGGAAGTAACTTTATGTCCCAATACCTGGCTCAGGTTTGGGATGCCTTTGGTATCCGACACATTAAAACAGCCGCATACCATCCACAGTTAAACGGCCTAGTAGAAAGGCAGAACCAAACGTTAAAGAAAATGTTAAGGGGAAGTCTTGACGGTAACATGGCAGAGTGGGACACGATGCTCCCTTTCGTACTGTATGCATGTAGGGAGCGGAAGCAGACCTCTATTGGCATTTCCCCATACGAGCTAATGTATGGGCGGCCTCCACGGAGAATTTTAGACATCCTATGGGAACAGTGGGTTGAACCGGCTGGGGATGAGGTAGGACTACCTCAATTCTTAAGGGCTCTGAAGGGACGGTTATATCGTACATCCCAGGTTGCAAAAGAGAACCTAACAGCCAGCCAGATACGCCAGAAGGCCTATTATGATCACCACACGAAACCGCGCCAGCTACAGATAGGGGGAAAAGTAATCGTAATGGTGGCGGGTGCCACTCCCAAATTTGAAAGTAGATGGAAGGGGCCCTATAGAGTAATAAAGCGGGTAGGTCCCGTATCACATGCTGTGGAAAACAGAAGCGGGCGACAGCAGGTGTACCATGGAGTGGAGGAGTGGCCTAGTGGTTGGGATGAGGTACTTCAGGCCGGAAGGTCGGGGGTTCAAATCCCACTAGAGGACAGCAACCTTGGGCCAGCAGGACTGGGGTTTCTAGTCCCACAGGTGCTCCTTGTGGTCTTGGGCAAGCCACTTAACCCTCCATAGCCCATGTTCCCTGTAAAATAGCTCTCTCCAAGTTATAATGCCCTGTTCAATGTAATTTCAGTTTGTTCAATGTAAACCGCACTGATGCAGAATAGTGCGGTATATAAGAGAATGTAAATAAATAAACCTCTTGCGACCTTGGCATGAGCGGATAGCAGTGGCTCAGTGTGCCGCAAGAAGAGATAAGTCAGATAGAGGTCAGGCTGACCTCAACGTCCTAGCAAGGATTACGGGCTGTGCGAGGGTTAGTACGCCAGCCCTTAATATCTTAAGGGGGGGATATGTGGTGGCGAAAGCACATTTGAGCCCCGAGAGTTAGGTGAAATAAAAACATTTACCTTTCAGCAGAGAGATAGCCCTGAGAGCAGTGGGGGTCAAACTGCAGCAAAAGAAAAAAAACTACATTCAGTGGCTGAGTGCAGGCCACACCCAAGCTCCAAGGCAACTGAGGAAAGTAATGGGAATCACCTGGGGGGAGGTGTGGAAGGGATAGTGCAGCCACTCTCTTTAAAACCCCAGGGAACCAAGGAAAGAGGGAAGGCCGGGAAACAGCAGTCCAGGAAAGAGCATTTGTGGAAAGCACAGCACCCAAGAAAAACAGAAAGAAAGGAGCACCAGACCTCCAGGGAAACAGAGGGGAGTGAGTCCAGTGAGGAGGAGGAAGAAAGAACCTTCAGGAAGCTTGAAGGGAGGAAATCCTCCAGGGACAGCCTCAGAGGGAATTTCAAAGGTCTCAGCGTACGGGAAGCCACAGTCCAGGTGGATGCCAGTTCTATAGAAGTGCAGCTGGGTCTGGAGACGAGAAAGCTTTACCAGGGAAAGCTGTTGACCAGGAGCAAGGTACAAAGGCTGTGTTACAGAAATTTGCCGGGAAGTTACCAGCTCTAAAAAGGTCTGTGCATAAAACTTTTACTGAGAGTAATTTAAAACTGTTAGAGTCTCTGAATCGTTTACTACCAGATAAGGATCAGTACAGCTCTGCTAGGATTCCTGAGGGTAGAAACAGCTCACGTTGGAAGGCACTCTTAGACTTGCTAGAAGAGATTAACCCTTCGCATGTTCAAGCTGAGGAAAGCCAGGAGACAAGAGAACAGGAATATGAAGCCATGCAAACAGACCCTTACTCTTCTGACCAAGAATCCATAGAATTTTGTATGGATTGCTCTTTTTCTGAGAAGGTAATATAAGGGCAGTTCTGAGTTTTAAAGGAAGGAAAACCAGGACTGGATTAGCTGGACAACAAGTACTTTAATTGCTGCAAAGATTTGTGAAAGTCAGCTGTGTTTAAAGTGAACCAGTAACCTTTAAAGCTGTGATTTGAATGTTAACCTTTTGGTCAAGAAGCAGTTCTTAAGTTCAAAGGATGGACACTTTTGAATGAAGCAGACACCAGGCTCAAAAGTGAGCAAGAATCTTTTATGCTTTATTGTAAAACACTGAGACTGAAAAGAAACACATGCCAATTGTTATTAACTGCCAAAAACAGTGCTATCTTTAAGTTCCTGTGAAAGCTTTGTTATGAAACTTCTTTTGTGTTGGAGAAGCATCCTATCTTTTGTTTAACATGCGTTGAGCTACCAAATGCTCTATTTGGGGGAAGTAAAATAAATTCCTGTGATTTTTGCCTTACAAACCCTCGGACTCAATTATTATACACAACTACATTTCCCAGAAGCCAAGGCTCTGGATCCTCTTGATAACAAGGGACAACAAAAGGCACGCCGCTACTTCCAGGCAACCGCCTAGGCAGTAGAGGGCGCCACAGTAGACATGATTCACTTCAGGTGATGCCACAGTTTATATGGATGCATGTGCAAACAAACAAACAGATTAATAGCAAGGAGGCTGCATGCGGTGGTGCAGGAGGGGAAATGCCAGCGAGGTTCCCAGGCCTCTTAGCACAAGAAGAGGGGAAGTGCTTGGGGGGCTAAGCCTTCCAGGCCCCAGCCTGACTCCAAGTCATAAGGTAGGCAGCGCTGCTATTTACTCTGCCTGCAAATGTGAGTCGCAGTCAAGGAGAAAAAATGCTGTAGCCCCCCTAGTATAGCATCTTCCTTCTCACCCTCCTGCTTCTCAGGATCTGCAGCAGCAGCAAATAAACAGAAGGCCAGCCTTGAGCCAGCATATCCCCTCTGTCAGCCAACTTCCCCTTCCGTTTGCACCCCCCATGCCACTATATCACTATATTCTCTTGCTTTCCCTCTACAGGATAAGCTGTTTCTGCTCCCTTCCGTACTGTCGCTTTTGTAGCCCTGATTCAGCTGGGGGAATGGGGGGCATTGGGGGGAATGGGGGGTTGGGGGTTTGGGGGTGGAGGGGAGGTTGGGGGACTTGGGGGTGGAGAAGGTTATTAGTAGTTCCATCATTATCTCAGACCCAAACTATTCTCACTAGACCACATGCCTTTTCAATAATGGGCCCTCAATTGTGAAATAAATTTGAATTGAACTATGCATGGAAAAAGAGTACTTGAAGTATTTTTTAAAAATTTTAAACTTTTTTCAAGCTTCTTTTAACTAAGATGTTTTGTTTTGTATTTTACGTGTGCCAATGTTTTAGTTATGTAATTCAAATACGAATGTAACCATTGCAGTCCCCTTAGCAGTGTTCTATAGTTGGGCTATAAATAACAAAGGAAACAAAATGCAATGATAGATTGGGAAGGTGTCAAAAGGTATAAAACAGAGGGGGGGGGGGTTGTTATTCTATGAGATGCCAGGAGCACTGGGGGCTCTTTTAAACTGTAGGATATGCTAAGTGTATCCCCTAACTTACCGTGCACTAACCGCATAATCCTCCTATTCTGCAGTTGTTTCCTGCCCCCTTCCATGGTAAGCACTTATCACATGAATTAGCAAGTGCTGTGTGTGGTGGCCCTGTGGTAAGTGTTACCATGGATGTGCGCTAACAGTTACCTAGCACTAATTCATGCAGTAACTGTGTACTGCACTACAGTAAACCGGCCCCATAATTTTTCATTTTTTACCACTATCATTGGTGTTACTGCAGTGATTTGTCGCTTGTGTTTACACTTTTAGTTTGATTCTGTAAATATGTATTCAGTTAATTTGTGTACAGTTACTCCAAAACAATTCTTTCCCTTGAATACCTTGTTTTGTGACTTTGTGTCCTATATGTGCCTATGTGCCCTTTATTCCAATCTCCTTCATAGGAAACTGTGTTTATAAATAAATGGACATTGAGAGGCCAAAGGACCTCCTTCAGCTGTCAATATTCAGGCAGACAACCGATTATTGTTTTATATTTAAGCTCATTACTTCCCTTTCCTCACCTCAGAGCTCGCCTAGAGAAATAAATGTGCACATTGCTGGCACTGCTTAGTTTAAGTGTGATATTACATGAATCAAAGACCCCTTAGGCCATAATATAGAGTGGTAATTTATTAGTGAAGAACAGAGGCTTTTCTCGAATTTCCTTAGTTAAGGCAGATCACTGTGAATTAACTGGGCAAGAGGGCAGTAGGTATTCTCATTAAAGCTCCAGCTCCTGGCATAGATAGGAATGCATTAAAAAGAAAAAAGAAGAAATTGTACTTCTATTAACTCCTGTAAGACAGAATTCTCAGACAGAATATCAATCTCTGCAGCAAAGCACGCATATAAAAAGTCATTAATTGTTACATGGGCTGTCTTAGGCATTCTTTATCAATCACTTTATCAAGATAAACAAATCATAACAGTGAACAAAACTGTCAATATTACATACAAGAATTAAAAATTAAAATAATTAGCTTTAAACTTGACCTTAGCAAAGTTGCAATTAATGTAATTTAAGATTGCAGCTAAGTGGTATTGGATTCCAGTGTAATTAGTGCATGCAAGCCTCAGTGTTAATGCTAAGCGTTTAAACTACTGGGAGGGAGAAGGCCATCAAGTGCAAATTCGCTATTCTTTTCCTAATGATTCCTAACATTCTGGGGCATGTTTACTAAAGCACAGTAGCCGGGAGTGCAGGGTTTAGCGTGAGACTAAAGCACATTTTGGCTGCAAGAAGCAGAGAGCATGTGGCCAAAAAGCGACCGAGCTAAAAATGCTGCACTACTCAAGCAACGCGTGACTAGGTGGAGTTAAGGTGGAGAATGGGCAGAGAGTGGGCAGTGATGTAGTGGACAGCTGAGGCCTTCAGATTTCCTTCAGATTTTGGATGTACAAACTGCGTCTTTGGAACATACTAGCAAGGCGGGTGTAATCAGAGGCAGGCGGTAGTTGCACCCACATCACCGCTCACTCTCTGTTCATTCTCCACATTAACACTGCCTTTCCACACTCTGTTTGGATACATTGGTATTTTTAGCACTATTGCCTTTTGAAAGCACTTGGCTAATATGTGTCCAAAACATGCATTTGCCCTGTGCTATACCCTGTGGTCCTGGCTACAATACATTAGTAAACATGTCCCGCTGAATAGAAGATTTCAAGGTATTTCAACAATAACACCTAGATCCCTTTCCTGGGGGGTTACTTTAATGCAGAGCCTAGCATTATGTATCTGTGGTTTGGGCAGTTCTTCCCTGGGTGCATCATTTTGCATTTAACCACATTAAATGTTATCTGCCATTTGGATGCCCAGTCTACCAGCCTCACAATCCATGTGTGATTTTAGCAGCTTTGACTAATTTAATGTCATCTGCGAAAGTGATCACCTTGTTTCTTGTTCCCAGTTCTAGATCTTATATAAATATGTTTAAAAGCAGCAGTCCTGACACAGATCCCCAGGGTACTTCACTACTCACCTTTCTCCATTGAGAAAATTGACCATTTATCCCTACTCTCTATTTTCTCTCTCTCAAGCAGTGCCTAATCCATAACAGGACATTGCCTCCTTTAAATTTCCTTAGGAATCTGTCACGTGGGACTTGTCAAATGCTTTATGAAATTCTAAGGGGCATGTTTATTAAAGTGCTTCAAGTAATGCTGGATTAACATGCAGTTAATGCAGCCACCAAAAATGTATGAGGCAGGACTGTGGTAGGGAAGCAATGCTGCATAGCTGCAACAGGTGTACAGTAGACATGTCCATGCATACCGTGAGCATGCGCGCTGTGAAGGCACACTACCTGCCCCAACACTTGCATGCTAACACCAATGCAAACCCCCTAGAAAAATGCATGTTACTGGAGCCACAGCTCTGTAGTGTGTGGAGAATTGAGTGTGCCATGCAGATACCTGCAGGATGATAGAGGACACATGCAGATAGCTGCAACATTGCATAGAACCAGAGGAGCCTGAGAGATCATCTGTAAATGGGCCCATAGGGAATAGCAAGTGTTCAAGGGTGTGCCAACACAAATAGAGCCCATGCCATACAGTGTCTGAGAGAGGCACAAGAGCAATGTTATAGATAGACACAGCCCAACACACCCCAGTGGAGAGAACCGACAACAATATGTGGCCCCCAACCTTATCAACAGATCATGTGGTAAGTGGCCAGTGAAAGACAGAGAAGACTGATTGTGCTGCATCAGCATCTGTGGGTATTAGCAGAGGGAGCCATTCTGGTAAAGACAGGTGTCAGCCTTGCCCAGTATGTGGGCAGTGGAGTTTGAAATCCTAACCCCTGGGTCAACTAAGGTGTCTGACAGCCTAGAGTGCAATAGACAGGTGGACAGGTCTCTGGTATGTATGTGTGTGTGTGGAGGGAGGTTGGGACCCTTCCCTGTTACTCCCCTTAAACAGGTGGCACTGCACCCTCCTATTGAGAAATACAGATCCCTCATGTCAGTGAAAGGGGGGGGGGGGGCACAATGACCTGGTGTGCAGCTCCGCTAGTCCAACACTGAGACCACATAGATATGAAAGACAAATGACTGGTGTTTTCCACCATCCATCCTTCCCACTTAATGAGGTCCAGGATGTCCAGACTCAGCCCTTCTGTCAGGTATATAGGATATTCCCCACCCCCAACAAACAACTGGTGTTCTAGGAGGTCAAATCACTGTGTGGATGTGGGAAGCAATCCACAGAAGACATCCATGCTCCTAATATGGTGAGAACTCTGGGGGTATACTGCAGTACATCCTACATACTACAGTCAAGATGGGCACCCCCAATCAGTTCTCAGCTTGAGCATGTCAAGGAGCGTCATCTGAGTCAACCCTCCTTCAGTGGTTTAAATATAAGCATGTGCTCTGAGCTAGTGGTCCCTCCTATGGTCAGGGTTAGGGACCATGTGCTCCCGGAAACAAAACCAATGGCACTGGAATATTTCCTCAGGTGCGCATATTTATTTATTTTTATTTTATTTATTTAGAAGCTTTTCTATACCATGCTCTTTATTATCAGTGCGGTTTACAGATAACAATTTGACTCTAGGGCAAGAACAGAGCTGCCCTGAGTTTACATATAACAGGGAAGATAACATGGAGTTGAACTGGGGGAACTGTGTACATTTAAGCAGTGAAAGATGAGGATAGGTGGCTATTTGCAATAATGCACATCTGTAAGCTGGATTTAGTCCAATTGATTGTTTATAATGCCTTCGGGTATATGGGTATATATTCCCATATTTCTTCTAAATGCATATCCTAGAGCTACTAGAGTTCATAGTATTACTGGTGTGGCTTAATATCTAAAGCTCTACTAGATTAATATTGTGTACAGGGTAGATTGTGTAGATTAATATTGTGTACAGAGATTGGTTTGCGGTTAGGATCAGCCTAGTTTGTCTGTGATGAGTGTGACATTTCCACCCATACATGGATTCCCATGCAAAGGAGGTAATGGGAGGACAGCACAATTATGTGCCCAGTCATACAATTTTCCACCTCATTTGCTTGCCCCCCCCCCCACCCCAACTGTGTTCAGCTATTTCCAACCCTGACTATGTGGTCCAACTCAGGTTGTTTCCCTGAGCATAAACCCTGTCTTTCAGCTCCTCATCAGCACTGGCTGTCCACCCATGTGTGACTGTCTTGAACATGCTCTCCCCCAGCTATCATCCATGTGAAAGGGGTGGCCCACCAACCCACATGCATTCCCCAGGATAGAAGAGGAGCAATGTACCCCGTCCACCACTGCTGCTGCTGCTGCTGGTGGTGTTGTAGATGTCCTCCCCCTGCTATCTGTTGCCACTCTGTCTTGAGCAATCATCTGCCCTGCTGCAGATGATGACATGGGGGCTGGCTTCATGGGTGCAGCCCTCACTCTATTGTATGCAAAGCCAGCACAGAGGTATCAAGTATCCTATGCAAAGCAACAGGCTTATGCCTCTTCTGCATATCATCACAACAGCAGCTTTCCCACAACTCTACAGTGCATATGCGTACTTCAACATCATACTTTCGAGATTAACATTGCTTAGTAAGTATGTGTGCCTACTCTCCCACTAGCTAAAATCATATGCTGACGGCTCTAGTTATTGTGACTGTCAGGATCTATTGTTTTTCTGTCATGGTTGCTGCACTTTGATGCCCCTCAGATGCCACTGCTTTAGGTGACTGCCTGGGTGCCTGCTGATAGTGCTGGCCATGGTTGTATATGATGACACATGTGCGGGATGGCTCTGGACTGTTAACCATAAGGAAATTGCACCTGTATCATGTGTTTTCAGCATGCCAGCATGGTGGGTGCAACTAGCAACTGGTTAGAGGCTGGTTTGCTCATGCACTAGTGGCATCTTTCATGGTCTAAAGCACCATGTGTGTGATTGTGTTAATTGCATGCCGATGATCACACCATCTCTCCAGCCCAGTGCACTCATAGGCCCAATGTCATAATATCTGTCATGGTTCCCCTCCAGGATTCTCTGTCCTGGTGAATGGGCCATTCCATTCTGGCCAACAAATTAGCATTTCAATTTCCTCTTTATCAAAAACTGTTAACAACAAATGCATCCAAACTGGGTGGGGAGTCCATGTAGATGGCTTCCACAGTCAGGGAGATTGGTCCTATCAGGAATGTTTCCACCAGATCTGAGCAATTTGAATGTTTTAAAGGCTTTCAAAGATCTGCCCTAGCCCCACTTTTTTGCATGGTAATCGGGCAGTGTGGGATTTTTTATGCAGATGCACTGTTGCTGTATGCTCCCAGTTACCATGGGCCAGAACGCATGTTGTTCCAATCTTAAACCGCACACTCCCAGCTACTGTGCTGTATTAAATGTGTCCCTAAATATACTATAATGCTATATGAACTAGCTGACCTTTATTCACCTCTCAGACTGGTACAGAGACATAGCAGAGGTAGTATCCTATGAAAAACAAATTCATATCTCGCCAATAGTTGGGTTTACTTTCAAAGTCCCAAAAATCCATCTAGCTATTAACTAGGATGTAGGATCAGGTTTTGTTTGGTTGTGTTTTTGTGTTGGAGGGTTCTATATTGTAACATTTCTTTTTTCTATTCTATATTTCTATACTTGTAAATAAAATTCAATACAATAATATTAAAAAAAACATGTAGTAGTATGGAGCTTATGTAAATGTCAGGCCCTTTTAGAAAATTAATTCAACCATTCAAGACCCTAGATTAGTTATCTTTGTGACATATAAGATTCACAGATCTTTGTCAGAGGTAATTAGATTTTCAAATTGTTTTAGCTTTAAAAATGTACTTTATTGCTTTAATTTTATCAAACAGGAAATTGCTACTGTATGTAATCATAAGCTATAACTATATGAACACAAACCTGTGGATGTCAAATATCATCTTTGTCTCAAGTGTATTTCAGATATTCATTTCTACTCCCCTAGGATTGTTAGACAGGCAATTATAAATTAGATAATTAAAAAGTGAATAAAACATTTATAGATATGGAAGATTTCATCATATAACCATGATTTGATATAAAACAATTCGGGAGCTAGTTATTAAGGAGTACTAATGTTAAAGCTCATTAATTCACCATTAATGCATTTTATTTTCATACAAGTCCCATGTTTTATCATGCAAAAATGCTTTTATCATGCTTTTTTTATGCTGCTATGCCAGCATTTTGAGCACTACTGTGGGAGCAAAAGCAAATGCTCCTGCGGCTGTGTTAAACATTAATACAGTCAGGGCAACAGGGGCAGGGAGAAGAAGGGGCTGGGGCTGATGGTGAGGAGGGAAGAGTCTTGGATTAGATGAGGACTGATGTAGAACAAGGGAGGGAGGGAGGGACTAGAAAGGGACTGGAAATGGATCAGGGCAGAGGCAGGTGGCAGACTGGGAGGGAGTCCATGAGACAAACTTCCTGAGTCCAACTTTGGTGCACCCTGAGCCAGTGCCTCACTGATTCGCCTCTTAAGTCAATCCTATATCTACTGTACCTGATTGTAACTTGCTTTGAACAACAAACAACTGGAAAGTAGGGATGTGCATTTGTTTGAAATAACATAGGAAATGCTTTATTTTCTTTCATATTGTTTTTAATCTGAAAAGGACACTGAAAAATCCAAAAGTTGTTTTCCTGTCCAGTTTCCTCACAGGTTGTCCTTAAATCTGTTGTTGGGGTTGGAAGTATGAATTTTATTTATTTATTTAGCTGCACTTTTATATTGCTTTTCCCTGGTTCAAAGCAGTTTACAAACAATTGAAGGATACAGTAAAACGTGGTAACTTAACTATGTACAAATAACTTAGTTATGAGCTGATTTATACGAATACTTAACTATATACATTGGTAAGCTTTTGTTGGGATATGTGGGTCAGTATGGATATGTTCAAGGTCTATAATGTTTAATGAATAGATGAGTATTCAGGTGCTTCCTGAATGATGAGAGATCTTTGATGCATCTGATGGTGGCAGGGAGAGAGTTCCATAGGGTGGGTGTGTAAAGTTCAAATGCTCTTGCGCAGGCTTGCTGGATGCTTTTAGTTTTCAAGTGGGGGATGATCAGGGTGTTGCTGGTAGATTGGCATCCGACTCTATTTGGTTGGAAGTGGTGGAGGAGACTGAGAAGGTGTGCTGTGGAGAGTCCTAGAAGTGATTTGTAAGTCATCATCAATGTTTTGTATTTGATGAGACTGTTGAAGGGAAGTTAGTGGAGTTGCTTGAAGATGGGGGTTATGTGATCTTGTTTAGGAGCTGCCAGAAGGGTGTGTATGGCAGTATGAAGGGCTGTACATAGTGGAAGGATGGTTGATTGTGGGAGACCTTGGTAAATGGAGTTGCAGTAGTCAAGGATTGGCAGGATGGCTGCTTGTAGTGCTGATCTGAAGTCTAGGGGTCTAGGATTGGGTGGAGGTGCTTGTAGAAGATTGAGTTAGTTTTTTTCTTCACTTGTTTGAAGGAGAGATTGTGGTCCAGAGTGATGCCGAGGTATTTTATTTCTTGTTGTACTTTGATGTGAGTGTTGTTTAGGTTTATGGTAGCGGGGGGAGGGGGGATGAATTTACTGTCTTTGGTGATGAAGAGGGCCTCTGGTTTTTTGTAGTTGATGGAGAGGTGATTATTTGTGAACCATTGTGAGATTTCAGAGAAGCAGAGCTGTAACTTTGTGAAGGTGTGTTGTTTGGTGTCGAAGGGGGTATAGATGAGGATGTTGTCAGAATAGAAGTAGTAGAGACATATTCCATACTGCTTATCCCAGTCCAATCTCTGAGCAACTATCAGTTGGAACATTTCACACAATTGATCACAAACAACTCAAAAACATAACTAATATCAACACTACAACCTCATCTACCGACCCCTGTCCGGTCAGCTGGCTAAAATCCTGCAAAGATAAGTTTACTCCACTCATAAACTCAATAGTCAATCTATCCTTAACAACAGGATACATGCCCACAAAACTAAAACAGACAATTATCTGACCAGTATTAAAATCTAAATCCACTAACAACTTGTACAGACTAACTTGTACAGACCAATCTCTAGCCTACCATTTATAGCCAAAATTATTGAAAAAGTTGTACAGATACAACTTCAGGACCTCATAGACATAAACACCACCCTAGATGAACAACAGCACAGATTCAGACTCTACCACAGCATTGAGACACTACTACTAACATTCATAGACAAACTTAATTGAGGGCTTAACAACAGCAAGCAAGCATTTATCCTGACATTCCTGGATATTGCTTCTGCCTTTGACAGCATCAATCATACAGTACTGTCGGCGCGCGGCCATGTGGCCAGGCGGTTGCCTAGGGCTACAGGGGAGGCGCCGATTCTCCTTTGTTGAAATTAGCCCAGTAGCATGTAATTGTGTCCCTGAAAGGATAAGAGCCAAGTGCAAAGGTCACAGGAAATATTTCTTTATTTTTAGAAACAAGGATTTCCTAACCGGTTCAATTCTGTGACATGAATTGATTGAAGTTGACCAAAACAAAATTCAGGATACTTCTCCAAATAACAGCACACAAGCCTATTATACAGTCCTTGGCGTGATACAGCTTTCAAACTTGCTTTCTGATAAAACTCTATTTTCAGCAGTATTCTGTTTCCTGGTCTCCAGGAGGCGCTATACCACCCTCTGTTACTTCACAGTAGGTGTAGCAAAACTTCCTGGCCCATCTAGATACTTTCACAAGCAATAGAATTCTTTTCCAATTATAATACAAACTTTCAGCACAGCTTCTTCCCAAGCAGCTTTAAACAGGACAGCTACTTTTAAAAGCACCGCTAAAAAGTAATGGGCTTTAAAATGTCCTGGTAAAAGAACCTCTGGTTTTTCTTCCAGATACCAAACTTCCTTCAGTTCTTTTACTTAGCACGAGGTAACACAGATGCATTCAGTAATCAAGACCAGCTGGGTTTCTTTCTGCTTTCAAACCCTATTCGGTTCCTTTATACCTCTTTAGCACAGATTGTACAGCTTATTTCCATGTCTGAGACATTGTCTAAATCCACAGTGTCTCCCAAGTCCATATCCTCCATGCTAGACTCTTCCTGGTAACTGTTTCCCCTGGTATCTTCCTGAGAAGCCTCACTAGCTTGCACAGCCCTTAGGAGCTTCTCCCAGGTACCCTTAACAGTGTGTGAGCTTGTGGGGGAAGGGCAGGAAAAACCCTCTTTGTCTAATAAGCCTTTCAAACGTTGTAAAGGGCTCACCTTATTAGTGCTGCTTTTCCTCCTTACAGATTCCTTACTAGGAGAAGAGTTGAGCCATGAACTCTTGGAGAATATTTCCTCCTCTGAGGACTCCTCCCCTGAGCTTTCCACTGGCCTTGTCAGCTCTTTGCTCCTGGTTCTCAATTGCTTCTGTGCAAGGGATTTCCAGGGGTTTCTTGTCCTTCCTTCCTGGAACCCTCGTGTCCTCTGTGTCTGTGTCCTCTCTCTCTCATACGGTTCCTCCTTCTCTCTCCCCTTCTCTTTCTCCTTCTCTGCTGTATAAGTGCAGCTTCCGTTCCTAAATGTTTGGGGCTGTCCTATCCCCTTTGACTCCTCCCCCAAACCACTCCCTTCTCCTCCCTCTATCTCCATGGGAACAGGGCGTGTGCTTAGGTCTGCACTTCTCTGTGAGAAATCTTTACCTTTAGTGTTGGTGTTAACCCTTTCAGTGCCTGCAGTTTTATGGGTAAAAGAAAAAAAAGGCAGTTTCCCCTTTTTTTTTCTGCCCTCAGCGGCTGCTTCTCCACCACATAACCCCCCCCCCCTTAAGATATTCCATGCTGGCGTTTCTAGCGCGCAGCCCGGAATCCGTGAAAGGGCATCGGCGTTAGTATGTAGCCTCCCCGCCCTGTGCTCCACCTGGAAGTCGTACGCCTGTAGGGCCATGTACCATCTGGTGAGGCGAGGGTTGTGGTCTTTCATGCTGGTTAACCACTTCAATGGCGCATGGTCAGTTACTAAACGGACCCTACGGCCAGTTAGGTAAAAACGAAGTGCCTCCACTGCCCAACGTATGGCGAGGCATTCCCTCTCAACCGTGGAATATTTTTGTTCCGCAGGGGCCAGTTTTCTACTTAAAAACATAACCGGGTGCTCTACCCCTCCATGTTTTTGCGCTAGAACCGCACCTACCCCTGTCTCGGACGCATCGGTCTGTAGTATAAAGGACTTATTAAAGTCCACCCCTCTTAAGACCGGCGCTGAACATAGTTGTTCCTTTAGTTGTGTAAAGGCCTGCTCTGCCTTTGGTGACCATTTTACTTGCGTTGGCACATTTTTCTTTAGCATATCTGTGAGAGAGGCGCTTTCCGTCGCGAAATTGGGCAAGAATCGCCTATAGTAGCCAATTAAGCCTAAAAAGCTACGCACTTGCTTCTTATTTAATGGTTTCGGAAAGTCTCTCACGCTTTTTACTTTGCAATGAGGGGCTTCACTACCCCCCGTCCCACAATGTGCCCGAGATACTTCACCTCCCTCCCCCCAAACATGCACTTGCTAGGGTTTAAGGTGATACCGGCTTTCTTCATCGCTTCTAACACTGCGGTGATATGAACAAGATGTTGGTCCCAACTTTTACTGTGTATTACCACATCGTCCATGTAAGCTAGAGCATATTGGCGATGTGGGCGTAGGACGATGTCTACCAGCCTCTGACACGTGGCCGCCGCCCCGTGTAGGCCAAAGGGCATCCGACGGAACTGGTACAGTCCTATAGGTGTACTGAAGGCGGTTTTCTGGCGAGACTCCTGGGTAAGGGGAATCTGCCAGTACCCTTTGGACATGTCAAGGGTGGTGAGATAAGCGGCTTGCCCCAGCTGGTCCAACAATTCCTCTATCCTGGGCATGGGATAGGTATCAAATTTAGAAATAGCGTTGACCTTTCGGAAATCGATACAAAACCGTATCGTTCCGTCAGGCTTCGGGACCATAACTATTGGACTATTCCATGGGCTAACCGACTCCTCGATTACGCCCATGTGCAACATTTCCCTTACCTGCCGTACAACTTTGTGCTGTTTGGCTTCAGGAAGCCTGTACGGCCTTTGCCGTACCACCTCACCTGGTGGGGTTACCACCTCATGGGCCACGAGCCTTGTCTCTCCTGGTACCAGGGTTAAGACGTCTGGGAACCTTCGCAACAACCTAAACAGGTCCTGTTGTTGGTTCCAGGCCAGTTCGTCTCCCATCCTTGGAGTGGGCTTGGCTTTACAGTCAGCCAATTGAGGACCAAGGTCCACATCGGCCTTATCCTCCTCCCTAGTGGCTGCTAGCCCCTTTATTTCCGCCCGTCCCATAGAGCCATACCCCGCTGACCCCCGTACCGTAGGGTTTAACTCCAGCACTTCTTCCACTGGAGGAAACCCAACCCTTTCCAGGAGTAGCTGGGCTATCCAGTCTCCCGTGTTGACCCGAAAGTCTGTTTTAGAAAAGTTGAGTAATAAGACTTTGACGGCCCCCTGTAATCAGGGTCCACTACCCATGCTCCTACATCAATACAGCTCTTCACTGCTAGGCCGGAGCGGGGAGCAATCCGGCTGTAGCATCCAGGCGGTATCTCTACCTGTAATCCCGTCTCCACCAAAGCCCTCCCCAGTCTTGGGATAGTAATATCTTCAGTGCTGTGGAGATCTAACCCTGCGGCATGCTCGGTCGCTCGCTTGGGTATCCGGGCATTAGGAGTAGTGCGACAGCATTTTAACACGAACTTGGGCTTAATATCCTGATCTCTTCTTTGAGCTACCCCTCTATCCTGCTTCTTGTGAGTGGTCGCAAACAAGGGAGCAGGTAGTACCTGGGACCTTGCATTGGGTTCCCGCGAGGATGTAAAGCCCCTCGCCTGTCCCAGCTTATCACTTTCTCTAGTGGGTGTCAACTCTTCACTTGAATCTTCCTCCCTAGCCTTGGTTTGGGCTCCATCAGACATTAATCCTGTCCTGGACTCTAAACCCTTGGCTAGCCCACGTTTGAACTATGGCCAGTCCCTCCCTAAAACTATGGGAAATGGTAGTTTTGGGACTACGGCTATAGTGACAGTTCTTTTCATGCCTAGGCCCTTCACTACCAGTTTCTGTAGGGGATAAGCGGATGCTGCGCCGTGAACGCATCGGATCCTTATATTCACCTCTGAAGGTTTTCCTATGGGGCCCCCTCTCCTGGCTTGTATCTCTGCCCACAGCTGTTGGGAGACCATCGACTGGTCGGCGCCTGAATCTAGGAGCGCCTGTACTGGGATGTTCTCCACCTCCACTGACAGCAGAAAGACCTCTCCTTCCTCCTTGGAGGGGTTTGTTATCAACACTGTCCTAGTGTGACACTCTTTCTTTAAATGGCCCTTATTTCCGCAGCCATAGCAATTGCGCTGCTCGTACTCTGACCTGCCTAGGGGTTTTCCTTGTGTAACCTCTCCTAGCATGGTCTTGCTCACTCTTTCTGGCTCTCTTACATTTGCCTGGCTCAACCCTGCACTCTTCATTTGGCCTATTACTCGAGCTTCTAGAAACCGCTCTGCCAAAGAAGTTGCTTCTTTAGTGCTCCTGCAATCTTGTAAGACCAGAAAAGATCGCATTTCCTGTGGCACAGCCTCTATAAACTGTTCTAGAGCAATTGTATCTAGAATAGAATCAACAGTTTTTCCGTCAGGCAAAAGCCACTTATGCATTAGTGCCTTGAGGCGCTGGCACAAAGCCCGAGGTGTTTCATCTGCCCTCAATTTGCAAGCTCTAAAAAGACGGCGGTAGACCATTGGAGTCAACCCCAATTGGTCTCTCACGGCCTTTTTTACCTCGTCATAAGTGGAGGCGAGCTCAGCAGGCACGGCCCTATAGGCTGCAAGAGCTTCCCCTGTAAGGGAGCCTGCTATTCGTACAGCCCATTGCTCTGCTGGCCATCCACTTAGGACTGCCACACGCTCGAACACTTCGAAGTAGTCATCTACATCATCACCTGGGGTTAAAGGCCCAAATGAAAAAGGTCCTTTACTATATTGTCCCAGTCCCAACAATGTTCCTGAGGAACTAGACCCAGTCCTTATCTCACCTTCGCTTTCTTCTGCTCCTTCATCCAGGCAGTCATGAGGTCCAGGAGCGGCTGTTGCTGTTCCCTCATCATGGCAGCCATTTTCTCTTGCGCCCTCGCAGCGTTCTCCTGCTGTTGGCGGAAGCAGTCTGCCATCCAGTTGATCAGCTCTGCACACTCCATCCTGGAATGCTGGAAAGAAACAAACAAAAAAAAAGAACACCAAGTGCGGCCCTTATCACAGCACTTCCTCTCCTCCACCTGCAGAAGCTCCCCTCTTACAGCAATCCTCGATTAACCCCTTTAAATATGGGTTTACCTGCTGTAAGTGGTGAATCAGGCCTCTCAGCACCATCGGTACCAGCTGGGCTCTCCAACTCCGGGTCCACTCTGCTGAGTCTCCGGTCCTGGTTCTCTCTGCAGAATTCTTAGGAAGGCTTTCAGGATGTCACCCCGGTCATCTTGTAAATCCTGATGTTTTCCAGTAGCTTTAATTGGTAGGCTTTCCTCAAATCCAAAAACTACGCCACCTGTCGGCGCGCGGCCATGTGGCCAGGCGGTTGCCTAGGGCTACAGGGGAGGCACCGATTGTCCTTTGTTGAAA
Organism: Ichthyophis bannanicus; assembly: GCA_033557465.1. Classification (NCBI taxonomy): domain Eukaryota; kingdom Metazoa; phylum Chordata; class Amphibia; order Gymnophiona; family Ichthyophiidae; genus Ichthyophis; species Ichthyophis bannanicus. The sequence continues at coordinate 527,098,442 of CM066032.1, forward strand.
TTAGCCCAGTAGCATGTAGTTGTGTCCCCGAAAGGATAACAGCCAAGTGCAAAGGTCGCAGGAAATATTTCTTTATTTTTAGAAACAAGGATTTCCTAACCGGTTCAATTCTGTGACATGAATTGATTGAAGTTGACCAAAACAAAATTCAGGATACTTCTCCAAATAACAGCACACAAGCCTATTATACAGTCCTTGGCTTGATACAGCTTTCAAACTTGCTTTCTGATAAAACTCTATTTTCAGCAGTATTCTGTTTCCTGGTCTCCAGGAGGCGCTATACCACCCTCTGTTACTTCACAGTAGGTGTAGCAAAACTTCCTGGCCCATCTAGATACTTTCACAAGCAATAGAATTCTTTTCCAATTATAATACAAACTTTCAGCACAGCTTCTTCCCAAGCAGCTTTAAACAGGACAGCTACTTTTAAAAGCACCGCTAAAAAGTAATGGGCTTTAAATTGTCCTGGTAAAAGAACCTCTGGTTTTTCTTCCAGATACCAAACTTCCTTCAGTTCTTTTACTTAGCACGAGGTAACACAGATGCATTCAGTAATCAAGACCAGCTGGGTTTCTTTCTGCTTTCAAACCCTATTCGGTTCCTTTATACCTCTTTAGCACAGATTGTACAGCTTATTTCCATGTCTGAGACATTGTCTAAATCCACAGTGTCTCCCAAGTCCATATCCTCCATGCTAGACTCTTCCTGGTAACTGTTTCCCCTGGTATCTTCCTGAGAAGCCTCACTAGCTTGCACAGCCCTTAGGAGCTTCTCCCAGGTACCCTTAACAGTGTGTGAGCTTGTGGGGGAAGGGCAGGAAAAACCCTCTTTGTCTAATAAGCCTTTCAAACGTTGTAAAGGGCTCACCTTATTAGTGCTGCTTTTCCTCCTTACAGATTCCTTACTAGGAGAAGAGTTGAGCCATGAACTCTTGGAGAATATTTCCTCCTCTGAGGACTCCTCCCCTGAGCTTTCCACTGGCCTTGTCAGCTCTTTGCTCCTGGTTCTCAATTGCTTCTGTGCAAGGGATTTCCAGGGGTTTCTTGTCCTTCCTTCCTGGAACCCTCGTGTCCTCTGTGTCTGTGTCCTCTCTCTCTCATACGGTTCCTCCTTCTCTCTCCCCTTCTCTTTCTCCTTCTCTGCTGTATAAGTGCAGCTTCCGTTCCTAAATGTTTGGGGCTGTCCTATCCCCTTTGACTCCTCCCCCAAACCACTCCCTTCTCCTCCCTCTATCTCCATGGGAACAGGGCGTGTGCTTAGTTCTGCACTTCTCTGTGAGAAATCTTTACCTTTAGTGTTGGTGTTAACCCTTTCAGTGCCTGCAGTTTTATGGGTAAAAGAAAAAAAAGGCAGTTTCCCCTTTTTTTTTCTGCCCTCAGCGACTGCTTCTCCACCACAGTACTCATTTCAAGACTCCAGCAGATTGGACTACAGGGCTCAGTAATACAATGGTTTCAATCCTATTTGTCTGACCACACACAACAAATTCAAATTGGGCAAACATCTTCATCTACATTCAAACAACTACAAGGCTTCCCACAAGGCTCTACCCTCTCTGCTCTATTCTTTAATCTTTATATCCAGACAATTTGTAACATCTTTAAGAAGCACAATGTAAATTATCATATCTATGTGGATGGCATAATGATCTTCATCCCCATAGATATAATAAACCCTACATACCACCAAATAATATCCTTCTTGAACGAAGTGTCAGACTGGCTCAACCTAAACAATCTAAAAATAAATTTTGACAAAACTGAAATATTCATTACCCGTAACCCAACTTTTACACCCCCCTCTGATAAATTCCACTTCAAGGAGCTGAGCTAGACATCAGAACTGAAGTAAAGTACTTGGGGGGTCATTATTGATCAGTCACTAAACATGATAACACACAAAGTCAGTTACTAAAGCCATCTACTTCAAACTGAGCCTATGACAACACCTCCAAGACTTACTCGAAAGCCATGACTTTAGATCCATACTCCAAGCATTAATCTTACCTCATTTCAATTTCTGCAATAGCTTACTACAAGGCCTTCTGAAAAAAACAATCTTACAACTCCAACTAGCTCAGAACCTCGCAGCACGTATAATCTTTAAAGTACACCATGCCGACCAAATCACCCTACTGATCTATAAGCTTCTTTGGTTACCGATTACACACAGAATAAAATATAAATATCTGATGATAGTGTTTAAACTTCTTAATAATATAGTCCCATCTCATTTTCCTCACTCATTATTACACCCACCAACACAAGAACCAGAAGGAGCTGCTCACAAAATACACTAGAAATACCCCACCATGACTGCAACACCACTCACTTTACATACTACTACTACTAAGCATTTATAAAGCGCTACCAGGCGCATGCAACACTGTACAATGAAAACACAAAAAGACAGTCCCTGCTCAAAAGAGCTTACAATCTAAAAAGACAAAGCAAGAAAAAGAATAGAAAAAGATAAGAACAAGGGCAAAGAGACAAGAGCAGGAGAGACAGGACAAAGGAAAGAGGTAAGAACAAGTGTAAGAGGAAGAAAGAAAGGTGAAATAAAAGAGGGGAAGGAAGGAGAACAGCAAAATCAAGAGCCAAAGGCAGAGGCGAAAAGATGAGCTTTTAACTTGAGTTTGAAGAGGGGCAAAGAAGATGCCTGACGTATATACAAAGGAAGTTTATTCCAAGCATAAGGAGCAGCAAGGTGAAAAGAGCAGAATCTGGAGTTGGCAATAGAGAAGAAGGGCATAGCAAGAAGTAACTGGGAAGAAGAACAGAGTACACGAGGGGGGGAATAGGGAGAATTGAGAGAAGAAAGGTACTGAGGAGCCACAGAGTGAATGCACTTATAGGTCAGAAGGAGAAGCTTAAAGTGAATACGGAAACGGATAGGGAGTCAGTGAAGAGATCTGAGGAGAGGAGTGATGTGGGCAATACGAGGCTGACGGAAAATCAAATGGGCAGCGGAGTGCTGAATAGACTGAAGAGGGAAGAGATGAGACTGAGGGAGACCAGCAAGAAGGAGGTTACAATAATCAAGGCGGGAGGTGATTAGGGAATGGATGAGGGTTTTAGTAGTGAGCTCAGAGAGAAAGGGGAAGATTTTGCCAATGTGGAAGAGAAAGAAGCGACAGGTCTTAGCGATGAGTTGGATATGAGAGGAGAAAGAGAGCCAAGAGTAAAAAATAACACCCAAATTGCGAGCAGATGAAACAGGTTGGAGAACAGAGCCATCAACAGAGACTGAAAAAGAAGAAGGAGAAAGGGAAATTTTAGGAGAAAAAATGAGAAGTTCAGTCTTGGCCATGTTTAATTTCAGGTGATGATGGAACATCCAGGCAGCAATGGCAGACAGCAAGAGATCCGGGACTGGAAAGCAGAAGAAAGATCAGGAGTAGAGGGATAGATTTGGGAGTCATCAGCATAGAGATGGTACTGAAAACCATGAGAGGAAATACGCACACCAAGGGATTGGGTATAGAGAGAAAAAAGAAGGGGACCCAAGACAGAACCCTGGGGGACGCCAAACGAGAGCGGGGTAACAGAGGAGGAGGAGCCACCAGAACACACACTAAAGGAGCGATGGGAGAGATATGAGGAGAACCAGGAGAGAACAGAGTCCCTAAAGCCAAGTGAGGACAAAGTGTCAAGGAGAAGATCATGGTCAACAGTGTCAAAGGCAGCAGAAAGGTCAAGGAGGATAAGGACAGAGTTAAGGTCTTTAGATTTAGCCAGGAACAAGTCACTGGAGACTTTGCCAAGATCAGTTTCAGTAGAGTGCAAAGGACGAAAACCGGATTGTAAGGGATCGAGAAGAGCATGGGAAGAGAGGAAGTCAAGACAACAGTGGTAAAACGTACGTTCGAGCAGTTTAGAAATGAAAGGAAGGAGAGAGATGGAGCAATAATTAGAAGGATAAGAGGGATCAAGTGAGGGTTTCTTAAGAAGAGGCGTGACCACAGCATGTTTAAAGTCAGCCGGGACAGTAGCAGTGGAGAGCGAAAGTTTGAGAATATGAGAAATGGAGGGGACAACAGTAGAGGAAATAGAGGAGAGGAGATGGGAGGAGATAGGATCAGAGGAGCAAGTGGTGAACATGGAGGAGGAGAGAAGAAGAGCAGTTTCATCAATAGAAATCATGGGGAAGGAAGAGAGGGTAGGATGAGAAGGGGGGAGAGAATGAAAGCAGGAAAGGGAAATCGGGGATTTAGAGGGAAACTGGAGAGTGATCTTATGGATTTTATCATGGAAGTAATCAGCCAGAGCCTGGGCAGAAAGGGAAGGAGGGATCATAGGCAGAGGCACTTTGAGGAGAGAATTGAGAGCAATGAAGAGACGGCGAGGATCAGAGGCATGAGAATTAGTCAGGCGAACAAAGTAATCTTGTTTGGCAAGAGCTAAAGCAGATTTGAAAGAGCAGAGCATGAATTTGAAATGAAGGTAATCTTCAGGGGAGCGGGATTTGTGCCAGGTACGCTCAGCAGAGCGGGCACAGAAGTGAAGATAGCGAATAGTGGGAGAGAGCTAGGGCTGAGATAAGGAACACCTTAAAGGACAAGGGATGAGAGGAGCGAAAACCTCCAGAGCTGAGAAGAGCGTAGCATTATAGGACATCACTGCCATATCAACAGACTTGGAGGACAAAACAGAGGAGAGAGAAGGAGAAATGGTAGAGGAGAGAACCAGGGGATCAATGGCAAGAAGGTTTCTAAAAAGAGTGGAGGAGACAGGACGAGGCGGGTGGGGGGGGGGGGTAGGGAGGTGAAGATTAAAGGAGAGAAGGTGATGATCAGATAAAGGAAAAACAGTATTACTGAAGTTAGAGGGAGAGAAGCAAGAAAAGAAAACCAGATCCAGACAATGGCCATGAAGGTGAGTGGGGGCAGAGGAACAAAGTTGAAGGCCAAATGAGGAGGTAAGAGAGAGGAGCTTCAGAGTAAGAGGATCAGAGGGGTTATCAACATGGATGTTAAAATCAAGAAGAATAAGAGTAGGGGAGGTAGGGATAAGAAAGAGGGAAAGCCAAGAGTCAAAGTCAGAGAGAAAAGAATAAAAAGCCTTGTCAGGAGGACAACAGACAACAGCAATCCAGAGAGGAAGTGGGGCAAAGAGGTGAATAGAGTGGACCTCAAAAGAGAGGAAGGAATGAGATTGAGGCAGATGAAGAGGTGGAAATGACAGGAGGGGGAGAGAAGAAGGCCAACCCCACCACCACGTCCTGTAGGACGAGGAGTATGGGAGAACTGGAGACCACCAAAGCAGAGGGCAGTAGCAGAGGCGGTATCATCAGGGAGGAGCCAGGTCTCATTTAAAGCAAGAAGATGAAAAGCGTTGGAGAGGAAAAGATCATGTGTAAAAGAGGGTTTATTAGAGACAGAATGTGCGTTCCAAAGGGCACAAGAGAAAGGGAGAGAGGAAGGGGAAAGAAGGGGAATATGAACAAGATTGGACAAGATGCGAGAGGAACTCAGTACAGAATGAGACAAACGTCTAGGAGGGGAAGGAATAGGGGTGAAATCACCAAAAGAGGGAGGTGGAGGAGAGGGAGAAGGAGAAGCTAGAGGGATATGGATGAGATTAGCCATCTTGCAGGACATTCACATATATTGCCCCAATGCTTTGGAATGCTCTCCCGGATAAACTAAGGTCCATAAAGAATCTCCAATAGTTTTGCAAGGACCTTAAAACACTACTGTTCATAGAGAATTATGGTAACCATATAACTCATTCACAAACACAACAGATTTAAATATTTTACTGCTCACTGGTATTCAGATGGCATCTTTATAATATTGAATGTTAACAAATTATAATGATGTTCACCTCCATTTAACATTGTCATAATATAAAGTTAATGAGTTAATGTAAAGTTATTGAGTTCCGTTCTAATGTTACAATGTAAAGTTTTTATGTTTTGTTCCCTGGAAACCACCCCTGATCTCTGGAAGTGGTGGTATTAAAAAAAAAAAAAAAAAAGCTAATAAATAAATAAATAATATTTTAGGGACTTGTCCAAGCCTCTTTTAAACCCAGTTACCATAACAGCTTTTACTGCAGTGAAACTATGTCTAAGTAAATTATCAGAGACATCTACCAAGCCTAATCCAGGTCCTAGTTGATCATTACCAATTGGACAACCAGGATCTCAGTTAAGCTAGGTAAATGTCTCTAATAGCATACTGACACATGGTTTCACAGAATTTCTGGCACAAGAATAGCAAATAAAAACATTTTCAGTAAAAGTCTACAGCAGGCATCAATAGATTTACAAGGGGGAAAAAACAGTGGCGTTTTTCATAAAGCTGCAGACTAGACAAACTTTGGACCAGTCAGGAAACAAGAAGTAAGATCATCAGCAATGCAAGAGTAGGCTGGCTAAAGCCAACCCCTTTAGAAATATGATGGCTCTCTGACAAGATGCCTGCTTTCTAACCCAAAGGTTCCTGGTTTGAGGCCAGTCTCTGACTACAAGAAACAAAAGCCAGTTGGACATTACATTTACCCGAAAACCCTTCATTCAGGGATCCACAACTACCTCCCTTATTAACAAAAATGCACCAGAATGAAAATGTATCCAGATAAAATGAAATGAAACAGAAATGCATGAAAGCAAAACAAAGTTCAAACGACACAGGGAATGAAAGAAAATGAAATTATTTTGTCTCAATGCCCCCACTAGAAGGTGTAAGCTAAATACTGTACCTGTATCTCTTTGTTTTATTGAAGCCCTAATGATTAGAGCAGTGGGCTGCAGCCAGGGTTCGAATCCCAATGTGGCTTCTTTTGATCTTGGGCAAGTCACTTAACCCTCCATTGCCTCAGGTACAAACTTAGATTGTACACCTTCTGGGGACAGAAAAATACCCACTGTACCTGAATGTAACTCGCCGTGCACTTCTGAGAAAAGGCATGAACTAAATTCAATTCCTCTTCCCTTCCTTTTTCCTGCTTAGATACTCCTCTTCTGTGAAGTCCCTGAGAATCAAGGGCTTTTTTCTCTCCACACACTCCTCTGTCTGTTACTCTGCTGTTCCCTCTCTCTCTCTCTCTCTCTGTCTTCTGCATTCTGCCTGCATCAGAAACAGTCGTCATTTCAAACAATCTGGCCAAGAGTTAACTCTTTAACTGCTGCAGGGGGTAGAGAAATCAAACAAGTTCCAGTAAAATGATTGGCCTGAGATAAGTGAGTCCAGTCCAGTCTCTAAAAATAGCCCTGCAGCATGTAGCTTGGTTTTGATGCAAGCTAAACTGCTTTGTTTTAGGTTTTTTTGTCCAAAAGGGAAAAAACCCTCAACAACCTGGTAAGCTTAAGTTTATTAATAAGTTATTTTATAAACTCAGAGGAGAAAGTAGCCTTCTATTAGCAAGTCCCTTCATGTTTGTCTGGAACTTTGGGTAGACTAGATGGACCATACTGGTCTTTATCTGCCATCATTTACTATGTTACTATGTTAAGCCTAAGCAACTATCAAATATTTTTCTCATGAGGTCTTTCTCTGAGGTTAGGTTCCCGTATCTATTCCTCATTTCTCTAAAGTTACCTCAACCCAAGCACTAATCATAACAGACTGACATAAATAAAATATCTCTATTGGCTTTTGCACTTCCCCTGAGGTACACAAAAGTGCAGGCTCCCACTTTGGATCTGAGGTTTGATCAAAACCCTGGACCTGCCCCTAGACATCGGCATTAACTCTCCAACCTCTGAACTCTCTTAGCATCCTCAATACCCCTAACCTTTCTTAATCCTTTCCTCTCCCCCCTCCCCCCAGTGTTCTTACCAGGAGTCTCCCTGGAGTCTAGAGAAGGCAGGATTGATCAGCAATCATGTCTGTCCATAGACGACAGCTTGATCCCTAGCAGTAACACTGCAAGACTACAGCTAGGGGGTCAGAGATTCTTTTAAAGCTGAGGTCCAGACAGGGCAGGAGCAACTGGGCAATGCTCTTGTCTGCATACTAGGCATCTGGCTAAAACCTGAAGGGTCTACAGAGAATGTTGAGGGATTGGGAATCTGGGAGGTCCTGAGGATGTTTAGGGGACTCCGGGGGGGGGGGGGTATTGAGGATGTCAGAAGATTCAGGTATATTGAGGATTTCAGGGAGATTCAGGGGATGGGCTGTAACCTGATCCCACCAACAGTCCCTTTTATAGATAGCGGTCCTGACTTGGGGCCCTTTATCTGCATTGCTGTAATCAAGAACTGCGATGTTCCTGGCTGCGGGAACACTAATAGAAGAACTCAGAATGCTCATTTATTACTGTTTTCTTTTTAAATCTCTGCTTTCACTGAATGTGCCAACAATTTCTCAATTGCCAGCATTCTTCTAGGTATTTTACAAAAGGCTCCATGTTCAGCAAAGCCTTTCGAAAATACAGAGAGAACTGAGCATATTCTCTGGATGTCTCAACTCCCCTTTCAGTGGTAAATTTAAAATGGGCCTTTAAGTCTCTATGTGCTGCCTCTGATGCAGCTTTTAATACAGAGTTACCAAATTATTCTAGATCGTAGAATGGAGGTAAAACCAACCCTGGCTCAGCCTCTCCCTGATGACCCTATCTGAATAACAATTAATTGTATTTATTGACCTGCTCCATATCTGTTTGTCTCAAGTTCCTTTCCAGATGCAACATGAGTGAATCAACCCTATACAATCCCTTAAATGCTTTTCATAAGAACAAAGTCTAAAATTTCTCTCAGATCATTCATTCCTAACTACTGTGATGGGACTGTGGGCAGACTAATCTATAGGACTGATTTCAAATTTTCCTATCTGTACCCAACCTCATTCTTAGTCCTCATTTAGTCAATGTCTAGTTGGATAGCATGTTAGCTTTCTACTGTTCAAAGACAGAGAGATCATTATTATATCATCACAATTTTAAAATGTTGTACTCTAGAAAAGCATTTATGTATAATGTTCAAACTTTTAGTCTGCATTAGTTAAAACTATTCTGAAAACTGCAGCCAATTTTATTTTTTCTACTGTTCAAAGACAGAGAGATCATTATTGTATCATCACAATTTTAAAATGTTGTACACCCAGTCAAGTAGAACTAGCACATCAAAAGAAACTGCAGCAGATTTTATTTGGAACAAGTGTTTTTCTTCTGAAAACCGTTAAATAGCAAACCACTGTTTACAACATGCTAGGTTTTGTACAAAGTTTATCTTGACCTGAGAATCTATGGCGGTGTGTGACCTTCTGAAGAAGCAAAGTCAAAAATTATTGTCTCAATTATTTGGTTTGTATCTGTAACTGAAGTGTAAACTAGCTTTAGAATTACAAACCACTAAAGACAAATGTAGTCCTCTGTTGACTGTTAAGCGATAACATTTCCTCTCTTTGCTTTCTATTTATAATTTTAGTGGAGTCACAAAATGGTCAAATGCAACACAGCGATAAACAAAGTACGATAATTTAAAGAATCGTTTTTTTCTGCTTATTTGCAATGATGGAGTTCACTCTCCGGGGACATCTCCTAGATAATAAGAACAATATGAGTACAATTTCAGCTCCTATAATTAAATTACTCTTTGCTCCCAAAACTATTTTCTAGATGCTGAACTTCATTTATTGTCATTAATTGTTTGTTTTAAGGGCAGGGTCTTTAGTGACCAACATAGTATGGTTGAGTTAGCTTCCTTTCTTTCATAATGTCTTTCCTTCCCTTTCCTTTGGTCATCATTAATCATTGCTTAGTCAATGTTGTTGAGAGAGAAGACTATTGGCCTTAATTCAAAAAGAACTTGGGAACAAAACCATTACAGAATAAAAGTCCTGTACCTCCTAAAGGGGATAAACAGTCCTACTGGTCATACTGTTGAACTTATTTTCTACCCAAAACGTAGGAACCTAATAGTTCCCCTAGCTTTAGTTTTTTTTTTTTAATATAGACCTCTAAGGGGCCCTTTTATTAAAGAAGCATGATTAGTAAAGCACAATGAGTAGCATGGGGCAAATGCACAGTTAGTGCATGTTTTTAGCACAACATAGCCTAGTGGCTATGGTAAACACTGCCATACTAGTCACATCACTGGCACGGCAGTAGGGAATATGTTTGCAATGCACGCCCTGCAAAGGAAAGCCACAAATGTTTTATTAGGGTGGCAATGGGCTACGGAACCACTGCAGACAGAAATAAATGTGACTGTTCACCTGGGCTGCAAGAAACACATTACAAGGCCTATGGTAGGTGGGGAAGAAGAAAATTCCCCTGTCAGTCACACCTCTGATATGGCTTGGACAGCATCATAGCCATTGTGGAGTGTGCCACCCCATGTGGGGGGAAGGGGGCTTCAGAGCTTGGGAGCTATGCATAATCATAAACTGTTGAGCTGTTACTGTAGTTTCAAGGGCTTCAGACTACTTAATGAACCTAGCAAACAGGTATCATGAGTGTGTCTCCAGGAACTGTCTGCAGGAACGTACATGCCGATAAGAATATAATTCAAGGTTGGCAAATGTTGTGTAAATCATCTGAAAGCTTGGATGAATCTCCTAGGAATATAAGTAAGGGCTTCTGCAAGGGAACTTTAGAGAAAGCATTCAGCTGTACACTGTTTGTTTCCTCTCTTGCTAGCAAAATAAAAAAAAAATGTTCAAGCAGTATTGTGTAATGTAATCTTATTTCAAAATCCACAATAGCAAGATAGCAACCTTAGCAGTAGCATACCTTAGTATAGCTATGGTCCTTAATGACTTGAGTGCTGTTTTCTTCTGTGGTAGATGCATGCCAGCAAGTCTGATTAGAAACGGATTGAAAACCTCACTTTTAGAGTGAAAATTTGCATGCCCCATTGACTTTAATGAAAACAAATGATGCAAATAATTTAGATTCCAAAGATAAACTGAGCAGGTGACTGAAGCAAAAACAAACCAAACTGATTGTTTTGTTTTGCACCTCTTTGATGAGTTTATTTAGTGGGTGGGTGGGGATATCCGCTTTTAATATGCTCTTCAATAGCATGTACTGAAATGTTTTTCTGTGAACTACTGAAAAATAGCATGCAAAAAAAATGAATGAAAGAAAAATAAATTCTCCAAAGAAAACAGAAATGACACAAAAAGAAATCCCAAACACCCTCAAAAACGTCTTTTTCACTTTCTCCCAGTACGTTATCTATAGTGCTGAGGTATTTTAAGGTTTTTTTTAAACAAGTTAATGTTATCTGAAGAAGAAGAAATGAATGCCTGTATGCTTCAATGCAAAAATCAAGAATTCAAATTCAAGGAAAAATTACTTATTAAAAATTAATCAATTTCAATTTATTGCGGCCATGAGAAATTTTTAAACCAACTGCTGCATTTTATAGGGTACCCCTTCTTTTTTGTCCTCTAATGTCGGTATGGTAGTTTTATTATTATTTTGAAAAAGGTTCTGGATTAGGAAAGTTAAAAATGAAGATATCTGTTATCCACATGTGGCAAATTGTAGAAAAGTAGTTTCACAAAGTACCCAGGGCTTGTGACATTTAGAGCATTTCCATCAATGTATTGTTGGTTTCCAATAGGATATTTTTAGGCATGTTTTGCTTAAACAATAGCATAGGATGCTCAATCCTTCTGTCTGTTTGGCTATCTATACCTGTGGCTCTCATCCCAGTTCTCTGAGACCCAAGGCCAGTCAGGGTTTCAGGATATCCACAATGAAAATGCATGAGATAGGTCTGCATACACACTTCTATTGAATGCAGATCTATCTCATGCATATTCATTGTGGATATCCTGAAACCCTGATTTGCCTGGGGGTCCCAGAGGACTAGGTTGAGAACCACTGGCCTATACACAACTGTTTGTTGGTGCATGCACTAACAGATGCATATACTGTAGCTTCAACAAAGGATAGCAGAGGAGAGCAGCAGGTGAGCATATCCAGCTCCCATTGGTGAAGGTAAGTCATAGTAAGTGATATTGCGGAAGGGCTCTATAGTAAGGTTTCTGTCTTTGCAGATGTTACCAAAATCTTCAATAGGGTAGACACCCAGGAAGGTGTAAATAACATGAGGAGGGATCTAATGAAGCTTTAAGAATGGTCAAGAATTTGGCAACTGAGATTTAATACTAAAAAATGCAAGGTCACGTATTTGGGCTGAAAAAATCTAAGGGAGCAATACAGTATAGGATTGAAGTATGTCTGTCCACAAAAGACAGGACCTGGGGGTGATTACTTTTGATTATATTAAAGTGGCTAAACAGGTAGGAAAGGCAACAGTTAAAGCCAGAAGGACCTTAGGTGCACAGGGAGAGGACTGGCCAGCAGGAGGAAAGAGGTGATAGTGCCTGTGTTTAAGTCTTTGGTAAGACTTCCTTTGGAGTACTGTGTGCAAGTCTGGAGACCATACCTTCAAAATAAAATAAGCATGATGGAATCTCTATAGAAGTTGTCTGCTAAGGGGGCGGAGCCCGATGTCCAGCGGGATTGTCGCATAACGCTGAGGCTCCCGAGAGGCCTACTCAGAATCCTGAATTAACACCGGACAAACTTGAGTTTTTGCTCTGATCTTGCCGGGGCATATTGGTGAGATGGCAGGGACCAAACCTACGCGTCTGGAATTTGGATCTCCAGCGGCTTCTCACGGTAAACGCTCCAAAACTGAACCCCCGTCCCCGCAGAAGGGGCCGGCTTTCCGCGAGGGCCCCGAAATGCAGCAGGAAATCCTCACAGAAATTAGAGGGGTTAAGGACCTCGTGCAGTCAAACGGTGAAGCACTTCGAGCGCTGAGGGAAGATCTTGGTGTATTGCAAGGCAGGCTGGAGGGGCTCTCTTCGCGTCAGGACAAAATGGAGAGTATATTAGACTCCCATGCGGTCCGGCTGTCCAAACTCGACAAAGTTGAACGTCAGGTGCGGGCCTTGCAGAAAGAAGTGGAAGATGGCAATAATAGAGCGCGCCGCAACAATCTACGACTCGTGGGCATACCGGAGGGAGCGGAATCGGGAGATATGAAGGAATTTTTAAGTAAAATCCTCCCTTCCCTGCTCCAAATCACCTTTACCAAGGAATTGGAGATTGATCGCGCTCATCGTGTTCCCACAAACATAACGCTCAACAGGAAGACCCCGCGGCCTATCATCTTTCTACTTTTGAGATATCAACATGTGGAACAAATTCTCAGTGCCTCCCGAGCAAAGGGCCATATGGAGTATGAGAGCCACAAGATCTCCTTCTATCCTGACTTGGCTAAACCCACGGTCGACCGCCGAAAGCGCTTTCTGGAATTTCGGCCGCGGCTTCAACAACTACAAGTACGCTATGGCCTGATGTACCCGGCCAAGCTCCGTGTCACGCTTCACAATCAGACAAGAACATTTGAGGACCCTGCTCTACTAGCGGAGTTCTTGGACTCTAAAGAAGCCGACTTGATGCGCTGACTTCCAGCATATTTCGGCCAGTACTCTCACATCCGCTGTACCTGCCATATTGGATTTACCGCAGCACTGTGAAGAGTCTGTCGAGGGCGGTTTGTTGCCTTATTTTGAAGATATATGGGACCTGACTCCATCTGCCCATAGCAGCCTCGACGAGTATCAGAGACAGTGTTTCTTATGGACTCTGGTGTTTCTTTTCTTTTATTATGTCAATATCTTCCTCTCTAGGGCCTCCTCCCGCAGACATCTGGTCGCCATATTCATTGGGGGTTTTGCTTCTTCTCTGGGTTACTCTGGTACATATTTTTCAGTATGGGTGTATTGGCTAGTATACTTGGTGTTTAAGTCATTATTGTACAGATTCTGATTATGATGTAAGTTTTCAAGAGCTCTTACCTAAAATGTCTATTATTGATTGATGGCACCATGTCAGATTTTCTCATTGAGTGTACAAGGAATCAATCATCCGATAAACGGAGGAAACTCCTAAGCTTTCTAAGTCATGAAGCTGCGGACCTGATTTTCCTCCAAGAAACACATCTTAATTCGAAGGAAACTTTCCGCCTCAGTATTAACTCTTACATGGTGGCCACCTATTCCCCAGTCGTTTCTGGGAAATGTGGGGTTGCCATATTGGATAGGAAATCTCGATATGCTACTATTGTTGCGCCCTGTTTAGACACAGCGGGTAGATGGCCCAGAGTTTACTTTAAGATAGGTAACTTTTAAGTTACATGTATATGCCTTCATGCTCCTATTGTGGATGACCCTGCTCTTTTGCCATTCTTGCTCAGGTTACGCAGGCCTTTGCTAATACTTCCTTGATATCGGGGGGGATTTCAATTCAGTTCTGGATCCCCTGATAGACAAATAGCCGCCTAGGACAAGTGATCCCCCCAAGAGTCACATCACGCTTACCTCAGTGATCAAGATATTGTTCTAGTCGATCCATAGAGGTTACTACACCCCAATGAGCTTGATTTTATCTTCTTCTTTTCCCCTTACAAATCCCAGTTTCGCATAGACTCCTTTCTAATCTCAATACTGTTAGTTCCAGGTGGACGCTGTAAAGATTCACTCTCAGCATATTTCAGTTTATGCTGCTGTTTCTTTTCAATACCACACTACTGCATCTCATGGGAATCCGGGGGCCTGGTTCTCTGATAGAGCCCTACCAATTCAGCCAGAGTTCTGGTTAGAAATTCGAGCAGCCACACATGATTACTCCCAGGCCCTGGTACTCCAGGGAGATCTGGACACCTTAATAGCTCTTCCCTGTAGCTCGTTGGAAAATCTTTCCTGATTTATATAGGGAATTTGCGCTACTAGTGCAACATTACTCTCAATCGATGTAGCTTCCATGCTGCCTCAAAAGTGTTCTAATCATGCCGCCTTCTATCTTTATTATGGATGGGCTAATAGAACTATTTCACTCTATTAGTTGTACACATGGGATAGCCTCTAACCTTTACAAACTCTTATGTCAGGGTACAGATACTGCCACTTGTAGCGTGCAACAAGCCTGGGATCGCTAACTGTAAATCACTTTAATCCCTGTGCGTTGGTGCGTTTCCTGGAGCAAATTAGTGCGGGTCTCCCGCTCTGCCTTAGTTACCCTAACTTAACTCTCGTCTCTTGCACATCGCTGTTCTTATATTCCAGGAACATAACCAAATGAACTCAACTGCTAGGGACCAGTGTAGGTCTTGCCATACTGATGTGGGAACCCTTACTCATGCTCATTATGAATGTTCTTAATTACAGGTTTCTGGGGGCGGGTCTGGGGTCGAATTTCACTTATCTTACACTTTCATGAGCCTCTTTCTTGGAAAACTGTGAGACTCCGCTTAGTGGCGGAGGTCCCCTCTCTTCCAAGGAGGGGTAGCTCTTTCCTGATATCATGCCGGGTATGGCCATATGTTTAATCCCGAGGACTTGGAAGGATAGCTCTCGATCTACCGTCAATGAATAGTGAACCTTGTCTGCTTATAAAGTATATATGAGCAGATATTTCGGAGAGCTATTTTCCATGCCCAATACATTATCGCTTGTCTAAATGGCAGATACTCAATGATCATGTATAATCTGTTTATTGCTTGCCATGTCTGTTTAACGTACAATCATCATGTTTCAGATCGCCATTAGGTTTTGTAATTCAATAATGTCAGTATGCGCCCGCTTTGAAAATGAGTCAGTTTTCTAGAGAAGAAGCAGGGGGGAGGGGGGTGGCAGGGGTTTACTTTGGTGTATGTATCACATTCCATGTATGTATTGTCTTTTAGTTGTATGTCTTCCTTCCTTTGTAGTTTGTAAAATGAAAATAAAGCATTTAAAAAAAAGAAGTTGTCTGCTAAAATGGTCTGTGGTCTTTATCATAAGGCATATGGGAACAGACAAATGTCTTAATATGCGTACTTTGGGAAAAGACAGGAACAGGGAGATATGATAGAGATGTTTAAATACCTCCATGGTGTAAATGCACAGGAGGACGTCCTCTTTCAATTGAAAGAAAGCTGTGCAATCAGGGGTCATAAGATGAAGGTGAAAGGGAGAAACTCAGAAGTAATTTGAGGAAATATTTCTTTATGGAAAGAGTGGTGGATATGTTGAATAGCCTTCCAGCGGAGGTAGTAGAGATAAGGACTGTATCTGAATGTAAGAAAGCATGTGAGAAACACAAAGGATCTCTAAGGTAAAAATGGACTGTAAAGCTTAGTAGTTGGTATGGAAGGGTAGACTGGATAGGCCGTATAGTCTTTATTTGCCATCATTTTTATTGATTTCTATGTTTCTATGTAGACAGACCTGGCATCCAGGGCCAGACCATCCATTAGGCAGACTAGGCAGCCAGCATGGTAGCTTTGTGCTGCCTCTTTGGTGCTTTAGTACACATGGCCTGTCATTTCTGACCCCCCCGGGTATGCAACTTCCTGTCGGACAGGGATCAGAAGCTCCAGGCCATATGTATTGAAGCACATGACAAGAAGCAACAAAACTACTGCACTGAAACTGCCGCAGACACCACCCGCTCCCCAGAAGACAGAATCGGTGGTGGTGGCAGCAGGGGTGGCATGGTAGTGGGGGGCAGCAGAAGCAGCAGCAGCAGCAGGAGAAGTGGTAGTGTGGTGTGGCGCAGTCCAACACAGGGGTACAGCTTGATGTGGGGAGGTGGCTTGGCATGCGGGGGGAGCAGCATAGAGGGGGTGGCATGGCTGGGGCTCCTGCCTCAGGCAGCATAAACCCTTGGGCTGGCCCTGCTGGCATCACAGAATGGAGGGACAGGATGAGGGAAGGGGCAGGGTTTAAGGAAGGCAAAAGACAGGAGCGGGGTAAAGCAGGTAAAGCATAGGGGAAGGGGTGGGGCTAAGAGGGGAAAAAGATGAATGGCAAAGCAAAAGATCTGGGGAGGGGTTACAGAAGAAAGGGGAGGTGTTAGGAGGAAAAAAGGGTGAAGCCATAAGGAAGGGATTATGTAGAGAAAAGGCAGAGAGAGGAGAGGCTAGGGATGGAACATAAGAGAAGGGCCTGGTTAGAGAGAAGGAAGGAAAGGGGAAAGTCAGGAAGAGGAGAGGAGTTAGAGGAATACAAGGAAGCAGAGAAGGTAGGGAGAGAGTGCAAGGAGGGAGAGAGAGAGGGTATAAGGTGATGGCAGGGGAAGGAGGGGGAGTATTGAAGGGTTAGGAAATATAGGAAGTGAGTATAAGAGGACAGAGGAAAATGTAAGTGGGAGAGAAGCCTACATATCCGCAGACATACACACACTCTGCCAACATGGACATATCATGCACATGCACATCCAGGACTGGTGCAAGGTTATTATACACCCTAGGTGAACCTTCAGCCTTCCACCCACTTGCAATTAGCAGTCTTCAATACAGTTGACCACCAGATACTGGAGGAGTAGCCTAGTGGTTAGAGCAGCTGCCTAACACCCAGAAGATTAAAGGGTATGTTTACTAAAACCCCGGTAATGTGCGGGCCGCTCTAATGTGCGGGTGCCATATAAGGAGTGGGCATGTCAGGCAGAAAAAAGCAAAACCGGGATTATTCATGTGCTAATGTGCACGGTGCCCATGTGTGCCCCGCACATTAGCGCATGAGAAAGCTGCGCGGGAGGCATAAGTGGCGCGCTGATATGCAAGCAGAGAAGCAGAGCCACAGTACAATGGTTAAGACACTGACCAATGGTGCAGGGATCATGGGTTCAATCCCCCACTGTGCCCAATGAAGAAGGCTGGCTGAGGTGTTACCTATTATGGGGAAGTTTGCTTTAGGAGGCATTTTATTTTAACTTTAATTACTACTAAAAGCAAACACACTCTCAAAGCGTGTTAACATAAAGCGCCCCATAAGGCACCCTAGAATGTTGCTTATAGGGTGCTTTATAGGGTGCCGTATGAGGTACCGCAAGGTCACAGCAATGTTTTTGATGGCAGCACTGTGCAGTTTAAGGAATGAAAAGCATAAGAAGGTGCGCTGACATGCAAGAAGGAGCAGCAGTGTAGCACAATGGTTAAGGCACTGACTGCTGATACAGGGGTCATGAGTTTGCTTCCCCAGTGTGCCTAATATGTAAGGCTGGCTGAGGCATCAACTTTGCAATGTACATATTTTTTCCTGCAGCACTTTAGTTGTATTTTATTAATTGTTGCTAGCAAACAGGCCTTCACGTGCCGTAATTGAAGGTGCCGCATAAGGCACCCTATAAGGCACTCCATAGGGCACATTATAAAGTGCACTGTCCGCCACGGCACCCTAAAATGTCCCCTATAGGGCACCCTATAGGTTGCTCCACAGGATAACGTATAGTGCACCTTATATGGACAGAAACCATAAGGTAACCTATAGGGTGCCCTATAAAGCGCCCTCTGAGGCACCTTATGGGTACAGTACGATGAGGGTGTTTTTGCTGGCAGCAATAATGTACATTAAAAAGAGATAATGCTTTGGGCAGCCCTATCAAATAACCCCACTGTGGGTTTGAACCCACAACCTCTGGCTCTACAGGCAGTGAAGTAACCATTGTGCTACAGCTCTATAGCTGCTAGCAAGCCCCTGGCTGGCTGCAGAGGGAGTGCATGTCACCACACAGACAGTCTGCTGTGGTCACCAGGATAGGGTAGCCCACCTGTACCCATGATGCACTGCACATGCAAATCAGCTGTCCACAGATAAACACAAGATGGGGTATGCACCCCCACAGCACTTCGGCCTGGTAGGGGGAACTGACCATGTGCACCCCCACAGCACCTCGGCCTGGTAGGGGATGCACATGTGTTTTACTGGCACAGAGTAGCTACACACCGTCACATTGTGCGGGTACTGTGCTCACCCTGAGGGTGCGGTGAGGCGCCCAGCACCAGGTCCACAGCACCTTCCATGGATGAAAGAGGCCATGCTGGAGGTCCAAAGCAGTGTTAATGTGTGAGATAGGTAGTTTCTGCAGAAACACCTTGGATATCTGTCTGTTTCAGTCAGGTGTAGCCCCCATGGACCCCTAGGAGGATTATGTACCACCACCCTCCCCCTCCAGGGCAGAGGGTGGCAAACAGGGTCTCCCATCAACCTATCCACCTCCCTGCAAAGGTGGCAGTAGAGGGGACCATCAACCCCAGTCCCACTGGGGAACAGACACCCTACAGCACAGTCAATGCAGTTCTGTACACATCCATAACACAATAGCAGACAGACATTAGGCCTGGACATGCTAAGCTGCACCCCACCACTATCTGATATTCTCCTGCAGCAAGCCTTCAGCCACTGCACCCTACAAGCTGCTCCATCAAGATACATACCAGCTGCAAACAGTCTGCTAGCTAGTCCATGTTCCTGGTAGAAATGCATACACAATAAGCAGATAAATCAGTGACTGGGCCCCAAAAGGAAACCCATAAATATCACATGACAGAAATACTATATAGCACTATAGGGGTGCCTAGCCATGCTGTCGTCACTGCACAGTCAGGGTGAGAGTGATCTCTAGCAGGACATACTGAGGTCACCCTGTCTGTGTAGGTGGTGGCCGGGCACTAAAATGTCCCAGCCAGTGCCCTATGCCCTGTGCAGGTGCATCCTGGCCAGGCCACCCTGTCTGGACTATACCCATGGTACCTTGCTCCTCATTATGCACATTGGCAGGCCAATACTGGCAACAATGCTGGCAGTGTGGGCTGTGGAAGGTGTTTGCAGCCACCACACACTGTATAGACAGACACATACTCCCACACCTATGCCAGCATTGTGCTACTATAGAGGGGTTTAGCAGCCCTGCCCACCACACCAGTCCTGGGCACAGTACAGGCATGGATATGGTATGCAATACTGTTGTGGGTCACTCCCCAGGGTGGTAAACACTGTCAGAGACCAGACCTGAAGCACACACCACAGACATCAGAAAGATTGTTATGATGGAGCTCAATGAGCAAACTGTGCTTAACATAGGAATTGCTATCTGCCAGTAATCATAGGAAACGTTTGATAGCTGTGTACCGTATACCCAGGTGTAGGGTGGCATTGCTAAGGTATGCAAGTGCTAGTATTGGGAGATGCACGCAGGGCCCAATGTCCTGCCTCTCCAGGAGGCATTAGCCAATGGGGCCTGTGGGTGTGGGTGTGGGTGTGTCTGCCCCTGTTGGCTGCTGCTTTACGGCAGAGGTTCCCAACTCCAGTCCTGGTGTGCCAAAAACTGTTCG
The DNA here is from genome assembly GCA_033557465.1 of Ichthyophis bannanicus. Taxonomy (NCBI): domain Eukaryota; kingdom Metazoa; phylum Chordata; class Amphibia; order Gymnophiona; family Ichthyophiidae; genus Ichthyophis; species Ichthyophis bannanicus. Next base: position 527,118,512 of record CM066032.1, read on the forward strand.
GGTTTTCATACTGTCCCTCATGAATATGCATGAGATACATCTGCATACCATGGGGGTTGTGCATAGATATGGAGCACAAGCATCTTTATTAGAGGCAGCATGGAACCTGAATGGTGTGGGGCCCTCCAGGACTGCATTTGGGAGACTCTGCTCTAGGTAATGTGCCTGTTTATGGTGTCTGTGCTCGGTGGGGTAAAATATAGGCGTATTAACCATGCGTATGTTCTCTGCAATAAAGGTGTGTCCTTACTATCACGGTTTAGTTGTGAGAAAAATATGTGGACTGGATTGGAAGTAGCCCCAGCTGGGCTTTGAGCCTATGACCTTTGGTTCTTGCACACACCGTCTGTGTGCACTGCACCACTGTGTTGCCACAGATATGCTGTATTCCCTGGGGAGTCCATGACTGTACATCCGACAAGGCCTGTTTTTTGCAGTGCACGGCACCCAGCTGGACAGGGCTAGGCCATGGTCTGCTGTGGGCACCAGCCGCTGCCACCTCCGCCATCAGTACTGCTCCATACTTAGATTGGAGACAAGCATAAACCCTGATGGATTTGTGGCCCACCAGGACTGCATTTGGGGGATTCTGCCGTAGGTAATGCACATTTCTGTGGTGTTTGTAGGGTAAAATAGAGGTTTTTGACCCATGCTTATGTTCTCAGCAATAATGGTTCAGTCTTTACTACCATGTTTTCTTCATGGGTAAAATAAGGGGACTGGGTTGGCAGGAGCCCCAGCTGGGATTTGAACCTGTGACCTTCTGGTCCTAAAGGCACTGGCTGTGTCCGCTGCACCACCGTCTTAGCACAAAAACAGTGCATTCCCTGGGGAGTCCATGGCTGTTTGTCAGACAGGGCCTGTCTGTTGGAGTGTACTGCACCCACGTAAAGGAGACTAGGCCACCGTCTGCTGTGGGCAGCAGCCACTGCCCCCTCCACCAACGGTACCCCTCTGCCACCATGCTGACATGGCCTTATATTGGTGACAGCATCACAGCTGAATGATATGTGGCCCTCCAGGACTGCATTGAGGGGATTGTGGTCTAGGTAATGCGCATGTTTCTGGTGTCTGTGCTCTGTAGGGTAAAATAGAGGTGTTTGGACCATGCTTATGTTATCTGCAAAAAAGGTTGGTCTTTACTATCATGGTTTAGTGGTGGGTAAAATATGGGGTTTGGGTTTGCAGGAGCCCCAGCTGGGATTTGAACTGGTGATCTTTGGCTCTTGAACACCCTGTCTGTGTTCACTGCACCACACTATGGCCACAGAGACAATGCAGTCCCTGGAGATAGGAAACCTGGCCAAAGGAGTCAGAAACCCTGCTCTGCACAATTTCACTGTGGGATCATTCACCTTGTATGAGGACGGAGCGTAAAAAATAATAATTATTATTGTTTCTGACCCTGCTCTGCACAATTTCACTATGGGATCATTCACCTTGTATGGGGACGGAGCATAGACCCTTCTAAAATTCATATTTCTTTTTTGGGGCTTTCTTGGGAGTGATTTTTGATGCTTTCCATTACTATCACTGTTGCCCAGCTGGATTATAATTTTTTAGAATTTTGTTGTGGTCATTTTCAATTTTTATTTGCTATTTTGTTTTGTGCACATGTATCACACTGCTCACGTTTTGTAGGTTTCCCTGGTTTTGCTGTACATTGCTGACAGAAATGGTTTCTCTTCCCTTTAAATCGGCTCTACCGTGAGGTTTTCACTCGTGGTATTTTTTTACTCGTATTTCAGCACCGCTCCTGTGCGGGGAGCCTCTCCCCTCCCACTCTCCACCCATTGACCCCGTCTCTCTGCCCCTGGGGAGCCTTCCTCCGCCCTCCGGGAGCCTTTCCACGCCTCTATCGCTCATTTGCGCGACGCGCACATAAGCGGGCCCGTTAGTGTGGCGCGCACGTGTGCGGGGCACAAAAACGCATCATTAGCGTGCGCTAAGGTACCTTAGCGCACGCTCAAGTGCGCCCCACACAGTAGCCCGGTTTAGTAAACATACCCCTAAGAGTTTGATTCCCACTGGCACTCTTTGTGACCTTGGGCAAGTCATTTTACCCTCCATTGCCTCAGAAGAAAAGGCTGGCAATCTACTTCTGGTGATACATTGCCAAGAAAACACAGACGTAGCTGGGTCACTATGAGTCAACACTGCACTAAAATTAAAAAAAACCCACCACATACTATTAAATGCTAAAAGAAATAGGACTCAAGAACATCACCCTTAAATGGTTCCACTCATACATGTATCTCTGATAGCAACAAGTCAAAAATGGCCCAAACAAATCTTTATCTACAGTCTATGTGTGGCATAATAAGAAGCCACAACATGCTGTACTATCTGCATGCAGATGACATTATGATATGCATGTCATTCAACATGGACAAAGCTGAATATTCAGCAATCACACCCAAAAAATCTCCAAAAGAATCCCCAGTGAATCACTGTTTATAATTGTTATGAGAAGAACAACGCCTGTATGACCTACGTTGGAGCACTTGATACAGGGACTCGTTTGTCCCGAAACGTGCACGTCGTCTCAGGATTTTGGATGTTTGATACACGGACTGAGTTGGGCTTCTTTTCTCAACTATTCAAGATAAGTTGGTGTTTTTAAGCAGATTTTCACCAAAGAACTGTTCTATGAATAAAATGGATCATACTTGTCTGGAGGGGTTTTGATGCCATTCTTAACCTCCCTCGATGTGATCCGACAAAAAGAATTATAAACAGTGATTCACTGGGGATTCTTTTGGAGATTTTCTGGGTGTGATATATATATATATATATATCTCTGAGTGCGGGATTATTTTTAATGATTTAGTGGAATATTCAGCAATAACAAAATGCTTGGAGGCAATGAAAAAATATCTAAACACATACAACCTGACTATAAATTACAAAAAAATAGAGGCCCTCCACATAACTAGAAATGCAACATTCATCTCCCCAACAAATATAAAACTATTAGATGACAATCTCATGGTAAAGAACAAAGTGAGATATCTGGGAGTCACATTAGACCCAAACCTCAACCTACAGTCACATAAGCCAGACAACAAAGAATACATACTACAAGATGAAAATCTTCCAAAAACTAAAACTTCTGCTCAATCAAATGGCTTCCGAACCATCTGCCAACTGACAATAACACTGACAATAGACTACTGCAACCTAATGTACCAAGGTCTCCCAAAACACACCATTCAGCCTCTGCAGATGGTCCAAAATACGGCAGCATGCATCATTACAGGGTCAGCAAAACATGAACACATAACACCCCTCCTAAACCAACTGCACTGGATTCCAATACAATCATGTATCAAATTCAAGACAATACTCAACATATTACAAATCCTACACTACACATCAGCAAATGCCCTAGAATCGCTGGTCTCAAAAGACCCTGAAACCCGACCAAGGAGAAGCAATGATAAAAACTTGCTCATTCTCTCAATCGCCCAAACAAGAACTAAACAAACTACATGCAAAAGGACCTTATCCCTATCAGCACTATCACCATGGAACTCCCTACTTGAATAATTTAGATCCAGAAAGGACATCCAAGACTTTGAAAAGGAACTAAAATCTTTCCTGTACGCAGAACACTTTGGAACTATTACATGGCTCAGCATAAAAAAGCCATACCCTGCCATAAAAAAGTACAGTGTAACCTTTCTTAATGTTTAACCCACTGTAACCTTTCTTAATGTTTAAACCAAGTTGCTATTTAATTAAAATTCCAAGTTTAATGCTCACTGTCTAATGTAATCCCTGATGTTATATTACACTGTAATCGCTTTGACTAAAGGATAAAGCAGCATGAAAACCCCCCCATAAAATAAATTAACTTTTAGACCCCTAGCACCCCTCTGGATTTAGATAATTAAACTCCATCATACTCATCTCTATACCAGCATATTTGGACTTCAGATATTTAAATATTAAACTTTTGTTTTGCAGATATATACATAATAAGGAAGATTTTCAAATCCACATACAAGGGTAAATGGACTATTGCAAATTGTCCATTCTCCCTGCAGGTAAATGTAGGTACTGATGAGTCTTTGTATGGTTGTTAGGTCCTATTCTGTCATTTTAACTGTAGGCATTCTTTGCCACCCCAAGAAGCTGCTGGTCTAAGTGACCATCTAGTCTTCCTAGTGATTGGACTAACCTACTCACATCCCCATGACACACAAACACACCCACACACATGCATACATATACATAGCCTCCAAGATACAATGCCAACAAGCACCCCCCCCCCCCCAACACATACATACACAGGCTTCCAAATACAACACCAAGATGTAATCACTCCTAAATAAACACTTTTTTTTTAGTGCTGTCAAGTCAGTGCTGACTCCTGGCAACCCAGCTGCCTCTGGATTTTCTTAGCAATATACATATTACTTGAAGTAGATTGTCAGGCCTGTTCTTCCAAGGCAATGGAGGGTAAAGTGACTTAACACTAGAAGCCCCCAAAGGCATTTTACCTAGAAACCCCAAAGTGCGTCAATTGATGCATTATCACGACGACTTCGTTTAGCATGAAATGCAGATGTGAATTAATGTGAAATTACTTATTTGTTAAATACGTGCAGTATGTGATGTCATTACATGATGTCATCGTGTGTTTATTGTTTGTAATGTCGGAGTAAAACTGTAAACAGTGATTGAGATGCACCACCTAGTGGGAACATGAATTTATACCTAGAAGTCCTAAAGTACGTCAATTGATGCATCCAAGGCAACTGAGTGCGTCAATTGACGTACTTTGGGGCTTCTAGGTAAAAATTCATTTTCCTGCTAGGTGGTGCATCTGTTATTAATTTTTGATACACATATTTAAACATCTTGACCTTGCTAACAAAGTCATGGAACATGACTGACATGGTTCTAGCAGTGGTGCTGGTATACAACTTCAAAGATGCATTTGTATCAATTGACACACTTTGGGGCTTCTAGTGTTAACTAAGGTCACAAGGAGTACCAGTAGGAACTAAACTCTTGATCTTCTTGGTAGTAGGCAGTTGCTCTAACCACTAGACTACTACTCCTCCACTCCCCATAGACACACATATCTTCATACATACAGTATTTTCGACATATACTATCAAGTATACACCCCAACACATGCAAGCACCCATGATACACAAACACACATACACACTGTGATGGCACAGCTGGGTTAAACCCTAGAGAAAGGAGGAGAAACCAGTTTTTTTTCCCTGAAGCAAACAGCAGTGCAGGAAGGGAAAGGGTTAAACCTCCAACTCAGAAAAAAAACTCTATGCACCGAAAGCTAGAGAGGGAGCCACACCTCAGCTCCATGGCAACCAAGGGAGCTGACGTGAGAGGCAGGGGGGCAGAGTCAAAGCCCATAGGACAGCCCCAAACATTTAGGCAGGAAGAAACAGTTAGTGAAGGAAGGCGTGTGGGGAGAGAGAGGAAAAATCATGGGACAAGCAGCAGAGAGCAGGAAGAGAGAAGAAGGAATAATCCTCGAGAGGAAAGGCTGGAAAGTTTGTACAAGAGCCAGAGGAGTTCTTCTCAGGAGTCTTCTGTTGAAGCTGTTTTAGAAGGTGGGAAAATAAGCAGAAACAAAGCTCCTTTAGAAAGGCTGCACAAACACTCTTATTGCAGGCAGCATGTTTGTAGCTCCAGTTCTGAGAGAAGCACAGCTGACAGAGAGCAAGTTGCCGACTGGAAGCTGTGGAGACAGGAGTCAAAGCCAGACCCTGCTGAGAAGCATGCCATAAGAGATCAGGTGAAGCAGTCTGGGGACAAGTGGTTGCCTTTAAGCCTACCAGAAAGGGCAAGAAGTGCCAGGAAAAAGGTGAGCCCTTTTGAAACCCTTAAGTCAGTGTTAAAGGAGACTGGTATCCTTAGTTCCTCCCCCATACCTCAGAGTAAGGAAGAGTCCCGTTGGAGACAGCTTAAAACATTATTGGAGCAATGGAAGCCTGCTGTAGAGAACCCTGTAAGTAAGCAGGTTGTATCAGACTCAGAGGGAGAACCCATGCAAACTGAGGAAGCTTTTATAGAAAGCGAAGGTTCTGATATGGAAACAGACTGTGTTTATTGCAAAAGAGAGTAAAAGCTGTTAAACGTTTATGCTGATGATAAGTGCTGGAAGAAGCTTGAATTTGTGCTGGTGGGATTTACACTGGGAGAGGCAGAGAGCTGCCGAAGTGTAAAAGCCAAGCTAATTCGGCAAACATGAAAGAAGAGAACATTACTGTTTTATTGTCTGTGATAAGAAGGCATTTGTTGCTGGAAGAAAAAACAGTTAATGTTTAGCAACTGAATGAAGGTTGGAGAAAGTGCTTTGAAACAGACATGCCTGCATGTATAACAGGTGGACTGTGCTGTATCAGTTAACTTCATTTTGGTTTGGAGAAGAATCCTTTATTTCTGTTCAATAGGGATAGTAGATATATACTTGTGCAACAATAAAACTTATTGTTACCCCAATTCCTTTGCTGACTCCGTCTTGACCACAACTACAAGGAACATAGACTCGCAGCACTTTATAAGGATATATAAATATGTGGTCTGTCCATTTCTAATAGGCAACCGCCTATACCAAGGAGTGGACGCGACAACACACACACACACACACACACACACACACACACACACACACACACACACACACACACAAAACCCCCAAGACACTCTCATAGATATACATACATGCATAGCCCCTGACACACACTGAAAAGAAGCACACAACCCCAAGACATACAAACATACATACATCCCCGCTCACATGTACACAGATAAACAGCTGAAGTCTTCCCATAGAGAAAGACATACACATCATACCATTTGTAACCCTCCCCTTCAAATACATCATCACTCACTATCCACACTATGGCCAGCTGCCCGACGCACATTTATACATCTCCTGCTTCCTTACTGAGACAACCTTTACCAATGCTGTTGCAAATGGGCCCCATACAAAGAGATGCCTTACATATGCAGGAAAGGGAAAACACATCATTGTGTCACACTGTAAGTACACGATTTTCAATTTGTTTATGTTTTTTAATTGATATGAAAAACCATATCTATAATAGAGCTAGAAAAATGGTAAGGTGTATCATAAGGGATATCAACAGTGGAAAACAGGAGAGGAGTGGCCTAGTGGTTGGGGCAAGGTACCTCAGGCCAGAAGGTCAGGGGTTCAAATCCCACTAGAGGACAACAACCTTGGGCTGGAAGGACTGGGGTTTCTAGTCCCATAGGTGCTCCTTGTGGTCCTGGGCAAGCCACTTAACCCTCCATTTCCCTTTTTTTCTGTAAAATAGTTAACTTTATTTATTTATTTAGCTGTATTTATATCCCGCTTTTCACCGGGTCAAAGCTAAATAAATCAAGTTATAATGCCCTGTTCAATGTAATTTCAGTTTGTTCAATGTGAACCACCTTGATATCATGAAAGGCAGTATGTAAGAAATGTTAAATAAATCATTGATGAGACTTGATTTTGCCAGTTCTTGATGCTATATTTATAAAAGTATGAAGAACAAATAGAGACAATGCAGAGAAGGGCTAGCAAAATGCTGCAAAATCTACACCATAAACCCTATGAATTGATACTTATCAATCTAAATATCTATGCTCTAGAGAATAGGAGAGAAAGAGCAATATAACAGAAGCATCCACTTTCCACCAAGATATAAATGATATGCAAGAAGTAAGCCTTTTTACATTGAAATGGGAAGTTCTAAAACCAAGGGTCATCATATGAGACAAAAGGTGTAGAAAAGCATACAGAATTATATCTTCATAAAAAATTGATGGGTGCATGGAATACCTTCTCAGCAGAAAGTATAAGCACTCAAAACTATGACAGACTGTAAACATCCTTGAGAGAGACAGGGAGCAGTAATAAAGGCAGGTGGGAGGTGGAAGAAGTAATAGGGGGCTGAAGAGTGGAGATACCTTCACGTAACACACCAACCTTGTGGAACTCCCTGCCTGAAGGAATGAGAGCCATGAAAAACATCAAGGACTTCCACAAGGCACTCAAGACTCTCTTATTCACAGAATGCTTCAGCCACATAACATAACCTATGACATGCAGTAGATACATTTGCCTACAAGCTAATCTTAGGACGTGGACCTTATGCACAATCTCAAAAGAGCCAGTTGTAAATAGTTTGCACACCTGTATATAATCCTACCCCTCACTACTCCCCCCCCACACTTTCACCCACATGTTGTAATGTGCGATGAGAAGTTATATTGTGAACCACTTTGATTGAAGGATAAGGTGGTATAAAACTGGTAAAATAAATAAATAAAATAAATACATAAAATACCAGCTAAAGTACAGAGATTAGTTCCTCCCACAGTAATTTTTCCAAATAGGTTAGCTTTGGATATACCAAGAAAAGAATACACCTTACTCATAAGCAAGAATATGTTGGATATAACCTCAGTCTCTCAGATTTGCTGCTAGGTCTCCCTCAATTCCAGATTTGCCGTCTTCAACTGATTCAAAACACCGCTGTCTGTTGATTTCACATGTCTGTCGGTACGACCACATTACTCTACTGCTCATTGCCCTTCACTGGCTCCCCATCACCTACCATATAAAATTCAAGTTACTCACCATAGTTCATAAAGTTATCTATACACAGACTCCTCAGTACCTGTCGGATCTTCTCCAATTTCACACTTCTTCACGCAGCCTCTGTTTAGTCCATATCAGCTGCTTACATCTTCCCTCCCCCTCACGTGCCCACCTCAAACAAACCCATCAATTTGCCCTCTTTTTCTTAGGCCCCTCCCTATGGAACTTGCTCCCCTCTACCCTCCTCCTGGAATTTTCCTTCCCCAAATTTAAGTCTCTCCTCAAGACTCATCTCTTCACTATGGCCTTCAACCTTCCCCCTTCTGTCCCATGAGCTCTTTGATCTCTCCCAGCTCTCTCTCCTCTCCTTCTTCAGCTCTTTCTTTGCTCTCTTTTTTTTTCCTCTCTCCTGTCACATATTGTAGTTCCTTTCATATTTTCGTAATTTTAATTTTGTTGTAAATCACCCTGATGTCATAAAGGGCGATATATAAAGCAATGCAATTAAGATCAAGATAACGGGCCTGTTATTCAAAAGACATTTAGGGGCATGTTTACTAAAACCCCGTTAAAGTGCGGGCCCCGGTAGTGTGCGGGTGCCATATAAGGAGTGGGCGTTCCGTCCTGAAAAAGGAAAGGCGGAATTTACATATGCGCTAAGGTGCGCGGCGCCCATGTGCGCCCCACACCTTAGAGCATGAGATAGCTGCATGGGAGGCATAAGTGGTGCGCTGAAGTGCCAAAAAAAAGAGCAGAGCCACAGCACAATGGTTAAGACACTGACCAACAGTACAGAGATCAGGGGTTCAATCCCCCACAGTGCCCAATGGAGACAGCTGGCTGAGGGGTTAATTTATGAGGCACAGAAATACTGGGCAGCATAAGGCAGCACGCTAATGTTTTTGGCAGCATATTAATACTGGGCGGCATAAGGCGGCACGCTGATGTTTATGGAGGCATTATAATACTGGGTGGTATAAGTGGCGTGCTGATGTATAAGAAAAAGAGCAGAGCCACAGCACAATGGTTAAGGCACTTACCAATGGTGCAGGGATCAGGGGTTCAAACCCCCACAGTGCCCAATGGGGACAGCTTGCTGAGGCATTATTTTAGGAGGCATTTAAATGATGGGTGGTATAAGGTGGTGCGCTAATGCTTTAGGAGGCTTTTTAATACTGGGCGGCATAAGGCGGAGCGCTGATATGCAATCACAGGAACAGAGCCACAGCACAATGGTTAAGCCACTGACCAATGGTGCAGGGATCAGGGGTTAAAGTGCCCAATGAACAAGGCTGGCTGAGGTATAACATATTAAGGGGAAGATTGCTTTAGGAGGCATTTTAGTCATATTTTAATTATCACTACTAGCAAACGCACTCCCAAAGCGTGTTAACATAAGGTGCCCTATAAGGCACATTTTAAAGTGCACTGTCAGCCAAGGCACCCTAGAATATTGCTTATAGGGCGCTTTAGAGGATGCCGTATGAGGTACCGCAAGGTCAGTGTACTGTTTTTTATGGCAGCACTGTGCAGTTTAAGGAATGAAAAGCATAAGTAGGTGTGCTGACAGGCAAGGAGGAGCAGCAGTGGAGCACAATGGTTAAGGCACTGACTGCTGATACAGGGGTCATGAGTTTGCTCCCCAGTGTGCCTAATACGTAAGGCTGGCTGTAGCATCAGCTTTGCATTGTACATATTTTGTCCTGCAGCACTTTAATTTTATGTTATTAATTGCTGCCAGCAAACACGCCTTCACGTACCGTAATCGATGGTGCCGTATAAGGCACCCTATAAGGCACTGCATAGGGCACATTAGAAATTGCACTGTCCGCCACAGCACCCTAAAATGTCCCCTATAGGGCTCCCTATAGGTTGCGTCACAGGATATTGTATAGTGCACCTTATATGGACGGGAACCATAAGGTGCCCTATAGGGCGCCCTATAAAGCACCCTCAGAGGCACCTTATGGGTACAGTACGCTGAGGGTGTTTTTGCTGGCATCAAAATATGTACATTAAATAAAATGCATTGGACAACCCAATCAAATTACCACACTGTGGGTTTGAACCCATGACCTCTGCCTTCAGAGGCAGTAAACTAACCATTGGGCTATAGCTCTATAGCTGCTAGCAAGCCCCTGGCTGGCTGCTGAGAGCATGCACGTCACCACACAGACAGTCTGCTGTGGTCACCAGGATAGGGTTAGCCCACCCATACCCATGATGCACTGCACATGCAAATCAGCTGTCCACAGATTAACACAAGATGGGCAATGCACCCCCACAGCACCTCGGCCCGGTAGAGGGAAGTGACCATGTGCACTCACACACCACCTCGGCCTGGTAGGGGGCACTGACCGTGTGTTTTACTGGCACAGAGTAGCTACACACCGTCACATTGTGCGGGTACTGTGCTCACCCTGAGGGTGCAATGAGGCGCCCAGGACCAGGTCCACAACACCTTCCATGGCTGAAAGAGGCCATGCCAGAGGTCCAGAGCAGTGTTAATGTGTGAGATAGGTAGTTCCTGCACAAACACCTTGGATATCTCTGTCTGATTCAGTCAGGTGTAGCCCCCATGGACACCCAAGTGGGCCATGTACCACCACCCCCAGGCCCAAGGGTGGCAAACAGGGTCTCCCATCAATAGATCCACATTCTACCTCCCTGCAAAGGTGGCAGTAGGGGGGTCCACAAACCCCAGTCCTGCTGAGGAGCAGACACCCCACAGAGCAGTCAATGCAGCTCTATACACATCCATAACACAATAGCAGACATATATTAGGCCTGGATATGGTGAGCTGCACCCCACCACTATCTGATATTCTCCTGCAGCAAGTCATCAGCCACTGCACCCTGCTCCATCACAACACATACCAGCAGCAAACAGTGTGCTAGTTAGTCCACAGTGCATGTTCCCAGTGGAGATGCATGCACCCAGAACTGGGATGTCAGCATATACAGCAAGCAGATAAATCAGTGACTAGGCCCCAAAAGGAAACCCATATCTATCACATGAGAGGAATGCTATATAGCACTATGGGGGTGCCTAGCCATGCTGTGGTCACTGCACAGTCAGGGTGAGAGTGATCTCTCAGCAGGACATACTGAGGTCACCCTGTCTGTGTAGGTGGTGGACGGGCACTAAAATGTCCCAGTCAGTGCCCTATGCCCTGTGCAGATGCACCCTAGCCAGGCCACCCTGTCCGGCCTATACCCATGGTACCTTGCTCCTCATTATGCACATTGGCAGCCCAATACTGGCAACATTGCTGGCAGTGTGGGCTGTGGAAGGTGTTTGCAGCCACCACACACTGGATAGGCAGACAGCCACTCCCACAACTATGCCAGCATTGTGCTACTATAGAGGAGTCCAGCAGCCATACCCATCACACCAGTCCTGGGCACAATACAGGCATGGATATGGTACGCACTACTGTTGGGGGTCACTCCCCAGGGTGGTAAACACTGTCAGAGACCAGACCTGCAGCGCACACCGCAGACATCACAATGATTGTTATGGTGGAGATCAATGAGCAAAATGTGCTTAACGTAGGAATTGATATCTGTCAGTTATCATGAGCAACGTTTGATAGATGTGTACCATATACCCAGGTGTAGGGTGGCAGTGCCAAGGTATGCAACTGCTAGTATTGGGAGATACAGGCAGGGCCCAATGTCCTGCCTCTCCATGAGGCATTGGCCAATGGGGCCTGTGGGTGTGTGTGTGGGTGTGTCTGGCCCTGTTGGCTGCTGCTTTACGGCAGAGTGTCCGAACTCCAGTCCTGGTTTTCCAACCACTGTTCGGGTTTTCATGCTGTCCCTCATAGACATGCATGAGCTACATCAGCATACCATGGGGGTGGTGCATAGATATGCAGCACAGGCATCCTTATTAGAGGCAGCATGGATCCTGAATGGTGTGGGGCCCTCCAGGACTGCATTTGGGAGACTCTGCTCTAGGTAATGCAGCTGTTCATGGTGTCTGTGTTTGGTGTGGTAAAATATAGGCATATGAACCATACGTATGTTCTCAGCAATAAAGGTTTGTCCGTACTATCACGGTTTAGTTGTAGGAAAAATATGTGGACTGGATTGGCAGTAGCCTCAGCTGGGCTTTGAACCTGTGACCTTCTGTTTCTGCGTGCACTGCACCACTGTGTTGCCACAGATATGCTGTGTTTCCTGGGGAGTCCATGACTGTACATCCGACAGAGCCTGTCTGTTGCGGTGGACGGTGCCAGCCTGCACAGGCCTAGGCCACTGTCTGCTGTGGTTTGCAGCCACTGCACCCTCCACCACCTGTACCCTTCTGCCAACATGCAGACATGTCCCTATCTGGGAAAAAGCATATGACCTGATTGAGATGTGGCACTCCAGGACTGAATTTGGGGGACTCGGCTATAGGTAATGGCCATTGTTATGGTTTGTGTGTGGTGTAGGGTAAAATATAGGTGTTGGAACCATGCTTATGTTCTCTGCCATAAAGGAGTGTCTGTACTATCACTGTTTAGTGGTGGGTAAAACTATGAGGACTGGGTTTGCAGGAGCCCCAGCTGGGATTTGAACCTGTGACCCTCTGGTCATACAGGCACTGGCTATGTCCACTGCACCACACTGTGGCCACAGGGACAGTGCAGTCTCTGGAGATAGGGGGCCACACGAGTCAGACACCCTGCTCTGCACAAGTTTACTGTGGGCTCGTTTACCTTGTATGGGGACAAAGGTGCAATTAAACCTCACAAATGACCTCCAAAAAAGGGGAAAAAAAACACAACCAAGCTGGGCAACAGTGATATCAATGGGCAACATGACAAACACTCCCAGGAAAGGTCCATTAAAATGCAGTGATTTTTGAATGTGTCTACGGAGCGTAGACCCTTCCAAAAATCATTTCCTTTTTTTGGAGCTTTCCTGGGAGTGTTTTTTATGGTTTCCCATTAATTTAACTGTTGCCCAGCTGGATTATAATTTATTTGGAATTTGTTGTGGTCATTTTCAATTTATATTTGCTATTTTGTTCTGTGCACATGTATCACACTGCTCACGTTTTGAAGGTTTCCCCGGTTTTGCTGTACATTGCTGACGGAAATGGTTTCTCTTCCCTTTAAATCGGCTCTAACGCGAGGGTTTCACTCGCGGTATTTTTCTTGCCGAAATTCAGCCCCGCTCCTGTGCGGGGAGCCTCTCCCCTCCCACTCTCCACCCATTGACCCCGTCCCTCCGCCCCTCGGGGGGCCTTCCTCCGCCCTCCGTAAGCCTTTCCCCGCCTCTATCGCACATCAGTGCCCCGCACACGTGCGCCGGCCCGTTAATGTGATGCGCACGCATGTGTGGCACTTAAGAGCACTTAAGTGCATCATTAGCGTGCGCTATTGTGCGCCGCGCACGTGTGCGCGGTTTAGTAAACATACCCCTTAGACAGCGGCCAGTTAACCGTGTAAATGCTTGCTCACCGGATATTCAATGGCACATACATGGATAGTGCCATCAAATATCCCTTACTAAGGGGCATGTTTAGTAAACTGCAGTAAAGTTTCAGTGGTAAGGGCAGCACTAAGGTTCCCAAAGCCATATAAGGCTATGGGCAGGTGGGTACAGACAGGCGTAAAGGGAGCTATGGGTCATGTAACACACGGAACGGCATATCTCACGTTAAGGTGACAAGCTTTAAGGTGCCCAAGGGGATTAAAGAGCTTCAACCTAAGGCACCTGAGTTTAAGGCGCCCTGATTGGGTAAGGAACATGAAACCTAAGGCACCCTGAGGTGTTAAGGTGCCTGAGGTTAAAGCACCCTGAGGGGTTAAGAAGCATGAAGTTAAGACGCCCTGAAGGTTTTAAGGTACCTGAGGGTTAAGGCACCCTGAGGGTTAAGACGCATGAAGTTAAGGTGCCCTGAGGGGTTCAGGCATCTGAGGTTAAAGTGCCCTGGGGGGGTTTAGACACATGAAGTTAAGGAGCCCTAAGGGGTTTAGGCGCCTGAACATATGATGGCCAAGGGTTTTAAGGTGCTTCAAGTTGGCAAGCATGCATCTAAAGGCAGGAAAATGGCTGTAACCCTAACGCTGGATAGTACACCACAGAAAGTCAATGTAAAGGTGATGGAAGGAAGGACAGGAGGGAGCTGATGGACCTGCCATATTGGTGGGCACCCTATGTGGCGGCCAGTTAGGTGGACAAGCATGTGAGAGGCAGCTGTACTGATGCACAGGGTGGTGTCAATGTAAAGTGCTGCAATATTAATATGAGGTATAGGATAAGGAATACATGTCCCTCCAGCCGAGCCAGAAGCGGCAGGATGTTTGCAGCCACAGGAGCACAGTGTGGGAGTGGTGATGTGAAGATCAGGCACAGGAGACCCCTGACTATCACAGGCATGAAAATGACCTGAGTAGCACACAGTCACAAAAAGAGCAAGTAGGAATCAAACCCCTGTCTCTTGTCTATGGGGATATTGCACTAACCAGTGTGCTACACCTCTTGAGCCTGCAATGTCTGGAATTGAAGAGCCTGCGGGTCTCTGCCTAAATTGTCTGCTGTGTGTGTTGGTATAGGTTAACCCCTCCAGTATCCATGATGCACTGCACACACAGCACAGCAGTCTGCAGCTGATCACCAGAGAATGGAAGATACATCGCATCAGCTCAATATGATGCACGTTGTGTACTGCAATCACATAATGGCTACAAACTGTGCTACTGTGCAATTTCAGCGGTCAACCTGAGGGTGAGGATGGTCGCCCAGTGCCTCGTCCCCAGAACTTGCAGTGCTATGGGTCGTCTCTATTGTTTGTGCTGCAGATCCCTATCACTACTAGTATGTGGCAGCTATTGTCTGCAGTGTGTACAGCCAGTCACCTTGCTGCACCAGTCACATCTGGCCCTGTGACCTGAATGCTTCAGATCCATAGCACAACATAAAAGCATTGTCAGTATAATGACGCCACACTAAAATACGCTGTGCAAAGGGGGAACCTGAGCCCAACCACCTCTCCTCATAAGTTTTCATAAAGAGATTTGCAATCAAAGGTTTTGTGTTTGTATTAGCACCTGCTGTGTAGTAATTTTCTATCTTTAGAGCATAAAGCATAATTGAGGGACATGTTATAATAAGTTTATTTAAGCTGAGAGATTATATTGTTATAGTACGTTGCCTATATGTGAATATTTATATGAGATCATTTATATTGTCATAGTATATTGTGGGAGTTTTTGTAGGATCACTGATGTTGTGGAGCTGATCCATGTCCGAGATACATGAGCTGGGATCAAGTGGCCCATGGGTACTGAGATCCTTTTCTCCTTGATAAATAATGCTTCTTGATAAGGTTTGTGTAGTTCAATAGGGTAGAATGAAGTATTTTTAGGTATAGCACGATTAGCCTCGGCAGCTTCCGAGCAGTGTGGCCAGAGCCGGATATTCACTTCTGCTTGAGTATGTCAAGGCTGTTAAGTATGCCTAACACTTCCATTCTAGGAATGTACAATTTCAGCATAAAAAGGCACAAATGATGCCCAGGTGAAAACATTTCAAAAATGCAGGCATGTCCAAGTTTGGGCACAGTTTCAGAAACATGGATGCACCTGATATGGCCGCAATCAATGATAGCTATATGGATTTCCCATAACAGTATTCCAGACGGGTGACTCGTCCCATCCTGCCTTTCTGCTAATGGAGACTTTTGGCAGTGTGACAACCACAAAACAGGTTTCCCCAGTACCTATCAATTGCCTTTACACTGGGGATATTAGAATGCTATCTCTTCTAGGCCCTCCGGATGTTTTACCGGTAAAACATGCACTTTTCAGATGCTTATTTGTACCCTGCAGCAGGTAGAGACTTGGACAAGGGTGGAAATATGGCAGCCATTTCTGAAATCAGGGTACGCACAACTAAGGGCTTTGGAATGCCCAAGATACCTTTCCCCGCTATCCCCTCATTTTGGAGATGTCTCCATAACCAATTTGTTAAATGGCTCTAGGGACATCTACTACTACTACTACTATTACTACTACTAATCATTTATATATCACTACAAGGCATCTGTAGTGCCATACAAACCTAGAGACAGTCCCTGCTCGTCAGAACTTACAATTGAATCAAGACAGACAAGACAAAAGATGAGAATAAGGGTAGAATAGGGAAGGGCAAGGAGACACAAGGAAATAATGCAGCAGGATCCAAAAGCAGCTTCAAAGAGGTGAATCTTTAGCATGGATTTGAAAAGAGGCAGAGATGAAGCCTGATGCACAAACTCAGGTAGTCTGTTCCATGCATAAGCAGCAGCAAGATGAAAGGACCAAAGTCTGGAGATGGCAGTGGATGAAAAGGGCAAAGAGAGAAGCAAGCCAGTAAAAGAGCAGAGAGGAGAGAGGAAAGGTAGTGGGGAGCAGAAGAATGAATGCATTTAAGGGTCAGAAGCAGAGGTTTGCATTCAATATGAAAACAGAAGGGAAGACACTGAAGAGAAGAGGGGTTATATGAGTATGTAAAGGCTGGCAAAAGATTAGTCACGCAGCAGAGTTCTGAATAGATTGAAGGGGAGAGAGGTGATTCAAAGATGACACCAAGGTTACAGGCTGAGGAAATAGGAAGTAGAAGAGTGTTATCAACAGAGAAAGAGAAAGGAGGAAAGGGAGAGGAAGATTTAAGGGGAAAAACAACAAGTTTGGTTGTGTCCATGTTTTTTTTTTAATTTCTTTATTTATATTTTCAAACAATTACAACAAAAGCAAAAAGTACAGTTAAAGTGATAATCTTCTCTAACAGAAAAGCAATACAAGGCTTTAACAGCCTACCCCAACCTTCTCCCACCCTTCCGCATGCGATCATCAAAAAAAGAACTTATGAAATGAGCACAAAAAAAAAAAAAAAGGGATGAGGAGACCTACAAAGGCTGTGACGCCACACAACTCCTCACCATGTAGTAACATGGTAACTAGACTATTTATCCCCTAATATACACCATACCGTGCTTTAGAGATGTAAGTATTTAGGGGTTTCCACTTGAGGAGGGTGGAAGGCATGAGAGTTGTACCATAACGTGGCATATGTTCATATTTGCAGGCAACGATTAAAGGAAGCGCCTCCCGGCGCCACCATCACAGTGCTCCCTGCACGCCATGCAGGCAACAATTAAAGGAAGCGCCTCCCAGGGCGTCCGTGCCTGGCGGGCCCGCGCCGGAGGGCCTCACCAGAGGGCCCTTCGGCGGGGACCAAGGCACTTTAGCGTGCTGCTCCTCCACACCTCGCCGCCTGACCCTATCCAACTTCCTCACAAAATCAGCACCCCTCTCCTAATGCCACCCACAGCCACTTGACTTCACAGCTACCATCACTCCCTCATTACCTCTCCCCTGTACTGCAGCTAACCCTCCATTGCACTAATCAGGTTACCCACTGCCACCAACTGAACTGGTTACCAACAGCTTGCTCCGGGCCCTCCTCCTCCGGCATCCTACAGTGCACTACTACGCATAGAACTGCATACCCATTGATGCATAGAACCATTATCCACTCCCTATTCATTGCTTGCATTGTACTGCCACTCATTGTTTTGCATATTGCTGCCACCCATTGTTTTGTATACTGCTGCTACCCATTGTTTGTTTTGCATACTGTTGCCACCCATACTGCTGCCACTCATTGTTTTGTTTTGCATACTGTTGCCACCCATTGTTTGCATAGTATTGCTACCCACTGTTGCACTGAACTGATATCCATTGCTGCATAGTACTGCTACCCATTGATTGCATACTGTTACCACCCATTGTGCATAGTACCATCACCCATTGTTGTCCTGAACTGTTATCCACTGCTTACTAT
Organism: Ichthyophis bannanicus; assembly: GCA_033557465.1. Classification (NCBI taxonomy): domain Eukaryota; kingdom Metazoa; phylum Chordata; class Amphibia; order Gymnophiona; family Ichthyophiidae; genus Ichthyophis; species Ichthyophis bannanicus. Next base: position 527,136,933 of record CM066032.1, read on the forward strand.
CCATTGATTGCACTGAACTGCTACCCACTGCCTGCTTATCTGCCTTTATTTATTTATTTATTTACATTCTCATATATACCGCGCTATTCTGCATCAGTGCGGTTTACATTGAACAAACTGAAATTACATTGAACAGGGCATTATAACTTGGAGATAACTATTTACAGGGAACATGGGTTATGGAGGGTTAAGTGGCTTGCCCAAGACCACAAGGAGCACCTGTGGGACTAGAAACCCCAGTCCTTTCGGCCCAAGGTTGCTGTCCTCTAGTGGGATTTGAACCCCCGACCTTCCGGCCTGAAGTACCTTGCCCCAACCACTAGGCTACTCCTCCACTCCTTTCAAGTGCTACCCATTGTTTGTGTAGAACCTGCTACCCATTGCTTGCTAAGACCTTACTGCCCACAACTATGGCCCCATATTTCATTGTCCTCCTCTTCACTATCCTCCCCAACTACCTCCCCTCCTACCAACACCTACCAATACCCACCAACACCTGCAAACACCCTCCCTCCTCTTCCCCCTACCTTTCCCATAGCTTTACTCACTTCCCCCTCCACTCTGCCCCTTAGCCTAGCATCTGCCCTCGAGCTTCCTCACACCATCTCCCACATTCAACCAGCCCCCCTCTCTACCTTCCTCACTTCTCCCTCCATTCTGCCCCCTAGCCTTGCACCAGCTCTTGAGCTTCTTCACACCATCCCCTGCATTCAACCAGCCCCACTTTCTTTAAGGGAACCCCACCCTCGCTTCCGCTGTACTATCTCCACTATACCTCATTCTCCTCCTTCTCTCATCTGGTAACATCAATCCCAATCCTGCCCCTCCCCCCCCCCCCGATTTCTTTCCCACACTAGAAAAAGTTCCTCACGTACCCTATCTAATCTCATCCACATCCTGCTCCTCCCTCCTTCCACCCTACCCCACTCATCCCACAATCAATTATCCATACCTATCAACTCCAACCCCCATTCATACCACAAACAATTATCCATAGATATTAACTCCAACCCTAAAAATAATCCCTCACATAACCTACTCGATACCACCAATTTACCCCTCATTTCCCCTCCCTCATGTCCCTCTTGGAGAGCACACTCACCTAGACACACACACACACACCCTGCTTCCTCTAAGTCTCGGAATTACCCTAGAAATAGACCCCCATACTACTCTGATGAGAAATCTGCACGTAACTTATCCAACCTCATCCATATCCCTCTCCTCCCCCTCTTCGCTCTCCCGTTTTCATGTGCCCTATGGAACGCATGCTTAGTCATAAAAAAAAACCCTTTTATTCATGACCTTTTCATCTCCAATGCCCTACACCTTCTTGCCTTGACGGTGACCTGGCTTCCCCCAGACGACACTGCATCCATTGCCTCTCTCTAATATGGGGGCTACCAGTTCTCCCATACACCCCGACTTACTGATCGCGGTGGTGGTGTTGGCCTCCTACTCGCTCCCTCCTGCCAATTCCAACCCCTTCTGCCACCCCATGGAGACTCCTTTGAAGTCTACTCCATTTGCCTCCTCTCACCACTTCCCCTCTGAATAGCTGTTATTTATCACTCACCGGAGAAATCCAAATCAACCTTCCTCACCGACTTCGACTCCTCGCTTTCTGCCTTTATGGATCCCTCCTCCCCCACTCTTATTCTTGGCGATTTCAACATTCACATCGACAACCTCTCTGACCCCCATGCCTCAAAGTTCCTCACCCTTACCTCCTTGTTTGACCTCAAACTTTGCTCCACTGCCCCCACACATCTACACGGCCACTGCCTTGACCTAATACTATTCTCCAATTCCTCTCCTTCAAACTTCCGCAAATCAATCTTTCCCTTATCTGACCATCACCTCTTAACTTCAACTCTTCAACTTCCGCCGTCCCAACCTCGTCCTGTCTCTTCCGTCCTATTTAGAAACCTTCATAATACTGATCCCTTGACTCTCTCCTCCACCATCTCTCCATCTCTTTCCGCCATTTTATCCTCCAAGTCTGTCGACGAGGCATTATCTTCATACAATGCTACATTATCCTCAGCCCTTGACACTCTTGCCCCTCCCACCCCACGTCCTGTCAAACGATCTACTCCCCAACCCTGGCTTTCACCCACAATCCGTTCCCTATTCATCTGCTCCCGTTCTGCCAAACGTGCTTGTTCCAAATCCCGCTCCCCGGAAGACCTTCTACATTTCACATTAAAATCTACAAGATTACCCTCCAATTCCATACCCCCCATCTACCTCCCCTCCTCCCCTATTCTCCTCCCCCACCCATACTCCCTCTGCCATCCTCTCCTCCTTCCCTCTGATCTCTGAAGAAGAAACTACACTCCTTCTGTCCTCTTCCAAACCCACCACCTGTTCATCAGACCCTATCCCCACCCATCTCCTATGTTCCATCCCCCTCACCATTGCCCCCTCCATCACTCATATCCTCAACCTCTCACTCTCCACTGCAACTGTCCCTGTTGACTTCAAACATGCTGTCACACCCCTCCTCAAGAAACCCTCTCTTGATCCCACACACCCTTCTAACTATCGACCCATCTCCCTCCTTCCCTTCATATCCAAACTACTAGAACGAACAGTCCACCGGCGCTGCCTCGACTTCCTCACCTCCCAAGCCCTCCTCGACCCACTTCAATCCGGCTTCCATCCTCTTCACGCCACTGAAACGGCACTCACAAAAGTCACAAATGACCTGTTCCTGGCTAAATCCAAGGGCCTCTATTCTATCTTCATCCTTCTTGACCTTTCTGCTGCCTTTGACACCGTTGACCACAACCTTCTCCTCATCACCCTCTCCTCGCTTGGCTTCAAGGACTCCATACTATCCTGGTTCTCCTCCTACCTCTCCCATCGCTCATTTAGCGTATGCTCTGGTGGCTCCTCCTCCTCCCCTACCCCGCTCCATGTAGGTGTACCACAGGGATCTCTCTTAGGCCTCCGCCTCTTCTCCCTCTATACCCAAGGCCTGGGTGCCCTTATCTCCTCCCATGGCTTTCAGTACCATCTCTATGCCGATGACTCACAAATCTACCTCTCTACACCTAATTTTTCCCCGGCAACCCAGTCCAAGATCTCTGCCTGTCTTTAGGACATCACTGCCTGGATGTCTCATCAATGACTGAAATTGAACATGTCCAAGACTGAACTCCTTGTCTTTCCACCTAACTCCTCCCCCCCCCCCCACTTCCTCCTCTCTCAATCCATGTTGATGGATCTACTATCCTTCCTGTTCCCTCGGCCCATAATCTAGGGGTTATCTTTGACACCTCTCTCTCCTTCTCTGCTCATATCCAGCTTGTATCTAAGACCTGCCACTTCTTTCTCTACAACATCAGCAAAATCCACCCCTTCCTCTCTGAACACACTACCAAAACACTTATCCACTCCTTAATCTCCTCCCGCCTCGATTACTGCAACCTACTCCTTGCTGGTCTTCCCATGAGCCACCTCCTTCCCCTTCAATCTATACAAAATCACGCTGCTCGACTAATCTTATGCCAGCCTCGCCATGCCCATGTTACTCCTCTTTTCAGATCGCTTCACTGGCTCCCGGTCCAGTTCCACATCCAGTTCAAGCTTCTCCTGCTGACCTATAAATGCACTCACTCTATGGCCCCTCATTACCTCCTATCTCTTATCTCTCCCTATGTCCCCTCTCAAAATTTGCATTCCGCTAACAAATTACTTCTATCAATGCCCTTCACCCGCACTGCTGACTCCCGACTGCATTCCTTTCACCTTGCTGCACCTCACGCCTGGAACAACCTGCCTGCGTCTGTGTGCCAGGCACCCTCCCTGGCCCTCTTCAAGTCCAGGCTGAAGACCCACCTCTTCACTGTTGCATTCAGATCCTGACTCCTTCCTCATCCCACCCTAACCCCCGTCAACGTTTTGACCAACTTCAGACTAAACTGCACCACACCGTACCCTGCGTAGAACCGATTAACACTCTACACTGTTTTTAACTAATGTACTACTCTAACTAGATTGTAAGCTCCGATGAGTACGACTCTGATGGGCTGGGACTGTCTCATGTATGCTGACTACCTCTTGTAGGTTAGGTTAGCTGTGCAGTGCTGCGTGCGTGGCACTCTAGAAGTGCTAAATAGTAGTAGTAGTAATTTGCAGCATAAGCACAAACGGTTTCACCATTCGTGCCAGCTATTGTAAGTTCTGCAGAATGTTTCCAGTTTGCAATAATGAGATGCAGAGCCACTCCCATCTTAAAAAGTGACAATCCCTCTGTAATGACGAGATGCCAATTGTTGATCGAAAAACACCCACAGACCAGGAGAGAGTGGCCCTGAATCCCAAGACCTCTTGGATTCGGTTCCAAATCAAAATCCAATAGGACTGAATGTTAGGGTAGTCATATACCACATGTTTTAAAGTGCCAACATCACTCTGACAAGACCAACATTCATTTCCAGTCATTTTATCCCACTTAGCAACTTTTACCGGGGTAAAATGAGCTCTGTGTGCAAAAAATATAAAGCTTGTGAAACAGAGGCAGTTTGAGATACTCTATTTGTCTTGCTCCAGAATTTCACCCATGATTCCGTAGAAGGAGTCTCCCCTGTATCATGTTCCCATATCCGCTGAACACCAATGGACTGTGGGGTGCGGTTCTGAATGACCAATTTATAATAGTAAGAAGGCACCCCAGAAGCCAATTGGGCTGACCCTATAATGTTCAACAACCCCCATTCTTTAGGTAAAGATTTAATATCAATAGGGGATTTCTCTATACAATGTCTCAGCTGCATCCACTGAAAGTGAAAGGATTTAGGCAAGTCAAACTCCCGCTGTAGATAAGCAAAAGACTTCCACTTGCCATCTAATACCAGTTGGTCAATGGCCCAAATACCCCTACTGAACCATTGTTGCCATGCAGATGAACTTTGATGAATTTTTAAAAAAGGACTGTGCCAGATGGGAATTAGTTTTGATAAGCATTCCTCTTTAGGAATTGCCTTTGCCAGCTGCTGAAAGGCCCTTTTAGTGTCTGCTATTACCCTGTGAGACTTCAACCTCTCAGAAGACACCATGCCAGGGAGGAGATATAAGGGGAACAGAGCACTTAATCGCTCTTCCAGGTCTAGCCATACTGGGCATTTTCCCCCAGCCCCCTCCACCCATTTTGAACCCTGCTTTAATAGAAAAGTGCAATGATAGGCCTGAAAATCAGGGAAGTTCACACCCCCTTCCTCTTTTTTAGACTTAAGTTTCCTAAGAACAATTCTAGGCGGTTTATTCTTCCATAAGCATTGGACAAAAATCCTTTCAACTTGACGATAAGTGTTACTTGCAAGAAAGATTGGTAACATTTCTAACACATAGTTCACTTTAGGAGTGATAGCCATTTTTATTGCTTCAAGATGACTCCACCAAGAAAGATAGACCGGCGACCACTTCACAGTTATATTATGAACCATAGAAAGGACCTCCCCTTCATTGAACAGCAAAGTTTTACTAAGTGGATAGCAATAATGGACTCCCAAGTACTCCACCATTTTGGGCTCCCACACAAAGGGAAAATCCTCTAGATCTGCCTTGCAAACCCTTGAATTTAAAGGGAATGCTACAGACTTTGACCAATTTATTTTATAACCTGATAATCCAGAATATTGATCTATCAGCTCTAGAATAGCCGGTATAGAGCTGGGCATGGTAAATAACAGTAAATCATCAGCGTACGCAGAGAGTTTAATTTCCAAGTCAGCTATGGACACACCGTTAACCGCAAGGCTTTGTCTTAGCAATAGGGCTAAAGGTTCCAAGGCCAGATTGAAAAGGATGGGAGAAAGGGGGCAAACCTGGCGGGTGCCACGCCCCAAAAGAAAATCTTTAGACTGAGTCGCATTCACAGAAATAGTAGCACTTGGTCTCGCACACATTAGTTTGATCAAATTACAGAAACCCTCACTAAACCCAAACCACTTCAGAACAGCAAACAAGAAAGGTGACTCTAAACAATCAACACTTTTTCTGCATCTAACGATAATACCACAAGTGGGCCATCAATTCTTTCTGCACTTTCCAAAACATGACACAGCACTCTAGCATTGTCAGCTGTGGAACGTCCCTCAGTGAAGCCACACTGGGTCCGGATCTATCAAAGAAGGGATCAATTTGGAGAGATGACCAGCTAAAATGGCTGCAAAAATTTTATAATCTGCATTTAGCAATGAAATTGTGCGGTAGTTACTAACCAACTGAGGGTCCCTCCCAGGTTTTTCAAGAACCACAATATTTGCAGAGGCAAATGCTCCAGTCTGGGCCTCCTCTTCCAAAAAAGTCTGTAATATTGTTGTAGATATAGGCCTAAGATTTTGGAAAAGGTTTTGTAGAATTCAACCGGAAGGCCATCTGGGCCACTTGCATAGAGTTAATAGCCTGAATGATTTCCATGACCGTAAATTGTTTGTCTAGTCCTGCTGCTATATCTTGATCTAGCACTGACCTCTGTGTATTGGCCAGTAATCTGTCAAAATCCTCCTCAGAGAAATCTATCTCTGAGGAGGATAACTGAGCATAATAACTGAGCATAAAATTGGCAAAAGGCCTCTGCAATATCAGAGTCCTTGACAATCAGTTGTTGCACCTGAGGATCTCTCAAAGCAGTCATGCGAGAAGCCTCCTTAAGGCCTTTTAACGAGTTAGCTAGTAACCGTCTGGCCCTGTTACCTTCTAAGTACGAGATATTGCCCTTTCTGCACTTGAATATTCTGTGAAGCCTCAGTAGTTCAGAGGTCCTCCTTTTGCCCAATTCCATGGTGCAAGATTTCTCCAGTCGTTTTCTGTTTCATGGAAATCACATGTGGATCTTGACAATAATATAATTTGTGATATTATTTTATGTGTTTTTATTATTTTAGTTTATTAAGTTATTTGATAATCTGTTATAATTTTTTATCTTTTCCAGTGGTTAGTGTCTTTATTTATATGAAAGTTTTTTATCCAAAGGTACTGGAATTTATATAATCTTATTTTTATGGTCAATTTGCATCAACATTTTGATTCATCCGTTATACTATATCCTCCTCATCTCTTTTCCTTTCTTTTTACTTCATAATATAAATAAATCTGATACATAATGGTTTACTGTACATATATAAATCTAGCATTATATATGTTTGCTGTATACATATGTTTACTGTATACATACATATTTTATCAGTTTCATACATTTTTACATATATTTATATTTGTTGTCATATGTTTTTAATGTATTACAACATGCATATTTATTACTTTTTATTAATATATTATTTATTTTTAAATTATTTATGTTTTTCTCTTTTGATGGCAATTTTAACTCTTCAATGTATTTTGTTTTAATTCTGTATTAGTTCTTTCGAGGTTTGTTTCCTCATTTGATATCCTCCTGAAGAAGGTCATTAGCCGAAACGTGTAGGGGTCAATAAAAGGGGCTTTACAAAACCTGAAATCCTGCCAGTCGTGGTATCTGTTCTCTTGTTCCTCCTGACCAGAGGGGAAGCCATATTAGACCTAGTCCTTAGTGGAACACCAGATCTTGTGCAAGAGATAAGGGTGTTGGGGTCACTTGGCAATAGTGATCATAGCATGATCGCATTTGATTTAATTAGTGGAGGAGGCAAAGTAAGGAAATCCACAGTACTACCTTTTAACTTTCGAAAGGGAGACTATGATAAAATGAGGAAAATAGTTAAGAAAAAACTAAAAGGAGCAGTTGCAAAGGTGAAAGGCTTACATCAAGCTTGGGTGTTGTTGAAAATGACTATCTTGGAAGCCCAGACCAGCTGTATTCCACGCTTTAAGAAAAGTGTAAGGAAGTCCAAAAAACTGCCAGCATGGTTTATAGGTGAGGTCAGAGAGGTTGTTGTTGCCAAAAAAGCATCTTTCAGGAAATGGAAAAAAGAGCCATATGACGAAACCTGGAAACAGCACAAGCACTGACAAGTCAAATGCAAGGCATTGATAAGGCAGGCAAAGGGAGAATTTGAGAAGAAGCTTGCTGCGGAAGCAAAAACACAAAATAAAGACTTTTTCAAGTACATTCGTAGCAAAAAACCTGTGAGAGATTCAGTTGGTCCAATAGATGATAGAGGGGTTAAAGGGGCACTAAGAGGCGACAAGGCGATAGCGGAGAGACTGAATGAATTCTTTGCTTCGGTCTTTACTGAGGAATATGTAGGGATGTTACCCATGACTGAAGTGGTTTTTAAAGGTGCAGAAGAATTGAAGGAAATATCGATACATCGGGAAGATGTATTACAACTAGTAGATAAACTGAAAAGTAGCAAATCACCTGGGCCGGATGGTATACATCCAAGGGTGTTGAAAGAACTGAAATATGAGATTGCAGACCTGCTATTAGTAATCTGTAAATTTTCATTAAAATCATCTGTAATACTTGAAGATTGGAGGATCGCCAATGTAACGTCAATTTTTTAAAAGGGTTCCAGGGGTGATCCGGGAAACTACAGACCGGTGAGCCTGATATCAGTACCGGGAAAAATGGTAGAAACCATCATAAAGAACAAAATTACTCAGCATGTAGATAGTCATGGCCTAATGGGAGACAGCCATCATGGCTTTAGACAAGGAAGATCTTTCTTACTAATCTATGTTTTTTTGAAGGTGTGAATAAACAGGTGGACAAAGGTGAGTTGGTTGATATAGTGTATCTGGACTTTCAGAAAGCCTTTGACAAGGTCCCACATCAGAGGCTTTTGGCAAAACCAAAGAGTCATGAGATAGGAGGCAGTGTACTATTGTGGATCAGGAACTGGTTAAAAGATAGAAAGCAGAGGGTAGGGCTAAATGACCAATTTTCCCAATGGAGAAAGGTGAATAGTGGTGTACCCCAGGGATCTATGCTTGGTCCGCTGCTTTTTGACATATTCATAAATGACTTGGAAAAGGGAATAACGAGTGAGATTATCAAATATGCAGATGACACAAAACTATTTAAAGTTGTTAAAACCCAAGAGGATTGTGGAAAATTGCAAGAGGATCTTGATAAATTGGAAGACTGGGCATCAAAATGGCAGATGAAATTTAATGTGGACAAGTGCAAAGTTATGCACCTAGGGAAGAACAACCCAAACTATGGTTATACGATGCAAGGTTCCACATTAGGAACCACCATCCAGAAAAAGATTTAGGTGTCATTGTGGATAACATGTTAGGGCTCTTTGACCTGGAAAAGAGACGGCTGAGGGAAGATATGATAGAAGTCTATAAATTAATGAATGGAGTGGAACGGGTAAACGTAGATCGATTGTTTACGTTATCAGAATATAGAAAGACTAGGGGACATGCAATGAAGCTACAGGGTAAACTATTTAAGACTAATAAAAGAAAATCTTTTTTCACTCGTTTAATCAAACTCTGGAATTTGTTACCGGAGGATGTAGTTAAGGCTGTTAGTGTAGCTGGGTTTAAAAAAGATTTGGACAAGTTCCTGGAGGACAGGTCCATAAACCATTATTAAGAATGGACCCATGATATCAATGCTTGAGCCAGTACAAGCATTGTGGAACCTGTGTCTTTTGGGGAAACTGCTAGGTGCGTATGACCTAGATTGGCCACTGTTGGAAACAGAATACTGGGCTTGATGGACCTTGGTCTGACCCAGTATGGCATATCTTATGTTCTTATGTAATGAGTCGCTATTTCACAACCTCAGACCAGTCAAACACCCAAATAAGAAAGCGTTGAAGAGCTTTTACAAGCCATTGATTGCAAGGCAGGCTTTCACCGCATCAACACCAACTTCTTATCTTCTAAGAATGTGTGCAACTCCCCTGGATCATCAAAAGTCCTTGTCTGGCTGTGCAGCGAGACTCTCATGCGATCAGGGTAGAGTAGCCCGAATCGGGCCTGCAGCTGTATCAAGCATGGACGTAGCACCAAGAAACTCTTTCTCCGATCCACCATCACCTTCACAAAGTCAGGGAAGAATAAGAGTTTGAGCGCCTGATGCTCCAAGGGAGAGTGTGCTCTGGCTGCTTCCATTATTTGTGTTACTTGTTGAAAGCGCAAAACTTTGAGGATGATTAGGCGTGGGTGCTTGTCTGCAACCATGGACTGAGTAGGAAATCGATGGGCGCAGTCGATCTCAAAAGGCATAGCAAACTTCACCTTCAACACACCCGGGATCATTGACTGCAAAAAAGCTATCATGTCAGGGCCTTCACCTCCCTCTGGAACCCCCTAGATTCTTATGCTGTTTCTTTGAGTGTAATTGTTTCCATCTTCCAACTCTCTTTGCAGTGACCATATCAACTTTGCTTGCTTCTCAACGGCCCTGAACCACTCCCCATGCATTGCCACCTTGCTTTCCACCTTCTCCAATTTGACCGTAATGGACTCCAAAGCATTTTTTAAGGCGCTGATATCCTCCTGCATTGTGACAGCGCGAATCTCAGCCAAACGTTCTTGTAAGGCCCCAGGACAATCTCTGATGACCGCCATCTTGTGAGGTTAGAGAGGCTCCATTTTGGCTCTCTTTGCACTGGCGTTTTGAGGTATTTGGTAATCCAGCTGCATCGGCTTGGGGCCAGACATCTCCAGAATCAAATGATATCAGAGTAGGTAGGAACTATTTAGTTAAAGACTGCAAAATTCAGGATTCTTGACCATTGCCCCCCGGAGCACAGCTCTTACACGACTATCTTGCCCAATGCTAGGCTACGCCCCCTGGTTGTGTCCGTGTTTAATTTCAAATGGCAGTGAGACATCCAGATGGTGATATCAGACAGGCAGGCAGAGATGTGGGCCTCGAGTATCAGAGAAATATCAGGTGTAGAAAGATAGATCTCAGAATCGTTAGCATAAAAATGATACTAAATCCATGGGAGGAGATGAGAGCACCAAGGGTGTAGACAGAGAAAAGGAGAGGGCCCAGAGCAGACCCTTTGGGTACACCAACTGAGAGTTGAATATAGCAGTAGAGGAGGAACTACCAGAACAAACACCATAAGAGCGATGGGAGAGATAAGAAGAGAACCAGGTCAGCACTGAGCCCCTAAGACCAAATGAGAACAATAAAGCCAATTCTGGGTTGTACGTGCCTGGCCCGTCCAGGTGTTCAGAATCAGGATGGCCAGGAGTTGTGCCCGAATCTAATCCCATGGAGACCAGACATGCCCACCAGATCAGAATCGGGTCTAATGGCCTTTACATGCAGGCCAGGCCCCGATTCTGATTGACTGCATGCCCACCCACATATCTGGGGCTAACTCAGCCAGGCTCCTGAATGAAGCCACAGTGCCATGGCATCCCATTACCATAGCACTGTTGCTCCCTTCAGGAGCCATGATCCCCAGCCACAGAAAATAAACTTCTTTCCCCACAGCCCAACCCTCGATCTGGCCTTCCATGGCCAAGGTTGGACTGCAGGTAACCCCCTGCACCCCCTCATCTCTTAGATTTTGCCTTGCTACATGGTCACCAAACATCCAGGGGGACTTATTCCATCTCCGATGTGGAATAAGTCACCTGTCTACATAGCCGACCCTGGACATACAGGGCCGACCTCAGTCACATTCCCTCCCATTGCCCGCCCTCGCTCCTCCCCCAGCCCACCCCCTCCCACCCACAAACAGAGCTCCCCACACAAGTCGATTATATGTGCGTGGAGCTCTGTGGCCTCCAGTGCAATCTGGATGTTTATCGGGTGTGGACGTCTGGATCGGACATCCAAACCCATTAAAGGAGGATCAGAATGACCCTCAATGTGTCAAGGAGAAGGTAGTGTTCAACAGTTTCAAAAGCAGGAGAAAGGTCAAAAAGGATGAGGATAGAGCCCTTATATTTAGTCAAGAACAAATTGCTGGAGACTTTGGCAAGTGCCGTTTCAGTAGAATGTAAGGGACAAATGCCAGATTGAAATGGACTCAAAAGGGCTTGAAAGAAATTCAAGACAATGGCTGAGGATTGCGTGCTCAAGATGTTTAGAAACAAAGGGAATAAGGGATGATAAGACAATAGGCTCAAGTGAAGGTTTCCTGAGGAGAGGTGTGACCACCACATGCTTGAAGGCTGCAGGGACAGTAGCTGTGGAAAGCAAGAGGTTGAGAATATGTGAGATGAAAGTGATGACAGAGGAGGAAATGGAGTTAAGGAGATGGGGAGGGATAAGATCAGAAGAGCAAGTAGTAAGTTTAGAGGAGAAAATAAGATGAGAGGTTTCCTCTTCAGAGACCTTAGAAAAGGATGAAAGGGTAACAGAGATTGAGGGGAAAAGTTGGGATTGAGGTGGGGGAAGAGGGGATGAAGTTGTTCTAGTGGGGAATTGGAGAGTAATATGAATTTTGTCATGGGAAAAGTTGCCTAGGGTTTGGGCAGAAAGAGAAGGAGAGTTCGGAGGGGGAAGCACCTAAAGGAGAGAGTTAAGAGTTGAGTGGAGACGGCGGGGGTCAATGGCAAGAGAGTTAGTCAGATGGACATAATAATTTTTCTTGGCAAGTGCTAAGGCTGACTGGAAGGAGGTAAGCATGAATTTGAAGTGAAGAAAGTCAGAAAAGGAGCGGGATTTGAGCCATATGCGCTCAACTGAGCGAGCACAAGAACACGGATAGTGGGTAGTTGAAGACAACAAGGGCTAGGGTGTAGTGTGTCTCACAGGACGTGGAATGGGTGGAGCAAGAGTATTTAGAGCAGAGGAGAGGGCAGTATTATAGGAAACTATAGCCTTATTTATAGACTTAGAAGACAAGGTGGAAGAAAAAGATGATGAGACAATAGTGAAGAGGCCCAATGGATCAATAGCATGAAGATTCCTAAAAATATAGAATGAAACTGGGCAGGACTGAGGTGGGGAGTGATGAAGGGTGAGGTTTAGGAGGTGATGATCATTTAAAGCAAGAACTGAGGTACAGAAATTGGAAGGTAAACATTGATGAGTGGGAGAGGAAGAGCAAAGTTGGAGGTTGAATAAGGAGGTAAGAAAAGGAGTTTAGAAGCATATGGGTCAGAAGGGTTATTAGCATGAATACTGACACCACCAAGAATAAGCGAGGTTGAAGAGGAATCTAGAAATAGGGGGAGCCAGGAGTCAAAGTCAGTGAGAAGGAAGAGATGAACTTATCAAGGGGTCTATAAATGGCAGCTATCTGGAGAAGTAAGGGATTAATAAGGTGGATAGAATGGACTTCAAAGGAGGAAAAAGGGTGAGACTGAGATAAAAGGAGGGGTTGGAATTGGCAGGAAGGAGAAAGCAGAAACCCAACCCTACTAACACAGACAGAGGCATGAGGAGTGTGAGAAAATTGGTATCCACCGTGACAGAGGGCAGCGACCGAAGCATTGTCATCAGGAAGGAGCCAGATTTCAGTAAGCGCTATAAGACTGAAGGAGTTAGAAATGAAGAGGTCATGAGTAAGGGGAAGTTTATTAGCAATGGAATGTGCATTCCATAATGCACAAGAGAAAGGGAGATAGGAATATGGATGAGATTAGAATGGTTGAATGAGGAGTGGGAGTGATATGAAAGTCTAGGAGGACTAGGGTTAGGATTAATGTCACTGGAAGAAAGAAGGAGAAGGAGGAGAAGAATGTGAGGCAGAGAGGAGATGGAATGGCGGAAATGAGGATGAGGTTTTTTAAGAAAGAAGGGGGAGGGATGAATGAGAGGAAGAAAAAGGTGAAGTTCAAGAGCTGAGGAAAGGGAGGAAGAAAAAGGTGGGGGAAGAGATAAGAAGGGAAGAGAGAGGGTAATAAGGAGGGGGTATGAGGAAGTTAGTATGATAGAAGAAGGTTAGGGAGAGACAAAAATAAAAATAAAAAAACGATGTGGAGCCATAAGAAGAGAAGAGATGGAGGGGGAAGCAGAAGAATTATTAGAAGAATTAATAGAAAAGTGCTTGGAATGATCAATCATACAACACGAAGGTATGGGCAGTGTTGCACAGACAAATGCAAGAGACTGTCCTTGCTCACAAAAAGTCAGTGAGCACAGGGCATAAAATCTCAATGGATATTCTCGCTTATCTCAAAGCAAAAGTCCATGTAGTGTACGGGCTGAGTCGGGTAAGGTTATAAGCTCTTATTAGATGAGATGCAGCATTGGGAGGTTGTAGAATTAGCTCCATAAGAGTTCATATCTCATGGGTTCCATGACGGTTCCAGTAGTAAGTGATTATAGTGCTGGAATTATGATTAATAAAACAAACTTCATGGAAAGTGATGCATAGGTGAAAGTCACAATACACAGTCCTTATGCCGGTTTAAATGTGTCCAATGCTGTCAGACTGCTCTACATCACAGCAGCCTTTCAAAGATGATAAGCAATCACCATAGTATTGACAATCAGCTGTTTTAAATTTTTAATACAAGGTGGATAGGGAGCACAATGACTTCAGCACGGCCATGCACTTAGGTTTACAGGCTGCCACAGCGGCTGGAGCGGGTTGACTGTAGTTGCATTTATTGAGGCCTGCAAATGCACACTAGCGCACTCAAATAGGCCTACACAGGAAGCAGTGCAGGAGTCCTCTGAAGAGCAGGGATGATGGTGTTCATGGTAGGATAGTGCAGGGAGTCCTCCAGAGATAATGGATAATGGTGCCGAAGGTAGGATCGGGCGCTCCAGATTAATAAAGATATGAGAGGGGGTCTGATAAGTCTCCGGCTTTGTAATGAAATAGAAAGCTACAGGCATACTTCAGTTCCAGAGATCTGAATGATCTCTCTGCGGTTTAATTTTAAAATGAAACCACAGAGAGATTATTCGGACCTCTGGAACTGAAGTGTGCCCATAGCTTTCTATTTCGTTACAAGGCCAGAGACTTATCAGCCCCCCCCCCCCTCGTATACATGAGGATTAGACAGTTAAAGGCACATTTACAATGGGTCATCCAAGTGCAATCTCGGACGTTAAAGACATAACCTTTTTAGTTGAAGATATCTAAATCCTGTCCAAAAGCGGAAATGGAAGCAAATGCTGCTGCGAGGACCATGGCTGGTGAGCAATCGATTTGCCAAATAGGCAGGTTCACTTCCGTTCAACTCAAATTTATAACCTTTTTGGATGTCTTCATGACTTCCTAGTACTGACGAGCCTGGTGGTTTGGTTCTTGTCCCGGCAGACTGCGATTCTCATTTGACACTGAACTGGACCTTCCTATCCTTCTTGGGTCCAAAATGTTTACGAGATTGTAGGCAGTATATTGGTATGCAGTCTGCATGGGAGCCTACCTGGTGTGCAGTAGATGGTGAGCGGCAGTGATTTGCAGCTGACAGAGCATCCTTACACATGTTTCACAGCCTACCAGCACTAACGCCTGAGCTGGCCCCACAAATCACAGTTTCAGGGGAATTCACCGGTCCTGCTCTGCAACTCGACACATCCTCTTCACAGCATCTTCCCCAAGTATCTACATTACAGAGGGACAATGTGAGAATGGAGGAGAGGTCATGGTCTATGCGTACATGCTCGCACATGCTTGTCTGAACACTAGGAAGGCAGAATCCAACACCATTTAAGCAGGGCAAGTTAATTCTCCCTTTCTCACAAGGTCGGAGATCCCCTCCTCATACAGCAGTGGGTACAGGACCAAAGTTGTATTTCAGCGCATCAGCGGCAGGGCCAGTTTCCTGTGTGGGGACTGTCAGCCAGTGGGACCGAGGACCAGCCACTGTAAATATCAGTTTTATGCCCTCCGCAGTCCACATTAGGGCACTGTTTGCTAAGTGTAGCTTCTCCTCATCCAAGACTGATTTCTCCCTCTGCAAAACACACACATAAAAACACCAACGAACCCATTTCAGACATCCAAAGCATGAAGAGAGCTTCTAAAATTACCCTCATACTGTTTTGTATAGATTACTTGATCAGCATGGATATGTTTTGTTGTCTTACATCAAACTTTTCAAGATCTTTATGAAGCCAGCTTATAATTAAAAAGCTTTATGAGAGCAGGGAGATTGCAAGTTGATTGATAGATTGTACTCTATGCTGCTTAACACTTTTCAATATCAGCTTCAGTATTTTATAGTATTCTTTGAAGTTCATGTCCCTCAGTAATTTGTGCTGGATCATTGCACCTTCTTCTACTCATAGATATTTACATTTGCCTTCCAACTCAAGAACCTTTGCCAGAAAGATGTTTTCACATTTTTTTTACGTTTTCCATTAAGGAAAATACTCTTGATTTTGCTGTTATGGGGAAAACATTAATGGTCTCAGGTTACTGATGTGAAAGTAATATTCTGATGGATTTAGCTTTGTGATTTGGATAGTCATATATTCGCCTGATGCTTCCCCAAAAGGAATTTTTAACTAACTTTGGAACCTGCCACTTCCTAAAGTGCCCCACAAGGAGGAGAGGCGTGGTATATATTGCGTTCCTGATGATGGAAGTGCTGCTGCTGGCATGGGACCAGGCGACAGCAGTGCCGTACCAAACTACAACTGTACCCTGTGCGACTTGTGAACCTGGTGCCCCCACTATGACATCAGACTTTTATCAGTTGCGTATTTTATTTATTTAAAAGCATTTCTATGCCGCTTATCAAAGTGGCTTACAAAATAATATTCATGACAATAAATTGAATGACATCTGCGTGAAAGGAGTGGGTTTCAGGTGCACTAACTGCAGGGCCGAGGCAGTGCTCCTCTTGCAGCCAAGCAGGGGGCAGAGCTCTTCTTGCAACGTGGGGGGGAGGGTCCCTCTTGCAACCGAGAGGTGGACAGTGCTCTTCTTGCTTCAGTTGGGGCAGAGCTCACAAACAGATGCCCTGCCTCCTTACCTCCCACTAACTACCAGGGGTCCAGGGACTGGCTGCTCTACTGCCCATCAGTCCTGAACAGAAGGAGCTTATGCTGCGGATCCACAAATTGCATTACTGGGACTTCAATGCCGGCAGTGCAAGAGCATTCTAAATGCATTCTTGCAGCCCAGTATGTCTTGATCTCGAGATTTGCATCAAGACAGTATATGAAAGATGTTAAATAAATAAATAAAATAAATAAATAAGACATGCTAGGCCGCAAGGATGTATTTAGAACAGGCTTGCACTTCCAGCACTGAAGCCTCAGTACAGCAGTGGTTCTCAAACATTTTCCCGTCAGGATATACCTGATAGATGATGCTCGTATATGTGACACATCACACATGTGACCCTCACAGACCTTTGGACTGACATAGTATAGTAGTTAAATCTAAACATGTTCTGCATCCACAAAATCCCTGCAATGGGTGCAGATCAAAACTAGGACACTTCTCCATTGAAGTAAGCATGCCAAAAATATTCTGATACACACGTCATTTGAGTATCAGCAACATAACTCTTCCCACTACCAGGTAGATTGTGAAAGCACATAAAACCTGAAAAAATCACCACTTACATATATAGCCAATGTGACATACCATAGTAGCTCTTATTCCTATGATTCAAACAGCTAGAACCCTACCAAAGAATAGGCAGCACTACAAATATTACATTGCGCCATAGAACACTAATATATCTACTGGTAAAATAGAACGAGTGGGACTCTACAGATCACTACAGAAACTACACACTAATGCCACCACACCTTGGTCACATGAAAAACAGCAACTGAATGTGCCTGTACAGCGAAGGTTTTTTTATTTTGTTTGATGCATGAGAAATGCATGAGTAATGCATGAGAAATTTCTTTTCCAGGAGGTGAAACATGCCAAGTTACCAAGTCTGTATCAACACCAACTAGCCTTGAATGAAGTATTTATAAGTTCATTCATGATTCTCTGTTTAATATAAAATGATTCTTTCTTAACTGCTGTTTTCCAAAGGGTAGTTGGCTGATAAACATTTGTCAGGTTAATTTTTTATGATGTCGGTTTACATATATATTATATATACTATACATTTCTTAACATTTAAATTGTGACTGAAAACACTATGAAATCAATTGTGATTAATCAAGTGATTAAACTTTTTAATCACATCAGCAATTTCAATCAACATTTTTCATTAATGCCCACCTCTGATAGAAACAAATAACCCTTAACTAGAGTAGCATGGATTTGTCCCGTAATTAAATGGAAAATGGAGTTTTTGGATCTCTGCCTTGCTTAGCTTAAAAGGAATGAGCATACTGTATATATTTACTTATTCCATGAAACAGGATAATCAACTGTAAACAATTTATTTGGTAGTTGTGAATACTGAATGTAGTGTTTTAGAATTACCACTAACTGCCTTAATAAATGTAAGTCATGGGATCTCCATCCTGATGAAATGAATTCCTTTGTCCACCCAGAGCTCATATCCTTCAAGGATTCATACCACCAACGCCATGACTCTCTAGTCGGGACTCATGTCTGACTTCTCTTAGTAGTGGGAACGGGACAGGCACATAACTATATATGTTGTTCAGTTTAATGATCTCCACATATTGCTTAGCAGTCCTCTTACTACAAACCCTGAAAGCATCAACATTTTATTGGGTGTCTCAAGCTCACGTTTCATAGATTTGGAAGCAGAACTGGACAATCAATCTGCAGCGGATAGGGGAGGTAAAGAGGATGGAGGGAGAGCAAACATATCTTTTTGACTTTCCACTTTGAATTCCTATTATCAACTCATTAAAATTAATGACTGATCACTGCACAGTGTCCATGAACACAGAGCATGCCTTCTTTTGCCAGATAAGCTTGAAGAAATCCATTACGATATGCCATGCACAAACCACCCTGAAATCTGGCCCCATGCCCAACCTTGCAGCAGAATGTTTATAAGATTATTACAGTTTGTGAGTTGATAGCATGTTCTTGCAATTCATTATAGTTATAAAGCATTTTTAAGTTTTGAGCAATACAGTAAAGTGATTTAATAATCTCCTAATCTTATACACAACTTCCTCCAAAATTTTCTTCAACTGCACCTCATAAATTTCACTTTACTGTATACGTACTGGAGAAACTCTAAAAATAAACACTTCCTAGGAATTTCATGTGATCCATTCAGTTTGTAGATTTAACTGGGAAGCATAGCAAATTGTAATGTGACCTCCACAATGCAAACATCTGGGATTAAGTTCATTGCCAAAGATAATAACTGATGTTATTTATTTTTTATTTATACTAGTTACATCACCCTAAAGATTTTGGAGGAGCTGAAGAAAAAAGAGGAGGAAATAAAAATAATGCCAGCAAAATTTCTGCTGTTGTTTTGAAATGTAATTTAATAGCAAAAGAATTATAAGTTCCCATTGCCTCTCCATATAATTTGCTCACTAAGGCTGAATAACTGAGAAAGGAAAACAAGTGTCTGGTAATAAAACTCAAGAATAAATTACTTCCTTTCAAAGGTCCAGATGTAATGAGCGTTTTTCTCACGCACATGAAATGAGAGAAACCTTTTAGCGCATCTGACCCAATGTAGTGTATGGAAAATTGTTTTAACTGTCCATATAGGAAATATAATTTCCCCTTTTTAAATATATAAAAATGTTCTTTTTTTTCTTTTCAGATCCTCAATTGGATGTAAAAAAAAAAGGTTTCCATGAACAAAGAGAGCAGGAGAGCCACACTACTGGTAGACGGAGCTTTACTGAAATGTCAAAGGTCAGCCCTACACATGTTTCGGCAAAGCCTTCTTCAGGGGACTGTGACCTTAAAGACATAACATACAAACAAAACAAATCCATTGAAATTAAAAACATGCTGTAAAAACATATATAGTAGCAGTCAAATAGACCCATAGACAAGAATAAATAAATAAATCCCAACAATAAAATACAATACCAAAAAAATTTGAATCTTAAAACTTAAGAGCCTAATCATGAATAAATACTAAATGAATAGATGAATGGGGGGGGGGGGGGAATATGGTTAAGACATCATCACAACATGATAAGAAGAGTTATAAGATTAAAAATACAAGGTTAAAAATACAATGTATGAATTGATATCTGGGGGAAGGTAACTGGGGGACAAGTTAGAAAGTCACCCACCGTGGAGACATGCAAAGGCATAATTAAATACTCATAGACTATGTTAGATATAAATACAACAGTCCAGACAGAATTTATGAAATTGTATATAGCAACAGGAAAGGAAGCCATCCACCATAGGGCACCTTATAAAATGAACATAGGAGCACACTCACCACTGGAATGACACTAACTCAATTGGATGGAGAATATATACTGTTATATGCACTAAAAAGATAACACAGGTCTGCAAAAATTTTTTTTTCGAGAGCTGTTTTCATTATTCCATGTAATCTTTATGTTTTTTGGTGTGCTGAATCCAAAAATGACCTCCATTTTGTCATAGGACATCACGTTTCCTGACAATTTAGGTTGTTGTGTTGTTGTTAAATGCCGTCGAGTCGGAGTCGACTCATGGCGACCCTCTGGATAGCTATCCTAAATTGTGTTCGGTCTTCAGTCAGGCGGCTCATTCTTGACAGACTGGTACCCGTAGCTGCTGTTATTGTATCGATCCATCTCATTGCTGGCCTTCCTCTTTTGCGTTGACCTTCTATCTTGCCAAGCATGATGTCTTTCTCTAATGATCTCTCTCTTCGCATGATGTGTCCAAAGTATGAAAGTCGAAGTCTTGTCATCTGAGCTTCTAAAGAAAGCTTAGGTTTGATCTCCTCTAGTACCGACTGGTTTGTTCTTCGGGCAGTCCATGGTATACATAGTATTCGCCGCCAGCACCATAATTCAAAGGCATCAATTTTCTTCCTGTCTTTTTCACTGTCCAGCTTTCACATCCATATGATGTTATTGAAAATACCATGGCTTGAACAAGTCAAATCTTTGTATGGAGAGAGACATCTCTGCTCTTGAGAATCTTATCTAGGTCTTTCATAGCCATTCTGCCAAGAGAAATGCGTCATTTGATTTCTTGACTGCTAGTTGCTTCTTTATTGATAGTTGATCCAAGTAGGTTAAAGTTGTTCACAATTTCAATTTCTTCTCCTTCAACGATGAACCTGTTGATTATGCCAGTTGTCATGATCTTTGTCTTCTTTACATTAAGGTGCAGGCCCATTTTGAGACTATGTTCTTTGATTGTGAGAAGCAAATGTTTCAGATCATCTTCACTTTCAGCCAGTAATGTAGTATCATCAGCATAGAGAAGGTTGTTGATGAGTCTTCCACCAATCTCCACACCTCTGTTGTCTTCATACAATCCTGCTTCTCTGATGATTTGTTCTGCATATAAATTAAACAGGTAGGGGGAAAGTATGCAGCCTTGTCTTATACCTTTGCTTACTTTAAACCATTCTGTTTCTCCTTGTTCCGTTCGAACTGTTACTTCTTGATTAATGTACAAATTGCGCAAGAGAATGATCAGGTGTTCTGGTATACCCATGCTTCTTAATGTGGCCCAGAGTTTCTCATGGTTTACACAGTCAAAAGCCTTGCTATAGTCGATAAAGCACAAATAGATATCCTTTTGGTATTCTTTAGTCTTTTCAAGGATCCATCTCACATCCGCAATGATGTCTCTCGTTCCTCGCCCTTTCCTGAACCCTGCTTGCACTTCAGGTAGTTCTTGTTCCAGGTATGGTTGTAGTCTCTTTTGAATAATCTTCAGTAGAATCTTGCTGGCATGTGGGATCAGAGCGATTGTTCGATAATTTCCACAGTCAGTTGGATCACCTTTCTTTAGTATTGGTATAAATACAGATCTTTTCCAGTCAGTTGGCCATGATGTTGTCTTCCAAATTTCTTGGCAGAGCCTTGTAAGTATGATAACAGCTGCATCAGATTGCTGCAATACTTCTATAGGAATGCCATCAATGCCTGGTGCTTTGTTCTTTGATAAGGCTTTCAATGCTGCTTCAACTTCTTCTTTCATCACCAATGGTTCCCGATCATAAGGTACAGGTTGAAACAGCTGTTGGTCCACTTGATCTTTATCATATAAAAACTCTGTATATTCCTTCCACCTTTTCTTGATCTTCTCAGCATCATTCAACATAGAACCTTGAGCATCTTGTAACATTCCAATTCGAGGCTGGAACTTTTTCTTTAACTCTCATAGCTTTAGGAAAGCCGATCTTGTTCTTCCTCTAATAGTTTCTGCTTCTTTTTCCTTGCATGCGTCGTTGTAGTACTTCTCCTTGTCCTGTCTTGCTGCACATTGGAAATCTCTGTTGAGTTCTGTGATTGTCTTTCTTTCTCCTCTGGCTTTAGCTTCTCTGCGTTTCTGGGCAATTTTCAGAGTTTTTTCAGTCATCCATTTTGGCCATTTTTGCTTTTTCACCTTTTGTAGAGACTTCTCGCTTTCTTCCAACACAACCTTCTTGATGTCATTCCATAACTCTTCCGGAGCTCTGTCATTTGTATCGAAAGCAGCAAATCGATTTTGCAGGCAGTCTTTAAATTCCAGTGGTATATTCTCAAGGTCAAATTTTGCAGCATTCATGAGTGGTTTGCTCTTTTTCAACTTTAGCTTGAGTTTGCATACTAGTAGTTGATGATCTGTACCACAGTCAGCTCCAGGTTTTGTCTTGGTTGATGTTATAGAGCTTTTCCATCATTGACTTCCACAGATGTAGTCAATTTGATTTTTATACAATCCATTGGGTGAAGTCCATGTGTACAGTCGCCGCTTGTGTTGCTGGAAGAAGGTGTTTGAGATGAATAGATCATTGGTCTTGCAGAATTCTATCAGTCTTTCTCCAGCTTCATTTCTGTTGCCAAGTCCATATTTTCCAACTACTTTGCCGCCTTCTTTGTTGCCAACCTTTGCATTCCAGTCACCCATGACTATCAGGATATCCTGTTTGCATGTTCTGTCAATTTCAGCTTGTACTTGTTCATAGAACTCATCAATTTCATTCTCATCTGCAGCTGTTGTTGGGGCATATACTTGAATTATAGTTGTGTTGATAGGCAATCCTCGTAGACGAATAGAGATTAAGTGTTCGCTGACTGCATTGTATTTCATTACAGTTCTTGCAAATTTCTTCTTTATTATAAATGCAACACCATTTCTTCTTTGTCTTTCATTTCCAGCATAGTAGACCATGTGATCATCTGATGCAAAGTGCCCGATGCCAGTCCATTTCAGTTCGCTGACACCCAACAGATCAAGTTGTACACGTTCCATTTCATTCTTGACCACCTCCAACTTCCCTTGGTTTATGCTTCGTACGTTCCATGTTCCAATGTGTAAGACATCTTTACAGCTTCTGACTCTCATTTCATGCGCAGCTACATCAGCAGTCAGACTTCCCGAGGGCTTTGATCCAACCACATCATTAATGCTGGCTTTACTCTGAAAAGTCTTCAGCTCTTCCCCAGTAGCTTGTTGACCTGGGGGTCTCATCTTCCAGCACCATAGCACAATTTGTTTTGTTGTAACTATCCATTGGGTTTTCATGGCAAGATACAGAAGTAGTTTGCCGGGCCTTTCTTCCGCGCAGTTTAAGTTTGGTGTTGTTGCCGTTGTCACAAAAATGTGATCCTCCGCCGTCAACACTATCCCATTCTGCTGCTGCCCAGATGGGTGGTTTGTCTTGGTCTGGCACCTCAGCTGAGACTTGTCCATCTTGGGAGACCCTGCCAGTAGTTAAACTACCGATAGTTTAGCTCTCAGCATCACTGATGCACGCAAGCCCTCACAGCACGACAAGCTTTAGGTAACTATGTTAAATAAGGCAATACCTCAAAATAAATGGAAATAGACATAAAATTAAAGTTTTATTACAATATTTTCATGAAAATCCTTTTTTGAACTGAAATGAGCTCACCTACACACACTAAACTTGATTCTTCTTCCTTGTGAGGCTCCTCTTGGTGCATTTACGCTTGTGAGTAGCATCTGGAATGTCTCTCTGAAGCATCCAACAGTAGTCTGCCATCATTGTAATGCTCCATTTTCCCTGGTATCTCCTTTCCATCTCTTTAATATCTTGGTGGAATCGTTCACCTTGTTCCTCACTCACAGCTCCCAAATTTTCAGGAAAGTAGTCAAGGTGGGACTGGAGGAATTGCACTTTCAAACTCATCAGGCAACCTAAAACTTGAAATGCTTTCAGCATTCGTCCGATGATCTTTTTGTAGTGAGGATCTTTGTTATTGCCTAAAAGGTTCTGTACGACTTCTTTAAATGGGGATCTTCTTTTTGAGGATCCATCTTGGTTTTGACATACTCTTGATCAACTATAAGCCTTCTAATGTCTGGTCCGACGAACACACCTTCCTTCAATTTTGCCTCCGACAGGCCTGGAAACTTGGTGACCAAGTATTTGAAGCATTCTCCATCTCTTGGAAGTGATTTTACAAATTGCTTCATCAATCCCAATTTTGTGTGGAGAGGTGGTAGAAGAACTTTATGGGAAGGTACCAAAGTTTCTCGGAGGACATTTTTTTCACCGACTGTTAGCACCCTCGGCTGCCAACTCTTCTTGGTCCAGTGATTTTGTCGGTCTCGACTGTCCCCTAGACACAGAAAACAAGGATATTTGGTATACCCAGCTTGTTGTCCGAGCAGCATGCACAAGACCTTCACGTCCCCACACACTTGCCAACCATGGTCTTCATATTTAAGTTTACGAAGAATCAATTCCAAGTTCTCGTAGGTTTCCTTCAAGTGTATGGAATGACCTACAGGTATGGAAGCGTAAAAACCGTTGTGGATTAAAACTGCTTTGAGACTTCTTTTTTGAAGAATCTATAAAAAGACACCATTGCTCTGAATCATATTGGATTTTAAATTGACCCATCAGACCTTCGACATCGATGCAATAAACCAACTTGTCTTCCTGGGCGAAGTAAGGAACGAACTCCTTTTCACGATGTCTGAACCATGAAGATGACACTCCTGGCAACAATAAATTCCTGCTTTTCAGCCTTGATCCAAGTAACTCAGCGGCATCTTTGGGAAGATTCAAGTCTCTTACCAAATCATTTATCTCCTCCTGAGAAAACAATTTTGGTCTTGTATCATCTTCAAAGTCAGAACTTGATTCATCATCTGGTTCAGGTATGACTTCACCTTCATTGGAGCTAGGTATCTCTTCCAAGGTAGCAGGGGGCTTGGGTACTGGTATATCTGTGCCATGGGGGATTGGGTATTGAAGATTGGGGTATGAAATGGAATGCTTTCATTTGGAATTAAACCCTTTCACATCGCATGAACAAAAGTAACAGTCATCACTATGGTTCTTTTGCTCTCGCCATACCATAGGAATCCCATAACGGAAAGATTTTTTCTTACCCTTGAACCAGTTTCGGAGGTCCTCAACACACCATTTGCACACTTTATGAGGCGACCAGACTTTATCTTGATCTCCAATTTTTAGTCCAAAGTATGCAAAGTATACTTTTTTCACAAAGTCTGTAATATTCTGCTGTTGCTTCAACACTGTATATTCACCACAGATGAAACAGAAACTGTCTGGCGAATTAATACACTTTCGCAAAGACATAACATAACGGTTGAAGAATGACGAGCTAACACGAATTGCGATGAAAAAGTGTGAACAGCCTAGAACCAAGAACCTGATGATGATTCGTACACAATTGTGGCATGCAGGAGAGAGCAGCTCTGTGTCTGTACACGAGACGTCACAGTGCTGGCCATGCCCCCCTGCACTGACCGGAGCTGCTGCTATCTGCCCTGTGTCTCCCTCCCATTGGATTCTTCAGGAAAGATTAACCCCTTCTACCATTAGAAGCACGGACTTAAAACTTGCTTAGCTTATGTATATATTGCTGACCATGAGATTTACAGTGCTATATTTTTTTTACATAACTCGGACAACCCCTTTAAGGTTTTTTTGGCATTTTATATCTTAAATGCACTTATGTGAATTAATTAATAGTAATTTGAAAAAATTTGATAAATTTGAAGACAATTTTGCATGTTGTGGCAAATCATGACGTCTTGGAGTTTTTTCAATATTTTATTTGTTTTCAGCACACCAAAATACATGGAAATTAGATGAAAATAATCAAACAGCTTTTTAGTCGCAGACCTGTGTAATAAATAGATAGTCACCTAAAAGTAATTAAAAAAAAAGAATAGCATACCAAACAAAAAAAGGAATGGGGAAACTCAATTAAAATTGGCAAGGACCAAGAGGTGTAACAAAAAGCCCATATATGTTATTCAATAGTCTATCATCATGTGCTTGAAATTCATAGTACTCTAAACTAAAAGAAAAATGCCATCAGAGGCACGAAGGAAGCAAAGAAGAGAGAGGAAAGACCAGCCATAAATCGCTATATAAAGTAAAATAGTGTTAATATGTATCAGTAGAAGGCATGGTGTACTGAAAAGACCATACCATACTAGCTAGAGGAAACACCACTAAAGCACAGGAGAAAGCAAGGGAGAAAGACTAGCCACAATAGCCTAGTGGTTAAAGCAACTGTCTAGTACATAGATGATCAAGGATTCAATTCCCACTGGCACCCCTTGGGCAACTTCCATTGCTTCCAAAGAAAAGGCCTGGCAAACTATTTCCTCTAGTATGTTGGCACTAAAAAGAAAAAAAAAAACATATGGAAAAAACTTTTTAAAATTGCTTCTGCTGATATCTATACATACCCCAGCCAATGGTTCAATTTCCCTCTCCTGATCACCCACTGACATTGATCAGACACTCAACATCTCTCCCAGCATCCTATCATCCTGACATATCCCCTGTATCTGAAACTCCGGACACATCCCACAATATTCAATCCCCCACTGAATCCCTGCACCCAGTCACTATCTTCAGCATCAAGAATGGCTCCCTGACGGACCCCTCACTCCCATGCCACACACAACCCCAGCTCTTTCAGGATTCCCTTGTGTCCAGTGATGATTCCTAGTCACTCCTGTTCAGCTAATCCCAGGTTCCAAAATGGTCACCATACTACCGCTAGGGATCAGGCTGCCAAATAAAGACAAAATTCAATGCAATCTCAATGAAAGGATCCATCCCTGTTCAGAACTTTATAAGGATTCACCTTTCCTATGAAAGTGCAGTGAATAAATTAATATATTCGATGGGCTCTTAAGTACTGGCACTTAGTATTCATTTAAGGGGTCATTCCAGAACACAAATAAGGGTTTGTATGTCCGGTGGGGACATTTATGTGTGGAAAACATCCCCAACCTTATTCTGAAACACTGGGGATCTCAGAACGTGGGCAGGAGAGGGTGGAACAGGGGTGTGGTCTTCCTCGGAGACGTAGAAAGCGTATTCAGGAAAGACTTGTCTACATATTAAGTGTTTCCTGGAAATGTCCACATTATTCATGCTGAAATAAGGCTAGGACTTAGAAAAAATTCTGCTCTTCTCTGCAATGCAGCCCATACTGAGGAGTGGTTGTAACAAGTATGTCATAAACTGCTGTGACTGCAGTCTGGAAAAAAACACAAGATGCAGCTTAAGGTACAGGGAGCAGAGGTGAGGGAATGTTGAAAGGTAGAGCCACATTAAGGAATACCTTCATAGAACTATTCAAAAGAGCAATAGTGGTTATTCAGACTATACACTAATCTGCTGTTTGTGCTAAAGGAGCCAATCTATGGGACCCTAACAATTCCCATTTCAGAAAAATGGGACTTCTGAAGCAGGAATAGTATGGGAGTGAGCAGGGAAAGGATTCTGTTTTGAGCAAGAAACAGAGATGATATTTGTAGTCCTGGTACCCCATGCGATTATGTGATGTCATAACTGTCATGTGTAGGTCCAGGGCATCATTTTTGGCAGAATCGTGTTTTTGTGACAGAAAGTGAGAGTGTTTATGTGTCTGTGTGTGTGTGATTTGAGGGGTGCATGGGGCAATCTGGTGGGCTCACCTGCAATTCAGGAGGGACACAAAAGCCTGGTCAGAAACTGGATAATATGTATGACTACAGCATCACCACGTGCCAGTGTGATTGGGCAATCAAACTCAGAGACGGCTCACTATACTTACATGTCAAACATAATCCCTGTTAATAATAAAGCACCCTCAGAATAAGAAACATAGAAACATGACGACATGGCCTATCTAGTCTGTCCTTCATATCAACCACTATAACAGTCCCCTTTTTTTCTTTAGAGATTCTCTGTGTTTGTCCAATGCTTCTTTGAATTCAGATACCGTCCTCATCTCTACCACTTCCACTGAAAGACTATTCCATGGATCCACCACTCTTTCCATAAAGAAATATTTCCGCATATCACTCCTGAATCTATCCCCTTTCACCCTCATCCCATGTCTCCTCGTAGCAGAGCTTGCTTTCAATAGAAAGAGGCTCTCCTCCTGTGCATTTATCCCACAGAGGTATTTAAACACGTCAGTCATATTACCCCTATCACGCCTTTCCTCTAAGGTGTACATATTAAGATCGTTAAGTCTGTTCTCATATGCTTTATAATGAAGACCACTAACCATTTTAGTAGCCACCCTCTGTGCTGACTCCATCCTGTTTATATCCTTTTGAAGGTGCGATCTCCAGAATTGCACACAATACTCCAAATGAGGTTGCACCAAAGACTTATACAGAGGCACTATCACCTCCTTTCTTCTGCTGGCCATTCCTCTCCATATGCACCCAAGTATTCTTCTAGCTTTTGCTGTTGCCTTTTCTACCTGTTTAGCTACTTTAAGATCATCAGACACAATCATGCCTAGGACCCGTTCTTCTTTAATGGACAAAAGTACTTCACCTCCTATACTATATTGCTCCCATGGATTGCTGCAGCCCAAATTAAATCTCAACTGCCAAATTCTAGACCATTCTTCAAGCTTAGTTAGATCCCTCCTCATGTTATCTATACCTTCCTGGGTGCTACTCTATTACAGATTTTGGTATCATCTGCAAAGAAGCAAACCTTACCCAACAGCCCTTCCGTTATATCACTAACAAAGATATTAAAAAGAATAGGACCAAGGACAGATTTCTGGGGCACACCACTGGTAATCTCCTTCTCCTCAGAGTGAGCTCCATTTACTTGTACCCTTTGTTGCCTCCCACTCAACCAATTTCTAACCTAAGCAGTAACTTTAGGGTCCATCCCTAGGGTGATCCATTTGCTTTATAAGTCGCCTGTGAGGAACAGTGTCAAAGGCTTTACTGAAATCTAAATACACCACATCTAGGGCTCTCCCTTAGTCCATCTCCCTGGTCACCCAGTCAAAGAAATCAATCAGATTTGTCTGACAAGACCTGCCTCTGGTGAATCCATGCTGCCTCAGATCCTGTAATCTGCTGGACTCCAGAAACCTCACTATTTTCTCTTTTAGCAGTAATTTACTCAGCACTGAAGTTAAACTAACCGGCCTATAGTTTTCAACCACATCCTAACTTCTGCATTTGTGTAAAGGCACCACATGAGCCTCTCTCCAGTCCTTTGGCACCATTCCCGGCTCCAACGAGGCATTGAAAAGGTCAGTTAGTGGAGCTGCTAAAACGTCCCCAAGTTCCCTCAGTATTTTAGGGTGTATCCCATCCAAACCCATCACTTTGTCTACTTTAAGTTTAGCTAGTTTCACACAAACACAATCTTCTGAAAACTGTTGAAGATGCCTCTCACGTCTGTTCTTGTTTGTGGGTGTTTTCTGAGGTCCTGATCCTGGTTCTTCATCTGTGAATACAGAACAGAAATATTTGTTAAACAATTCTGCTTTATCCTCATCAGCTTCTACATATTCCTCCCCTTCACCCTTGAATTTGACAATGCCACTTTTGCCCTTCCTCTTCTCACTAACATATCTGAAAAATGTCTTATCTCCTCATTTTACTGCATTGGTTATTTCCTCCTCTTTTTGAATTTTTGCTTTCCTGACTACTTTGCTAGCTTCTCAAAGTTTTTCCAAATATAGATGCCTGTCTTCCTCTCTCTGTGATCTCTGGTATTTCATGAAGGCCTCCCTCTTTTTATTCACCTTTTAAGCTACTTCTTTTGAAAACCATAGTGTTCTCGCTTTTCCTTTTACCTTTATTTACCATTTTAACAAAATATCCCCTTTTAGTTTTGTCCACTAATAACTCCCTGAGGTATTGGCCCATCTTGGCAAAGTTAGTTTTCCTAAAGTCTAAGACCCTCACTTTTGAATGGATTTTAACAGCCCTAGTTCTAATACTGAACCACACCATCTGGTGATCACTGGATGCAAAATGATCTCCCACTATAACATTAGAAACACTTTCACCATTGGTAAGAAACAAGTCCAGTATGGCCCCATCACATGTGGGTTCTGTTACCAGTTGCCTGAGTAGCTCTGCCTGTAGAGAATCCAGAATCTCCTTATTTCTAGATGATACTGCAGCAGGAATGTGCCAATCAACTTCTGGCATATTGAAATCTCTTATCAGTAGCACTTCCCCTTTCCTAGCAATGCTGCATATGTCTTCAATTAACTCTCCGTCCACCTCTTCCTCCTATGAGGGAGGTCTATGTATCACACCAATGCAAATAGATTTCTCTTTCCCTCTTTCTAGAGTAACCCACAATGACTCCTCTCTCCTTTTTAAGCTCTGTATTTCCAAAGCTTTAATATTATTTTTTTACATGTAGTGCCACTCTTCCTCCCCTTCTTCCTACCCTGTCCTTTCTGAATAAAGTATAGCCTGGTATAGTTACATCCCAGTCATGGTTTTCTGTGAACCATGTTTTTGTAACTGTCACTAAATCCAAGTCAGCCTCTCCCATTAAAGCTTCGACATCTGGGATCTTATTTCCCATGCTATGAGCATTTATACATACCCCTTTCCATATTTTTTCCCTTTTACCCATTTCCATAAAGGTTTTTAATGTTTCACTTACCTGAGGGCTTTGTTCACTCATCCCCAATGAATCTAGTTTAAAGCCCGCTTCAGTAGATTAGCCAGTCTGCTACTGAAGACATGTCGACCTTTCTTAGACAGATGGATGCCATCTCTGTTTTGCAACTCTTGGAACAGCATCCCATGGTTCAGGAAACCAAAATGCTCTCAATGACACTATCCACGCAGCCCTGCATTAGTGCTGTTTGCATTCAACAGTGCAAACAGCACTAATGCATGCCCATAATGCACTTTTGTTGGGACCAATGGTGTTGCTGTTGAGCATGTATCATGTTGTTTGCACTGCTGAATGCCCTTATTCCGAGGGTCCTTATTTGTAGGGATATGTTTTGACATTTAGCCATAGGCTGATTCCTTTTGGATTATTTTATATAGGGTACTCTAATTAGATCAGATATTGTTGGTAGTGTGATAGGGCAGCCATACATCCACTGTGCCTGGCACTGAGAGACACAACTGATTGTCCCATGTGGTCTACATCCCTACCCAGGCCAGGATCACTGAGAGCTGCGAGACTGGAGATATATCTGGAGTCTGGCTACTTGGTGTGATGGCACAGGGATCTCTCCTTCCACACAGCCCTGATCAGAGGAGCAGTGCCACAAAGCTGGAAAGGCAGAAAGGGTTGCCCCATAGGTAGCGGATGTATGCAGACTAATATGTGAGTCCAAAGGAAGCACTCTTCCTTGCGAGTCCAGCCAAGGTACTACAAAGAGCAAGGAGCCACACACACCTTCTCAACATGGAAACAAACTTTATTATAAATCCAACATTAGCAGTGCTTCGGCCACTTGTGCCTTCCTCAGGGGGTATATAAAACAGAAAATCTCCAACATAAACAAACAAAAAGAAAATATACATAAGTCAATAAAATAAAACAATAATAAAAATGTACATTAAAATTATATAAAAAGAATCATAAATAAGACTTTATAGTAAAATTTGTACTTTGCTACAGTAAAAAGGCAAACATTTTAAAATTGTAACTTGAGAATTCCCTTAACAAATCAAGATCAATCACTTTGCTGAAACTTTAAGGCCATAAAGAAGTGAAAAATCCAACAGGGGATTCAAGTTAAAAGTGAACAATAATGTTGGCAATATGAATGAAACACATCCCAAACACAAAAAGAGGGACTTGTGAAAGAACACAAAAGGATATTGTGTATTTGAAACAACAGAACTCACTGAACTACAAGATTGTGTTCAGGAGAAATTAAAGAGTATACCTATTAGGTGTCAATGGGAGAAAAACAAACAGTCATAAATGTATGAAAACCATGTAATAGTCTAAATTATATAAAAAAGGCAATGTACAGGGAGAACAGTCAACAAGAGAGTCCATTCTTGTGAGCAGCCTTACCGCACCAAGCATCTATCGCTCAGTGAAGCAAATGCTGGGCTGAATATATCCACCATTTAAAGAGCTCATTTTGGTGCCAAAAAAAGGCATGTAACCCTGCAAAAGGCTATTGCAAATTCCTTTAAGAAATACATCCAATGAACCTGGATAGAACTTTTGTATGAAGAAAAAATTCAAACCATGTCTCTCCATAATTTAAACTGTTGGGAACGAGACAAATAAAAAATAATGTATATTTAAAACAAGAGTCCAGTCGTGGTGGCAATACCTCACCTTTAACAGCTTCTCATGCCGTGTGTGGCTGACTGCCATACTACTACTGTCTTGCTGTCACCATGCTCTTTCATATGTTTGCTTGAACAGAAATGTAAAGAGTCAGAGGGTTGAAACAACAACCTAAATAAAACAGTTGCAAATCATATTTAATAAATGCCATACTACCTATTGAACAAAATCATTGTTATAATAGCTTAATGATGCCGCCATTTAAAAAATGTGAAACCAAAATGCTATAATAAATTGTCACGAGGGTCATGTTTCTTAGAGACTTGTCATGAGGTAGACAGCACTGAGCCTGAAATAATAAAGGGAAATGTAAAAGAAGAGCTTACCTCACAGCCACATGTGCAGTTGACACATTCAGGTTGCAGGAAAGCAGGGAATGGAGAAACAAACTTTCCTCATGGCATTAGTGACGCAGTAAAAATTCAGAGTTCCAATCAGGCTCACCTGAGGGAAGAGTCACGTTCTACGTCTAACAAGCAGGGAAATAAAACCAGGTGGGAAATCCCACAAGAGGAGATCAGGGAGATCAGGGGAGATCGGAGAGAGAGGGAGAGCATGGAGCTCAGGAGTTGGAGGCAAGGGAGTCAGTCTCAGAAGGGAGTAGAGACAAGGACTCCGGAGCAAACAGAGAGACACGCTGTCTTGGAGAACCAGGGCCGAAGAGAAGCAGGCTGTTGAACCCGAGAGGGCTAGGAAGAGCAGTGCCAAAGACTTCCAAGCCAGAGGGGTCCTCGTGCAGAGGAAAACAGCCAAGCAGGCAGAGAGCAAAGGTCACACCCAGGAAAGCTCACTGAGACCAGGAAGTGAAGTCAGCTCAGCTAAGCCCAGTGTCTGGTACTCACAGAGAAAGGCAGTTTGCACCCCGGAGAAGAAGCCTTGGCTAGAGGGGGAAGGGCTGGAAACAATCTTCACCCAGAAGAAAGATAAGTACCCTCTCTTCTATAAAGGGAAAGAAGTGGGTCCTTGTATAAAAAGCCAAGCTTACAGGGTGTTAGAAAACCCCTATTGGAATAGGTGGTGGGAAGAAACCCCAAGCACAGCTCCTTGTATATCTGACTGTACAAAGCAGTCTCCTCTCCCAGAAGCTGAGGTCTCCCGAGGGCAAGGTTCTGAAAACAGTGATACAGAAACATGGTGCCCATATACAGGACCAGGTCCTGAGGTTATGCAGTGGGAAAGTTCAAACCCAGAGGTCATTCCAGAACCGATGGAGTGTGCTTTATGCATTTCAGATGAGATAGAATCTCTTTGTTAAAAAGAAGCAAGAAGAAGCATAAGTATTGTTTGGAAGAAACTTTTATTTACCTGTGAAGCAACAGTTTATTTTGTGTTATCCTCGTTTGATGTATTCAGAAGGCAATCCTCAAGGGAAGGGGAATAAAGCCCAGCTTTAATTTACACTTTGGACACGACTACAGAGTATTCCTTTAACAACCCAGGCTATACCCCATGTCTAGGTGGGCGCCTAAGGCGGGTATAGTCTCACGGACTTCATGCTTAAACTCACTATGGTTCTCACAGTGTCTAAAGTAATTGTAAGGCCGCGGGGCAGGGTCCCCGACGGCTGATGGTAAACGAGCACACGCCCCGGTGTGGGGACCCTGCGAGCGGCCAGCGGCGTCGGCAGAGCAACATGGGGGTATTTTTTAAACCCATTGGCTCTCCTATGAGTGACAGTCTGGAGAGCCAATGGGCGGAAGGGAGGCCGGGGCAGCGTGCAGAGGAGCGAGTGGCGCCCGGTCTTTCGGCACTCGGGCAGCAAGCGAGGAAGAGGTGTCATGCCTCTGGCTTACCACCCTCCCGCCCTGTATGGGAGGGGATGGTGGGTAGGAGTGGGGTGTTGCAGCTGGTGGAGGGGGCGAGATCCCGGAGGTTTCCGGGGTCCGGAGCCTTAAATGATAATTGGGGCGGGGGTCAGTTGCCGGCTTTTGCTAATAATATAGTGAGGCCAGGGAAAAGGGGGGACAGAGGTTTGCCACTGGCTCAGCCATGGCGGAAGTGGAACGGGGTCACCTTGCTAGTAGCACAGCTGGTGAAGGCCCGTTTCGCTGGTTGGGTTATTACAAAGGTTATGTTAAAAAGAAATGTTCTGGAACGTGATGTAAGTTAATAAAGCTGCGACCAGTTAATTCCCAATTCGTGTCTGTTGTATTCTGTGGTGAAGAAAGTGGGGAGGGGCAGTTAAGGGGGGTACTGGTGAGCTGAACACAAATATAACATTAAAAAAATTTATTGGCTCTCGTTTTGAAGATATTCCATGTAGTTCATTTTTGACGTTTCACCGTGTAAATTTATCCAGTAGGACATCAACAACATCCCAAATAAGCCTTGAATAATGTAATATTGCATCATATTGCATAATACCAGCATGCACACATCATCCAGAGTTGATTGCATCATTTTCTGATGCAATGCAATACTACTGCCAGACAGCTGCTGAAGCCATCTGACGTCAGAAGTGTACTATACGCAGTCGGAAAGGTTGAGCATTTAAAATATTTCAGACTGTGTGTGAGACAGTTTAAGCTACTGTTACATGTAACTTTTATTAATCATATAATTTTAGCCATTTAGGTACAATACAGAACAGTAATGCTGCGAAAGTGCGTTAATACCATTGACAATTTCTGCTACATTTGTGGGGAAGTGACATTTGCCAACCAGAAGAAAAGTATCACTTCTCAACTGAAGAAGGCATATCATCTTTACTTCGGATGCAAGATTAGTGACCAAGACAAGCCTTGGACCCCGCATATATGCTGTGCTACATGTACAACACAGTTTCACCGTGGTTGAATTGCAAAAGACCATCAATGCCGTTTGCAGTCCCCATGGTGTGGAGAGAGCCAAGCAACCACATAAATAACTGTTACTTCTGCTTGGTTCCTCCTCTTTCCAGTGGAATACCGAAGAAAAAGAAGTCAAGCATAGTCTACCCAAACATTCCGTCTGCATTGAGACCAGTTCCACATGGTGAGGGACTTCCTATTCCAGAACCTCCATCAGAATAGTC
The DNA here is from genome assembly GCA_033557465.1 of Ichthyophis bannanicus. Taxonomy (NCBI): domain Eukaryota; kingdom Metazoa; phylum Chordata; class Amphibia; order Gymnophiona; family Ichthyophiidae; genus Ichthyophis; species Ichthyophis bannanicus. The sequence goes on from CM066032.1 coordinate 527,172,331, forward strand.
TCTTGATTCATTTTATGAGGAAAAGGGTGAGCCAAGCTGTTCTTCTCCTGGTCCATCAGCATGCAGTGACCCAGATTTTCACTAGGATGCATTATCAACTCCACACAGAATAACACAGGAAGTACTAAATGACCTGGTTCGTGATTTGGACTTATCCAAGAACAAGGCAGAATTGCTAGGATCAAGACTCCAACAATGGAATCTTCTAGAAGAAGATGTCAACATTACTTCATATCGAAAGCACCACCAGCAGTTGGAGCCTTTCTTCAGAAAGGAAAGTAATATGATATTCTGTTCCGATATTGAAAGCCTCATGAATGCTTTAAAAATCACTCATGACCTACAAGACTGGAGACTGTTTATAGACTCTTCAAAACTGAGTCTGAAGGCTGTGCTTTTGAACAATGGAAACTGTCTTCCATCTATTCCAGTAGTGCATGCCGTCCGCATGAAAGAGACATACGATAACTTAAGGCATCTACTGACTTCCATTAACTATAACAAGTACAGCTGGCACCTCTGTGGTGACTTGAAGGTAGTTGCCCTTTTAATGGGACTGCAGCAGGGATATATACAATACATGTGTTTCTTATGTGAGTGGGATAGCCGAGCAAGGGATTGGCACTACTTGCGGAAGGAATGGAATTGCAGACAAAATGTAACAGTTGGAGAGAAGAATATCCAGCACCCAGCTCTGGTTGAGGCTCACAAAATCCTGCTACCACCCCTTCACATCAAACTAGGTTTGATGAAAAACTTTGTGAAAGCCATGGACCGCGCTTCGCCAACTTTCCGATACCTGCATGAAAAATTCCCTCGACTCACCGAAGCAAAGATTAAAGAGGGAGTTTTTGTGGGTCCTCAGATTCGAGAGCTCTTCAAAGATGACCGGTTCAACAACCTGCTGCAGGGTGATGCGAAACAAGCATGGAATGCTTTTCACCTAGTGTCAACAAACTTTCTCGGGAATGTTAGGGCAGAAAACTACAAGGAGCTAGTAGAAGACATGCTGATGCAGTATCAGAAACTTGGCTACAATATGTCTCTAAAGATCCATTTCCTTGATTCCCATCTCGATTTCTTTCCTGACAACTGTGGTATGGTTAGTGATGAACAGGGAGAACGTTTTCACCAGGATATCGCAACGATGGAGCAAAGATACCAGGGAAAATGGTCCACTACAATGCTGGCTGACTACTGCTGAACACTCTCCAGAGAAGCTCCCAAACAGCTGTACAAGAGACAGGCCAAAAAATCTAAGAAGTAGTCTATGACTTGTTTTTTTACAGGTATTAACCGAAGGCCTATTATATTTACTATTGACATTCATTTTGTGATGTAAACATTAATTCTTGTAGATTACAAAAAAATGAGCCAACTTTGCAATTTCACTGTCATATTCGTGTTCAGCATATAAAAATTGATAAGAAATGACTATTTTCATTTCAGTAAAATGACTTTTGTAAAAATTTCCTGACCAGTGTAATAGCCCGAGTACTTCTAAAACCCCAGATAAAAGAACCAGAAAACAAATCCAAAACCGTACCCTAAAAGTATATAAAAAATATATTAAAAAGTGTAGTCTGTGAGAAATCAGGTTATAGAACGACTGAAGGAAGAGAGGGTGAGGAGAGGGGGAGTAGGAAAAAGGGGGGGAAAAGGGGAGGGAAGAGGGTGGGTGAAGGAAGGAAGGAAAGAAGGAAGAGAAGGGAAACATGGGACACTTAAAAGCCAAACACATAGAGCCCGATTCTGTCCTGGACGTCACGGCCCTCTGTGCACCCGGTCAGAACCGGACACACAGAGTTAGACAGGATTCTGATCCCATGGGGCATGTCTAGTCCTGTGGGATCAGAATTGCATCAAGGCCTGTATGTGCAGATCAGGACTCCGATTCCAGTCAGCCTGCTCATACAGGCCTTGCCTGGCTAACTCAGTCAGGGCTCCTGAATGGAGCCGCAGCGCCATGGTGTCCAGTTGCCATGGCACCATGGCTCCATTCAGGAGCCGCAATCCCTGGCCACTGGATAAGAATGTTCATTCCCCACAGCCCAACCCCTGATCAGGCCTCCAAAGGCCAGGGTCGGGCAGCGGGGAATCTCCTCTGGCTCCTCCCACCTTTGCTGCGCCCCAGGCCTGCTGTCCCCCGCTGACTAGGGGAACCTATTCCACTTTGGAGGTGGAATAAGTTTCCCATACAGGCAGCCAGCCCCAATGTACAGGAGGACCAATATTGAAATTGGCCCTGTACATCTGGGGCTGCAGGCTGCCCACTGCCCACCCTAACTCTGCCCCCACAATGCCTCTTTCCCGCCCCCAAACAAAGTGCGGGGAAGTTATTCGGGGTTGGCTATTCATGCCTCGGAATGACCCTGACAATGACTCTACATAAAAACCATATTAAAAACCTAATACATAAAAATTGATGCTTAACAAAATGCACAAAATCCTTCTAGGCTAAAAAATAAATAATAATCAAATAAATAAAAAACAATAAATTCAACTAAAAAACTAAAACCAATCCGTATCTCATGAAGGGGGCATTTATGGATCTTATGTTTTAAAAGATTAATAATAAATATAAAATGCCATGCCATGAGGGAAGGATAGGAAGGGGAAGAGGAAAAGGGAAAAGGGAATGAAAAAGGGAAGGGGAAAAAAGGAGAGGGAAGGAAAAGGAAAAGACTTGGGACCTTGACTGAAAAAACAAGGGGAGGCATAAACCAGATCTAGTTAAAGAAAAACAGACTATGCTATATCCATATTGAGAGCTTGGGGTACCAGAGTTTCAAATTCAAAAATATATCTTTGTTCTAATCTTGACAGTGTGTGGTCTATATCCCCTCCTCTCTAATGAGGATGCACCACCCTAACAACCCGAAACTTAAGATCTGAAATTGAATGTTGTGCAGAACTCCAATGTGAAACTAAGGGGCTTGTTTACAAAGCCACGGTAGCGGCTTCCGCCCGATATCTGAGCCGCGGCCCTATTGAATTCAATGGGGCTGCGGCTCCGATATCGGGCGGAATCCGCTACCGCGGTTTTGGAAACAAGCCCCTAAGGGTTTATCTACCAAACCCTTCCTGATACAACTTCTATGTTCTACTATCCTGACACATACCACCCATTTGGTCTTACCTATGTATATCAAATTACATGGACAAGTGATCATATAAATTACACACTGGGTTTCAGAGGTAGAGAAATCTGTAAGAAAAAACTTCTTATTGGTCCGAGGATGTACGAACCAGTCCTGTGGGCTCACACAGAACAGCGTCCACATTTATAGTGTTCTTTATTCCTAGGCCTAATCATCTCTACTCCTAGGCCTAATCTTCTTATTGAAAGTGCTGATTAATCTTCTTATTGAAAGTGCTGATGTGACCAGGATGTTGGCCAAATTTGTATTGTGTTTGTGTGCGACTGTAATGGTAGTATCATTAAAGGTAGGTAATGTAGAAAGAATGTGCCACTCCTCCTTCAGTATCTTCGCAATAGCATGAGAATAAATAGAAAACGTTAAGTGGACATACTAACTTGTCCATCCGCTGTTGTCTAGATTCCTGTAATTGTGATCTATCAGTGCTCTTAGCCCTCTGATATGCTTTTTGTATACATTCATTCGGGTATCCCCTTGCTCTAAATGGTCGCCCATATCTGATGCATCTTTCTCAAAATTCGTAATATTGGAGCAGATTCTCTTAACTCTAAGGAATTGTGAAACTGGAAGATTCCATTTTAGGCAACAATTATGGAAATTGCTAAAATGTAAGAGCCGATTCCTATCTGTGGGCTTGCGGTAGACATCTGTAATGAACCCACTGTTAGCTTTCTTTATTAATATGTTAAAATATGCTCTTGCATACGCCATGATGGGACAGGTGTAGCTGCTATGAGAAAAGCCAGTACCCAGATAGAAGTCCCTACTGCAACTACAACAACTACTACTGATCATTTGTGTAGTGCTACAAGGCATATTCAGCACTGCACTGACACACCTAACAAATGGTCACTGCTCAGCGGAGTTTACTCTGTAGTCGGAACAGACAACACAGCAGCTGCGAACAAGATACATCCAGGGGGAATGGCAGGAAACACTAAGGGAGCTTAGGTGGATCTGAACCCACAGCAGCACCGATGAGGTGAGCGCTCAGCCTGGATTTGAGGGGCCAGGGATGAAACCTGACGTACAGACTCAGGTAGTTTGTTCCAGGCCTTCGGAGCAGCAAGGTGAAGGGACCGATGTCCAGATTTGGCAGAAGAAGAGAAGGCACAGATAGATGCAATCTGACAGAAGAACTGTGTTCATGGGGAAGGATGTAGGGAGGGATAGGAGGGGAATAGTAGTTCATAGCAGCAGAATGAGTGCACTTATAGGCCAGAAGCAGGAAAAGGGAAAACATTTGTTGCTCAGCAATATTATGCATCCTTTGGGGACCTGCAAGGTTAGGTTGGGGTTTGTGGACTGGGTGAGGGCCCATCCCTAGCAGTTTAAGACGTGTTTATAGATGACCAGGGCAGGAATCACTAGGGCCAGTTCCTAATGCCATGTACCATTTGATGCAAGGTATGTCGACATACATGTTCATATTTACATTATTGTATACCATTTTGGGGTGCACTGGGCTTACCTAGCACTTTTCAGATCATGAGGGGGACTGGTATATGGCCTAGGTTGCAGCAGCTATCATATCTCATTGGTATTTATGTCTAGTGTGCATCAGCACACTACTGTTTGTGATAGGCAGCTTAAGAGAAACATGTTTTTCCAGAGGGAAATGATGTCCGCAGGTACATCGCAGGGATGGACAGGATCCAAAACGTTTAACGTTTCAGACTATTTTGGGCCCGTGGATGTTGAAAAGGTTTACCCATGTCCGAGGTAAGGGGCTGGCTGACTAACGCTTTTATGGGCCCGCTGCTGCCTCCCCGATTCCAGCCCCATGGGCACATCCAGGCCCGCAAATGCGGAATTAGGTACAAAGGTGGCCCGTTCTTGATTTAGATGTGTCTGTGGGCCAGACGTGCACATTATGGAATCGGGCTCTTATTGTATTCATTGTAGATTAAAACAGAATAGAAATAAACAAGTCATACAGAGTAAGTTCTTTATTGCAGGGCCGTACCAAGGTTGAATCGCGCCCTGTGCGACTTGCACAATGGGTGCACGCACCCCCCCCCCCCCACGGCAGGAGAGAAGAGGCGTGTAAGTTGCAGGTGTGCTAAGCAGATCTGTCCCTCCCTTCTCTGACATCGTGTCAGAGCAGGGAGGGACAGATATGCTTAGCATGCTGCGAGAAGGCTTAAGGGGCACATTTTAGATGTCTGCCATTGCCTGCCACCACTGAGTGAAGAAAAAGACAGCCAAAATGCGCCCCTTAAGCCTTTGCGCCCTGTGCAGCCGCACCGCTCGCACAGGGCTAGGTACGGTCCTGCTTTATTGACTGAATTAAAGTTTTCTGGAAGGAAATGCTTTGTAAATCAAAACCAGTGAGGCAGACCAGCCTACTCTGGGGTTGCAATTTATAACATGGCATGTTGCTCGGTCAACCACTGTCTCACTATTGTCATCCATTTAGAGAAGGTAGTTAGGAGATGGGGAGGGTTTGGGGGCTCGCCACACTTGATCTCTGCATAGTTTGTTTCAAAGCATAGTGAATATTAACTTGGCTTTGGCAGATAGTGGTCATGCAGAGACTCAAGGCAATTTCTCCAGATGAATTAGTTTTGTGCATGCCATGACAGTCATGAATCTCATTCCTAAGCCAGAGTAGGTGGAATATGATCTTAGGGGTATGATTACTAAATGGCGCTAAAGATGTTTGCAGGTGGTATGGGCTTCGGGTAGTGGTCTGCGCAGCTTAAAGCAGCTGCAAAAGAAGCTAACCTGGCTGCGACTGGCAAGGGCAAACGTGGAGGAGAATGGGCGGTGACTGATCTGAGAGTGGGTGGGGTCAGCAGGGAACTGCTAACGCCAGTCCCGATTAGTGGACATTAGAGGTGCAGCTGCAGGAAACTGGAATGCCAGCTCAGAGCTGGTGTTACATAGGCCTGGTCCACGCTAATGGCCTTTTGCAATAGCAAAATGACAGCCAGGTGTGTGTGCAGCAGGGCCAACCCATAGTCCAGCCTGTGGACTGGGATCCCTGCCTTGCTAAATCATGGCCTACTATATAGTGGCACAAGTAGCTTTGTGGCTAGATGGTGAAGGATATGAGGCAGTTGAGGAGGCCCCACAACACCTAGGCCAGTGCCTTCCCCCTGTCCCTGCTCAGGTGGGGTGGAGCCGATGTGCAGGGGCACCAGCCTGGAGAACGGCAGACCCTGCATCCTTGGAGGAGGGAAATCCGGCCCAGAAGGCCCCGTATCTACAGATATAAGGCCACCCTCCTCAGTCTCCCAAATGTGGGAGATAAAAAAGGACATGAATTGGGAAACACAGGGAAAGCACAGATGTGACTCAGAGATGTTCTGATAATCAAATCTTTGGCCCAGGGATCTGCAATGACCAAATCCGATGCAGCATATTAGAGAGCCATCTATGAGTGTAGATGTGCATTACCCTACTCACAGAGCACATAGTGATGTAGGGGTGCCTAAGAAGTAACATTGTATTATGAAACAAGTCTGTTAGGCTGCCAAGTTCATGAAGCTCTTGTTAGTTGAATGTCCACAGAACCTGCAGAGGCCAACCACACCCACTGGCATGCTGAATCCATGGTAACTATGGCCTGGAGTACATTTTCTAACAGGCTCCAGATATGTTTGACAGTCTTGATCCAGTCCTGGGTTCCCACATTTGTCCCCCTGGATTCAGGGCAAAATATTCCACAGTCCATTGGAAGGAGAATGTCGGAAAGGCAGCACTGCTTGCATATCACAATCTATGAACTCAGTGAGTAGGCAACCATCGTCACATTATTTGTGCTGTAGCCCATGTGAGTCCCTCTCTAACAGCATCCCAGTGAAGTGTGCACTCTCCATTAGCTGAGAGAATACATTGCCAACCAGACCACAGATCCCATAATGCAGCGGGATTCTCTGGCCTTAGAGGATGGACCGAGTTATATTCTTCCAGCTGGAACTCACCAACTTAAGAACCCTGTACCTGCTTCCAGGACCTACTGACTCTGCATGGCCCCCGGGCCTGGATCAGGCGGCCTGTGCTGTGCTGTGGCTGTGCAATGGAGTTGGGTGCCTGCAGCTTGCAATTGGTTCAGCTCCCGGCACTTATTCCACCTTTGCTGTTGAATAAGGTGGCCATCCATCTCTGCACCGGGGGACTACAGAGGCCTGACCTGAATGGCCTCTATATGTCCTGGAGCCTGGTCACACCCCTGCTCTGCTCTCACTCCATCCCAACACCATCCTCTTCACCCCCATCCAGTGCTCCCCACACAATGGCTCTGTACATGCAGGGAGCCAAGAGCATGGAATATAGTTCCAGAGGTGTGCACAAGTTGGACGTCCAACCCAGACATTCAACCCCACTATTCGTGGGACAGAATGACCCGCAAAGTGAACTGAAACTATTGGTACTGCTTTTCACTGTTTGTCATGTGTGCTTGCAGTCCTCCTTATGTGATGATGCAAATAGTTCAATGTTATGAATCCAAGTTACTATGTCCTGTTCGATGTAAGCACAAGGCACTTCCCCGCCTTGTGTAAAATTGTTAACTGTAAACCACGCTGATGTCAAATAGCGCAGTATAGAAAAGCTAGAAATAAATAAAATAAATAAATAAATGATATATTAAATGTGGGTAACACATGTCCCATGGAATGACTTGATACTCCCCTCTTATGTCTTCTTTTTATGTACTTACTCTTTTTTACAGAAGAATTATGTCTAATGATATTTTTTACATAAGGTATTTAAGGTTAATTTGTTTTATCCATTTTTTTAACACATGCCTACTTAATATTTATTTTAGGCAATCCTCTTTTTTATGTATCATCGTTTTTATGTATCAACTTTATGAATATCATTTATTATAATTTTTTATGTATTTATACTGTACTGTTTTATATTTGTTTTATCTCAATTTTAGCCTTATGTTTTTATATGTATTATTGTTTTTAAGCCATATACCCCTGATGAAGGTAGTGCCGAAACACAGCTGTGTCAGATGTAGACCCTTGTATCTTACTGCAATAAAATATGCTTTCTTTACACCTCACTTCTTGTTGGTACCTTTTCACATGCAGCCAGTGAACACCTCTCTGTGTGACCAATTTTTGATACTGTGCAGTTTGTTACCTTATGTGTCACCTCACCATTCACTTAGGCATCTCCTTGTCCTCAGCTGTTGTGTAACCTGGCTTGACTAGCTTTCTGAGCACTGATAATCATGCACAATCATTCAGATGTGTCAACACAGTGATGTGTATGCCTTGGTGCACAATACTGGTGCTTTGTAATGTTATTTGTGGTAGTGGCTTTGGTTGTGATGTTTCAAAGGCTGTGGTGACCACCTGCCAATTTGTAGGAATTGTTCTTAGCCATGATGACATGTGTCACATCATATGATTCCTTCTCCTCCCAGAGCTACAGACCTGGTGTTTTCTTGTACTGACAGGTATGGTTCCCAAAGCTGTTGGTCTAGCAACTTGTGCATGCATGTCTTACGGCATCACTGGGCTATAGAAAATCTGTGCACAGATGGGTACCACATGTGTAGTTCCCTGATAGCACCAGGGGACATGGGGAGGCCACTATTTTGGCAGCCCATCTTACTATACTCTTCAAGTGGACCCATATGTATGACATTTCAGCTTTAACACAGCTCCCTTGCACATTGTGTGACCCGCTGGCCCTGTGTGGTCATGTCAGTGTGTGTTTTCAGGGATTTGACCTCCCTGAGGATGATGTCATGTATTTCATCTATTTCCTATTGACAGCTAGAAGATATGCAAAAGAAGGCGGAAGAGCTGAGGCGCAGGCAGCTAGGGCTACTCGCCCAGGTCCTGGACAAGATGTCAGGGGGCAGGCTGGTGAGTGTCCATACCTGTCATCTCCATACACACACATACATGGAACTGAGGGGACTGGAATCTCCAGTGGGCTCCTGGCATATGGACACGTGTGCATAGTATGATGCAGCTGCAATGTCTGCAAATGTTACACAATGCTAATGTGGCAGGCATCATTGCAGGTGATATGGTGTACTACACATGTCACCTGTCAGTCTGTGCAACGTGCGTGTATGTCCACTGTGACTAGGTATTGAATAGCCTTTGGTGAGGCAGTGACCATATTGCATAGGCCCATAGTGTACAATTGCTATCAGCATCCACGTCCAAGAGCCTGTGGGGTGGGGTTGATCTCCACACAATGTTGCATTGGACCACATTAACCCAGATAGTCCACAATCATGCCTATGATATCTCAGAGCAGGGTGAAGGTGCATTCCCTTGTACTGTAGGTCCCGTACTGCCTAGACAACACATATGGTCTTAGTGCTCCAGCAACTGTTAACACTTATGCACACATTTGACATGGGCTATGTGACTTGCATGCCATACATTTTGTCAGTGTTTTCTGATCTGAGTGCCATACTAGGTATGAGACCCATGCCAGGATGGTCCTGCAATGCCAGTCACAGTGTTGTGTGTTCAGGCAGATAGGGTTACCATGGCTGATGCCCTGCAACTTGTATGCTGACTGTACAGACTCTGAACATGCAACATTGTAATAGCTTCTTGCTTGGTTGCATTCAGGCCCTCCCCCCCATGGTGACACTGATCATGTTAGTGAACGTCCATACTGATATACAGCCTCATTCACAGTGATCTGGTCAGTCAAGACACCCATGTTCATTGAGCCATAAAATAAAGGTCCAGCAGGACAGGTTGCCATCACAGTTGTGGAGAGAAATTTTTTGGAGTTTTATATGTAACTTCAGATGCTCATGCACACTCCAATGGTGCTGAGATCATGATACTTGTTAGCAATGATCTTTCCAGGCTGTGTAAAATATTCACAACAGAATGGTGATGTGGGCACATTACCACACTGTAATGCATGTTTACATACAGTGTGTGAGGGGACAGTCATTTTCACATGGGTCGCTAACAGCACCATGTGCATTGATGTTACCCAGGTCCACACTCCTGCACAGACATCATCCACAAGCAGGACAGGCTATATTTGCAAGGTAGCTTAACAGACAATGTTTATGCATATGCCAACCTTATAGTTGAATTACGTTCTGTGGATGTGCAATCATGGCTTACGTAACCCAAGGCTTGGAGACACATGCTAAGCCTGACATCATATAGAAACATAGAATATGATGACAGATAAAGACCTGTATGGTCCATCTAGTCTGCCCAGTAAGGTGGCTAGAGTGGTTGTAACTGTAGCCCCATGCAGGTCAACTCCCTCTCTTAAAATATATTAACATTTGCTTTGATTTTATCATCTGGTTATAAAGGGATCCACTGTGTCTGTCCCATGCCATTTTGAATTCTGTCACTACCTCTGTTGGGAGCGCATTCCAAGCATCCATCATGCTTTTCTGATGTTGCTTTTAAGTGTACTGCCTTGCAGCTTCATTGTATGCCTTCTAGTTTTACAGTTTGCCTTTCTCTGAAAAAGGTTGGTTGTTCATTGATACCCTTGAAGTATTTAAAGGTCTGTATCATACCCCCCTGTCCTTCCTCTCTTCTAGGGTATATATTTTTTCACTCAACGTGTAATCAAACTCTGGAATCTGTTACCGGAGGATGTAGTAAGGGCTGTTAGTATAGCTGGGTTTAAAAAAGGTTTGGACAAGTTCCTGGAGGAAAGGTCCATAAACCACTATTAAAAAGGGACCCAGGATATCAATGCTTGACCCAGTACAAGCATTGTGGAACCTGTGTCTTTTGGGGATATTGCTAGGTATGTATGACCTAGATTGGCCACTGTTGGAAACAGGATACTGGGCTTGATGGACCTCGGTCTGACCCAGTATGGCATGTCTTATGTTCTTATGTTCATATTTAGGTCTTCACATCTCTTCTCATATGTTTTCTGGCGCAGGCTCCAAATCATTTTGGTTGGCTTCCTCTGAACCATTTCAAGTCTTTTTACATCTGTCACCGCGCCCTTGCCCAAGGCAATTGCCTAGGACTTAGATGTGGGCAGTCAATATATTTATTTCTGATAAGTGCCTATATTTGTGTAGTTGTGAAATGATTCAGCCGAGAATATATATAGGCTCGCAGGATTTTTATTATTTTCAGCCAACGGAACTTCTTATAAAAAGGTTCCAATATCAGGACATAAGGTAAGGATATTTTCCAGAATAATCAAACCAAAAAGGCTTCTACTTCATCTTCGGCACTCAAATGAAAACATAGTATTTCTTCATACCATAACAAAACCACAGCACTGAACTCTGGTGCAGAGAAGAACACAAAAACCAGCTTCCCACGTGGCTTTAACAGACACAAGTTGTAACTTTCCTAACAGGGTAAAACTTCTGTTACAAATTGTTTTCTTTCTTCTCCTCAAACAATTGTTTCCACTTGCTATATTTCAAACATTATACTTTCAGCAGGTAGCTGCTAGGATACAGAGTTACGGCTTAGAACTTCAGCAAGCTCATTTGCATATTTCCTACAGCCGTGCTTTCTTGAAAAACAGCTGCCAAGTTTTAAAGGTTCTGGAAATGGTCTAGCCTTTACTTAATATCTGGAGGCTACAGAACATTCCATTTCCATATCTTAATTTTCTTCTGTTAATCTAGGCATTTCTAGTTCCATGCTTTCTATATCTGAATCTGTTGGAGAGGCATAAGATTCAGACTCAAAGCTATCCTGTTTTAATCCCCTCAGGATTTCCAACACCTGAGTTAAGGCAGAGTCTTCCCTCCTCTGAGGAATACTATGACATTTAGGAAGTCTCTTAGCTTTTATGAGGTTGGTAGAAGGTTTAAAACTGCTCACTTTACTTTTAGGAAGTAAGCACGTAACAGGCTTTACTGCTGCAGACTCAGTTTCCATAAAAACTTCAGGGGAACGGTTTCTGCTGCCCACATGGCTGACAAACTCCCCTGGGTAAGCTTCCCTTCTATAGGTATGTCTCCCGTCTCTCTCACAGGTCACTGGGTTAGCTCCAATCCCTCTGGCTGGCCTTGCCCTTCTCCAAGAGGTTTCTAATGAAGCTCCCTTGACTCTCCGGGTACCTTCTTTGACTAGTTCTCCAGAGCTTCTATGGCCTCCTCCCCTTCTGGGACCTTCTGACCTGTTCCAAGCTGCACTGGAGTCAGAACTAGGAATCCTCGTGAAGTACTTCCTCTCACCGTCCTCAGACCTCCCTCTGAATTCAGTGTTCCTTGGACTCTGGCTGCATCTCTGCCTGCAGCTCTCTCTGCCTCTGTGTCTCTCTTGTTTCTTCTTGTCTCCGTCCTTGTTCCTGCCTCTCTCTCCTTCTTCACTCTTTAGCAGTTTATATCTGTGCTTTCCCCTTGGGCTTCCTGGCCCCACCCCTGACTGCCCCTCGTGAGCAGGGTTGGTAACCATGGAGCTGGGGCATGTCTCCTTACTACCAGCTTTCTGTGGAGAGTTTTTTTCTAACCCAGGAGTTTTAACCCTTAAACCTCTGGATTTTATTCTGCTATCTGGGGAAATTGCCTGATTCTTCCCTCTTTCCTTATGCTCTCCACTTGCTGCGCCATCACACATCTCAAGACTTGAAACAATACAGAGGATGCCAACCAAAATGATGTGGTGATGCCACTACATCCTCCATCTCCGTGGAAGGACCAGACAATATATTTCTGATCCCACTGCCAAGAAAACCCAGGAGCCCTAGAGTTGCCAGGGTACCCATTACCTGAAGGGCACCCATTGTTTTTTATTTATTTTATTTATTTATTTGACCTGTTTTTATATTGCCTTATCCTGAAATCAAAATAGTTTACATTGAATTCAAAACATGAACAGGGTAAATTATAATTGGCTTTGGATTTTAACAGGGTAGTAACTATATACAACTTATTCAACATATTTACATATATACATGGGTTCTGTCCATTTGTATCTGATTGGATTATCGTGTCCGCTTGAGTGTTTCAAAGAGCCTTTGGTTGGGGTCAGTATTATTGTAAGATTATGTGATGTGACCATAATGTTCTGTGAACAGCAAGGTTTTGAGTTTTTTTCAGAAGTCCATGATATCTCCAGTGGAACAGATTTCTTCAGGAAGGGAATTCCAAAGTTGTGATGTGGCTAGTGATAATACCCTTTGGAAGTTGATTGCTTACTTTTCCGGTAGTCAGGTGGGACGTTGATCATGTGTCCGTTGTTGGTCCTCCTAGGGTGGGTGTTGTCTTCTTTTGTGATTAGTGTTTCTAGTATGTCTGCTGAAGAGTGATGGATGATTTTGAAGATGTTTAGTATAGTTTTGAACTTGGCATGTGCTTGAATTGGTAGCCAGTGTAATCGGTTTAGTACCAGTGTAATGTGGTTGGTCTTGCTGGTTCCACTGATGATTCATGCTGTTGTGTTCTGAACCATTTGAAGTGTGGGGGGGGGGGGTGACTTGCTTTGGGAGTCCTTGGTATAAAGAGTTGCTGTAGTCGCCTGGGGTACCTCAGAGCTGGCCCTAGAATTGGTTCAGTGTTTATGACCTATGCGAAACTCAAGTTGTACACTCCCTCTCACTGTCAAAATCTATTATTTACCTTTGAATGCTCTGCTTTTGCTGACCTCTGGAAGTTGTAGCCCTAGGTGACCACCTAGTTTGCCTTGTGGTTGGGCCAGCTCTGGGGTACCTCTACTACACGCAGGTAGTGGCGACCACCTGCTATGTGTGCTGCCGTCCCATTGGATAACACAGGGCCACAGCACACATAGCGGGTGGTCGCTGCTACCTGCATTTGGTGAGAGCTGGCATCTGTTTTCTGTGTTGTGCACATTAATTCTGCAGGCAGGCTAAGGCTACAGAATAGCACATTTCTACCCACTCTCATGGACCCCACAGACATCACTGTGGATTACATGTGCACCCTTTACTGCCAACATTCAACTGCCTCCCACATTCATCTCCCAAACCATCTCACATGGACATTAGCGGACATGACTGTGCACACTTGGTGCTCTTAATGCCTGCTATCCACTTACTGCCCACTAACCAGCCGCTAGCACCTTTAACACCAGAACATCTTCTCCCCACCCCATCCTTTAACGCACATTGGGACCCTTAACGGTGCTGTTTTCCACTTGCTAATGGTGCACCCTTAGCGCCATTTAGTAAGCATGCCCCTTAGTCTCTCAAATTGATTGCTAATAGTCACCATAATACTTAAATTGTGCCAGAGAATTTCCTTCAGGAGCTTCATAAGATGTAACATGGATAGCCAACTGTCAAGGCGAGATTGGAAAGTCCCCCACTTGGGGGTTGGGGGAGTGGAGTGTTTGCCTTCAGAGAATAGCAGTAGCATACACCTTGTGGCCTCCCTGCATGGATTTCTCTTCTTTGGCATCACTTTCATGTGTCTTCTTATGAAAGTTTGTTGTTCATGTGACAGTACAAGGGAATATTTAACCACACTTGGGATTTTGGTCCATTACTGCCTGCCCTCAGCTTTAGTAGAATCCTTTGACAAACTCTGATCATTAATCAAGGATGCCTTCTCCATATTAAGTACTTTCTTAATTCTCGGAGGCCTGAACATATATAAAGATCTCCCAAAAAAAACTCAGAGGAAGGAGGAGTTCCTAAGATTCATGGAATATTTAGGTCTATGCCAACATATTCACTTTCCTACTCATTGCAGGTGTCACACTCTTGACCTAGTTTTCTTCCTCCCGCTGGACCTTTGTAAATTAATGAATGTTAAGGGACATGCCCTAGCTTGGATAGATCACGTATTGATCCTTTTTGATATTGCTGGACCAAAAGATTTCCATCCTCTACAAAACTGAATCAACTTGAAAAGGGAAATGACAGAAATTGGATTTAAATTAGTAGCTATAACCTTTCTACATTTTCCAGGAAAAGTTTCAACTCGCTCTCTAATCCTTAAACATTAAAAATATGAAAGACCTTCTGAAGGAATTTCCAAACCCCAGGTCCTGTCAGAAGTGTAGACAGAGTACAAATTTAGTCAAATGACTTAAATAAATAAATAAATATTAATCTAAAACACAAAAATAAAACCTTCTTGAAAAGCAGTGCATAGTGTAATTACTATTGTTACAGCAGATAGGCCTGAATCAGTTTTGAAGTACCGGAGTTTCCTTTGAGTTTGTGCAGCTATGAAGAAATGGGATACAACAAGGTTTCTGATAAGATACCTAGACATGGCTTCACAGAATTTCTGGCATACGAACATGGCAAAAGAAAAATCTTTGGAGAAAATCTCTATGGCAGGAGTCTACGGATTTACAAGGCAAAATAATCCAGCTAGCATTTTATATAGAGTTCCACATCAGACAAACTTTGGGCCAATCAGGAACCAGGAACCAGCACCAGCATTATGATACAGTTAAGAGCAAACTGCCTTCAGGATAGCTACCTTCTAATCCAAAGGTTCAAGGCCAGCACTGTGAATAAAAAAAGTCAGTCATAGTTATAATTTATTTGATATACCACGAATCTGTATTCAAACTATGCTGTTTACAATAAAATAAAAGAAAAAAGAAAAGTATAAAAGAAAAACATGTCTAAAAATAAAAATAGAAAGGAACACTATTATTTTCGACAGGAAAGTAGTGAAAAAAAGTCCAAATCAGGACACATTAAAAAAAATGCAAAAGGAGAGGAGGGAGGAAAAGGTAGGGCAAAGGATAGGACCCAGACAAGAGGAAAAGTCAACAGGCAAGGACTAGCATAACCCAAAGACTGACGGCACTCCCTACTTATAAAAGTGTAGAAACCTAAAAACGTGACAGCAGAAAAAGACCACATGGCCTATCTAATCTGTCCTTTCATTTCAATTACAATAGTCCCCTTTTTACCTTTAGAGATCCTCTGTTTGTTCCATGTATTTTTTGGAAAGCAGATACTGAATTCAGATACTCATCTCTACCACCTCCACTGGGAGACTATTTCACGCATTTACGACACTTTCCATAAAGAAATATTTCTGCATATTACTTCTGAGTCTATCCCCTTTTACCCTCATCCTATGTCCCCTTGTAGCAGAGCTTGCTTTCAGTCAAAAGAGACTCTCCTGTGCATTTATGCCACATAGGTATTTAAACATCTCTATCATATCTCCTCTATCCCACCTTTCCTCTAAAGTATACATATTAAGATCTTTAAGATTGTAATCATATGCTTTATAATGAAGGCCACTAACCATTATAGCAGCTACCTTCTACACCGACTCAACCTATTTATATCCCTTTGAAGGTGTGCACACAATACCCCAAATAAGGTCAGACTTTGACAGAGTCACTATTACCTCCTTTTTTTCTGCTGGCTATGCCTCTCCCTATGCACACAAGCATCCTTCTGGCTTTCGCCATTGCCTTTTCTACATATTTAGCTACTTTAAGATTGTCAGACACAATCACACCCAGGTCCCACATCTACTTTTATGGAGAGAAGTACTTCACCACCTATAATGTTCTGTTCCCTTGGATTTTTGCAGCCCAAATGCATGACCCTACTATTTTTAGCATTAAATCTTAGCTGCCAAATTCTTGACCATTCTTCAACCTACTCATGTTATCTACTCCTTTCTGAGTGTCTACTCTATTGCAGATTTTGATATCATCCACAAAGAGGTAAACCTTACCTGACATTCCTACTGCAATATCACTAACAAGATGTTAAAAAGAATTGGACCAAAGAAAGATACTTGCGGCATACCACTGGTAGCATCCTACTCAGAGTGAGCTCCATTTACCTGTACACTTTGTCGCCTCCCACTCAACCAATTTTTAACCCAGTCAGTCACTTTAGGGTCCATACCTAGGATGCTCAATTTATTTATATGTTGACTGTGTTGAACGGTGTCAAAGGCTTTAATGAAATCCAAGTTCACCACATCTAGGAATCTACTTCAGTGGAGGAGTAGCCTAATGGTTAGAGCTGTGTCTTGAAACCCACACATTCAGAGTTCAGGTCCCACTGGCACTTCTTGTGACCTTGGGCAAGTCACTTAACCCTCCATTACCTCAAAAGACCAGGTTATCTGTGTTTAAGTTACAATGTAAACCACTTTGACTAAACAATAAAGCAGTATAAAAATCCTGCTAAATGTCTCCCTGGTCACCCTGTCAAAAAAATCAATCAGATTTGTCTGACAAGACCTGCTTTGGGTAAACCCATGCTGTCTCAGATCCTGCAATCCATTGGACTCAGGAAACCTCACTATTCTCTCTTTTAGGAGTGTTTCCAATAATTTACTCACCACAGAGGTTAGACTAACTGGCATGTAGTTTTAAACCTCATCCTTACTGCTGCTTTTGTGTAAAGAGACCAGATATACCTTTCTGCAGTCCTCTGGGATTACTCCTGACTCCAAAGAAGCATTGAAAAGGTCAGTCAGTGGAGCTGCTAGAATGTCCCCAAGTTCCTTCAGTATTCTCGGATGTATCCCATTTGGTCTCATTGCTTTATCTACTTTAACTTTAGCTAGTTCCTCATGATGACAGTCTTCTGAAAATCACTGGAGTTCCCCGCCACTTCTGTTCCTATTTGTGGGTGTTTTCTGAGGTCCTGATCCTGGCCCTTCATCTGTGAATACAGAATAGAAATACCTGTTAAGTAATTCCCCTTTATCCTCATCAGCTTCTACGTATTCCTCTACTTCACCCTTGAGTGTGACAATATTACTTTTGTCCTTCCTCCTCTCACTAACATATCTGAAAAATGTCTTATCCCCCCATTTTATTGCATTGGCTATTTCCTCCTCTTTTTGAATATTTGCTTTTCTGACTACTTTGCCAGCTTCTCCAAGTTTTTCCAAATATAGATGCCTGTCTTCCTCTCTCTGTGATCTCTTGTATTTCCTGAAGGCCTCCCTCTTTTTCTTCACCTTTTCAGTTACTTTGTTTGAGAACCATAGTGGCCTCCTTTTACATTTATTTACCTTTCCAACAAAAAGGTTTGTTGCCCTTAAATTATCCCTTTCCGTTTTGCCCAGTGTTTTTTAATATCCCCCAGCTGTTCCCATTCCACTAATGACTCCTTGAAGTATTGTCCCATCTCAGCAAAGTTAGTTTTTCTAAAGTCAAAGACCCTCACTTTTGAATGGATTTATCAGCCCTAGTCCTAATACTGAATCACATCATCTGGTGATCACTAGATGTGAGATGATCTCCCACATCAGAAACACTTTCCCCATTGGTAAGCACCAAGTCCAGTATGACTCCTTCACATGTGGGTTCTATTACAAGTTGCCTGAATAGTTCTCCCTGTAGAGAAACCAGGATCTCCTTACTTCTAGATGACACTGCAACAGAGATGTTCCTATCAACATCTGGCATATTGAAATCACTATCAGTAGCACTTCTCCTTTTATGGCAATGCTGTGCATGTCTTCTATTAAATCTCCGTCCACTTCTTCTCCCTGTGAGGGGGATCTGTATATCATTCTAATATAAATGGATTTCCCTTTCCCTCTTTCTAGTTTAACCCACAGTGCCTTCTCTCTTCCTTTTTAGCCCTGTAATTCTATAGCTTTAGTAGTATTTTTTACATACAGTGCCACTCCTCCTCCCCTTCTTCCTACCCTGTCCTTTCTGAATAAAGTATAGCCTGGTATAATTACATCCCAGTCATGGTTGTCCATGAACTATGTCTCTGTAACCGCCACTAAATCCGAGTCAGCCTTTTCCATTAAAGTCTCAACATCTGGGGTCTTATTTCCCATACTAAAGGCATTTATACACACTGCTTTCCAGATGTTGCACCTTTTACCCATGGTAAGTTTTTGCCCTTCCTGCACAAATGGAATAAAAAAATGACATGTGTGCTGCAACTGTTGGGGGTATGACCAGCATGTTCCCTGCAGTTATCGCACTGAAAAGCCCCTACCGTGCGTTAAGGTTATTCACAATTACCAATTGAGGTGACATGAAGTGCACCAATGCTAATTACTCCATTAACAGCATGTGGTGAATATCATGCTACCTGCAATGTGCAATGTGCACTCTTTGCCCTTAATGTGCCCATTCCCTACTCCATCACCTGATGAGCAATTAAGGTGGGAATTAGTGCATGGCAGCTATCATGCTAGCATGGTAACAGTTACCTAGCACTGTGCTAACAGTTGCCACACACTAAAATGCATGTTAGCCACTTAGCACACTTTAGTAGAATGACTTCACAGTTATTTTTATTTTTTATTTATTTTTTAAATTTTTGTGTTGATTATGGGGGTCATTCTGAACCGCGTTTAGCGGGTCTAGACGTCTGATCTGGATGACCAGCCCCACTAAGCACCTGGCCTGCATCCTGGAAACAGCTCCCTGCACATAGGTCTGAGCTGTGCAGGGAGCTCTGTTTGTGGGTAGGAGGGGGCGACTGACAGGTAGTGTGCAGATTCTGAGGTCGTCCCTCTACATCCGGGATCGGCCATTTGAATGGGGCACTTATTCCACCTTGGATCTGGAATAAGCCCCCCTAGTTGGAGCCTGATTGAGGATCCGGGCAGTTGACCAGAGTTGAGGGGTCCAGGGTGTACCCCGCATCCTGGCCCTGTACATGGCAGGGTTGATTGGGGGTCAGGCTGTGGGGAAAAGCAGAATGCTGGGTCTGCCAGGGATCGCTGCTACTGCATGGAGCTGTGATGCCATGGCAATGTCGCCATGGCACCACGGCTCCATACAGGAGCCAGGCTGGGCTAGCCAGTGAGTTCATTGGACATCTGGGCAGCCAGAATCGGGGCACAGCTTCGCTTATCTTTCAGGCGAAGGGGATAAGTTGGTAGCATCGAAAATCAGTGCTACCCGGCTAGCTCCTGTGGCTTCTGGGCTGTGCAGCGAGGTCCAGATTTCCAATGCCAGGGCCACATATGACCCCGGCATTGAAAATCCAAGTTAGATGGATGGTGGCAGGCTTTGCGCCGACACGGCCCATCGCACCGCCCAAATGAAAATTGGGCCCTTCCTTTGGTGATAGCAGGCAACTCTGCAGCTGGCTGTGTGATAGTTGTATTATGTATATTTTAAGATCTCCTGATGATGGCATTTGCCAAAACGCGGTCCATGTTGAGTTTGATATGAATGTTTTTATAAACTGGTGATTTCTGTTATTTTGTGCTTTTTGTGATTAACACAGAGAATTTATATATGTATTTTTGGAATGATTTCATTTGTAGAATAAAATAGTAGAATATTTTTTTATATACTTATCATTTTGACTTATTTATGTTTATTGGGTTTTGATGGATAGCTGGCTTTTGCAGATTTATTCACTGCTCATTTTGTAATATATTTTCTTTGCAATAGGGTGCATCTCTTTGTTTTTGCTTTGTTTGAACACTGGTTATTCAAAGATACAATTCAATTAGCAGATCAAATTGTTTTGGTGACATGCCTAAAATAATATTCAAGTAAAACTGCGGATATGATATCAACTTTCTGAAATCAAATAAAATTTAGAAACAAAAACAGAATCACTACCATAATAGCCTAGGTTCCTCCAACTCACCTCCTGCTTACTCAGCCATTATAGCACTGCTGAGAGAGTCAATTTTCAGGGCTTGCGTTCCCCAGACACATTAATGGTCAATTACAGTGCACACTATTCTACATTTATATAGTTATGCATCGCAGGCATGCTTTTGGCTGTTAAAAGAGCTATTGTGGCTGTTGTGATATTAGACAGAATAAGATATACTGTATGGTATCATTAAACCAAAACAATGAGAAGAACTCTGAAATAAATCTGAAACAGTACTGTATAAAATATACCATGTTGCAATCTCTACTTTTGTAGTTGTGCTTCTTGTGACTATTTAGGGTACTAACTGGTTCCATGCATTAGGGAGTCAGTATTCAGTCAGAATGGTGATCATAATACTTTCAATGCCAGTGCTAGTGTTTAACTAATAGATATATTCAACACCGTTAAATGTATAATCAGTGGTGTTGAACATATGCATTATGCAAATGACTTATCTGGATAGCAGCTGAACATTGCTGCTATCGGGTAATATTACATTTTGCTCATGTTCTGCTTTCTCTGTACTTCTCTCCTATATTGATAGTATTGGACTATGTAGATGGATTTTCAGAATAATACTATTTATTTAGACAGTTTTGTATACCACCTTATCCTTCAATCAAAGTGGTCAAAACACAATTGGGGGATACAAGACACATACACTAATGCTTACATGCAGGGCCGGCCCGTCCATTGAGCGAGAATGTTTTTTGCACAGGGCCCCGCGTTTCAGGGGGCCCCGCGCAAAAAACATTCTGATGTAAAAGTTAAATTAAAAAAAAAAGCAAAAAAGCTGTCGTTGCCGCTGCCGGGGCCGCCGCGGCAGAATCGAGTGTGCCGCGGGGCCCCCCCTGCCCAGCAGAGCCTGCCCTCCCCTGTATCACCTCTCTTTCAGCTGCCTGCAATCACACGCGCCGGTTTCAGAGTGCGAGAGGAGAGTTTCTCCCTCGCTGCTCTGTTAAGCCCACGGGGGCTGATGGGAAGTTCCCATCAGCCCCCGCGGGCTTAACAGAGCCGCGAAAGGGAAACTAGTTCCTTCGCACTCTGAAAGCCGGCGTGTGTGACTGCAGGCAGCTGAAAGAGAGGTGATACAGGGGAGGGCAGGCTCTGCTGGGCAGGGGGGGCCCCGCGGCACACTCGATTCTGCCGCGGCGGCCCCGGCAGCGGCAGCAGACAGCTTTCTTTTAAAAACATTTTTCCCTGGGCTGGGCTGGGCTGGGGGGGGGTAGGAGTGGTGATGGGCTATGGGGGGGCAGGGTGGGTAGGAGTGGTGATGGGCTATGGGGGGGCTGGGGGGGTTAGGAGTGGTGATGGGCTATGGGGGGGCTGGGGGGTTAGGAGTGGTGATGTGATGGGGGGTTAGGAGTAGTGATGGGCTATGGGGGGGCTGGGGGGGTTAGGAGTGGTGATGGGCTGGGGGGGTTAAGAGTGGTGATGGGCTGGGGGGAGCTAAGTCTGTATATGGGCTGATGGGATTAGGACTGGAAGTGGGTTGATGGGGGGTTAGGACTGGTAATGGGCTATGGGGGGCTTAAACTAAAAATTGGGTGATGGGGGATTAGGACTGGAAATGGGCTGGTGGGATTAGGACTGGGAGTGGGCTATGGGGGGCTAGGACTGGAAATGGGGTGGTGGGGTTTAAAGGACTGAAATGGGCTGGGGGGATTAAGACTGGAGATGGGCTGATGGGGTTAGAACTGGTAATGGGCTATGGGGGACTAGGGCAGGAAATGGGCTGATGGGGAGGGGTTAGGACTTGAGGTGGGCTGTTGGGTGGGGTTAGGACTGGTAATGGGCTCTGGGGGGCTAGGACTGGAAATGGGCTGATGGGGGTTTAAGACTGGAGGTGGGCTGATGGGGTTAGGACTGGTAATGGGCTGTGGGCTGTTGGGGGGGTACGGCCTGGTAATGGGCTATGGGGGGGGCTAGGACTGGAAATGGGCTGATGGGGGGTTAACACTGGAGGTGGGCTGATGGGGTTAGGACTGGTAATGGGCTATGGGGGGTTAGGACTGATAATGGGCTATGGGGGGCTAGGACAGGAAATGGGCTGATGGGGAGGGGTTAGGACTTGAGGTGGGCTGATGGGGTTAGGACTGGTAATGGGCTGTGGGCTGTTGGGGGGGGTTAGAACTGGTAATGGGCTATGGGGGGTTAAGACTGGTAATGGGCTGTTGGCTGATGGGGGCTGTCTGGTAATAGGCTATGGGGGGTTAGGACAGATAATGGGCTATGGGGGGCTAGGACAGGAAATGGGCTGATGGGGAGGGGTTAGGACTTGAGGTGTTCTGATGGGGTAAGGACAGGTAATGGGCTGTGGCCTGATCGGGGGGGGTAGGACTGGCAATGGGCTATGGGGGGCTGACTGGAAATGGGTTGATGGGGTTAGGACTGGAAGTGGGCTGATGGGGGGGTTAGGACTGGTAATGGGTTATAGGGGGGCTTAAACTGAAAATGGGGTGATGGGTTAGGACTGGAAGTGGGTTGATGGGGGGGGCTAGGACTGGTATTGGGTGGGGGGGCTAGGACTGGTATTGGGTTGGGGGGTTGCTAGGACTGGAAATGGGCTGATGAGGGGCTAGGACTGGAAATGGGCTGATGCAGGGACTAGAAGGGAATGGATGCTGGGTAAGGCTGGAACTAGAAGGGAGCTGATGTTGGGGGAGGATTAGAATGGGATGGGGCTGGGAGAGTAAAATGGAGAGGGGAAAAATATTTTGTGTGGGAGGGATAAAAAATCTACAATTGGCCGGGTATTGGGAGAGTAAGTGGGGATTGAGGATGGAGGGGTAAAATGTGAGTGGATGAAATAGGAATGAGGAAAGAGCAAAAGGAGAAAGATTAGTATGTTAAAGCAGATGTAGAGAGAGAATGGAAAAAAACTAGAAGAGAGAAGAAAGGACAAATGGACAGCAGACGATGGAGAGTTAGCAGAAGACACGAAGAAACCAGAAGAAAGTGGCTGGAGCAATTGCAGCTAAAAAAAAAATGCACAAAAGGTAGAAAAATATCTCTTTATTTTGAATTTATTAATTGGAATATGTCAGCTCTGGGAAATGTGCATCATTAACGTCTGCGCTTTGTTTAGTACAAGAGCAAATTAATGTATAGTTTTATTTCTACAGTGTTGTACATTCCAAGTTTGGCTTTTGGGATTCCCAGTTTAATTATTGTCTTCCTGTTTCTAAATTGTGATTCCTTGTTTGGTGATCTATGTTCTGCATGTGTAACTGAGCTGAGGTATTCTGTTTATGTAATTCCTTTTTGACATTGCCACTTGTTCTCTTTCCCCAGTAGGTCATGTATTGTTGTTCTCTGAAATGTATTGGTTTAATATTTGCAGTGTTTCCTTTTGATAGGTAGAGTATGGTGCTTTGTGAGTCCTGGTAGTGCTGTTAGGATACGGCGGGTTTGCTATGGGTTCTAAATGGGCAGTGTTTGTAGTAGTTCCTAATGTGTCTGGCGGTTGGCACTGGATTATAGTAATGTAGAAATCTTTTAGTCTTTCTTTATCCATACACTCATTAAGAGGCATGTTTACTAAAAGTTAGTGTATGGTAACATTATGCAAATATTTATGCAAATGAGGCACCTTATGCAAATGAGGCCTCACACCGAGTCTCTGCACATGGCCCTGCACCCCCCTGCTTACATGGGCAATGGAGGGTTAAGGGCTTGCCCAAGACCACAAGGAGCACCTATGGGACTAGAAACCCCAGTCCTACTGGCCCAAGGTTGCTGTTCTCTAGTGGGATTTGAACCCCTGACCTTCCAGCCTGAGGTAACTTGCCACAACCACTAGGCCACTCCTCCCTATGCATATGGAAGGTGATTCTATCATCTCCTGCACAGATTATGCACATTGCCACACGTGTGTGCAGGGCCTATTCTATAAAATAGCGTAAACGCATTCTTTACTTGATAGAACAGCGGCGTACAGATGCACTGACCCCTCTTCGCAGCCATTGTGCTTCTCTGCCCGCACCTAGATTTGGAGAAAAGGCACCTGAGCTATACTCGTATTATTCTATAGCTTATCTGTATAAATGTAGCCCCCCCCCCAACCTGTGTTCCACCTCTGTGCCTAAAAGAAATCATGATGGGACGTATGCGTGCACTTACAAAAAAGCGACCACCCTAATGCCACATATAAATGCCCATTCGCAGACATAAGTCCTTTAGAAGAAGGACGTGTGTGTGTTTCTAGTGCATAAATATCCACAGATGTTTTATAGAATCAACCCCATAAGAGCTAAACATTCATGGGTAGGTAAATGATACATTCACTGCCCACAAGTAAATGTATAACTTGTTTGGAATATCGGCTTCTGTATTTTTACAGGGTGATTTTATAAGGGGATGTCTAGTTATAGCTCCTTCTATTGCACCTATGTTAAGCCTATTTCTACTTGACTTTAGAAAATATTAGCCTGTTAGAAATCACACCTTAAGTTAAGATGTGGACATTTATATCAGCCCTATAGCTAGTGTCTGAATGTCCGTTCCTAGATGTTTGCATGAACATCAGTAAATTACAGCATTTTATTTATTTATTTAACAGCATTTCTATACCGCTTTATCCTAAGGTCAAAGTGGTTCACAGAAAACAAAATATTATAATTGAACAGGGTATTAAACTTGGAGATAACATTAAGGGAGTTTAGATTGAAATGAAAATAGAAGGATAAGGGTTAGGGAAGGGTAGAGGAGGCGGAGAGGTGCTGAGATATATAGGCAGCGATAATATGTTATGTTACATCTTCAGAGAAGTATATTGAAAATGAGTCTTTAAAGACTTTCTAAATGAAAGCAGGTCTTTTATGGCCCAAAGCTTGTGTGGAATTGAGTTCCAAAGTAAAGGTGCGTACAACGAGAAAGCTCTGTTGGATGTAGTAGCATTGGACTTAATAAAGAATGTTGGTACACGTAGAGCGTTTTGAGATCCAATTCATCTGGAACGGTTGTCCTTTAATCTTTAATTACACTTGATAGACTGCTTTGACGAAACATTAAGCGGTGTACAATAAAATAAAAGGGACGCACTGCAAATTATAAGAAAAGGAACGCCATAAAAAATAGGAAAGAGCGAGCAGGACAGAACACACATAATAAATACTAAAATACAATAAAATATTATTGGTCTCATTTAAGATTTGGAGGTAAATGGAGGAAAGTTTGTTGAAGACTTTGAAGATAGTAAGGATAGCTTTGAATCTTGTAAGCTCAATGATGGGGAGCCAATGTAGCCCTTTAAGCATGGGAGTAATATGTTCAGTTATAGACGCATTGTAAAGGAAACGTGCTGTTGTGCAGAGGGCTAATTGAAGCAGGTGAACTGCTGATTTGGTAATCCTTAAAAGTGATCTTATGGTAGTCTATATGCTGAAAGATAAGGGCCTGAAAAGTTGTACGAAAGTCTTGGTTGGTTAATAGAGGCTTAAGAAGTTGAATAGTTTTAAGTTTAAAGTAGATGATCCTGGTAGTGTGTTTGATTTGTGTAGAAAATGTCAGATGCTGATCATTGATAACACCCAGGTAACGTACTTCTCATTGTACTTGAATTAGTGTACCATTCAGGCATAATATATTCTACAGGGGCATTTTCAGCAGCGGCAGTCAGCGCTGTTAAAGCATCTGGTTATCACTGCTTTAAACTAAACCCAGATATTCAATGTTGGGCCATATCCAGTGATCGGTACTGAATATCCGGTTTGCCTAGACTGTTCTTCCACAATCCGGTCAGTGGCGATATACAGCCGCTAAATGGATTTCAAAGCTACCTAAAGTTAGGACAGCCTTTCACACATCCTAACTTTAGGCAGTTTAGGTAACCAGTTAGTGTCTGAATAATGGTATCGCCTTGACTCCACTCCCAGAACTCCCCATTGTTAATTGGTTGGTGATGGGGCATTTAAGTCACTTAGGATGGGATATCCTGGTGAGTGGCATTTTTTCAATTTGTAGGTCTACAAATAACATAAATGCCTTTGAATATGCCCCTTATGTACATACAAACTTCTGCTCTCCTCCATGCTCTGCTCACACTGCACCCATGCAAATGCTCACTGACGAAGTACGTGCCATCAAGCAATGTGCATACTTTAACGCTAATCTGCATTTTATAAGAGGTCATTAATGAATGAATGTAGCCAAATACACATGAATGAGCAGGGACTGCGCCTTGCATCTATATGTACAGTATTGCAAACACCTTGTAGCACGATACAAATGATTAGTAGCCGTGGTAATGACTACAATAGCCCTCAGCTATGCGTGTACTTGGCACCTAGACGTACACACCTTCTTATAAAATTACCCTCTTATAGGGATCTGTTTTTGATTGCTGAGCATTTTGTTTGAATGTGACAACTCAGAAGTCAGTGTTTTTTAAAATAATGGAGAATGAACAGCTGGCACCTCTCTGCATCAATGTCTTTTAGAGGATGCCGTGCTCCAATAGTGTGATTTAATACCAGCAAAGTGCATTATTGAAGATATTAGTTTCCTTGTTTGAAACCAAACACTTGCAGTTCATCTCAACATTTATTTTTTCATAAAACACTTGACACGTAAACCACAACTAGAAGCCATTATGCTGCCACGATTTGAATAAGGCATCTCTTCCATATATCTTCTAATAGCTGGTCCTAGAGAACATTAGAGTCTTTATAGGTTGTGACAATTTTTAAAGGATCAACAACCCATAAGCTATCAGGAAATTGCATTTTCATTCTTCAGCTGTGATTGTGCAGCTATAAAAAGGCACAAATTTATACATTACAGGTCATTCGGCATAGAGAGACCCTATTCATTCTCCTCCTCACAGTACTGTATATTGTTTAATGCAGGAAATGTGAGGGGGGGATGCTAAATGCCACACAGAAACAGAAACATGATGACAGAAAAAGACCACATGGCCTATCTAGTCTGTCCTTGCATTTCAACAACTACAACAGTCCCCTTTTTTCCTTTAGAGATCCTCTGTGTTTGTCCCGTGCTTTTTTGAATTCAGAAACTGTCCTCATCTCTACCACCTCCACTGGGAGACTATTCCACGGATCCACCACTCTTTCCGTAAAGAAATATTTCCGCATATCACTCCTGAATCTAGCTCCCTTCATCCTCATCCCATGTCCCCTCGTAGAAGAATTTGCTTTCAATCGAAAGAGGTTCTCCCCCTGTGCATTTATGCCATGGAGGTATTTAAACGTCTCAATCATATCACCTCTACCCCTCCTTTCCTCTAATGCTTTATATGCACAATTTAACGTTTATTTGTATCCCCCAAGAAGAATCATGAAAAAAGTCTGAGTATTTTACTAGATGTATACAAATGACATTCAGTCACATTTATCTCTTAAACCAGAACCAGCTAAGGAGTTGATCCTCTATGTTTATTGTTTGTTTATTATAACTGGATATACTGCCATTCACAATAGCAGCAAGGCCTGACTGCTATGAAATTGTTGCCACCATATCTGTTAGAGGGTGTTCTTTTTCCTTTTAAATCTGAGGGTGAAACTCTTGGAATTCTACTGGATGCAAAGTTATTCTTTGAGACCCAGGTCACTTTATTTACCAAAAGGGCATTCATGTTCTCTCTGTTAGGGCATCTCAAACAATTTTTGAATCCAGTTGATTGTAAGACCATTATACAGACTTTAGTGACATCCCTTCTGAGCCAAAAAATATTAGGATTAATTTAAAGCAGCCAACAGTGAAAACCACAGAGACCTTATTTATATTATTTATTTATGAACATTTGCTATGTCACCTTTAGAATTGAAGTGTAACAAGGCAGTTTACAGGTAAAATCAATTAAAGCAAGCAAGAATACATGAAAACATCTAATCAAAATAATAAAATAAGCCCAAAGCAGAATAAACATAAATAGTACATAATAGTAAAGTAGCAAACATAATGTATAAAAGAATCAAAAGCAAGCAAAGCACCATATTGAGACAGAGCAAAAAATAGCAACATAGCTAGACTTGACCTGCCATATAAGGAGTGATTGCCTTTATATAGCAAGTTGACCTCTATCAGTCAGGGTCAGTACAAAGATTAAAGGCATCCTAGATAGGCCCCTCCATCCTTCTGCCCCCCCCCCCCCCATCCCCATTGCCACTGCTGCTGTTGCTCTTGGGGGCCAGCAGCAGTGGCAATGGCAAGGGAGTCATGATGCAGCATTTAACAAAGGATCCAGTGCTACTTGTGGTTCCTGCCTGTTATCATCAGCTGATTCTGCACTTCTCTTATGTGGACTTCCAGTTTCTGCAGTGCTGGAGCCTTTGGTAAGCATTGTGTCATGGTTCCCTTGCCATTGCCACCACTGCTGGTCCTGGAGAGAGGCAGTAACAGCAGCAATGGGTACCCCCAAAAGACCAGTAGCATCATGAGACTACCACTAGCATTCAACATTACCATTTTTGAACCTGGCAGCTACCAGGCAGGAGCAGAAGGGGAATGCTTATACTCAAATCTGTAGATTACCAGGATGAGTCCCAGAGGGAGGGTTGGGTTATGGACTGTGTTTGGGAGGGTTCCGTTCAAGATGACTTTCCTTTTTCGGGTGGTCCTGTTGGGGGTCTGGATCAGGGGAGCTGTCCGGGAGGTCTGGATAGGGGGAGTTTTGATGATGGGGATCAGATCAGGTGGTTCAGATCAAGGGAGTGCTTGATATAGGGGATTTGATTGAGAAGGGATCGGATCAGGGTACCTAGGCTGCAGAGTCTTTTTTAATCTATGGGCAGTGGTTGTACTACTTGACTGCATCAACCCCCACACTTGCCTCCATCATTCTAGGAAAACTACTTTCTTTAAGCTCTATCCTTAAGGTCTTAGGCTGACATCTTAACTTGCATTTAACGCTTGACCAGGATATATGGTCTATGATGAAGATCTGTTTTCATTCTTTGAGGCATATTAGATCTATCAGACCATTCTTGAATAAAAAAGCACTAGCAATTCTAATTCATACCTTTGTTATCAGTAAGTAAGACTATCGTAATTCTCTATACAACAGACTTAGATCAATTTGAAATACATCCAAATTGTGCAGAATATGGCAGTTATGCTCATTTCTCATGCTAGATGTTTAGACCATGCTACTCAGTGAATATTAGTTATCCCTTCCCTACAGGTTTAAGTTTAAGATCCCATTACTGGTCTTTAAGACAATGCATTCTGGTTCACCATTCTATCTTTCAGATCTTTTGGTATTGTACAATCCCACATGACCACTTAGTTCACAAACTGAAAACCTCCTTGATCTTCCAGTGCTTGTTCATGCCAGACTAGAGGCAACACATTATACTGTGTTTACTTCCTTGCTCACCACCTTTGGAGCCTCTTACCTACTAGACATAGCCTCCTTGAATCTTCATTGTCAAAATTTAAAGTCTCCTTTAAAGCCCATGTTTTCTCTCAAACGTTTTCCTGATAGTTATTCTCTTTGCCTAAATATAGAGCCTCCCGTATAGTTCTTTCTCCCCATTGCTTTTTGGGCATTTTAGTCTCCTTATCAGTATTTTAGGGGATGGCAGGTAGGCACCAACTTGGCATTCCTTTATTGTTCTTGGGTTAGGCACTAATTAATGTTTTAGTTTTTCTCTACTCCTTTCTAGCATTCATTTCCCGTTTTTCCTGTAGTTTTTGTATTTTGATGTAAATTGTCCTTTTGCCCATTGAAGAGAAGTACTGAAAGTTTTAATAAAGATAAACATGAAGAGCTACAGTGTGATCAGACACAAGGAGCAGAAGGAGTCGGAAGAGCAAGGGGTCTTTATTGTACAAAGGGAACCCCAACGCGTTCCGGCAACGCCTTCATCAGGGGGGTGACACTAATAAATAAAAATATATTTAAACATATTAATAAAAACAAATAAACACACAATTAAAAACAGTTAAAATAAGATTAAAATGTGAAAGCACCGGCAGGACATACAACATAAAATAGTCTAATGATGACGATATGAGAAACACAAAAGGCAGGGCTGAGGAAACAAGAAGAACATTACAACCTAATTAATACAATAAATAATTAATAATAAGTAAAAATAGTGTAAAAGGAACTCAACTAGAGCAGCCAATGATTGCATATGTGCATAGAGAATACAGTAGACAACTATAAAGATAAATATGCAGTAATGTGGCTAATAAAATTTGTATTATACAGTAGTAAAATGGAAACATATCCAATTAACTATAACAATAAATATAAATATAGATATAAGTATAAAACACATAGATAACCAATAAACTATCAATATAAATAAATAACAATAGTTATAATTGTACCAGTCATGTATAAAGATTATAAATAAATAAATAAATAAACCACAATAACTAAAAAATAAAATTATAAAATATAATATAAATAAAATAATATAAAATATAAATATATATATATATATATATACTAAACTATGGAAATGGATAAATGACCATAAAACTAAATGATGAACTAAGAGCCACAAGCGCAAATAAATATAGAAATAAATAAAAGCGTAGATGTAAAACTAAACTGTACCAATAAAAACTCAATATAAATGTGGCGATACATATATTAATACCAAAGAAACATGACTAATAAAAGAAAAAACATATATGATAAACCATGATAGAAAATTAATAATTAAATAAATGGTGAACAACATGGATTTAATATAATAATAATAAAAAGGTACATAAGACCATATGTGATTAGATGAGTCAAGAAGAGCTTGATGTACCATGGACCAAAGAAACGTCCATGTAAAACATGTTGAACAATTATCAATGTAAGCACAAACTACCAGATGGTAATGTCGGGAGAAGGAAGTGTAAACGATAAAAGATGTCAAAACCTCATATCAGCGCGTAGCCACTTAAAGAGGGGGTACCTGCACACCACATAAAACCATTATACTCGGTAAAGAAAAGCAAGCTTAAAACTGATAACACACAAAATAAACTAACAAATAGATAGGAGTGTGGCACTGAATGACTGCAACTGCCATTATACAAATTCCATGGACGTGAAAGATGGAGGGGATATGTGATTCTTAGATACAATTAACAAAAAAATCGAGGCACATTAAAGTATCTGTAAAAAGAAGAAGAAGAAGAAATAATAAATAAACCGCGCCGACATCGGCGACACAGAGAGCAAATACTGAGGAACAAGAATTGTTATCCAACGGGGATTTGTGCTCTCAATAAGAGGGAATAAAAACTTCACACCAGGAACAGATGGAGTCGAAGCAGAGCAACTTTACAGCAAGACAAAAATATACAAATGAGTACAACTTCTTCAAATACCAAAAATTGTACGGTCCTAAAAAACATTAAAATCCTGAACATAAAAAATGTCACGTGGTGCAATAATCTGGATAAAAAAGAAAAAGTTTAAAAATTAACTAATTAAAATATATAATATATATATACAAAGAAACTTCCGTGTGAAACATGTTGAACAATTATCAATGTGAGCACAAACTACCAGATGGTAATGTTGAGAGAAGGTAGTGCAAACAATGAAAGATGTCAAAACCTCATGTCAGCACGTAGCCACTCAAAGAGGAGGTATCTGCACACCACATAAAACCATTTTACTCAGTAAAGAAAAGCAAGCTTAAAACTAATAACAAACAGAATAGAATAAAAAGTAGACATGAGTGTGGCACTAAAAAACTGCAACTGCCGTTATACAAATGCCATGGACGTGAACAATGAGGGGATATGCGATTCTTAGATACAATTAACAAACAAATCAAGACACATTAGAGCATCTATAAAAAGCAGAAGAAATAAACCGCGCTGTCATCGGCGGCACGGAGAGCAAGTACTGAGAAACAAGAATAGTAGTTCTTACTTAGATATTCTAATCAAAAAGTCTGATTCAGGTTTCTCAACTACCCTTTATCGGAAACCCACGGACCGTAATACATTCCTCAAATATGACAGTTGTCATAATCCTTCCTTTAAAAACAACCTTCCAGTCAGCCAATTCTTAAGAATAAAAAGATTATGTACCGATAACAAAGATTTTGAAGACCATGCCAAAGACATGATGAAGAGGTTCGCACAGCGTGGATACCCTGCACCTTGTATTAAGAAAGCCTATCAGAGAGCATGTGCCACAGATCGTGCTACTCTTCTTGAGAAAACCACACGCACACACACTGATAGAGTTGTTTGTCCCCTAACGTTCTCGAGTTTCTCCAAAGCTATCGTTAGTATTTTAAAACAAGAATGGCACCTCCTTACCACCTTACCTGCCTTTGCAACTAAAAGACTGATGATTGCCTATAAGCGTACCTCAAATCTATCAAATTCTCTTGTTCCATCTGCTCTTGCCATCTCTAGGCCTTCCCCTACTATCAAGGGTCATTACAGTTGTGGCAACTGCTCCGTGTGCATACATGCCATCACAGTCAAGGATTTCTTCACAGACAGCAATACTGGTCGCAAGTTCTTCTTACAACAATATTCCAATTGCAAAACTACTAATGTCATTTATCTCATCCAATGCCCATGTCATAAATTATATAGGTAAAACCTTGAGACAGATCCGCACTCGTATAATAGAACATAGGAGAAATATTCTTAAAAAACATTCAGATAAACCACTGGTCTCCCATTGGCTGGAGAAGAACCATAAAATTAGTGATATCAAATTTGCAGTGCTTAAGACAATTGTTCCACATTGGAGGGGAGGGGAGACGGATAAAATTCTGTTGAGGTTTGAACAACGTTTTATTTATGAACTCAACACTTTGGAACCACATGGTTTAAATCAAGAAGTAGACTTGACAGTTTTCTTGGGTTGATCTCCTTCCCCTCCCCTCTTTTTTGCATTTTTTTGCATTTGCTTCTCCCTCATGTGTTGATAGGAGTTTTCCTAGTGTTTAATCCAATAATATCACTTGTCCTTGTACATCGCTCTGTTCCTTCATGTTCTTTTGTGCTGGTAAGTCCTGCCAGTTTACTCCTCCCCCTAGTATCAAGTTCCCTGCATTTTGGCGCCAAAATCGGCGTTTAAAAAGAAGCACAGAATATGCTTTCTTTTCTCAGCTGGTTTGAACGCGATCTCTGCGCAGCAGTTATTAACCGGGTAAGGCGGACACGTCGCCTCTCGCCCTTCTAAGCTACCCCCCCTAACTTTCCCCTCCAACACTGCATTCAAAACAAAACACATGACAACAATCATGGACTTAAACTGGTCGCAGCTTTAATAACCTTTCTTAACAAATCAACCAATACAAATCGACACATTATAACTCCCCGCCACCCAAGCAGAGCGAGCCCTCACCCGCCATGTTAGTAGCAAGGTGACGCCGCATCCGCTTCCGCCGGGTACAGGCCCGACAATTTTCCACACCCTCCCTCTTCCGGTTTCGCCATATTATTAGCAAAAACCTGAGGGATTAACCGGGTCGGGGGTACCCCACCCCCGCCCTCATGCTTGCCACTGGCTCCGGACCCCGGAAACCTCCGGGATCCCGCCACCGGCTCAGGTCAGCCACGACCAGAGCCGCCCCCCAAAGGTAAGCTGCGACCAGTCCTCGCCCCAGACCTAATAACTTCCAAGGCCTCCTGCCAATCGATAAGGAATACATCCAACCCCACCGGGGACAAGTGCACGCCATCAGACCTGTAGAGGTCCGCGCACTGAACGTCCCCCCCAGGGTGCAGGATATGCCAGCCACCCTGCTCCCCCACCCATCTGCCAACTTGACGGTTAATCTTCGCCACACCCCGTGACCACCGTCGCTGACCCCCCACAGGCCGGCCTTGGAATGATACTAGACCAACCAATATGACACCTGAACATTCCCAACACCACCCCAAAGTCCTTTAGAACTGCACGAATCAACTGTCGACAATGCCAGGAAACCAGCTCAGTGCCACCTAAGTGCCTCTTTAACGCTGGTGGTGCCGAAGCAAGGGCACAAGCTGGATCCACCGAAGTCCATGCTCGCCCAGCCCTGTAACGGTCACATCTCTGCTCTCCGACCAGCCCAGCACATAAAGGAGTGGCCAATCCCAAAAGACGATCCTGGCCGTGCATCTGCAACAGAAAGAACAGAACAGTTATACCCCCCCCCCCACACCCTTACAAACGCACGTAGTTTTGGAAGGCCCGCGACAGCCATCGACTTATCCACCGTATCTCCTGTTCAGGCAGTCCAGCAGCCGCTGCACTAATCGCCGTCCCAATCCGGAAGGAGTGAGGGGGCAAACGCACCAGGGTCCGCACCAATCCGCCGTAACGACAGCCGAAGGACCGCCGCTAACTGAACGCATAAGAACCCGCGCATCCTGATGTATAAAAAGGCTACCGGACGCATGCGTAACAACGCCTGCAGTAACGCCACAGGACACGAGCCCCGAACCGTTGCCAATTCGACCCACATACCACCCCCTGCCGGAGACATCCCACTCCCCGCCTGATCCGTCTTAGAACGGGCAAGGCGGATACGAACCCCATCCCCGATCCATTGCACCTGACTTAGCTGGACCTCCCTTCCATCGCGAATCCGACCCGCCTCCGCCGCCAATTCACCCCGCCGAATCAGGCTACTGAAAAGACAGTCCGAAATTGCACCCTTTCCTATGATGACGAAAACATCTGGGGCAATGCGCCGCATAAAACGCCGCAGCAGGTCATGCGTGATGGGGCGCCGCCAATCAACCGAAGAAGAGCAGGATCGTTCCCAACCACGCAAAAGCGTCCGCGTTGAAAAGACCCCCCACCCGCACCTCCCCACCCCAGGGCCCGAGCCAAAAAAGGAGAAGCCCGCCAGATTTCTCCGGACAGTAGTCCGTGACAATCCCGCAGCCTTAGCTGCCGACCCTACGGACCCCGCTCATGAGAGGCCGGACCTTCCACCCATCCGTGAAGTACCAAAAAGGAGACGATACTGCAGCAGCCCCCGTTGAGAAGCTACCCCCGTGACAAGCCTTAATCACATGATTCAGCCGCATCGGTATACAACTGCAGATCCGCTGAAGTCACCTCCCAGCCTCAAAACGAGCTAACTGCACGAAATAAGCACAGGAAATTGAACAACCCATAGGCCTGCTCTTATCAAAGTAAAATTGTCTTTCGAAGCAAAAAACCCCACAAATGAAAAGGCTGACAGGTGCACCGTCATAAACGGAAGGTGGATCCATATCCACTTTCGCCAGCAAGCACCCAGGCCCACACAGCCTCATCTAAGGAGGCGTAACGCCCACACAGCCTCATCTAAGGAGGCGTAACGTACCACGCAACATTCCCGAGGAATGTGACCATTGACCGAGGAACCAATGGGAAAGGGAAGCTTATGTATGAAGCGATACTTTCCCGGCTCCTTCTTTGGAATGATACCCAAAAGAGACACCAAAAAGTCAGCGAAAGGCTGTTCTCTGAAAGGGCCCGCTACCCTACCCAACTCAATCTCGGTTGCCAACTTATCCCACACCAGCCGCGCAAAATGCCGAACGGAAGGCGAATACCCGGCCTTGTTCGCCCCTACCCTACCTACTCCCGGTATAGGAAACCCCTCCCGAAACTCATTCTCGAAATTGCAGCTGACCTGGCTCCTCGGATATCTCCTAAGCCACAGACCTAAAACATCAATCGCAACCGGAGTGGGGGACAAATTCCACGAGCCTCTACTACTTGGGGGGGGGGGTGGGACCGCGGCTCACCCAACTCTCTTTTTGACATGTTTGAGTGCTGAGTGGCCCCTTTTACAGATGGAGCAAGCGGGATGGAATGTGCAATCAGGAAAGGGGCATGAAGCTTTGTTGAACCGCCAGCACAAGTCCCTCGCTCCCCCCCCCCCCCCCCGGAGCTTCCTGCACCACCGGGGGCACGCCCGCTCGAAAGGGCAGATCCGCCCTCGTGGTGACGAACAATCCACCTTTTTGCCTGCTCACACTTCCGCCCACCGGTCTGATCGCCATCTGCGTCAGCCACAGATTAATGTCGTGCATTCCCCAGGAAAGCATTTGATTCTCCTACATCTTATCACGGAATTTCTCATCATAGTTGAGCCCAGCCCCAACCCTCATGAGTCTGTGATGCCTCTAAGATGGAATCCGCATAAGCCAGAAGCATACCATACTACTCCGGGTGCGAATGCCCCCTTTACACTAGCCAAATGCAGGAAGGCCCGAGTCCCATTGACCACCTTCCGCGCCACTCTTCTCACCCTACCAGCCCTCTCAGCCTCCTTACGCTTCCTCCGACTGTCCCCTGACCATTTGCGACCTTCGCGCAAACGAAATATATCTAAGTAGCGACGCTTCACACTCCTCTTCCGAAGATTCCTTGGCACTCCCTCCCAATAACTCAGAGAAAACCGCCCCGAGGGCGCTGCACCGACCGGTCTTGCACGCCCCGCGTCACCATTGGCCGCGCGACCACAGCCGAACCTGTCCGAAAGAGAACCGGACGAAGACTCAGAAGTTGTATAAGAGGAGGATCCCGAACGCCTAATGCCGGTGACAAGAATGCCGCCTCCTCTTGTTCCCACGCTCCCCACCCGCCTCGGCTGACCGAGCACCATCTCCCCCCGCTGCACCAACCCGCACCGCAGCGCCAGCCGCCCGCACAGCAGCGCCAGCATCCAACTCACCTGCAGCAGCCGACGCCATCGCAGCAGCCGCACCCGTCTCCCGTCTCGTCCACGCCACAGCCACAGGTTCTCACCCGGTTCCGACAAGCAAGGGGCCTCCGCCGGTGCTCGCCGCCACACCATCTGTCCGTCCAGCAGCAGCCATCAAAGGATGGCCCACGTAGTGCCATCCTGTAGAAACATGCGGAGAAAAAACAGGAAAAGGCGAAGGGACACCTGCCACAGCCCACTGGGACTGCCACGCCCCCAGCTACTCCGCACTGGAAGAGCCCCGACCCCCGCTCCGCCAATGCGCCCAAGCAGGCGAGCAACCACCCCTTGCAACAGCTGACAAACCCCCCAGACTTGCCTCCACCAAACCCCCGCCACCCCCTGGCAGGTCCAAACCCCCGCCGCCCTCCACAGGCACCGAGCCCCCCACCCGGGCCGCCCAAAAGGCCCGAGGGCCACTCCAAGCCCCGAGATACCTCCCATGCCTCCAGGGAACTGAAAGTAGGCCCAGCACAGGGCTCCCTCAGTGCCACCATCCATATGTGAGAACTTATCCCAGTTGTCCATGGAGAAAAACAAAACATGAAACACTCCAATATTTATTCAAAGCATGACATCAACAACACAGTCATGCCTAAACAATGATTATACAATCATACTCCAGCAATATATACATAAATTTGTTCTAGCTGCACAGACCAGCAAACTGTACACAAACGGCTCTGCATTAAAGGAACTACCTCAGCCAACCTTATTTGTTAGGTACACTGGGGATTTGGACTCAGGACCCCTGCAACATCAGTCAGTGTCTTAACCATTGTGCTACACTGCTGTTCTGAAACAGCCTCTCCAAGATGAGGAAACTACACAAATAAAAGCCTGCTCCAGTGGTAGACCATTCAAACATCCCAAGAATCTCACAAAATAATTGATAAGGACTCCCCGCCTTTAGGCACAACAACCCCCTGGCCCAAGCAACCGAATGTTCGCTCCCGCTTTTTCTCCTCAAAATAGCCCTGATATTGCAAGCATTGATAAAGCAGCAGTGATTCCCCACATATCTACATTTTACAAGTCTCAATATTGGAAAAGTTCCCACAGCAAAAACAACAGAGAATTAGAAAAATGTTGGCTGATGTTCATTCCCCTGTCCTGCAATAACCGTCAATTCATCTCCGTTTTTTTTTTTTTTTTTAAATTAAATTCGCCACCACCCCGCACCACCCAGCCCACAGGGAACCGAGACCACACACCTGCTGCTAACCAGGAATGGGAACCACCTGCCAGGAAGATAAAAAAACCCCTGCCTCTCTGCCCGGGCCGCCGCCGTCAAACAGGACCAACTGTCGCCAGGAAAACCCCGCCGCCGTTGAAAACCCCCCACCGCTGCCACACTGGACGCCAATCCCGCCGCCGAGGCCCCAGCTTCTCTCGGCTCACCAGCAGCAGCTCCCCGACATGTCCGGCGCCTTCCTGCTCAACCGACAACAGCCGGAGCAGAACCGAGTCCCCGCCCCACAACCCCCCTCTGCTGTCATGGCCCCAGCCTTCTCATTGGCTCCCGCGCGTTTCAAAACGCCACGGGAGCCAATGAGGTCACCGGGCCCGTGC
This sequence comes from Ichthyophis bannanicus, assembly GCA_033557465.1. Taxonomy (NCBI): domain Eukaryota; kingdom Metazoa; phylum Chordata; class Amphibia; order Gymnophiona; family Ichthyophiidae; genus Ichthyophis; species Ichthyophis bannanicus. The sequence goes on from CM066032.1 coordinate 527,211,158, forward strand.
GATACCCACCACGTCCCGCACGCTGCCGGAACACGGTGGGCGCGAGCGACTTGCCGCCCCCCCCCCCCCGGTTATAAGCGGCCACGGGCACGGGGCCCGCGGCCTTACATTTACGAGCTACGATTATACAGGGTTTTTATTGATACTTGTATGCTTATTTTGATTGTGATTTTCTGCTTTATGGTTGGAATCCATTGTGTCTTTCAATTTGTTCATTGTAATTGTTTTTATACTTTTCCTTTAGCAACAACGATATTAGGATCTACACTTGCCTGCCGTGGTAGTGTTAGTCTGATAACGTCTGTCTGGGTGAGTTTTTCTAAAAACATAACCTGTGTGCTTATTTATTTCTAAAACAAGTTTTTATTCCTTCTTTTTGATCCCCGTTGGACTACTATTCTTGTTTCTCAGTACTTGCTCTCCGTGCCGCCGACGACAGCGCGGTTTATTTCTTCTGCTTTTTATAGATGCTCTAATGTGTCTTGATTTGTTTGTTAATTGTATCTAAGAATCGCATATCCCCTCATTTTTCACGTCCATGGCATTTGTATAACGGCAGTTGCAGTTTTTTAGTGCCACACTCATGTCTACTTTTTATTCTATTCTGTTTGTTATTAGTTTTAAGCTTGCTTTTCTTTACTGAGTAAAATGGTTTTATGTGGTGTGCAGATACCTCCTCTTTGAGTGGCTACGTGCTGACATGAGGTTTTGACATCTTTCATTGTTTGCACTACCTTCTCTCAACATTACCATCTGGTAGTTTGTGCTCACATTGATAATTGTTCAACATGTTTCACACAGAAGTTTCTTTGTATATATATTATATATTTTAATTAGTTAATTTTTAAACTTTTTCTTTTTTATCCAGATTATTGCACCACGTGACATTTTTTATGTTCAGGATTTTAATGTTTTTTAGGGACCGTACAATTTTTGGTATTTGAAGAAGTTGTACTCATTTGTATATTTTGTCTTGCTGTAAAGTTGCTCTGCTTCGACTCCATCTGCTCCTGGTGTGAAGTTTTTATTCCCTCTTATTGAGAGCACAAATCCCCGTTGGATAACAATTCTTGTTCCTCAGTATTTGCTCTCTGTGTCGCCGATGTCGGCGCGGTTTATTTATTATTTCTTCTTCTTCTTCTTTTTACAGATACTTTAATGTGCCTCGATTTGTTTGTTAATTGTATCTAAGAATCACATATCCCCTCCATCTTTCACATCCATGGAATTTGTATAATGGCAGTTGCAGTCATTCAGTGCCACACTCCTATCTATTTTTTATTTTATTTTGTTTGTTATCAGTTTTAAGCTTGCTTTTCTTTACCGAGTATAATGGTTTTATGTGGTGTGCAGGTACCCCCTCTTTAAGTGGCTACGCGCTGATATGAGGTTTTGACATCTTTTATCGTTTACACTTCCTTCTCCCGACATTACCATCTGGTAGTTTGTGCTTACATTGATAATTGTTCAACATGTTTTACACGGACGTTTCTTTGGTCCATGGTACACCAAGCTCTTCTTGACTCATCTAATCACATATGGTCTTATGTACCTTTTTATTATTATTATATTAAATCCATGTTGTTCACCATTTATTTAATTATTAATTTTCTATCATGGTTTATCATATATGTTTTTTCTTTTATTAGTCATGTTTCTTTGGTATTAATATATGTATCGCCACATTTATATTGAGTTTTTATTGGTACAGTTTAGTTTTACATCTACGCTTTTATTTATTTCTATATTTATTTGCGCTTGTGGCTCTTAGTTCATCATTTAGTTTTATGGTCATTTACCATTTCCATAGTTTAGTATATATATATATATATATATTTATATTTTATATTATTTTATTTATATTGTATTTTATAATTTTATTTTTTAGTTATTGTGGTTGATTTATTTATTTATTTCTAATCTTTATACATGACTGGTACAATTATAACTATTGTTATTTATTTATATTGATAGTTTATTGGTTATCTATGTGTTTTATACTTATATCTATATTTATATTTATTGTTATAGTTAATTGGATATGTTTCCATTTTACTATTGTATAATACAAATTTTATTAGCCACATTACTGCATATTTATCTTTATAGTTGTCTACTGTATTCTCTATGCACATATGCAATCATTGGCTGCTCTAGTCGAGTTCCTTTTACACTATTTTTACTTATTATTAATTATTTATTGTATTAATTAGGTTGTAATGTTCTTCTTGTTTCCTCAGCCCTTGTGTTTCTCATATCGTCATCATTAGACTATTTTATGTTGTATGTCCTGCCGGTGCTTTCACATTTTAATCTTATTTTAACTGTTTTTAATTGTGTGTTTATTTGTTTTTATTAATATGTTTAAATATATTTTTATTTATTAGTGTCACCCCCCTGATGAAGGCGTTGCCGAAACGCGTTGGGGTTCCCTTTGTACAATAAAGACCCCTTGCTCTTCCGACTCCTTCTGCTCCTTGTGTCTGGTTGGACTTCCTGCAGGAGGTTGCTCCTCTTTGTGTTTCCGAGCTACAGTGTGATAACATACTGTATGATGGCTGTCATTGTCGGCCATGCCCAATCTCCCTCCAGAACCTTCCTCAATCCCTCTCCAACTCACATTAAGTATGTAACGTGAGTTTCTTTACAGCCCAGCTTATCTACAAACCACCATACCCCAGACGATGCACCCCAGCTGAACCCTTCACCCACTCTGACGCAAACCTCAAAGGATGCCCAAAATATCATCACTGCCTTCTCAGCCCCTACTGAAAAAGGCATCCAGGATGTCATCACAAACATAAACACCACTACGGCAACTAACAATCCTTGTCCAGCATCTTGGATAAAATCCCTGCGTGCTGACCTCAGCCCATTCCTGACCAAACTTATAGGTCTATCATTCTTGACTGGGACCTTCCCCCCAACTCTGAAACAAACAGCCATCAGACCACAACTAAAAAACAGCAAGCTGGACCCTGCAAAGATGGACTCCTATAGGCCGATCTTAAGCATCCCGCTCCTAGCAAGAATTATTGAAAAGATCGTACAATGCCAACTGCAACACCACAGTGAGACCAACACACCCCGCGACCCTTTCCAGCATGGATTCCGGGAGACACACGGTGTGGAGACCCTACTGACCACCCTATTCAATTCGCTAACCATAGGATTGGACAACATTAAACAGGGCTTTGCCCTGATCTTCATGGACATTGCCGCTGCCTTTGATTCTGTCAGCCACGAACTACTCCTGTCACGCCTCAGAGAGAAGGGAGTACACCAATGTTCCCTCTAATTTTCTGTAGGCTGTGTGCGCATAAAATATCAGCTGTGTGCAGCTTTTGAAGGAAGGTTAACTTTTTGTGCGCCACATAACGACACTCGGAGTTATATACTTTAAAATTTGACTACACGTCAGAATACAGTATGTACACCACATTGATTTTAATCAAATTAAATGGAAATAGATGATTACTAAATGAAGCGGGAAATTTCTAGTAATTACAATCATAACTTTTAAATTTTAAGACGTCTGTGTTGTTTTCTATCAGAATCAGAGCCGTAATTTTTGTGCGCTCTGTTGTAAAGTATGTGCGCTCGCTCGGCGAGGTGTGTGCGCACGCACACGCGCACAGCTTAGAGGGAACAGTGGAGTACACGGCATGGCACTGTCCTGGTGTGCATCATACCTGACAGACAGATGGCAGTATGTCCGCTCTGGTCCCTCCACCTCCACACCTTTCCCCCAAGAGAAAGGCGTGCCACAAGGATCCTCACTCTCAGCCCTACTGTTCAGTGTCTACATGCAACCCATCTGCGACCTCATCCGATCCTTCAAAATCAATTGCCTGATCTATGCTGATGACGTCTTGCTATACATGCCAATCTCGACAGAGCATCCAGACCTCTCTTCGCTGGTCACCTGCTTTGATGCTGTCACAGATTGGCTACACATGCAGAAGCTCAAAATAAACTTCAAGAAGACGGAGGTCCTCTTCATCACCAAGAACCCCGCATTCACTCCACCCTCCTCTCTAAAGGTACGTGATGCAGAGCTGCTCAGCAAGCCCACGATACGATACCTAGGAGTCACGCTGGATCAGCAGCTCAGCATGAAGGCCCAGATAGGCAACATGGTAAAGGCAATCTACCACAAAATCCGGACGCTTTGCCACCTGCGACAGTTGCTAGAACCAGAAGACTTCCGGACAGTCTTCCAAGCACTAGTAATGCCACACTTTGACTATGCCAACGCAATACTGTACGGCCTCCCGAAAAGCACGCTTAACCCCCTACAGATTGCAATGAATGCAGCTGCCAGAATCCTGCATGGAGCATCCAGGAGGGACTGTATCACCCCAGTTCTGAAACAACTGCACTGGCTGCCGGTACAATGCAGGATCTCCTTTAAGATCTTGACAATGACCTACAAGGTCATCAACAAGTGCTCCTCCACCTCCCTCACAAATCTCGTCCCGACCACACCCCTTAACAGAGTAAGGAGGTCTGCTGCCATCAATACTCTTATACTCCCGAAGGCAATCACCAAATGCTCTCAGTCCACGAGAAACATAGCCTTCACTTTCTATACACCCTCCTGTTGGAATGCCCTGCCACCGGCCATACGGGCCACCAATGACCTCGCTCAGTTTAGAAAGGCACTGAAACACCATCTGTTCCTCCAGTATTATACTGAACCAGATGACATCTCACAGCCAATCACACCCAGGACCCAGATCAGTGCCCCCAGCGTAGACACCTCATACACCTCCAGCCCTGCCTTTGAGAGCCCCACTCACTCAAATTTGCCACCTTGTGTATAGAAGACCCTAACAGTAGATAATAATGAACTGTCCACACACCCTGCGACAGCCAGATAAGATGTACATAGTTACGCTGTTAACCCTGTAGATAAGGCTGAGCTACCCGATAACCTGCAATAGCCAATGTATACATAGTTACCCTGTTAGCCCTGTATATAGAACCCCATTCATTGTAAGTCCCCTGCAGACTTGCCTGCACTGGACAAATGTGTTACATGTAAACCGCACTGATTTCAAATAGCGCGGTATAAAAGAAACATTAAATAAAAAATAAATACATGAGAGCTGTTAGCTTGGGCCCTTAGTGTGCACCAAACAATTTTAACGTCAACATGAATTAACATGTGTAAAGTCAATTTGCTCCATTAAGGGACATGTTTACTAAAATGCAGCAATGCACCAAGCCCTAAATTCTAGTGCCGGTGTGGCTTTGGGCCCATACTAACACATGGAGGCATGTTCCAGCATGTCTTCATGTAGTTAGTGTGGGTTGCGTGACACACCTGTACTAAGCGGTTTGATGTGATTAACTCTGATGCACTTAACACCACGCATCAGGGTGATGGTAAGTGCACCCATGCTTATTACAACATTGCTGATTAGCATGCATTAAAGATGCCTGCACTAACTGCAATGTGCGCGCTCTGCCTCTGAACCCACACTAAGCAATTAGCATGGGATTTTTAGCATGGCTGCATTTTGAGCACATGGTAACAGTTATAACAGCATGTTTAGCTGTTAGCACACGTTAGTAAACATGCCTCTAAAAGGTCTTATGTGCATTAAAATGTTTATTAAATTGAATGTGCAAAATGAACTAACCCCCCCCCCCCAACACACACACAAAAATCAAGAAAATTGGCCAAAATCCCTAAAGAATGTTTTATAACCCCTAGTTGGCAACATCTTGGAGCTTTTTACCAGATTTTTCCAACACTACAATTATTACTTTTGTAAAGGAGTCATTAACAGCATTTAGCTCTAATATTAATATTTAACATTTGAATAGTGTTACAAGGCATACACAGTGTTGAACACAAACATATAAGAAACAGTCCCTTCTCAAAGAAGCTCACAATCTAGAAAGGATTTCCTTATAGAACTTCAAAAGGTTCAGGCTAAGAAAATGCAAAAAGGCTTGATAAAATCCAGATGTAAGGCTATTCTGTCCTGGAAACTTTCTAAGGGGTATGTTTATTAAACCGTCTTAACATGTGCCCGGCGTTAGTATGCAGGATGCCATAAAAGGAGTGGCCGTTTCGGTCTTAATGTAGCAAAACGGGATTATCGCGCGATAACGTGCGCTGCGTACATTATCGGGTGAGTCGCCGCTAAGCACGTTAACGCGCGGTAATCTTAAGTAGGTGCGCAGACATGCAAACACAGAAACAGAGCTGTAGCATAATAGTAAATACACTGACTGATGGTACGGGGTCATGAGTTCGACCCCCCAGTGTGCCTAATGCATAAGGCTGGCTGAGGCATTAGCTGTTATGTGTAATTATTGCTGTTTGAGGCATTTTAGTTGTATTTTAATTAGTGCTGCCAGCAAACACACCCTCACGTGCCGTAACCGAAGGTACCGCATAAGGCACCCTATAAGGCACTCCATAGGGCACATTATAAAGTGCACTGTCCACCAAGGCACCCTATAAGGCGCTTTAGAGGACACCTTATCAGGCGCTTTAGAGGACACCTGATAAGGCACCTTATAAGGAGCTTTATAGGGTGCCCTATAAGGCGCTTTATAATGTGCCTTATGGGGCGCCTTATGGTTACAGTACACTGAGGGTGTTTTTGCTGGCAGCACTAATGTACATTAAAAATAGACAATGCCTCAGACAGCCCCATCAAATAACCCCACCATGGGTTTGAACCTATGACTTCTGGCTCTATAGGCAGTGAAGTAACCAGTGGGCTATAGCTGCTAACAAACCCCTGGCTGGCTGCCGAAGGACTGCATGTCACCACACAAACTGTCTGCTGTGGTTACCAGGATAGGATTAACCCACCTGTACCCATGATGCAATGCACATACAAATCAGCAGTCTACAGATGAGCACAAGATGGGGTATGCACCCCCACAGCACTTCGGCCTGGTAGGGGAAACTGACCGTGTGCACCCCCACAGCACCTCAGCCTGGTAGGGGGTACTGACCGTGTGTGGTACTGGCACAGAGTAGCTACAGACCGTCACATTGTGCGGGCACTGTGCTCACCCTGAGGGTTAGGTGGGGCGCCCAGCACCAGGTCTACAGCACCTTTCATAGCTGAAATACGCCATGCTGCAGGTCCCCATCAGTGCTACTGTGTGTGATAGGTAGTTTCTGCAGACACACCTAGGATACATCTGTGTCCTTCTGTATTTCTCAGACATGTCTAGCCATTATGGGCTATCATGCACCCAGAACAGTGCATATCCTGTGTTGGTGCCATGGTTACATGATGTAGGGGTAGGGGTAGGGGTAGGGGTAGGGGGGGGGGGTGCTTGGACCCATAGGCAGATCATGTACCACCACACAACCCACCATCTGGGGCTTAGGGTGGGAAACAGGATCATCCACCAACAGATCCACATTTTACCTCCCTTTGGTTGGCAGTAGAGGGGACCATCAACACCAGTCCTGCTGAGGAACAGACACCCTACAGGGCAGTCAATGCAGATCTGTACACATCCATAAAGCAATAGCAGACAGACAGTAGGCCTGGAAATGCGCCGCTGCCTCCCACCACTATCTGGCATTCTCCAGCAGCAAGCCTCCAGCCACTGCACCCTGCAAGGTGTTCCAACAAGACACATACTAGCTGCAGACAATCTGCTAGCTAGTCTATAGTGCATGTTCCTGGAGAAGATGCATGTACCCAGAACTGGGACATCAGCATACACACCAAGCAGATAAGTCAGCGATTGAGCCCCCAAAGATAACCCATAAATATCACATGGGAGAAATGCTATATAGTACTATGGGGAAACCTAGCCATGCCATGGTCACTGCTCAGTCAGGGTGAGAGTGACCTCCCAGCATGACATGCTGTGGCCACCCTGTCCGTGCAGGTGGTGGCCGGGCACTACAATGTCCGAGCCATTGCTCTATACTCTGTACAGATGAATCCAGGCCAGGCCACACTATCCAGGCTATTCCCACAGTACCTTGCTTCTCATTATGCACACTGGCAGGCCAATACTGGCAACAGTGCTAGCAGGATGGAGTAGATGCCCTACTCACCCACTGTCTTCTTGCTGTGTTCACTGGAGCCTCCGTTCCTCGAATAGGCCGCTCAGGTGGTGGGGTAGCAGCTATTCTACACCCCTCTCTCTCGTTCACTCAAATCTTCTCCCCTCTGCTCCATCACCCAGAAGCTGTTTTACTCCATCTCCATACCTCACCCCCGACGCACATTCTGCTTATCTACTCTCCCCCAGCCCTTCGTCCTGCTCTTTGGGACTCTCTCCTCCTTATCATATCAGACCTTTCTCTTGCATTTCCTCATTTACTCATCGCAGGTGACTTCAACCTTCACCTCAATCCCCCTGCCTCTACTAGAGATCACAATTTTGCCTCTCTCCTTCAGGATTTATCCTTGATCCAACATGTCCCTTTCCCTACTCATTCCGCCGGTTATACACTTGATCTCCTCTTAACCCCCTCCTCCTCTTCCTTACAGTTTCATAACCTGTCCTCCCTTCCTCTTCCCTGGACCGATCATTTTTGCCTCTCTGCTCTCTGTTCTCATTTGAGAACATCACCCTCGCCTTCATCCTCTGTGACATCTCCCATACTACGATACTCTCGCCACATTACCCCACTCACCATCCAGCGTTTTCCCCCTGCAACCGAACTTCTCCCCTCTGAATTCCCCTCCCTCTCCCCCAGCTTTCAGGCTTCCTTCTGGTCCTCCACCCTCTCTACTGCCCTTGATCATCTAGCACCCCTGCGACCTTGTCCTCCCAGACGCCACCTAAAACAGCCTTGGTATCACAGAGGCCTACATTTGCTCCGTACTCATCTTCGCTGAGCCTAAAGACTGTGACGCAAGGCCCCCTCCCCAGCTACCCTGTCATCCTTCAAAGCACACTTTTCTTACTATCGGTCCAAAGTACATCTTGCCAAGCAAACATACTTCTCTGCTGCCATCGCCAACGCCCCCAATCAGACTCGCCATCTTTATTCTACTCTCAAATCCCTCACCTCTCTTCATTCTACTGCCTCTACTGCGCATATTCAGCCTGCACCCCCCCCCCCTCCACTCCTAGCCTCCTTCTTCAGTGACAAGATCTCTTCCCTGAGAGCATCTCTTCCCTCTTGTCCTGCTCCAATCCAGTCTCCCCCCCCCCCTGCCGCCTCACCCCCTCCTTCCTCCTGCCTCTCACACACATGGGCTTCCTTCTCTCTAATCACTTCGGCAGAGCTTCACCAGCTCATCACCTCCTCCAATAAAACATTCTGCCCTCTTGATCCCATTCCCTCCTCTTGGCTACTTACTCCTTCCCTGGCACTCCTTCCCCCTATTCTCACCATGCTCAATACAAGTCTTTCCACAGGAACCTTTCCTAAACCCTGGAAGCATGCCTTAATCCGCCCCATCCTCAAAAAACCCACACTCGACCCTATGGTTCCAGCCCATTACCACCCAGTTTCTAATCTTCCCTTTCTATCCAAACTTCTTGAAAAGGTTGTTTTTGCACAGCTCTCTCATCACCTTGACTCCACCAACTTTCTTCACCCCCGCCAATCAGGGTTCCGCACAGGCCACAGCGTCGAAACTGTTCTGCTTGCTTTCACTAACTCCTTGCATGTAGCTCATGATCATGGGGATATCTCGGTGGCGGTGGCCTTGGATCTATCTGCTGCCTTCGATCTCGTCGACCACTCTCTTCTTCTTCTCCGTCTGCGCGAAGCAGGTCTTTGTAGCACTGTTCACCACTGGTTTCATTTTTTCCTCTCCTCCAGGTCCTGCTCAGTCTTACCCTCCTCTTTTTCCACCCCTCCCTCTGATCCTTTTCCTCTACCCTGTGGTGTTCCCCAGGGCTCTGTACTTGCTCCTCTCCTTTTTAATCTTTTTCTTGCTCCTCTTGCCCTCCTAATACAATAATCTGGGATCTCAGCCTTTTGCTACGCCGATGATATCGTCCTCCTTCACCATACTTCCCCCTCTCACCCTGATCTCTCTGCACTCAACTCCTGCCTTTCCACCGTTGCAAATTGGTTGACCCAGAATTGTCTTCACCTTAACTTAACTAAAACCATCACAATCTGGTTCTCCCATGGCTGCCCACCCCCACACTAGCTCCGTCCTTTTCCGACTCTCCGATCCCCCTAGTCTCAACCTTCCGCTACTTGGGTGTGCACTTCGACTCTGATCTCTCCTTCCAAGCCCACGTCTCTCATCTCACCAAGACCTCCTTCTTCTTTCTGCATCAAGTTCGTGCAATTCGCCCCTTTCTCACCCCACCCACCCTCACCACTTTCCTACTATCACTAGTCATGTCACGCTTAGATTTCTCCAATTCCATCCTCACTGGTATTCCCAAATCCCAACTTAATCGACTGCAGAGGATTCAGAATACCGCTGCTCGCATTATCACCCACTCCTCCCCACGGGACCACATCTCACCATTAGTTGTCCATCTTCACTGGTTACCTGTCTCCTTTCGCTTCCAGTTCAAACTGCTTACCCTTGTTCATCAGGCACTTCACACCAACACCCCGCAATATCTGGCAGACCTCATCACCTTTCACACCCCAGGCACACCCCTCGTTCATTTCACCTCATCCGTCTCCACCTCCCCCCCCTCCCTTGCGCATCTTCAGTCCACTCGCTCCTCAGCCTTCTTCTTTGCAGGCCCCGCCCTCTGGAACTCACTCCCCACTTCCCTTCGTCTAGAGCCCCATCACCCTACCTTCAAGCGTAATCTAGACCCACCTCTTCTTCCTCGCCTTTGATTTTCCCTCCCCTTTTGTGTGACCTACTCTCTGAGTCTTGTGCTGTCCTCCTTTCCTTTACTGCTTATCTATCATCAATTGTAATTTCTTTTCTTCTTTCTGGCCTGGTGCCACCTTCTATGGATTTTTGTACTTTGTAAACCACTCTGCCTTTTCTAAGGGAGGTATATCAAATAAAATAAACATAAACATAAACATAAGCAGTGTGGGCTGTGGAGGGTGTTGGCAGCCACAACACACTGGATAGAAAGACACATACTCCCCACACCTATGCCAGCATTGCGCAACTATAGAGGTGTTTGGCAGCCCTGGCCACCGCACCAGTCCTGGGCAGAGTGCAGGCATGGCTATGGTATGCAATACTGTTGGGGTCACTCCCCAGGGTGGTAAACACTGTCAGACACAAGACCTGTAGCACACTCCACAGACATCAGAAACGTTGCTATGATGCAGCTCACTCAGAAAATTGTACTTAACTTCGGAATTGCTATCTGCCAGTAATCATAGCAACCTTTTGATAGCTGTGTACCGTATTCCCAGGTTTAGGGTGGCATTGCTAAGTTATGCAAGTGCTAGTATTGGGAGATGCACGCAGGGCCCAACATCTTGCCTCTCCAGGAGGCATTGGATAATGGAGCCTGTGGGTGCGGGTGTGTTTGCCCCTGTTGGCCGCTGCTTTAGTGCAGAGGTTCCCGACTCCAGTCCTGGAGGGCCAGACACTGTACGGGTTTTCATACTGTCCCTCATGAATATGCATGAGATACATCTGCATACCATGGGGGCAGCGCATTGAAATGCAGCACAGGCATGTTTATTAGAAACAGCATGGAACCTGAATGGTGTTTGGCCCTCCAGGACTGCATTTGGGAGACTCTGCTCTAGGTAATGCACATGTTTATGGTGTCTGTGCTCTGTAGGGTAAAATGTAGGTGTTTTGGGCATGTTTACGTCATCTGCAATAAAGGTTCTGTCTGTATTAGCACATTTTAGTAGTGGGTAAAATATGGGGACTGGGTTGGCAGGAGCCATGGCTGGGACTTGAACCTGTGACCTTCTGCTTCTGAACACACTGGTTGTATGCACTGCATCACCATGTTGCCACAGAAACAGTGCATTCCCTGGTGCTACCATAACTGTTCATCAGACAGGGCCTGTCTGTTGCAGTGCATGGCACCCACCTACACAGGGCTAGGCCACGGTCTGCTATGGGCAGCTGCCACTGCCCCCTCCACCACCAGTATCCCTCTGCCACCATGCTGACATGCCCTTCTGCTGGTGGTGCTGGTGGTGTGCAGTCTCAGGCCCTCCAGTGTGTGGGTAGGTGGCTGCCTATGGTGAGGGTTCTGAGGAAAGGGTGCCTGCATAGCTGTCCACGCTTCCCCCCAGCACCGCCTGCCAATGTTCCGTGCCATTGGGGGGACCTGCTGGGTACTATCCCCTGTGACACCGTGGGAAGCACACTCATGCCCATTTTGGGCCCTCAGCAGTTGCTGTCTGGCTGCTCTACTGTTTCAGCATTCCTATGGGCCAGCTAGGCATCACCCTAGTGAGCACTGTGGGCCAGCTGCACCACAGCATGTGCCGCCTGCAGCCCTCTGTGTCCCCTTTTCCAGCATCTGTCCAGTTGCCCGTTCTTACATGCCCACCCTGCTGTTGTGGAACATGTGCACGCCATAGGAAACCTGGCCAATGGAGTTGGAAACCCTGTTCAGCGCTATTTCACTGTGGGCTCATTCACCTTATATGGGGACAGAGCATAGACCCTTCCGAAATTCATATCTTTTTTTTTGGAGCTTTATTGGGAGTGTTTTTTGATGTTTCCCATTGATATCACTATTGCCCAGCTTGGTTATGTTTTTTTTACATTTTCTTCTGTTCATTTTCACTGTTTATTTGCCCTTTTGTTCCGTGCACATGTATCACACTTATCACTTTTTTTAGGTTTCACTGGTTTTGCTGTACATTGCTGACGGAAATGGTTTCTATTCCCTTTAAATTGGCTCTAACGCCAGGGTTTCACTGGCGTTAGTTTTGAGCCTCGGATTTCACAGTGTTAGTGTGCGGGGAGCCTCTCCCCTCCCACTCTCTGCCCATTGATCTGCTCTCTCCGCCCCTGGGGAGCCTTCTTCTGCCCCTGGGGAGCCTTCCTCCGCCCTCCGGGAGCCTTTCTCCGCCTTCAGCGCTCGTTTGCGCCGCTGTGCACATTATCGCATGCTAAGGTACCCTGTGCGCCCAATAAAGTGCCATTATTGCGCGATAAGGTACCTTATCACGCGATAACGTCGCAGAGCGCACATTAAGACCGTTTAGTAAACATACCCCTAAGTGCTAATTGCCTGCTAAACTTCGTGCAGAGAAATATTTTTATCGAAGTTCTCTCTGTAGGAAGAGATATAATTGGGTGTGTAAGAACATCTAAAAACTTGGGTGAAACTGCGATCATCAAACTTGACTTTAGAAGACTAAGGGGTATGTTTACTAAACGGCGCTAATGGCGCAGCGGTGGTATTTTCACGCGATAACGCGGCTGCAGCGTTAAGGCAACCTAACGCTGTGAAATCCGTCTCTGAAGGGTGGAGTAAGGCTTCCCAGAGGGCAGAGAGAAGGGGTCAATGGGCGGAGAGTGGGAGGGGAGAGCCTACAGGCACACTAACGCTGTGAAATCTGGGTCTGAACACTAACGCCAGTGAAACTCTCGTGTTAAGGCACATTTGCAGGAAAGAGAAACCATTTCAGTCAGCAATGTACAGCAAAGCCAGGGAAACCCAAAAACGTGATAGTAGTGATACATGTGCACGGAACAAAAAGGTAAATAAACATAGAAAATGACCTGAACCACATTTAAAATCCCAATAACCAACCTGGCCAATAGTGATATTAATGAGAAACATAAAGAAACACTACTGAGAAAGCATAAAAAAGAAGATATCATGTTTGGAAGGGTCTATGCTCTGTCCCCCTACAAGGTGAATGATCCCACATTGGAATAACAGTGATCAGGGGTTTCCCTTTATATTGGGCAGGTTTGTTATGGCGTGCACATGTGCCACAACAGCAGGGTGGGCATGTAGGAAAGGGCAACTGTACAGATGCTGGAAATGGGATACAGAGGGCTGCAGGCGGCACATGCTGTGGTGCAGCTGGGGCACAGTGCGGCCTAGGCAGATGCCTAGGTGGCACATAGGAATGCTGAAACTGTAGAGCAGCCAGACAGCAACTGATGAGGGTCCAACATGGGCACGAGTGTGTTTCTCACAGTGTCAAAGGGGATAGTACCCAGCAGGTACCCCCAAGGGCACATAACATTGGCAGGCGGTGTGGGGGGGGGGGGGAAGCATGCATGTCCATATAGGCACCCCTACCTGGGAACCCACACCATAGGCAGCTGCCTAACACATACTGAATGGCCTGGGACTGCACACCACCAGCACCACTGGCATAATGGCATGGCAGCATGGTGGCGGAGGGGTGCTGGTGGCGGAGGGGGCAGTGGCATCTGCCCACAGCAGACCATGTCCTAGCCCCGTTTAGGTGGGTGCTATGCACGGCAACAGACAGGGTCTGTCTGACGAACAGTCATGGTATCCCCAGGAAATGAACTGTCCCTGTGGCTACAGTGTGGTGCAGTACACCCAGCCAGTGTGTTCATGAGCAGAAGGTCACAAGCTCAAGTCCCAGCTGTGGCTCCTGCCAACCCAGTCCCCATATTTTACCCAGTACTAAACCATGGTAATAAAGACAGAACCTTTATTGCAGATAACATAAACATGCCTGAAACAACTATATTTTACCCTACAGAGCACAGACACCATAAACATGTGCAATCCGTAGAGCAGAGTTTCCCAACTGCAGTCCTGGAGGGCCAAACACCATTCAGGTTTCATGCTATCTCCAATAAATATGCCTGTGCTGCATTTGTATGTGCCGCCCTCATGGTATGCAAATGTATCTCATGCATATTCATTAGAGACAGCATGAAAACCCGAACAGTGTTTGGCCCAGTAGGACCGGAGTTGGGAACCTCTGCTCTAGAGCAGCGGCCAACAGGGGCATAAACACCCACACCCACAGGCTTCACTATCCAAAGCCTCATGGAGAGTCAGGCTGTTGGGCCCTGTGCGCAGTAGCATCTACCAATACTAGCACCTTCATACCTTAGCAATGCCGTCTTAGACATGGCAACATTTCCACATATATCAAAAGGTTGCTATGATTAATGGCAGATAGCAATTCCTAAGTTAAGCACAATTTGCTGATAGAGCTGCATCATAGCAACCTTTCTGATATCTGTGGAGTGTGTTTCAATTTTGGTTTCTGACAATGTTTACCACCCCGGGGAGTGACCCCAACAGTATTGCGTACCATAGCCATGCCTGCACTGTGCCCAGGACTGGTGTGGTGGCCAGGGCTGCCAAAAGCCTCTATATTTGCACAATGCTGGCATAGGTGTGGGAGTGTGTGTCTGTCTATCCAGTGTGTTGTGGCTGCCTACACCTTATTCAGCCCACACTGCTTGCACTGTTTCCAGTGTTAGCCTGCCAATGTGCATAATGAGGAGCAAGGTACTGTGGATATGGCCCGGACAGGGCGGCCTGGGCAGGATGCATCTGCACAGGGCATAGGGCAATGGCTGGGACATTGTAGTGCCCGGCCACCATCTGCACGGTCAGGGTGACCACAGCATGTCCTGCTGAGAGGTCACTCTCACTCTGACTGAGCAGTGACCACGGCATGGCTAGATTCCCCCATTGTGTTATACAGCATTTCTCTTAAGTAATATTTATGGGTTTTCTGTTCTGGGGCCCAAACACTGACTTATCTGCTCGGTGTGTGTGCTCACGTCCTAGTTTTGGGTGCACACATCTTCTCCAGAAACATGCACTATGGACTAGCTCGCAGACTGTCTGCAGTTAGTATGTGTATGGCTGGAACACTTTGCAGGGTGCAGTGGCTGGAGACTCACTTTGCTCGCTGCTGGAAAATGTCAGATAGTGGTGGGGGGCAGCTGAGCATTTCCAGGCCTACTGTCTGTCTGCCATTGCCTTATGGATGTGTACAGATCTGCATTGACTGCCCTGTAGGGTGCCTGTTCCCCAGCAGGACTGAGGTTGATGGTCCCCTCTACTGCCACCACTGCAGGGATATAGAATATTTATCTGTTGGAGGGAGATCCTGTCCCCCACCCTGAGCCCCAGAGGGCGGGTTGGGTGGTGCTACATAATCTACCTATGGGTCCAAGCACCCCTCCTTCACTTAAATCATGTGACCCTGGCACCCACACAAGATATGCACTATTCTGGGTGCATCATAATCCACAAGGGCTAGAAGTGACTGGGAAATACAGATGGACATGGGTGTATCCTAGGTGTGTTTGCAAAGACTACCTATCACACAGTGGCACTGATGGGAACCTGCAGCATAGCCTATCTCAGCCAAGTCAGGTGCTGTGGACCTTGTGCTGAGCGCCCCACCTCACCCTCAGGGTGAGCACAGGACCCGCACAATGTCACGGTCTGTAGCAACTCTGTGCCAGTAACACACACGGTCAGTTCCCCCTACCAGGCCGAAGTGCTGTGGGGGTGCATACCCCATCTTATGATCATCTGTAGACTGCCGATCTGCATGTGCAGTGCATCATGGGTATGGGTGGGTTAACCCTATCCTGGTAACCACAGCAGACAGTTTGTGTGGTGACCTGCAGTCCTTCTGTAGCCAGCCAAGGGTTTGCTGGTAGCTATAGAAATGTAGCCCACTGGTTACTTCACTGACTGTGGAGGCAGAGGTCATGGGTTTGATCCCACCGTGGTGTTATTTGATAGGGCTGTCTGAGGCATTTCCTTTTTTAATTTAAATTAGTGCTGCCAGCAAACACACCCTCACAGTGCTGTAACCTTAAGGTGCCTCATAAGGTGCCCTGTAAAGCGCCCTATAGGGAACATTATAGGGTGCCTTGGTGGACAGTGCACTTTATAATGTGCCCTTTGGAGTGCCTTATAGGGCGCCTTATGCGGCACCTTAGGTTACGGCACTGTGAAGGTGTGTTTGCTGGCAGCACTAATTTAAATTAAAAAAGAAAATGCCTCAGAAAGCACTGATTTAAAGTAAAGGGTAGTGCCTCAGATAGCCTTACTCATTAAGCCCACTGGCAGATCAAACTCATGACCCCTGTTTCATCAGTCAATGCATTAACCATTGTGCTACACCTCTATTGCTGTGTTTGCAGGTCAGCGTGCCTAATTAAGGCTGACGTGTGTTAATGTGCCACGGCTCCCTCTATCGCGCGATAATGTGCGCGGCGCACTTTATCGCACGATAACCCGCGATTGCTACCTTAAGACCGGAACGCCCACTCCTTTTATGGCTTTCTTCACATTATCGCTGGAGCTAACGCCGGGAACATTAAGACGGTTTAGTAAACTTACCCCTAAAAGCTTTGTACAATGATCTTTAAAGGTTTGCTATTCTATGTTTGTACATAACATTTGACCCTCAGGAGTGCAAGCAGACTTGATTTTATCTCTGTTTCATTTAGCTTTCAAATAAAATTCCAAAAAGCATCACTTTTATAGATTTTATCATAATATAAAATCAGCTTTCTGAAAGTAATTATCACAAGTTTGCTTAACCATTTCCTGAAATTCAAAAACTGACCAATAGGCCAGCATTACATTTAGACATGGAAAACAATGAGGTAATGCTAGCCCAGTCAAAAATTCTCTACTGCAGCATGGTTTGAAACCACCACATTTTTTACAGAGTGTATAAAGCTAGTGACTAAAGATTTGAAAATGAAAAAATAATCTGTCCTGGAAAAAGAATTATGATGGGCAGAATAGTAAATAACTTATCTTCTGTAAAGAAGGGATCAAATAAACCAACTTCTTTGATAAGGGCTGTCAACCGCTCTGCTATCATGACTTTTGGACTACTTGTCAAACGTTTAATTTAATGGCAGGTTAAAGTTTCCCCTAATAATTATTATTAATTGCCAGAATCAGTAATGAGAGTAGCAATTTCTTTTTAGACTTCTGATGATCTGTAGTCAGGACATATATATTAGAAACATTGATGTGGCATTCTTGATCTCCAGAGACAATTTTACTCATCTCTCCATGGAATCAGAAAAAGCTTTTGTGAAAAAGAATGAAAAGATCATTCTTCTTCCCATGAATGGAGAAAAGACCTTAACCTCTAAGAGGTTATTAGTAAGTTTCAAGGACTTTTCGTAAGCAAGATGAGTTTCCAGAAGGTAAATAATATCATTTTCTTTAAATGCAAGCATAATTTTCTTTTTCTTTATAGGGTTAATGAACCCATTCACATTAAGTGAAAGTATTTTCCAATTAGTAGCTATCAAAGGATGAGTAGTATAGTTATACTCACAAGAATAGTGCCAGTAGCTAAAGAAATTGCATAATTAAATGATTTCCACTTATCCAGCATATGAAACCTATTGCATGTGTGCACAGAGCTCAGACAAACAACACTGAAAAAAGCAGCTTTGTAAACATAGAAACAAATACTTGTGCCTTAGGGAGTTCCTTCCACATGTAAAGCCTGTTTAACATGCAAAAAAGGACTTTTATTAAATTGTGTATCTAATTTTATACAATCTGTATGTAGGCATTTTCAGGGGAATAGACTGAACGGAGTGGAGGTAAGGTTGTGATGCACATTCATATTTTATAAAATACATATCTGCAAATGTAGGGTAAAGGCACATATTACAGCTTTATAGCAGCTGTAGATTTGGGCATCAGTATCTATGTTATTGGGTCTGGGTCAGGGAGTCTATTTGATAAAAGCACATAGGCACTTATACTGTATTGCCTTTATAAAATTTGCTTAAATTAAGTACCTTTTTTAAACTTCTTAAGTACCCTGTGATAAAATTAAGCCCAAGAAGATATAAATGTGTGTGTGTGTTGTGGCAGGAAAGTGGAGCAAGGGAAAAATAGGGACCTGCACTGCCAGCATGAGAACTCTCCATACATCAGAATTCCCCTTCCCCCCCAGGGAAAGAAATGGACAGGCACCCCTTTATAAACAAACAAAGCCTTTCAATTAGGAAAACAGGCAGCCCTTAACAACAGAACAGCCAGCTACTAGAGATTACATTTTGTATTTATTTAACAGGTTTTATGTACTGCTTTATCATTTCAATCAAGGTGGTTTACATTGAAACTTAAACTTGGTAATGTACATTAAACAAGGATGTTAATAACTTGGATTTTTCAGAAGCAATGGAGGGTTAAGTGACTTGCCCAAGGCCACAAGGAGTGCTAGTGGAAGTTGAACTCTGGGGTCTGGGTTTCAAAGCCAATGTTCTTAACCATTAGGCTACTCCTCTACTACTGGAGATGATGCATCTGTGTCCTGGAAGACCAGGGTAAGGGGCGTGGCTGAGCCCTTTCCCTGGGATCATAAAATACAGCCAGGGCCAGTGAACTTCTCTTCATTCAGCCCATCTGCAGGGGTGGCTCAAGGCAATCTGTTGCTTGAGGAAGTAGAGGGGGCAGGGCTTTTTCAAAACTCCAATCAGGGACTGAACCAAACTAAAAAGCTGATTAGATTATATGGAGGAAATGCAAGATGTTTGCACACCAAGGAACTAAAAGAGAGCAAGAACCACAGCACAGTTTATAACACTAAATTATAACTCAATTCTTATGTTGTTGTTATAAACTGCGTTATGGTTCTTGCTTTTTCTTTTTCAAAATATATTTTTCATCTACAGAACCCCCTTCCTCAACAGTGGGTGCAGAGCAGAACCAGGACATTCACCCTCAGAACTCAATATCTTAAAAATAAATCTGATTCTGATCATCTCACTAACAACAACAACAAACATTCTCCAGTACCAGGCATATGGTGAACTAATACAAAACCCTACAACAAAGTCACTGAGTATCTATAGAGCAAATCTATTATACCATACCATACCATATCAGCACCAAACTCACTTAAGGAGCCCACCAAAAAACTCACATAAGGAGCCCACCAAAAAAAGTGTCACTGTAAATACTACAGTGGGCCCTAGAACGGGCCATACACCTATTTGAAAAGCTGAACATGTCAAATTACTACAGTACAGTATAGATCTTTATGTATAAACTCCAACAGAATACCTGGGCTCAGTCACACACTCAGAACACAGACCCTCACCAAATACAGAATAAGTAACCACAATCTAAAGTAAAAATAAAAATATGTAGACACAATTTAAACTGAAACCCCAGGAAGCCAGACTCCTCAAGTAGTGCAACATCAGATAAATAAGATATGCAGTTCCCCCACACAGTGCAAAATATGAAGATAGCACAAAGTCCAATCACTAAAATGAAATAAAATTATTTTTTTCTACCTTTGTTGTCTGACCGTTTTATTCTCTAATCATTCTGGTCCCGATCTGAGGCTTCTCCTTCCCTGTCTTCTCTTAGCTCTCTTTCTGTGGTCTATGGTCCATCTGCCATTTCTTATCTCTTCTTTTGTTTTCTTCACTTCTTTCCATCAGCCTATTTCCAGTCCCAGTAACTCTTCTCAGTATCAGCCCCTTTCCAGTCCTCCCTCCCAGTACCTTCCCATGTCAACTTGCATTCCCATGACTTCCACTGGTGTCCATTCCCTTCCAATCCCCCTCCTTCCTCACTGTCCAGCTCCTTCTAGTCCAAATACCATGGCAGCCCCTCTCAGCATCCACTTCTTTCCAGTCCCATTCTCCCATCCCCTCACATCAGCCCATTCGTAGCCCTAGCCCCCAGTTTTCTTCCAAGGCCAGCAGCTCTATCCTCCCCTCCCTACCATCAGCCCATTCCCAGTCGAAGACCCCCAATCAGCTCACTTCCAGTGCTAGTCCCCCCTCAACCCCATTACCAGTGCTAGCCTCCCCTAATCAGCCCATTTCCAGTCCTAGCCTCCCCAATCAGCTCATTTCCAATGCTAGCCCCCCTCAGTCCATTACCAATCCTACCCCCCATCAGCCCATTATCAGTCCTTACCTCCCCTAATCAGCTCATTTCCAGTGCTAGCCCCCTCAGCCCATAACTAGTGCTAGCCTCCCCTAATCAGCCCATTACTAGTCCTACCCTCCTCTAATCAGCCCATTTCCAGTCGTAACCTCCCTGATCAGCTCATTTCCAATGCTATCCCCCCATCAGCCCATTACCAGTCCAACTTCTTTTGGGGGCGGGACAAAGCTGCATGGAGTCCTTTGAGAGATGGGAAGGCTCGGCACCGGCTTCTTTTTTCTTTCTATTGCAGTTATCAGCACAGCCGTGGTTCTCCAAGAAGCAGGGAGCCCCGGCTGCAGGAAAAGGAGGCAGTGAGTTTGCTGCTGCCGAGAAGTAGACTCGGCAGCGGCAGCAACTTGTGTGCTTTTTTTTTTTTTTTTTACTTTTGAAGGTGAAGTGAGGCGGCTGTTTTGGGGGCATTTTTTGCCACCCTCAAACTTTGTCACCTGAGGCAGCTGCCTCACTTCACCTCATTATAGAGCGTCCCCTGGCCAGTAGGACAGAAAAACGACTAATGAAGGGCTGATTTTCTGCCAACTGCTGATCCTCCTATCCGGTGTCTGCCCAAGGGGATCCCAACCCTTACAGGCAGAAGTGCTGAGATGGCCGTCATCGCAGCGGGGAGAGCCAGCAAATGCCCACAGGGATCACAAACCCCACAGACAGCAGAGGTTCTCAAACAGCCAAGAGTCAGTGACTGCACAGTCTGCCAAAAGAAAAAAGGTTACTAAGGTCGCTATACAGATAGCTAAATAAATTTGCCATAAGTTACTGCCCCTTTAATTTATTCAGCCATTTTTGCAGCAAACTTAGTAACCTTTTTTTTTCTTGCAGGCTGTGCAGTCACCGATTGCGGCCAAGAGACTCACTGACTGCACATCTGTGCTGCAAACTTAGTAACCTTTTTTTGTTTGGTCAGGCTGTGCAGTCATTGACTCTCCTGGCTGTCTCAGCATTTCTGTGAATGGAGGGCAGGGGTAAGTTGGGATGGGGGGGGGGGGCAGGGGTAAGTGCAATGGAGGGAGAGTCTGGGGGTGGGAAAGGACAGCAGGAGAGGGGTTGGAGTGGGGAGAGAAGGGATGAATGCATGGGAAGTAAGTAAAGGATACAATGTGCATGTACAAAAAGGCACACACCCACACATAGGCCCCCCCCCCACCACCACCACCTCCGCACCACACACACACACACACACACAGGCACCCACACCTCTACACCACACATACACATATAGGTGTAGCTTAATGGGTCAGTGGGGGTGGTGGGAGAGGGAGGAGGAGGGGTGGGGCCACTGCCTTTTGTTGGTACTGTGCAGTGGCCTATTAAGAGCCTGATTTCTTAAGCTTTTTACCATGGAAAATGGGAAACCAGTCTTAGTAAATCAGGTCCTAGAACTTAAAAAAGTAACTGCAATACACCTTTTTGAGGGGGGTGGATGCGCTGTGACCTAGGTTTCAGCTTAGAGTGCCAACACTTTGAATGAACTCTGACGGTGGCCCTGATTAATTCACAATATGCTTGGTACTGAATGAGATTTTTTATTGTATGATTTTATGGGGAAAGTTCTAGCTCTGCTCTGAACGGACTGTTTGGGAAGGGGCCAGGGGGCGGTTTCAGAGGATGTAGAATATGTTTGGATTTAATGCCATATGGGAGAGCATATGTGTGTTGGAGGGGGCCTGAGAAGGGTACTGTGGCTGAATAGGTGCTGAAGAGTTTAACCTCTAGTAATCCCCCCTTGATATAGCCTGCAGATGCTAAAGCCTACATCGTTGCCCTCTCTGCAGATATTTTTTATGTGCAGGGCATGGGCCAAGCACACCTTGCACAGGTGGCAGGGTTTTTTTTTCTAGTAAATTGGCAATCCTAATCAGTCCCTCCCATGCTGCAAGCCACTGCTGAGAAAAAAAAACAGCCAGAGAGGAAAAATCCAGGCTCCTCCCCCCCCCCCCCCCCCAGGTAAATGGTGTTCGTTTTATAGAGAAACTGGGAAAGGTTTGGAAGGAAAGTTCCCCCTATAGTAGTACAGACAGAGTAGTAGTACAGACAGAATACATAGAGCCCTGCTTTGCAGGCAGTTAAGAAACCCCCCATAAAAAACCCTCACTAACCAACATTGCATTTAGAAAAACCCTATTTTGAGAGTGAGTTCTTTCCCTGCCCTGTAAAGCACTGCCTGGAACATCATTTGGAGAGAGTAAAGATAACACAGGTACACTAAAAAAAATTTTTTTTAAACTGCCTCTAATGTTTCGATTGATTTTTACGTTTTTTGGTGCGCTGAATCCAAATCTGGTAACCAATTTGTTCCATCACGTACAGATTTTTTGCTACATTGGGTTAGCAGTTTGAGGTGAACGTTTCAGATTGAGTGCGATCGAGATAAAGGTTTCTTGGATGAATTCTTTATACTAATTGTTTAGTAGTTATTCAAATAAGAATAAAGAAAATTGTAACAAGGCAGCACATAAGAATAGAGTAATGTCAACAAAACACACTGTGATGGTAGCAAAAAGGTGGTAATAGAATTTTATCACGAGGTACCAAGCTCTCATGAAGAACATTTTTCTCACTGGGTCTCAAATACTCCCGAATTGGCCAGTCTTTTTTCCCCCAGTGTAGGTTGCGGGCCCGGCTATCCCACAAGCAAAGGAAGCAGGGATATTTGGTGAAACCGGATTGCTGCCCTAATAGCATGGATAGAATTTTAAAGTCTCCACAAATCATCCACTTATGCTCATCATAACGAATCTTCTGAAGAATCAGGGCCAAATTCTCGTATTTTTCTTGGAGAATAACAGAGTGAGCAATAGGAACTGAAGCGAATGTGTTGCCATTATGAAGAAGAACACCTTTTATGCTGTCTTTTGACAAATCAATGAACAGCCGCCATTCAGCAGGATCATACTTGAGTTTAAACTTTTCCATCACTCCGTATATATCGTTGCAAAATACCAAATCTTCCTCTTTGCTGAAATACTTTAAAAATTGTGTCTCGCGGTTGCGGTACCAATAAAAAGTTGTTCCTGGTGACAATAGATTTTTCTGTTTAAGCCGAGAACCTAGCAGTTGGGCAGCATCTTTTGGGAGTCCTAAATCCCGGACTAAATCATTCAATTCAGCTTGAGAGAAAAGTTCAGGTTTCGGATCTGGTTCAGTTTCAAACTCGGAAGTACTGGACTCATCGGGAAAAGCCATCTGATGAGTCTCATCATGATCAGAACCGTCCCACACAAATATGATCCAAAGATTTTGGTGGTTCAGGCACAGGTACTTCGTTGCTATGAGGCATAGGCCTAATTGCTGAGGGAAGGTTGGGGTAACTTATTACGTTCTTATTTTTTAAGTTGTATCCCTTCACAATGCAAGAGCAAAAAATAGCAGTCACTGCTGTGGTCTCTTTGTTCACGCCACATCATAGGTATTCCGAAACGAAATGCTTGTTTTTTACCTTTCATCCATAAGCGTAGATCTTCCTCACATGTCTTGCACACTTTGTGAGGAGCCCACGGTTTGTCTTGATCGCCTAACTTCAAACCGAAATAGGCGAAATATACTTTTTTAATAAATGCAGAAATGTTCCTCTGCCGCTTTTTCACGGTATATTCCCCACAAATAAAACAAAAACTGTACGGAGAGATGACGCAACCTCTGGCTCTGTGAGCCATCACAAATACACAGCACTGCAAACTACAACTGTAGTGAACCACTTCGGAATAAAGCTGGATTACGACTGAGCAAACAAAAGGTAATAATGAACTTGCAAGAAACTGAAATTTGACAGGAACGTTCATGTCGCAACCACCGTGTTTGAGCGAGCGAACGAGGCGAGGCGAACAGGAAAGAACATGCGCCAGCGCGAGTACTGGATTTAGCCCCCCGCCTCCCAATTGTCCTGTTAATGTATAAAATGAATACAAAACACTCTAAAATATCATGAGGGAGTGTTTCTAGTTAGTTAACCATTACAACCTCTATTTTGGGCCAAGAAAATAAACTGCAGTCGGCTAAAAAGAAATTATGTGAACATTCCTTATATGGGTAAGAAATCTAATTTTGCAAGAAAACGTGACGTGATGGAACATTTTGGCTATTTTTCCTGGATTCAGCACCCCAAAATCTATAGGAATCAGTTGCAAAACTGGAGGCAGTTTTTTGGTAGTGTACCTGTGTAATTAGATCAATAAGTGATCACCAATGGATTGATTAGAGATGGGAGGAGGGTTGGCTTTCTTATTGGGACTGGTCTTAGCCATCTGGCAGCAGATTGGCTTGTTTGGTATTCTTTTCCCTCCTTTTTGCTTGAGATCCATATCTACTTTAAAAACATATCCTTGGCAGATCACTACATTTAACTTTGCTTATTTGCTTGTCATCATTTAGCTTTCTTTGGCCACTATTTTATGTTGACTCTTTTATTATTTTCAACTAATAGCTGCTCAATAAAATAAGAACATAAGAACATAAGATATGCCATACTGGGTCAGACCAAGGTCCATCAAGCCCAGTATCCTGTTTCCAACAGTGGCCAATCCAGGTCACAAGTACCTAGCAGTTTCCATAAAAGACACAGGTTCCTCAATGCTTGTATTGGGTCAAGCAGTGATATCCCGAGTCCCTTTTAATAATGGTTTATGGACCTTTCCTCCAGGAACTTGTCCAAACCTTTTTTAAACCCAGCTACACTAACAGCTCTTACTACATCCCCCGGTAACAAATTCCAGGGTTTGATTACACGCTGAGTGAAAAAATATTTTATCTTATTAGTTTTAAATAGTTGACCCTGTAGCTTCATTGCATGTCCCCTTGTCTTTTTATATTCTGATGACATAAACAATAGATCTACGTTTACCCGTTCCACTCCATTCATTAATTTATAGACCTCTATCATATCTCCCCTTAGCCGTCTCTTTTCCAGGTTGAAGAGCTCTAACTTTTTTAGCCTCTCTTCATAGGAGTAGTTTTCCATCCCCTTTACCATTTTGGTACCTTTTCTAATAACGCTATATCCTTTTTAAGATATGGCAACCAGAATTGCACACAATATTCAAAGTGTGGTCGCACCATGGAACGATACAGAGGCATTATAATATCCTTTGTTTTATTTTCCATTCCTTTCCTTATCATACCTAGCATTCTATTTGCTCTCTTAGCCACCACTGCACACAGGGAGGAGGGTTTTAACATATTGTCCACAATGAATCTTTTTCCTGGATGGTAGTTCCCAATGTGGAACCTTGCATTGTGTAACCATAGTTTGGGTTGTTCTTTTCTAGGTGCATAACTTTGCACTTGTCCACATTAAATTTCATCTGCCATTTTGCTGCCCATTCTTCCAATTTATCAAGATCTTCTTGCAATTTTCCACAATCCTCTTGGGTATTAACAGCTTTAAATAGTATTGTGTCATCTGCAAATTTGATAACCTCACTCGTTATTCCCTTTTCCAGGTCATTTATGAATATGTCAAAAAGCAGCTGACCCAGCACAGATCCTTGGGGTACTCCACTATTCACCTTTCTCCATTGGGAAAATTGGCCATTTAGCCCTACCCTCTGCTTTCTATCTTTTAACCAGTTCCTGATCCACAATAGTACATTACCTCCTATCCCATGACTTTTTAGTTTTTCCAAAAGTCTCTGATGAGGGACCTTGTCAAAGGCTTTCTGCAAGTCCAGATACACTATATCAACTGACTCACCTTTGTCTACCTGTTTATTCACACCTTCAAAAAAAAAACATAACAGATTAGTAAAACAAGATCTTCCTTGTCTAAAGCCATGTTGGCTGTCTCCCATTAGGCCATGACTATCTAAATGTTCACTAATTGTGTTCTTTATGATGGTTTCTACCAATTGTGCTTCATTGCTGAAAACTATCTACAAAGTGGTGATTTCCAGTATTATCAAGGATCCACTAACTAGGTGGGTGCATTGCATTTACCTGAGGGGTATATCACAGGGGCATTTCGGCCAATTATATTCTTAGGTCAGTAGCCTTTCAGCTTTGGCTAGCTACTCTCAGCACCTTAATCTTAGGATCTGCAATGCTTAATTAAAGGGACTTCCAGGGACCTTATGGTGTAGGGAGCCTGTCTCCATCAGTGACATAGTAACATAGTATATGACGGCAGATAAAGACCAGTATGGTCCATCTCGTCTGCCCAGCAAGGAGACAAAAGTAGGTGCACCTGCTGCTCTATGCAAGTCACCCCTCCCCATGCCTTTGTTTAGGGGTGTATCCATCGCTCCATGCAGGTCACCCCTTATGGGTGGAAAGGACTCCGACTACATTTATAAAAAGGGACAGCGTCTGGAAAGCTATTGTATGAGTGCAACCAGTTGAAAAATAAATTATTTACGTAGACGAGGTCCCGGTGCGCTTCTGGAAGAGTCCTGAGGCTGTTGGATCCCAGGATAGCAGCCCTCCCACATCAGTGATCTGGCTCACAAAACCAGAAGTGAGAGAGCTGCTGTGGAAGGGTTGAGAGCGTGAGAGCTACAGGATCATGGTAGACAGGAGGCTTCATGGGGCCGCAATTGTAGGGGAAGAACAGACCACAAGAGCCACAAAAGTGATTGAAAGCAGCATGACTGTCAGTGCCGGAGAGGCAAAAAGAGGCTGCAGTGGCCTAGATCAAAAATTCTTTCCCAAAGCAGGATTGAGGCTGAAGGCAGAGACAGCTACCAGGAGAGAAGAGTAAGCCATGCCACTGCAGGCTTTCTTAAAGGGATCACAACTTGGGAAAGAAAAGTGCAGAGGATCTCCTCACCCCCATGCCTGCAGCACCAGATCCAAGCCTGCACTGGATAGGAGGAAGACAGGAGATGCCCAGTCCAGCAGAGTCCTCCCAGGAACAGGAGCAGATTACAAAGGGCCCCAGTGCTGACAGCCAGCCTGTAGCAAGTAGGGAGACTAGTTCCTGTCTCTACTCCCTCCCTGAGAGTCCTTCAGCCAGGCACAGAAGAGCCACCTCAAACCCTAGGACAGGAAGAACCCTGATGTCAGAAGAAGAATCTGCCCTAGGTTTGCCAACTTTTTCACCGAGAAAAACCCGACACCTGTGGCTCGCCATGCTCCACCCATTCTCCGCCCCTAGTCCCACCCCTGCCCTGCCCTGCCCCGCCCCGCCCCCAGCCCCACCCACAAAAATTACCAAGGATACGTGTAGGCTAACTTCCTTGGTCAGATAATAATTAAACTGGGAACCCCAAAAGCCAAACATGAAATGTACAACACTGGAGAAATAAAACTATAAAGTAATTTCCTCTTGCACTAAACAAAAACGCAAAGATGTTAGCAATACACACTTCCAAGACCAGACATATTCCAGCTAATAAATTCAAAATAAAAAGTATTTTTCTACCTTCTGTTTGGGCATTTTATTTTTCAGTTGCAATTGCTCCAGTCACTTTCTTCTGGTTTCTTCGTGTCTTCTGCGAGCTATCCATTTGTCCTTTCTTCTCTTTTAGATGTTTTCCATTCTCTCTCTATTTCTGCTTTAACATACTGATTGTTTCCCTTTTGCTCTTTCCCCCAATTCTTTCCTTATTCCTTTATCATCCATTTAAATTTCACCCTTCCATTCTCAAGCCCCTCTTACTCTCCCAATACCCGGCCCATCATAGACTTTTCTTCCACACAAAATATCTTTTCCCCTTCCATTCTCATTCCCCATCCATTCTAGTCCTCCCCCAAAATCAGTTCCCTTATAGTTCTAGACCCACCCAGCATCCACTCCCTTCTAGTCCCATTCTCCCATGCCCCACATCAGCCCATTTCCAGTCCTATTCCAGCTCTTCATCAGCCCATTTCCAGTGCTAGCCCTAACATCACAGGCCATTTCCAGTCCTAGCCCCCCCCCCAATCACAGCCCATTTCCAGTCCAAGTCCCCCATCACAGCCTCTTTCTAGCCCTAGCCCCCCCCCCATCACAGCCTATTTCCAGTCCTAGGCCCCCCCCACCATCACAGCCCATTTGCAGTCCTAGTCCCCCCCGCACCATCACAGCCCATTTGCAGTCCTAGCCCCCCTAATCACAGCCTATTTCCAGTCCAAGTTCCCCCTCCCTCCACCATAGCCCATTTCCAGTCCAGGTCCCCCCCCCCATCACAACAACATTTCCAGTCCAAGTCCCCCCCCCCCATAGCCCTTTTCCAGTCCAAGTTCCCCTCCTCACAGCCCATTTCCAGTCCAGGTCCCCCCCCATCACAGCAACATTTCCAGTCCAAGTCCCCCCCATAGCCCTTTTCCAGTCCATGTTCCCCCCCTCATAGCCCATTTCCAGTCCAGGTCCCCCCCCCCCACCCATCACAGCAACATTTCCAGTCCAAGTCCCCCCCCAATAGCCCTTTTCCAGTCCAAGTTCCCCCCCCCCCCATAGCCCTTTTCCAGTCCAGGTCTCCTCCCCCCCCAGCCCATTTGTTGTCCTAGCCCCCCCCCCCATCACCGCCCTTGCAGTCCTTGGCCTCTCCCCCCCCCCCCCCGACCAGCACCACGGCTGTCTGAGGGGCTTCAGAGGGAGCCGGAGAAGCCCACGCGAGGCCCCGGCTCCCTCTGTACAACTGCCAGCGTGAAGATCCTTTTCCTTCACGCTGGCGGTTGTTTCTGTGAAGCCGCGAATGCTGGGAAAGGTTAAATGTTTTGTGTGCTATTTACCCGCTGCTAGCTTTGCTGTTTGCACAAGCTGGAGCAGAAGATGAAAGAGTAGATGAAGAACACAAGACAGTGCATATTTCAAACAAGGGGAAATACCAAATAACATCCATCTACATTATCACAACAAATGGGGATCAGTGCTACCTCATATCAGCAATGGAGGCAAAGAAACCCAGCACCCATGAGCCCAATGTCCAGGCCTAGTGAAGATATGTCCATTAAGTAGCTCTGTCACATCATAGGATTTAAAATACACACCTCAGATGTGACACATATCTATTTGGTGCAATCACTATGGCCATAAACCCAGCAAAAACCAAAAGGCATGAGAAAAGGTAGCACACGTATGACCTAAATGATACACAACCATTATGACTTAAACCATTATATATATTGCACACAGCCCTCTGGCCTTAATCCATTGAACCCATCAGAAAAATACACATTGTGCATATAGATACCAAATACAGGCTTCGTATAATTGTATATATTACACACACCCCGACAGCCTCAGCACACATAATATTTCTACCTAACCCTTAGCCTGGAAATGGCTTTCTCAAGGGTGTAACTGCATACCACATATCTCAACACTGGAATCATCATCAACTGATCACAATGCTGCAATGGAAGACCAACATAGTGTATATCCCCTCTGTTCCCTCAGGGGAAGGATCGCCTGGCATTTCACCAGGGGTTCTCCCCATCCTCAAAGGAGGATCCTGGCTGGCATCTTAACAGTGGATTACCAGACTCAAGCAAACACACTACAAAACCTTGCAACACTCCATTAATGCACATTCACCTTAAAGAGACCAAAAATAGACCACCACCATAGACAATCATTCCAACGTCAGCAGTATTTCACTCTACATTGGAGCTCACACTCACTGGCATGCATGCCAGTATGTCCATCAGAAACAGTTGATAGCCACCAAAGCATCCAGTCAGAGCACATCTCCTTAAAACTTACTGGGCCACCAATCACAGCCATTATTGCTGCCACAACCACCCGCAGCTGATGTCAGTCCTTCCACTCCCATGTACTGTAAAACATAGATCCACCGCTCTTTCCAAACCCCTGGATGACAAATATACAAATAGAACAAAGGATATTATAATGCCTCTATATCGTTCCATGGTGAGACCACACCTTGAATATTGTGTGCAATTCTGGTTGCCGTATCTTAAAAAGGATATAGCG
The DNA here is from genome assembly GCA_033557465.1 of Ichthyophis bannanicus. Taxonomy (NCBI): domain Eukaryota; kingdom Metazoa; phylum Chordata; class Amphibia; order Gymnophiona; family Ichthyophiidae; genus Ichthyophis; species Ichthyophis bannanicus. Next base: position 527,241,801 of record CM066032.1, read on the forward strand.
TTATTAGAAAAGATTCAGAGAAGAGCCACCAAAATGGTAAAGGGGATGGAAGGATACTCCTATGAAGAAAGGCTAAAAAGGTTAGGGCTCTTTAACCTGGAAAAGAGATGGCTGAGGGGAGATATGATAGAAGTCTATAAATTAATGAATGGAGCGGAACAGGTAAACGTAGATCGATTGTTTATGTTATCAGAATATAGAAAGACTAGGGGACATGCAATGAAGCTACAGGGTAAACTATTTAAGACTAATAAAAGAAAATATTTTTTCAATCAACGTGTAATCAAACTCTGGAAATTGTTACCGGAGGATGTAGTAAAGGCTGTTAGTGTAGCTGGGTTTAAAAAAGGTTTGGACAAGTTCCTGGAGGAAAGGTCCATAAACCATTATTAAGAAGGGATCCAGGATATCAATATTTGACTCAATACAAGCATTGTGGAACCTGTGTCTTTTGGGGAAACTGCTAGGTACGCATGACCTAGATTGGCCATTGGGCTTGATGGACCTTAGTCTGACCCAGTATGGCATATCTTATGTTATTATGTTAGCAGATTATCATTGAAGCATCAGAGGTATCCCACCCTCCCCCCCCCCCAACAAACACGGATACCATTCAACATGAGCAGGCTGTCCACCCGGCCTCACAGTCTGTATCCTGAAATGCTAGTGTTATTCTAATCTATCTAGTAAGATAGTTACATAGTAAATGATGGCAGATAAAGACCAGTATGGTCCATCTAGTCTGTCCAGTATGAGGGCAAGAGTAGGTGCACCTGCTGCTCAGTGCAGGCCACCCTTCCCCATGCCTTCATTTTAACCCTAGAATTCCTGAGATTTTTTGCACACACTGAATACCGTTAGGGTCATAAATGACCCCATGACGAATTTTAATTGTTAACCATGAAAAATTTAAACTAAAACAGACAAAATATTATTCCGAATTAATTATTTATTATATGAAGGTTAAATGTTTTGAAATTTAATGCTTTATCATAAAATTACATGAAGAGTTGCCATGAAAGCAGTTTTTGCATGCACTTGATGAACACAGTAAAGTACTACAGTCATTTGCATGAAACACAGACAATTTCTGAATGTTCTTTGCAAACATTGCGCTTGCAGGAGGTGCAAACTATGTTGTTTTTCTTGTCTTTTTCTCTGGAACAGCAGTGACACCTTGCCCTTTTCTTTGGGATTCCGACATTGCAAACAGCATCAGTGGCTTCTTCAATGCTGGAAGAAGTCTTGCGGCAATTACTCGGAAGAAGCTGCTTTCCTAATTCCAAGAAGAATAGACGATGTCTGTGCTTTGACTTGGACTGCCATTCTGGATTTAGTGACATCCAAACAATGAAGGCGTTCAAAGTGCTGATGTCCAACATGTTGTAGAAGATTGTCACTGGCCAGCGTCTTGTCATTCGTTTTGTGGTATACGTGCGCAACATTTGATCTGCCGTATATACTCCACCTTTATTAGAATTATAGTCCAAGATCATGCGTGGTTTTTTGTCTGGACGTGTGTTATCTACTTCTTCTTGATCATGCAAACTGCTCAGAAGAACAACCACTTTTCCTTTCTTCGGGCAATAGGAAACCAGAGTGGCATCATTGTGAAAGGCAAACAGTGAAGTGAATACCTCTCGGCCCTTTGCTGTTACAAATTCTGGAGGTAATTCTTTTCTGTTCTTTCGAATTGTCCCCAAAAGTGTCATTTGTTTTTCTAGCAATTTCTGTGACAGGGATAAACTGCAGAAGAAATTGTCAACAGTAACATTTCTGCCAGATCGCGTCAATCCTTCAGTGAGTTGCAGCACAACCCTTTCACCCTGATTCTGTTCCCTGTTTTGTTCGAGTTCCCTTCCTGTATATACTTGAAGACACAGAATATATAACGTTGCACTGTCACACAACATCCATAGCTTTATGCCATATTTCCCAGGTTTGCTGAGAATATATTGTCTAAACGGAACATGGCCACGAAATGTAAGCAGTTGCTCATCCACGGTAACATTCTCACCAGGAACAAAGACGTCACCTAGAGTTGCTTCCGAGGTATCAAAAAACATGTCTGATTGGAGCAAGCTTATCCACGCCTCATTGTTCACGTCTGTTGGTTGCATCATCAAATCTGAGAGCACAAGAAATTTGCTGAAAACGGTTACGGGCCATATTTTTGCCGAAAACAAAACGACCATCTTCAAGGTTCCACAACTGAACTATGGATTCATACTCGTACATGCCTGAGAGGATCAGACGTCCAAGAAAACATTGAAATTCTCCATCTGTCAAATCTTTCCAGGTGTCGTCATAAATGTGTCTTCCTTGTTTGCTTGTCCACATCATGATTTCATTCAATAAGTTCTTCCTCATGAACAAGTGGAATGCTGCGAGAGGGCCATCAACATTTCGCATAGCATACCTTGTAGGACCTTGTTGTATGGGCATGACATTAGCTCTGGCGTATCTCCAAGCAGCTTGCTTTATAGGTTTCCATGTTCCATGATGTGGCATCCTTAGATACATAGGCTTCAATGGCAACATTTGTACTTATAGTTGATGACCTCTTAGCTCCTCTACGACCACAACTAAGATTCCTCACAGATGATACTGACACCGAGGACTCCTGCCTTATTCCCCGTCCAGCACAGTCTCGACCTTTGCCTCGACCTGTAACTTGACTCTTTGCTGCAGGCAATGTTACTGGCTCAACATCAGTCTCACATTCACTTGGCGACCAACTGCTGTTGCCATCTGAATCATGACTGTCATCATCAGATTTATTGCCCAAACTTGGCTGATTTGCTTGTTTGCTTGCTGAATATGCTGCATCATTAGACGACTCAGAGCCGTCACTGTCAGCATCTCGTTGCAATATTTCTCTTACTTGGGCAGCTGAATACTTTTGTTTTGACATCATAAACAATAACCTAAAATAAATAAACAAAGATAAAGTTGAATAAAACGCAAAGCAGTTTTACTATAGGTGTACAATAATCGTGATGAACGAGCTGAAAGCCTTTAGATTTCATCGGAAATAATGAGAGAACGTATGATATCAATTACAGAAAATGTGTAATTTTCATAAAAAAAGAGTACAAAAAATAAATGATACATAATTAATGATAAATACCTTTGTCAGATCAAAAAATTCACAAAACTGCAAATTGTATCACAATCCAAACCTTACATAATGTGATGATGCAGAGGGCTTAAACAGCAAGAAAAAGGGTTTAAAACAGCAGTTTTCCTCAAATGCACACATTAATGCAGGCAAGGAAGGGGTTAAAGCACAAGCCCAGGGAAACTCTCTGCACAGAAAGGCAGTGAGAGAGCCACACCCCAGCTCCATGACAACCAAGGGAGCTGACGTAAGAGGCAAGGGGGCGGAGTTAAACCGGATAGGGCAGCCCTATGCTCTTAACCAGGAAGTAACAGAGAGAGTTAGTTCAGGAGGGAGTCTGAGTAGAAGCTCAAGTTGGAGTAACACTGATCTTGGAAGGAAGAGAGTTCATGTGGGAGCAGGAGGAGTTCCTAAGAGAACAGGAAGTGTTCGTGTAGGAGACTCAGGACCTGGCTCTGACCAAGTTTCAGAGAGAAGCAAAGGAAGAGGCAACCATTGCCAGGATAGCACACGGTGCTGGGAGAGTTGCCATCCAGACTGCCTAGAGACACGGAGGTCTCTGAGAAAGCAGTGGAGAGAGCTTCCTCTGAGAGAGAGAGGTCACCACGAACCAGACAGCCAGGAGAAGCAGGTTAGAAGCTACTTTCATTCTCATGGGGAGAGGCTGGAACCCTTACCCAGAAGAGATAGCACTTCTACCCTAGAGTCTTCCCTAGAAGCTGTGAACAAAGGTGAGAGTTTAAGCAAGTGTAAAGTTCTGTATGATAAGCTGCATAAACGTTCCAAGTGCAGGCAGCCAGTTACTAGCAGAAGCTTAGAGAGTAGCCCAGCTGTTCTTAACTCACCAGCTGATTATATGCTACGCAGATGAAAGCTAAAGCTAGCCCATGCTGAGCCAGAGATACTAAAGCAGTGCAAAGACAGAGACTTGCCTTTTTACCAACCTTTACAAGCCAGACACACTAGAAGAAGATTAAGCCAGTTGGATTCCTTTAACACTACTTTAAAGGAGGCTGCTTATTCTAGTTACCCTCAGATACCACAAAGGGAAAGGAATAATAAGTGGAAACAGCTTAGACACCATTTGGAACAATGGAAGCCTGTTGATCTGCAGTACCCTGAATTGAATCATGAGATGTCTGACTCTGATGTTGAATCAATGCAGTTGGGATCAACTAAATCAGATAGCTCTTATTCTGAGATGGAGGCAGACTGTGCTGTTTGTTGCCAAGAGTGAAGCTGTTGATATTAATGTATATGCTGAGAAGTATTTCATGCTATTGAGTTTGCACGGAGAGAAGCAGCGTTCTGCTGGAGTGAAACTCAACGTCTTTAAGCAGCTGGGAATTGTGAATGCTATGCAATTGATTAGCTGCAACGGAAGCTGTTCCTAACGGAAGAGAAGTTGAATTAACCTTGTATATAAACTGACAAACCCTGAGAAGGATCAGGTTGGACTTTGTCTCCTTCTGGACTTTATTTTGGCATAAGAAAGTATCCACTTTTTGTTTCTGGTTAGGGGATGGTAGATGACAGAATCCTGTGCAACAAATAAAGTTTTTGTTATCACATTAAAAACCTTGGCTGTCTTCGTTTGGCCCACAACTACACGGAAACCCCAAACATCAGCACTTACAAGGATAATCTGGCACGTTTCCCACTCTTCCAGGCAACCGCCTATACACAGAGAAAGGGGGTGTGACAATAAGCAACTGGGGTTAAAAATGACCCCACTGGTACTCTGTGCTGCAATTCATCACTAGCGTAACCTAGAGGATGAAAATTATTCCTCTTATGACGCAATATAAAGAGAATATTGACACGTGAAAAGTCATAAAAAGATTGCATTCTTGAACAACTAGTTTCCGAGATATGCGTTGTGAAACTTGCAATGGGGTCACTTTTGACCCCATCGGTACTCCCAGGGTTAAGGGTAAACCCACCGTTCCATGTAGGATAACCCTGTATGTTGAGAAATTAGTTAGTTAAGTTGATTTTGATGTTATCCTGTTGCTGTAAAGGGATCCACTGTGTCTGTCCCATGCCATTTTGAATTCCTTCACTGTATTTGCCCCCAACACTTTCATCTGGAGGGCATTCCAAACATCCACCACCCTTTCAGTGAAAAAGTATTTCCTGACATTGCCTTTCAATTTACCCCCTTGCAGCTTCATGTTATGCCCTCTAGTTTTACAGCTTCCCTGTCTGTGGAAGAGGCTTGTTTGTTCATTATTTCTCTTTAAGTATTTAAAGGTCTGAATCATATCTCCCCTGTCCCTCCTCTCCTCCAGAGTGTACATATTTATGTCTTCAAGTCTCTTCTCATAAGGCTTCTGACGCAGGCTCCAAATCATTTTGGTCACCTTCCTCTGAACAGTTTCCATTCTTTTTAACTATCACTATCAGCCAATTGGTCATTTACCATAGCAACACACATATATTGCAGTTCTGCCAGCTCATGGCCTTGTTCCATACAACCTGATACAATTTGCAGCATTTGCAATTCATCCCCTTGCCCACTCCTATGTTCATCCATATGTGTTCTGACTGAACATGTCCTTTTAGCCACATACACCATAGGCAGCAAAATATATTAACTACATATGTTGAGGCACATATGGTAAAATGCTGTAGAACATACTCTGTATCCTCACATGAAAACCTTTATGTCAGAGTTAAACCACCACATATTGAATACTCCACACAGGGGAAAAAGCCTCCCTCCCGTGTCCCTTCCCACATCTCAAACGTGATGGGCACATCATCTCCATCAGAGGATACCCACTTGACCAGACCAATCAGACATGCTGACACTCCAACCCTGTGACCTTGAGAAGATTTGAGGACTGACACATCAGACATTTCACAATCACCACACTCAGTGGTAAGTATGCAGTCATGAAATGAACATCTCTTGTCTTATCACAGTGGCTCTCTGCCCCAGCCTGAACACATAGAAATCTGTCCCGGTCATCAGATCTGGCCCTTGGATATGCTCATTGAACCAATGAGGGAGGGTATCCATTTGCCATGAACAGTTGCCCAAGGGACCATGCCTGATGCTGAATATTGCTACATACAGAATAGTGCCAATGATATCTAAGAAACTGTGAGTAGGGTAACCACACCTCTTCAATATAAAGGGTGGATGCTAGAGAAATGCTGGTTGTATGCCTATGTGTATGCCCTCCAAACATATTAGTTATCCATTCATGCTCTCCCCTCCTAATCAGAACATCAAAAAACTGCATCTCTGGAACAATCCCACACCATAGAAAACGGAATATTCACAGTCAGTCAGCCAAAAAGCAAACTGCATCATGGGCTTGGAGAGACCATCCCACAGCATAAAACTGTTGTTGTGATGCCTACACAACATCATAAGATGTCATGCATAAGGAGATTCAGACCCCAACCATTGTGATGCATATGATTATATACAATGTTCTGCAACAGATGGGGCAGCCATCGCCCCCATTGCAACACTGTTATGTTGACAGTATATCAGATCCCCTAAATGAAAATTATGCTCTGTCATGTCCAAGGTGGGTCAATCCATCAAAACCTATATATGGGTATCCCCAGATTTGCCCCTCTGGTTCACTGATGACAGTACCATTTGTGTAGCCAAATCTACTGGTATGCTGGTATACACCAAAGCCACTTCCAGGGTCACCAATAAAACCCCTTGATATTAGCCAGACTGGACTCTCTCAGTCAGAAAATGCAGAAAAAGTATCGTATCCAAAGAACCGATGCAATATTATGCATCAAGGGATGTAAAAAGGTCCCAATATCAAGCAACAGGGGCAAAAGTATAGTCCCTCTTTAGATACTGTGGGACGTTCCAGAGGGTTATGGACATCCCTATGTATCTTTGGGAGCTGATAGAAAAAGACAACCCCTGGGGCGCATACATTAGGAAATGGTAATTCCTTCGCTGTGTCAAAACTAGAATCACAGGCCTTCTCCTTGAGCATCTGACCATGTTGTTGTAATCTTGCATTTGATATACAGACAGTACAGATACAGAACTATCACACAGCTATATAGCAGCCACTTCCCAATATGCAGCTCCATCCATAAGCACAAGCCCTTCATCTGTCTGTTGAATGACTCCATCATTCAACTTCTGTAACCCTTTCAGGACATTCTGCTCAGCAGTCAACATTGTTCACAGCAATGTCATACGTGGAGAAATCATGACAGTGGGCATATCCCTAGCCACAGTTGAAGGAGGTGGTTCCAAAGGGATCCAAGAGGATCCCATAGGTAACATGTATTTCTCAAAAACATCAGCAGAAGACACCTCCATCACAGTCTCTCATATAATACCTGTCCCAGTGGGCCAGAGATGTTGCTCACAGATGAACATTCCATAAGAAATGTTCCTGATGCCAATGTAAACTGAAAGGAATCATATCATATCGAGGCCACCCATGACCAACCTTTACCCAAAGCATGATCCTGTCATGGTATGAGTGCAAATCCAGAGATATCCACCACTAAAGAGTGATCTGTCTCTGGATCACATCCAAGATCATCATTGTACCACCAGCAGTTTGCCATCCTAACTGTGCTCTAGTGAGAACATCTGTTGCCTCCCATGGGTGGCCTCCAGAAAAAACAAATTCCCTCACAATCTGTTGTCTTCCCAGGAGGAATCATCTGAGGTGTCCTCAGATTATACACATTGGTGTGTTTGACTGTGTCTGGTGACCCACTGTGAAAATGACAGCCAGGACCCCCCTTTGAGGAATAGGAGACCCACAGGGGAAATGCTAGCTAGGAGCCTCCCCTGAGGAAGTGGGATAGAAATGACATGTGGGTGACTGTGACAGTATTAGGATCAGTTGATGATATCACAACTGCAGAGATCAGTGGTTTGCAGTGACACCTGTGAGGAAGACCACCATAGCATAAGGGATATATGGACATTTCTGAAGTGCAGAGGCATTAGGGGTGTATGTAATAGATAACACATCATGGCACCTATATATATCACATATCTACATCATGTCATAAAGGGTCCAAGATATGTAATGGAGCCAACCACGAGGTGTGTATGTAATGTATGAACCATGTAAGACATCTTTTGTCATGCCTCTTTGTATGTGAAGTGCCTACGGGCAGATAGATTGTCATTAATAGATATGTGACACGCCTGAAAGTGGTTTACTGGACTCATGTTGTGATTGAACTAGTCCATGGACTAATCTCTCTATGTCAAGACATTGAGATCATGGGTGCTGAGGTGCTCTCCCCCCATTTTTGGTGTGAGCTAGGAATTATCACCACCTGATAGGTGAAGGCAGAATGAGGTTAGTCCAGAATCTGAACATGTAGCGATAGGCTAAGCACTGCACATACCTCATCTGCCAGACCACAGACAGGGGAAGAAACAGATAATGGCCATGGACATCTGTCACAGATCATATCAAGGCAGTCAGCCTTATCAGCACGCACATGTGCACACAATGTGTTGGAAACATGCTCTGAGCCAGGGCCAAGGTGTGAGAGCAACCGTGTGGGGCAACTATGCCACATAACCTTGCAACTGGCCACATGGGCCACATCTTGTGCCATGTGACACCTTCACAGTGATCTGTAAAAACACAGCAAGTAGTACATAGATTGGACCCAAGATAGGTGCGCAAATGTACCAACATGTGCGGTTCCACAACATGCCTGTGTGATGCCAAGGGGGTTGTGCCCAGTGTTGAACATTGGGTTGCTGTGAGGGAGGAAGTTGTGTGCAACCTCACAGGGCCTGGCTAGCTGCCACCCTCAAACAGAATACTGTTACATACCACATACACATGACTAGTCTGCTGTTGTGCCCACAATGTTATGTTTGGAATGGCACAGATGGCATCTATTCCTGTTTCCACAGGTGGAGGATCTGCAGAAAAAGTGCCGGGAGCTGTGCCAGAGGCAGCCTGGATATCTCCAGTGGTTGCAGGAGGAGCAGAGGGAATTTGCACATGGTGAATAATCTAGCATTTGTGTGGCATAACAGCATGTGTGATGCAATGACCATGGCCAAATGACCCTATTTAACTATACTGGCAGGCATATGTCCATGCACTGTGCACCAAACATGATAGCCCCTGCACAGTTACCTATGGATGTGCAAGAATGCCTGGTGTGGGGGAATGGGGCACTGTCCACACCACATGGAGGTACACATAAACATGCAGCATGTTGGTCATCCTCCTGTCCAAACATATAGCTATGTGGTGATGCAACATGTGCATGGCTGCTGTGGTCATGCAACAAATGCACATTGCAGAGATGGTGAGGGCACAGCAAACAGGTAGTATGCAGCATCACACCCTTCCCAGGATCGACATCACACACACAATTGAATGACACTATATCATGCATATTGAGGCCACGGTTTGCTATAAGGTGACTGGTACCAAAGGCCTGTACCAATGGTGCTGACCCCTGGTCTCTAGAATCAACAGCCACCCAGCAGGTCTGACACATCCTCAGTAGAAATACAGGATGGCAGACTGGGACCACATGGGCCATGAGGGCTCTGGGTCCACTTGTGCCTTTTCTGCACCTACCCATCACTCCTTCAGGCATGTCTGTGTTGGTACACCTCTGCTGTACACACAATCCTAGTTGGGGTATCCCAGGGGTGCCATGTGTCCACCCCAGCCCCCATTGCACACATTTCCCAGGTATACATACCCCTTCAGATGACACTGGGAGATTTCATTGTGCTGTTGTCACCCTGTCCTATCTCAACATACATGTGCTTCCACCCTCACCCCATGCTATGGTCCCTGCCTGGCCACCTTACAGTGCTGCTGGGATGTGTTACTGCTATCTGAAACAAACATTGCTGTGGCCACATAATGGACCCCCACACTGATACCCTCCATCTCTGCCACCCCAGACCCCTCAGCCCTGTCTGTCCTGCCAATATGCCAGCTTTCCAACATCATTGATCCTCCCTCTCCAGGGCAACTGTAACCCATGACCTGCCTGTCCTATCCCAATGACACACTGTGCATCCACAAATACAAGCAGAAACATACCACTAGGCTACCTATCCTTACCCTTGTCACTGAGTCATGTCAAGATATTATGTTCCTACCTTCTCACTGATGTACAGCACCTGTGGTCCAGCAGTCACCCAGTGGTATGCACAGCCCCATGATATGCTCATTGCCTCTGCTGTCCCTACTATGCCAGTAGCACCCCTTGGCCAGGTCACCTCACAGTCCCCACAGACCTCAACGGATGCATGTCAGACCAAATCTGATGATATATGGATGCATGTACACTGCAGGTCACACATCTTCCCTCCAGAGCATACCATACATACCCTGCTGGGGACCACACAGTGTTGGTTGGATGGTATTGTCTCTGCTCCCCCTCCCACTGTTCTGTTAAGACACCACAGGGGACACCTTGTGCCCCCGCTTTGAGGGGCTGACATCTAGAGTTGGTAGGTCAGGTGCCCACCTGGTCCCACTCACACCAGTGGGGATATGGCCCTCTCTGCAGCTGTCTAGTGTCCCCCACAGCCCCCTCTGGTGGCGGCGTAGTGTTTCCACCGGGGCTGGGGAGCGCATAAGATTAGGGGTATCAGGGTTGGCCGGTTGCGAGGGTCATAAGGTAGCGGACCTCTGTGCCGACCTCGTTGCCAACTTCCCAATAAAGTGACCTCACAGCCAAGTGTAGGGAAAAAGGAAAAAGGCTTTTATTTCTCCTTTACGCAATATGGTTCAAAATATACGGTTCAGAAAGTAACAGGGCTGTATCAGTCTTTATAACAGGTTTAACTCATATAAAACGGTCAAAGTAACAACTGTTTATCTCCACAGTAACTTAAAGCATAAGGCATCCTGTATTCATTTCATACATTCTTTAACTCAAAACAGATTATGGTTTTCCTACTGTGCAATAAACACATTCCATAGGTTCTCCTGCCTCCTCATCCCCAGATTCCACTGGCAACCATTCCATGTCGGAGAGCTCTGAATCTGGATCTTCAATGGGGCTGAGTTCTGGCTTTTTGAAAGCGTGCAAAACCGTGTTCCAATGCTTGTTTGTCAGCTTGGGGCGTTGGTTCTTGGCTATAGGATAGAACCCTGGCTGTTCATCTGCTATGGTTTTAAAAGCTCTCTTGTCCCAACCTTTAGCACTAACAGTTTTCTTCTTGGGGAAATCATCTGTTACTTTCTGCTTAAAAGTGTCATTATTATACAGATAAAATCCTTTCTTAGGCTTTTCTCCTATGCTGGGTTTAGGCAAACAATCACAGGAAATAACTGGTTTACCTTTGAGCTTTCTGTAGTCTCTTCTAGGAAAGGCTTGAGGCCCAGCCTGATTATCTTCTAATTCTTGCTAGCTCAAGTATTCCCACCGTGTATCTCTTTCTCTAGAGTGTGGAGAAACTTCTTTGAGGCAGGGCTGCAGCTGAAGCCTTCGGCCTTTGCTTCCACTCCCGTGGCAGTTGGCTAGTGGCCGCGCCCTCTCAGCTTTTCCCTGTTCACCAGGCCTCTGAGTTTTCCACCCTTCTCTCTGGTTACTTCTATAGAAATCTTTAAGAGTACCTTTTTCTTCTTTGGTATCCTTTTCAGCTGGATATTTTTCTCTCAGATGGTGTCTTAGCCCTTCTCCCTGGATAGGGCTTCCTCTCAAGCTGGATGAGAGAGCACCTCCTTCCTTGACTGCTCTCTGCAGTGCTGCTCCTTCAAGTTGTCTCTGGCCTACTCTCTGGCCTGCTCTTTGGCCTGCTCCTTGGCCTGCTCTCTGGCTTGCTCTCCAGGTTGCTTCTTGGCCTTCTCTCCAGCTTACTCTTACTCTGCTTGATTCAGGCCTGTCCCTGCTTAAATCGGGACTGACTGATTCTAAGTCCTGCCCATAGAGGCGTGGTTCCTCTGAATCCAGGCTGGCTCTCCTGCTCCCTCTATGTGGACCTTCAGGATATCGCATCTGAAACTTGTTTTTTTCAAACTTTCAAACTTTTTTTCTTTCTGCAAGAGGGTCCGCTGCATCACACTAGACAGGCTAGTCAGCCCTCAACCCCTTGTCTGTCATGCCTACTCCCCCTGGATGCATCCCATCTGTACAGTTAATATTCTGTTTTATTTGGAGAGACTGCATGGCCTGCTGCATGGTTGGTGGGCCGTCACCTATGTACAAGGCTTGCAGGCATTGTGGCAGGTAACAACTGCCCTGTGGCCAAAGGACATGTGGCTGATGTGGCACTCTCTGCTCCCATTCATAGAGCCTGTAGAACATACAGCAGTACCTGCGGGGCTGGCAGGTGTCAGTGACCTAGACCAGCTGGCAATGGAAGGCCAGGCAGTGGTGGCAGCAGGGGCAGACATGCCCAGCAATATGGAGGAGAATAGAAAGGACAAGGAGGCAGAGGTAGAGGAAAAGAAGGAAGAGGAGGAGAAGGAAGAAGATGAGGAGCTGGATATGGAGGAGGCTGACTGGGATGTGGAGGAGGATTTGGATGATGGGGACAAGGAGGAAGAGGAGGAGGTAGAGGGCAAGGAGGAGGAGGAGGGCGAAGATGAGGAGGGGGATGAGGAGGCCAAGGATGTGGAGGGGAAGGATGTGCACATGGGGTATAGGACGTTGAGGGGGAGAGGATGGGGCAGATGGAAGAGGAGGAGGAAGGCATACAGGGGGCGCAGTCCCACACCCCAGAATGGTCATCTTGCTGCACCAGGCCTCTGTCGATGACACACCTGGGACCCATGATTGCAGAGGGCCCAGTGGAGCTCTGCCAGCTGCCCCACAGTCCTGCAACACCCCAGGGATGGCAGCCAATGCTTCAGCCAGGGTATGGGCTGAGGCCTCCACCCAAACCCCATACGCATGAGGCCTGGGGAAGGGGGACTGGGACTACACCCTGGCAGTGGCACTGGTTGCCCTTGGACAGGACCAGAGTGCCCTGACACAGACTGTGGGGCATCTAGTGGATGCCATGGTACAGATGACTCATGAGCTGTGGAGGCAGAGGGGTGTGGACCCAGCTTCTGCAGGGCATGAGTCATCATACCATAGAGGCCCCCAGGAGGAGTAGTGCCACCATTGGCTATGGGCCAACTAAAGAGCACAAATCCACGTGCCAATCAACAAACCCAGCCAAAAAACGTGGATAGCAAGGAAGGAATCGTTTATTAGAACTTAAAGCCAGGCCCGACACAGGCCGTGTTTCGCTTATGCCTTCATCAGGGGCTTTTGGCTACAAAACACATAAAAACATATTAAAAGCATCCATTAATAAAAACAATTATAGACATAGATAAAAACAAATCATAAAGGCACCATAAAAACAGCATAAAAACCTCATATTGAATAAATGAATGAATAAATAATTAAATAAATAAGTATGCATATGAGAGTACAGCATAAAATCTCACATTGAAACATAAATAACTAAATAAATTAATTAATATGCATATACAAAACATGTATACAATTCATAATTATAAATATGTATCAAAAAACATAAAAACACCGTACATCTTAAAACGTGACAAAACAAACCAATAAATGAAAAACAATATAACCTATAGTCTTTCAAAATATTTACATATTAGAACCATACCTGTGTGTTCTATAATCTGTACCTTGCCACACCGTGATTACTAAAATGAGAGAACAGAGGACCATTATATTGGAGTCACCCGGTTATAATGGTCCTCTGTTCTCTCATTTTAGTAATCACGGTGTGGCAAGGTACAGATTATAGAACACACAGGTATGGTTCTAATATGTAAATATTTTGAAAGACTATAGGTTATATTAGATGTCATAGTGTTGATGACATTTCCAACTATAGGTGTCAGGTGTACAGATGTGACAGGAGTGGCAGTAGTACAAGTTGCATTTATCTTTTCCTTTCCATTGTTGCCCAAAAAGACACCATGAATGTGGTCTTGGATGGGCTCAGGACATCACTGGCTCTGGCACCTGCCCAAGGAACTTTGCTTCCCTGAGCCATGATGCACCTTCTCATTGCTATCTAGCAGGCCATCAGAGGGCATGCATTGACCTGAACATCCTGTGCCACATCCAAGAGGTTGTTGCCCCTGCAAATCACATCATTTTCTATCATTGCCTACACACATTCACTAGAACTATGTTGAAACATCAGCCATGTCCCATATGTGATATGGGTATTCTTGTTGGAATGCAGGACACATCAGTGCATGCCCTCCAACTCACTCACTGCACTGCCATCCCAACATCACCAATGTCATCAATGGCCAGTGTGGAGATATATAGCAGACATATCTGTGAGCAGCAAGGTTTGACAAGTATGATATGCATGGTTCAAATCTCCGTGAGACAGCACATGTGTACAAGGGTGCACACTGCTAATGTTCAGATGTGGGAACAATGTGCTTGTTCACAGAGTCACAGGCATTAGGGGAGGTACACCATTTGTCTCTCACCTGATCATTTCTGCAAGGTAGTGTCACCCACTAACGTACCCAGAGGCTAGAAAGGGCTTGGGTCGTTTGATGGGGCAGTATTTTTATGGCTAGAGCTCCTATGAAGGCATTTTGCAAAGCCTTCTGGATCCTGTAGTTTTCACCATTAGCCAAAGAAGTGTAGTTGAAGCAGAGGGTAAGGTTTAAACTCAGGCTTTATTCCCCGTCTGGGGTGGATTCATAACAGTGGAACTTAAAGCAGGTCAGACCCTTCGTCTGATAACACAATTAAAGAAAAATACTTTCAACAAAACTTAGCTTTCTTCAGCATTAAACCATGAACAAAAAGTAACAGAAAACAGTTCCTTTTACTCACAGAACTCTGGCACCTGTTTCTTCTCATAAACAGTTCTGGCTGCTTTTAACATAGAGATGCTATACAATCAGATAATGTGTATGTACAGTCCATCTCATTTTCCTCTAAAGATTCTCCAAGAGGTTCAATCTGCATCTCCTCTTCATCAGAGTAAACTTCTGGCTCCCAATTGCTGTTAAAGTTATAAGGTTCTTGTCGGGGAGTTAAAACACTCTCCTCCCCCACTATACTAGTGGCTCGTGGGTAACTACCGTATTTCATGTAGTTAGGTTCCTGAGAACTACAGAGCTCCTGGTACGTGCATAAAAAGTCAGGGTATTGCAAACCTCTCTTATTAGGGTAAATACGCCTACCTTTAGGCACTGCTATTTCCTGCTCTCTCGGATAAGCACAGCTCTGCTTGGAAGCCCCTTTTCCACGGTGTTTCTCTGACTCATTCAAATGTGCTTCAGGGTAAAAGTTTTCCCCTTCTGCATTTCTGGTGTTACGTAATTTATATCTTAAAGCCTTGGCTGTTGGACTGCCTTCTCTGCTTGCCTCACAGCAACGCTCCTGGGAATATTGAGAGGCTGTGCACTGCTGTTCCCAACAGCTTCTCTGAGAGTCACCAATCTCCTGTGCTCTGGATAATCCCCTTGGCTCCATCCTCAAAGCTCCACGGACACTGCTCTCAAGCTCAGCAGTTCCTAACGGTTCTCGCGTAGTTCCAACTACAGCCCTTGTAGTTCCTACTACTTCTCTCTCCGTTCTACTTTCTCCTTCAGTTCCTTCTCTACCTTCCGGTAAGTGATTTTTAAGTATGTTCAAACTGGTGCTAGCCTGGGCTCCGCCCCCATGCAGGTGCTCTTCATTTTCTAATGAATTCTGTGCTCCCTTTCTGTTCGGGCGTTCCCTAACACCACGTGGCTTTGTTTTCATCTGTTGCTCATAGCAACCTTCCCCCATGTGTGAACCTGAGCTGTCAGTTTCCCTTACATTTTGCTCACAATCCCCTACTTCCATGGGTTCTGATGGCGCTACCTTATGACAGATCCCCCACCCTTAAAATATTACGGGCTGCCGGACCACTAACCGGACAGCTCGTAATCTGGGAGAGGGCATCCGCGTTCCCATGCAATTTTCCTGATCTGTGTTGTATAACAAAATTGAATGCCTGCAGTGCCAGATGCCACCTGGTCAACCGCGCGTTGCTATTGCGCATCTGGTTTAACCATTTGAGAGGGGCGTGGTCCGTAACCAGGAGAAACTTCCTACCAGTTAAGTAAAACCTCAGTGCTTCAATCAATTTTATGGCCAGGCACTCTTTCAACTGTCGAGTAATTTTTCTCTGCCTTTGAGAGTTTCCGACTCAAATAAGTGACCGGGTGCTCCACCCCCTCAAACACTTGGGATAGTACCGCCCCCAACCCACTCTCAGAAGCGTCTGTATGGACTACAAAAGGTAGATTAAAATCTATTCCCCGCAGCACTGGGGCTGTACATAGTTTCTCTTTTAGAGATGAGAAGGCGATCTCCGCCTCTGGGGTCCACCGCACTTTATTGGGAGCATTTTTCTTAAGCATCTCTGTAAATAAAATGCTTTCCTCCGCGAACCGAGGTATGAACCGTCTATAGTATCCAATGAGCCCCAGAAAACTGCGTACCTGTTTTTTGGTAGTGGGTTGTGGAAAATCCCTGACGCTTTCCACCTTGTTAGCTAAGGGTTTAACTACCCCCCTTCCCACCATGTGGCCCAAGTATTTGGCTTCCTCGCTGGCGAATAGGCATTTCGCCAGGTTGAGGGTCAAACCTGCTCTGCGGAGGGCTCGGAGCACAGCCTCAACTCTAGCGAGGTGCTGGGACCAGGTCGTACTATAGATGACAATGTCGTCCATGTATGCGAGAGCATAATCATGGTGAGGCCTCAGTACTTGGTCTACTAGGCGCTGGCAGGTGGCTGCTGCCCCATGCAGCCCAAACGGCATCCGCTTAAAATGAAATAACCCTATAGGGGTGATGAACGCCGTCTTTGGCTTGGAATCACGTGTAAGGGGTATTTGCCAATACCCCTTTGTGAGATCTAGCGTGGTCAAGTATTTTGCTTGACCCAGCCGGTCCAACAAATCATCGATGCGGGGCATCGGATATGCATCGAATTGGGAGATCTCATTGATTTGCCGGAAATCAATACAAAATCTGAGGGTCCCGTCCGGCTTCGGAACTAGCACTATGGGACTTGACTACGGGCTGTGGGACTCCTCGATAATGCCCATCGCGACCATTTCTTTTACTTGCCTAATGACCTCATTTTTCTTGGTCTCCGGCATGCGATAGGGCCGTTGTCTGATAATCCGGCATGGGGTTGTGATCACCTCATGGGCGACCAAGCAGGTTTCGCCCGGTTTTGTGGTAAGGACATCCTTAAATTTCCCCAACAGCTGCATCAGCTCCCTCTGCTGCTGTGGGGATAGCCCAACACCTAACCTTGGTTCTGGCCTTTCTTTCCAGTCAGAGGTTTGAGGCCCGAGGTCCTCCTCTCTCCTCTCCTCTGCTAAGGCCGTCATGCCCTTAATTTCCCTCTGGCCAGTGGAACCGAATCCGTCCGTCCCCCTGGTGGTAGGTGTCAATGCGGGCACCTCTTCCACGATGGGGAAGCCCACACGTTCACACACTAATTGTGCAATGCGATCACCCTCCTGTACTTTGAAGTCTGTTTCCCCAAAATTGAAAATAAGGACTTTGACCAGGCCTCTATAATCGGGGTCTATCACTCCCGCCCCGATGTCTATAAAGTGCTTTACAGCTAAGCCTGACCTTGAAGCTATTCGGCCATAACATCCCTCGGGGATCTGCACTTGTACCCCGGTACTCACTAAAGCTCTCCCACCTTTCGGGACGACTGCTTCTTCCGCGCTGAAGAGATCATATCCAGCTGCTCCAGCGGAAGCTCTTTGTGGGCTTTTAGCTCTAGGTGTGGCTCTACAGAATTTTAACAGAAATTTCTGCTTCACTGGAGGTGCTCCAGCAACACGGGTATTGGATGGGGAGCTAGCCTTTTTCACTTTAGCAAATAGGGGACTAGGGATTCCTGCTGTTAAGGCTTTTACCCTCGCGCCTGTTGTCTCTGGTTGGGGTGGCGTGACCTCATAACCTATTTTATGAAGACCCTCCCCTAACTCTTGGCAAAAGGGGCCCCAATCACGTCCTAACACTATCTGGTGTGGCAATCGTGGAACAATGGCCACCAGTAATGGTTGTGTGACCCCCAACCCTCTGACAGACACCCTGTGTAAAGGATAAGGGGATGATGCACCATGTACGCAACGGATCCGCACCTGGCCCTCTGCTTGACTCGGGGCTGACTGATGGCGCCCCTCAATGGCGTCCCAGAGCCTCCGTGAGATCATGCTCTGGTCAGCCCCCGAGTCAAGCAGCGCCAGTTCCTCTATCCCTTCTACTTGCACAGGAATCAGGAACCCATCTTGTGCTGGCTTTTCTCTCCCAGCCATGAGGATAGTCCGCTCCGTGCAGTCTTTTTGGAAGTGGCCCGCTCGCCCGCACACATAACATTTCCCTTTGTGTATAGAAAAAATGTCATCATTAGTATTCTTACCGTATACATTAAACATTTTCCCTTTAACATATTTCTCTCTTTTATGCTCTGCCATGCCTGCTGCTTTCCTCAGACCTATTTCTGAGGTGCCCACTATCTGAGCCTCGAAATAGCGTTCAGCTAGACTGGCTGCATCATTGGTATTCTGACAATTTTGCAAGGTGAGATACTTTTTTACCTCGGTAGGCACAGCCTGGAGAAACTGTTCCAAGATAATTATATCTAACACTGATTCCATTGTCCTCTGCTCAGGGGTTAACCACTTGTAGGCTAAATTCTTTAATCTCTGCTGCAGAGCTTTAGGGGTTTCTTGGGCCCTCATCCTAGCTTCTCTAAACAGCCTATGATAATGCATGCTAGATAGGCCCAACCTATCCTTAACTGCCCTTTTTATCTCCTCGTAGTCAGTAGCAAGGATGGCAGGCATTGCTTTATAAGCAGAGAGAGCTTCCCCGGTGAGAGATACAGCAAAGCGGGTAGCCCACTGCTCTCGTGGCCATTTCAATGCCCCCCCTATTCGTTCAAAGGCATCAATAAAATCATCAATGTTGTCCTGTGGACTTAACTGTCCCAAAGTAAACGCATGACTCGCATTAAGTCCTACCCCTGGAACTACGTAGGGGTTCTCAGTCCCATGTCCTGGTGACTTTTCCAAAAATGCCCTCATGGTTTCCAGAAGTGGCCTCTGCTGCTCCATGATCATTTTTGCTGTTTGCTCTTGCATGTGCCGTGCTAACTCCAGTTGTTTGTCCCACTGGTGTTGCATCCAGCTCATTATGTCCTGGGCCTCCATCTTCTTGCTGTGACCCTGCGGAGAAAAGAAGAGAAAGAAAACCACCAAGTGCGGTACTTTTTACACTTCTTCACCCCTTTCCCACACCACAGGAGCACCCTCTTTCTTGCCCTTTTATCCACCTACGCTAGTGCCCTAGGTATCCGTTACCTTAGGATCTGCGTAGATTCAGGCTTTGGCAAGAAAGGTCCTCGATTAGCGTCTGGCACGTCCTGCGTGCTTGCTTATTATGGGTCTTCCAGTACAGCAGTATTTTTTCTTCAAAAGTGTCCTTTTTTTTCCACAGTTAAAAAAAAATCCTCTAGACGACGCCACTCATGTCACCCACTAATGTACCCAGAGGCTAGAAAGGGCTTGGGTCGTTTGATGGGGCAGTATTTTTATGGCTAGAGCTCCTATGAAGGCATTTTGCAAAGCCTTCTGGATCCTGTAGTTTTCACCATTAGCCAAAGAAGTGTAGTTGAAGCAGAGGGTAAGGTTTAAACTCAGGCTTTATTCCCCATCCGGGGTGGATTCATAACAGTGGAACTTAAAGCAGGTCAGACCCTTCGTCTGATAACACAATTAAAGAAAAATACTTTCAACAAAACTTAGCTTTCTTCAGCATTAAACCATGAACAAAAAGTAACAGAAAACAGTTCCTTTTACTCACAGAACTCTGGCACCTGTTTCTTCTCATAAACAGTTCTGGCTGCTTTTAACATAGAGATGCTATACAATCAGATAATGTGTATGTACAGTCCATCTCATTTTCCTCTAAAGATTCTCCAAGAGGTTCAATCTGCATCTCCTCTTCATCAGAGTAAACTTCTGGCTCCCAATTGCCGTTAAAGTTATAAGGTTCTTGTCGGGGAGTTAAAACACTCTCCTCCCCCACTATACTAGTGGCTCGTGGGTAACTACCGTATTTCCTGTAGTTGGGTTCCTGAGAACTACAGAGCTCCTGGTACGTGCATAAAAAGTCAGGGTATTGCAAACCTCTCTTATTAGGGTAAATACGCCTACCTTTAGGCACTGCTATTTCCTGCTCTCTCGGATAAGCACAGCTCTGCTTGGAAGCCCCTTTTCAAACGGTGTTTCTCTGACTTATTCAAATGTGCTTCAGGGTAAAAGTTTTCCCCTTCTGCATTTCTGGTGTTAGGTCATTTATATCTTAAAGCCTTGGCTGTTGGACTGCCTTCTCTGCTTGCCTCACAGCAACGCTCCTGGGAATATTGAGAGGCTGTGCACTGCTGTTCCCAACAGCTTCTCTGAGAGTCACCAATCTCCTGTGCTCTGGATAATCCCCTTGGCTCCGTCCTCACAGCTCCACGGACACTGCTCTCAAGCTCAGCAGTTCCTAACGGTTCTCGCGTAGTTCCAACTACAGCCCTTGTAGTTCCTACTACTTCTCTCTCCGTTCTACTTTCTCCTTCAGTTCCTTCTCTACCTTCCGGTAAGTGATTTTTAAGTACGTTCAAACTGGTGCTAGCCTGGGCTCCGCCCCCATGCAGGTGCTCTTCATTTTCTAATGAATTCTGTGCTCCCTTTCTGTTCGGGCGTTCCCAAACACCACGTGGCTTTGTTTTCATCTGTTGCTCATAGCAACCTTCCCCCATGTGTGAACCTGAGCTGTCAGTTTCCCTTACATTTTGCTCACAATCCCCTACTTCCATGGGTTCTGATGGCGCTATCTTATGACAGTAGCTATGAGGCTCATGTTTCTGCACACATCATATACCAACAGAGCCTTAATGACTGATATCTGACCTGTGCCTCACACAGACATCCCTTGCTAGAAAGAAAATGTGGCCAGCTAAGTAACACAATATCTGGGGCATAGATGGCATGTTATAAGTATGATCATGATTAGCTGTGCCTCCTATTTCTTGTACGTGATCCATGGCCCCTGTGCCACATGTGGGACTGACAGCAGCACCCCTGGTGCACATAGCCACTGCATATCTACGTACATTAACTTTACTCATACAATAGACTGTTGGGTACTATGGAAGATATCATAGAGGAGAATGGGGGGCATCACGTACATAATTGCTTACCAATACCACTGCACTTATTTGTTGTTCATGCTGCCTTCACATTGTATTTGAATCACACATAGCATCTCAGTGCATGCAACCCATCCAGACCATGTACAGCCGCTCTTCATCGGGGCATACTGCAATAGATGCAATAGTGATACAACAGGTGTAAGTTGTGTCCACATTTATGGAATGAGGCCTTATGGCCTCAACATGCATTCCATGGCACAATTCTCATGAGTTGCACAGCAAGCAGATACACTGCTGATGCAGCAGGGCCCCATAATGTCCAAGAGAGTTGCATAGGGCTGTGTCTCCATGTCTGTGCAGCTCCATTGCGAATCTCAATTCCCAGCCCAGCAAACAACATTGTTATTAGCATGCTAACAGAGCCACAATATGCCAGCCCATAGCCAAGGTTCAGACTCATGTCAGTAACTGCACCCCTTCCTTTCTTGTTTCCATGTTATCCACAGATATTATGCCGCATCCAGGATGACTTTGGGCAATGTGTAGGCCAAATAACATTCCCATCTGACAGACCTACCAAGAACATAGATGGCCTATGACAAATGCAGCAATGGGCATCAGGCGTGGTGTGTGATGGACAGCCCCCACATGCACATCCTGGTATACACATCATCCTAGCCACATCTGGGGCTCTCCATACAGCTCCAGTGTTGGTGCAGGGTATGCATGTGCTGGATTGGCATAGTTAAATTAACATGCAGGAATGTGGTATAGGGCATGGCATAGATCCTCAGTGTTGGTGGCTCAAAATAGCCCACATACTATTTACGCATAGGCCCATGACACTCAGGTCTGCAGATTGTCAGACTGCAATGAGGAGCATACAGCACAATGCACATAATCCAGCTCCTACACCAGATCTGTCATGGAGATAAGCTTTGGACATAGCACTGAATGTGCATGGGACCTGTGAGAAACATACTGTGGGTCCTTCCCATATCTGCACTGCATACCTGCCTATTAACAGCTGACATGGGGAGGTGCCTAGATGTTCACACATTGCAGGCAGGCTCATGATACTGCATTGTTTCTTTTACAAAGTTAAACATTTTAGGTGCCTAGCATCAGGGTTCTTCCACTTTCATTGTACACAGCACTGCCCAGAAGAAATCACACTTGTTGGTGTGCAGCATGCAACTGACTCTACTGCATGGAGTGCAAAACAACATGCTGCATCTGTATGTACTTGCCAACAGACGTCATTTCTTTTGATCTCGTTCATAATGTGCAGAGGGCAGAGACCTGCATCTGAGGCCATTGATGTTTTGGGCAAGGCTTGGGAGAGTACACAGGATTGTTTGTGTGAGGGCAGCAGATGTCTGAAACATGCATTTAACATGGGTCAGGTCTCCTACCCAATCCATGATACCAGAAACATTTAACCATGACAGATATGTGCACAACACACAGGTCAGTCACAGTCTGTTGAGAATGAGCTGACAGCCTGCTGGTACAATGCTTACATGCATACATTTCCTTTATTGGTAATTGCTGCTAATGCACATGCCATGCAGGTTTGGCATAGTGGTTAGTATACTGTGTTTAGCTGCAGTGGGGTGCTGGTTCAGTGCCCACTGTTTGATTTTGTTCTGGGCAGGTCCAAATACCATCCAAGAGGGTGCCAGTTCAGCAAGCCCCAGGCACTCTTGTACCTATTCCTTGTGAGCTATTTCATGCATGCTCTTTTCAATCCCAGCTATCAGACAGCCAGAGTGTGTTGCTTCAGCTGTGGCCCATTGGAGAGTGCTGGTGCTGTGACCTCAGCTGATGCCTAGCCCACAGAATGGAGAGGCTTGGGAGACTGGACTCAGACTGTGGGATCCGGTCTTAGGCTCTATCACATCTATACAGACTGTGCAGCCACATCCTACAGAGGTGATGTGGATGTATCAATCCATTTCTATATTGCAGGCAGATACATACATTCCCTTTATTGGTAATTGCTGCCATGGCAAATGACTTGCAGGTTTTGGCATACTGGTTGGAACACTGTGTTTGGCTTCATGGGGATGCTGGTTCAATGCCCACTAGTTCTTTTTTGCTGATTTTGTACAGACTGTGCAGCCACATCCTACAGGGGTTATGTGGATGTATGAATCCATTTCTACATTGCAGGCAGATACATACATTTCCTTAATTGGTAATTGCTATCATGGCAGATACCGTGCAGGTTTGGCATAGTGGCTAGGGCACTATGTTTGGCCACACAAGGGCGCCTGTTCAATGTTTGTACTGGATGTTTTCTAAAACCCACCTCATTCTTCTGTCAAGTTTTGTGTAATGTCCACGTTCTATCATGTACCCATGTCTCCATTCTTGCTGATATATATTTCTACCATACTTATTACAGTCATGACTATAGGACAACCAGACTGGTTTTCGCTCTGCTGTGAGACTTGGGAGACTGTTCCTACTATGACCATAGTACATGTGTGGGCTATGGAGTGCAAATGATTTGTATATATCCATGACTAGAACTGCACATCTTCCCCTCTATACCATATATACACCACATGTGGACACATAGCAGTAAAGTGATTTTGAGCAGACAACCTTTAGCTGCAGTGTATGCTGCAATACATATTCCCTTTCTTGGTTCAGCATCCTCTGTGAGGTTCTGTGACTTTTTGTTATTATGCTTAAGACACTATGGGGTATGTTTATTAAACAGCGAAAACGTTGCAGCGGCACAGTTAGCGCATGATACTAATGTTCTCGCGTGATAAAGTACAATTAACAAGCGATAGCGTGAGGTTTCACGCGATAACGTCTCCAGTGGCGTTAAGGCACACAGAGGGTGGAGTAAGGCTCCCCAGAGGTCAGAGAGAAGGGGTCAATGGGCGGGGAGTGGGCGGGGAGAGGCTCCAGGTACACTAACGCTGTGAAATGAAGGTCTGAAAACTAACATCAGTGAAAACCTCGCGTTAGAGGCACATTTGCATGAGAGAGAAACAATTTCAGTCAGCAATGTACAGCAAAGGCAGGGAAACAAAGAAAAGTGATAGTAGTGATACATGTGCAGCAACAGCATAGTGCCCAAGTACGAAAGGGCACTACGGTGAGGCTGCAAATGGGGTACAGGGGGCTGCAGGCAGGACATGCAGTGGGGCAGCTGGGGTACAGGGTGGACTAGGCAGATGCTTAGGTGGCACATAGGAATGCAGAAACTGCAAATCAGCAAGCCAGCAACTGACCAAGGTCAAACATGCCCACGAGTGTGTGTCCCACAGTGTCCCAGGGGACAGTACCCAGCAGGTACCCCAAAGGGCACATAACATTGACAGGCGGTACCGAGGGGAAGCGTGGATGTCTATGTAAGCACCCCTACCCCAGGTCCCACACCATAGGCAGCTGCCTACCAGCATACTGGATGGCCTGGAACTGCGCACCACCAGCACCACCGGCATAAGGGCATGTCAGCATGGTGGCGGAGGGGTGCTGTTGGTGGAGGGGGCAGTGGCATCTGCTCACAGAACACCAAGGCCAAGCCCTGTTCAGGTGGATGGCGTGCAGTAAAACAGACAAGGGCTGTCTGAAGAACAGTAATGGTAGCCCCAGGGAATGACCTGCCTCTGTGGCAACAGTTTGGTGCACTATACACAGCCAGTGTGTTCAGGGGCAGAAGGTCACAGGTTCAAGTCCCAGCTGTGGCTCCTGCAGACCATGTCCCTATATTTTACCCTACAGCACACATACACCATAAACATGTGCAGCCCCTAGAGCAGAGGTTCCCAACTGCAGTCCTGGAGGTCCAAACACCATTCAGGATATCATGCTGTCCCTAATAAATATGTATGAGATGCATTGGTATACAGTGCCCCCATTGTATGAAAATGTATCTCATGCATATTGATTAGGGACAGCCTGAAAACCTGAATCGTGTTTGGCCCACCAGGACCGGAGTTGGGAACCTCTGCCCTAGAGCATCGGCCAACAGGGGCACAAACATCCACACCCACAGGCTCCACTATCCAAAGCGTCATGGAGAGTCAGGCTGTTGGGCCCTGCGCGGAGCAACAGCTACCAATACTAGCACCTGCATACCTTAGCAATGCCACTATAAACAAGGGAACACGTTACATATATATCAAAAGGTTGCTATGATTAATGTCAGATAACAAATCCTAAATTAAACACAAGTTGTTAACAGAGATTCATCATAGTAGCCTCTCTGATAAATGTGGAGTGTGGTTCACGTTTTGTTTCTGACAGTGTTTACCACCCTGGAGAGTGACTCCAACAGTATTGAGTACCTTAGCAATGCCTGCACTGTGCCCAGGACTGGTGTGGCAGCCAGGGCTGCCAACCACCTCTATCTTTGCACAATGCTGACATAGGTGTGGGAGTGTCTGTATGTCTATCCAGTGTTTTGTGGCTGCCTACACCTTACTGAGCCCCCAATGCTTGCCCTGTTTCCAGTGTAAGCCTGTCAATGTGCATAATGAGGAGCAAGGTAATGCCGGTATGGCCCGGACACTGCGGTCTGGGCAGGATGCATCTGCACAGGGCATAGGGCAATGGCTGGGACATTGTAGTGCCCGACCACCACCTGCAGGGACAGGGTGGCCACAGCATGTCATGCTGGGAGGTCACTCTCACCCTGACTGAGCAGTGACCATGGCATGTCTAGGTTTCCACCTAGTGCTGTACTGTGTTTTTTTTCCAAGGGATATCTGTGAGTTCCCTTTTTTGGGGGCCCAATCACTGACGTACTTGCTTGGTGTGTGTGCTTATGTTTCACTTTTGGGTGCACACAGTTTGTCCAGGAACATGCACTATGTACTAGCTATCAGATTGCTTGCAGTTAGCATGTGTTTGGTTGGAACACCATGCAGTGGGTGGAGTCAGATTGTGGTGGAGAGCAGCTGAGCTTTTCCAGGCCTGTCTGCCAGTGCCCTATGTGATACGTACAGATCTGCATTGACTGCCCTGGAGAGTGCCTATTCCCCAAGCAGGACTGGGGGTTGATAGTCCCCCTCTACTGCCTCCATTGCTGAGATGTAGAATGTGGATCTATTGGTGGGAGATCCTGTCCCAGAGAGAGCAGGTTGGGTGGTGCTACATAACCCGCTTTTGGATCCAAACACCACCCTTCTCTTATAACATGTGAGCATGGCAACCACACACAATATGTACTATTCTGAATGCATCATAGTCCACAAGGGCTAGATGTGACTGGGAAATACAGATAGACACAGGTATAGCGGCAATGACTACCTACCCCACACTGGCACTGATGGGGATCTGCATCACAGCCTATCTCAGCCAAGCCAGGTGCTGCGGACTTGGTGCTGGGCGCACCACCTCACCCTCAGGGTGAGCATAGGAACCGCATAATGTCACGGTCTGTAGCTACTCTGTGCCAGTAACACACACGGTCAGTTCCCCCTACCAGGCCGGGGTGCTGTAGAGGCGCATACCCCATCTTGTGATCAGATGTAGACTGCTGATCTGTATGTGCAGTGCATCATGGGTACGAGTGGGTTTAGCATGGCATGGGGTGTTGGTGGAGGGGGCAACAGCAGACCAAAGCCATGCCCTGGTCCTATGCACAGTGTGCAATGCAAGATGTGCCAAGGTCTGTATGATGTGAAGTATGTCATCCCCAGGGAGTGTTGTGACTATATGGCAGCACTGTGGCTCCATGCACACAGTTGGTGTGTATATGCATGGAGGGTCACAGGTTTGGGTCTGGGCTGTGGTTTATGACTTGCCTGTTCCAATGACTAAACTTTAACCCACAGTGCAGGTACAACACTAACATGTGCAACCCCCAATGAATCAGCCAGCAAGGGCTCAAATGCCCATCAGCCACACAGACAGGCTCCACTATCCTCAACTGAATGGAGAGTCAGGCTGACAGCACTGTCACACTGAGCGGGTGTTAACATCATAGAACGCTACTAGCTACTGCACAAGGAGCACATATTAACAATGCTTGAGATGATTTCGGTACCAAGGAGGTAGGCAGGAATGCCAACCATCTCCATTTTTGCAAAGCATGGTAATATGAGAATGTGTGTGTGTGTATCCAATGTTTTATGACTTTCTCCACCTCACTAAGCCTCAAAGTGTGTAAGCTGTTTCCAATGTTAATCTGCAAATGTGCATGATAAGAGCAAAGTATTGTGGGTATGACCTAAAACAGGTTGGATTGGCTAGGATGGGTCTGCATCGAAAGTAGGGTCAATGGCTGAGACACTGTAGTGCCCGTCTGCCATGTGCATGGCCTGGGTGGCCACAGCATGTCCTGCTGAGGGGGTACTCTCACCCTGACCAAGCAGTGACCATGTCATGGCTAATATCCACATAGTGCTGTTTTTAATGATGTGGGTACATCTCTTTTCCTGAAGGTCTGATTACTTAACCAACTGCTGCATGGCTATGGTTGTTCTGTGCATGGCTGGAAAGCCCAGTGATGGGCAGTAGGTGCAGTCTGATTGTGCTTGCTGTGAGTGATTATTAGACCTAGGTGGTTAGGAACAAAGATATTCCAGCCATACTCCCTATGGTAATGGTAGGCACAACAGAGCTCTAGTGACAACCCTCTTGCAAGCCTAGAGGCCTGCACTGTAGGTGGCATCAGCTGTTTAAAACTGGGTATTAACATGCTCTAGGAGGATCACGTTACAGGGTCAAATATGATTAGTGCAGCAAGGTAATTAGCTGCCATACACTGGTAGTGATGGGGATCTGCAGCATAAGCATCAGAGACTATCTCTAGCACTGCAAGTCCTGGGGACCAGGTGCTGGGCAGCCACCTCCACCCTCAGGGTGACTGCTGAAACTGTACAGTAGCAGAGTTTGTAGCTATTTGTGATTGCAGTACACACTGTCAGTGCATTGTACTGAGCTGATGTATCTGTCCATTCTCTGTTTGGTGATCAGCTGAAGACTGCTGTTCTGTGTGTGCAGTGTATCATGGGTACTGGAGGGGTTAACCTATACCAGCACACACAGCAGACAATTTAGGCAGAGACCTGCAGGCTCTTCAATTCCAGATATTGCAGGATCAATGTCCCCATAGGCAGGAGACAGGGGTTTTTATCCTACTTGCTGTTTTTGTGAATGTGTATTACTCAAGTCATTTTCATGCTGTGATAGTCAGGGCTCTCCTGTGCCTGATCTTTATGTCACCACTCTCACTCTGTGCTCCTGTGGCTGCAAACATCCTGCCACTTCTGGCTCGGCTGGGGGACATGTCTTCCCTATCCTATGCCACACACGGACTTTGCAGTACTTTACATTGCTACCACCCTGTGCATCAGTACAGCTGCCTCCCACATGCTCGTCCACCTAACTGGCTGCCACAGATGGTGCCCATCAATAGGGCAGGGCCATCAGCTTCCACCTGTCCTTCCTTCCATCACCTTTACATTGACTTTCCGTGGGGCACTATCCAGCGTTAGGGTTACAGCAGTTTTCCTGTCTTTAGATGCATGCTTGTCAACTTGAAACACCTTAAAACCCTTGGACATCTATGTTCGGGTGCCTAAACCTTAACTTCATGCACCTTAACCCCTTAGAGCACCTTAATCTCAGGCACCTTGGTTGAAGCACCTTAAACCCATTGGGCACCTTAATGCTTCTCACCTTAACATGAAATGTGCCATTACTGTGAGTTAAATGGTCAGAGTGCCCTGTTCCATGCATTACATGGACCATAACTCCCTTTATGCCGGACTGCCCCACCCGCCCATAACTTTATATGGCTTTGGAAACCTTAGCGCTGCCCTTACTGCCAGTGACTTTAACGCGGTTTAGTAAACATACCCCATAGTCAATGTATGGACGGCAATATGCTCTAGTACTTAGAAGTTTATTTTATAACAGGACATCTAGGAACCTATTTTAAGCTGGATATCATGGGTGCTGCCGCTACATGCCCCAATGATATGCGATTAGCATCGGGGCGTGTCATGGGTGTTACAGGGTAGAGCGAAGGTAGCAGCGATATTGAGTCGCTGCCCAGTTAGTGACCGATGGGCAAAGTTAGGCGTGGCAAAGGTTGGCCTAACTTTGCTCACAGGTGCTAACCAGGCAGCGGTTCAGTATTGCTGCTGCCTGGTTGCCTTCCAGGCTGTGCGGTGACCCAGATATTCAATGCCAGTTAACGGATATGGCACCGGCACTGAATATCCAGGTTAGAATTCAGCGGTGACAGCTATGGGCTCTATGCCGCTGAATATGGGGCCCAATATATTTACTAGTTCCTTAAAAATAGCAGCAGTATCAATTTACGGACAGGTTCATAGGTCAATAAATACATAAAACTTATACTATAACTCTTAACAGAATCAAGTTTTGCATACAATTATGGATGTCAGCTTCATATTGCTTTTCTTCCCATAAGTGATGTGGTGTCTCTTGGTCTATTAAAAATAACTTATTTTAATACATAAAGTTAAAATATACCATTTTACCTTGGATTTATTTTTTTTTCAGCATTTACTTCTACATTATATCCATAATTGAAGCTAATGCTCCCTCCGATGCGCTCCTAATGCAGCTCTGAGGATCAGCTGCTGACAGACAGCTGTGTAATGCTGTAGTTACCTTAATGTATCCTTTCTGCTCATATTCTAGCCCCTATTAGCCATGGACTAAGATCTTCCACAATCCGCTTTCAGTCTCATGTATTCTCATGTAGCATTCAAAAAACACTGTTACAGTCATTTGGTGCACTATTTTATCAGCCATGTTAGGCCTAATTCACAGGCTTTCAGTAAGATGAAATGTCATTCATTTTCTAGAGAACAAATGAGAAAAATACTGTAATGGGTGCCTGTTTGTTGTAAGCATTCTCAGTTTGGTTCTATTCTAAATGAGCCATCCGACAAGGTGTTGCTTAGAATGTTGCTGTAAGTGTCCCAGGGGAACTGCATCAGACAAAAGGCATGGGAAGCATTTAACCTTTGACAGTGTTCATAATAAACATAGGGCTATACTGTAAAGCCAGGCTAGACTGCGTGGAATTCTGTATTAATGACAATATACCCACCTATATTAATTTCTTTTGTACTATGTAATTGCTCATTGTATTGTAAGGAATTCACTGTGTCAGAAATCTGATTCTTTCTAAAGGGTATGTTTACTAAACTGCGGTAACGTTACATACCGCGCGTTATGTAACGTTAACGATCGTTAGGTAACGTTAACGCGCGGTATGTAACGTTAACGCGCGTTAACATTACTTAACGATCGTTAACGTTCCTGGCCGCGGTAAACACCGCAGAAGGTGGAGAGAGGGCGGAGAGAAGGGGTCAATGGGTGGAGAGTGGGCGGGGAGAGGCCCCTTTCACACTAACGCGCTGAACTGAAGGGCTGAATCCTACCACGAATGAAAACCTGCCATTAGATGCACATTTGCAGGAGAGAGAAACCTTACATAAGAACATAAGATATGCCATACTGGGTCAGACCAAGGTCCATCAAGCCCAGTATTCTGTTTCCAACAGTGGCCAATCTAGGTCATACGTACCTAGCAGTTTCCCAAAGGGACACAGGTTCCACAATGCTTGTATTGCTTCAAGCATTGATATCCTGGGTCCCTTCTTAAGAATGGTTTATGGACCTTTCCTCCAGGAACTTTTCCAAACCTTTTTTAAACCCAGCTACACTAACAGCCTTTACTACATCCTCCGGTAACAAATTCCAGAGTTTGATTACACGTTGAGTGAAAAAATATTTTCTTTTATTAGTCTTAAATAGTTTACCCTGTAGCTTCACTGCATGTCCCCTAGTCTTTCTATATTCTGATAAGGTAAACAATCGATCTACGTGTCAGCAACGTACAGCCTAGGCAGGGAGCCCAAGAAATGTGATCGTAGTGCTCCATTTTCAGCAACACCATAGTGCCAAAGTATAAATGGCCACTATGACAATGGTGCAAATGGGGCATAGGGGGCCGCATGCGGTACATGTAGCATGGGCAGCTAGGGCACAGGGTGGAACAGGCGGGTGCCTAGGTGGCACATAGGAACATAGAAACTGGAAATCAGCAAGACAGCAGCTGACCAAGGCCAAACACAATCCAGCTATATCTACCTGGTTCACCCTAGCCAATAGTTGCTAGGGCACTGACCTGACATCCCCCCAGCCATCCCGCCCCCATTTGGAAGGGACATAATATTGGTAGGCAGTGATGGGGGGGATGTGAGGATGTCCATGTATGCCTCCCCACCCCGGGATCCACTCCCTAGGCAGGTGCCTACCTACACAGCAGATGGTCTGGGACTGCGCACTACCAGCACCGACAGCAAATGGCCATGTCTGCTTGGCAGGGGGGTGTATGCCCGTGCTGGAGGGGGCAGCGCCACCTCCCTGCAGTGGACCTAGGCCATGCCCTGCATCAGTACATGGTGTGCAGTGTAACATACAAAGTCTAGCTGAGGAAAAGTACAGGTAGCCCCAGGGACTATTGTGCATCTGTGGCAAAAGTGTGGTGCAGTACACCCAGCCAGTGTGTCCAGAAGCAGAGGGTCACAGGTTCAAGCCCCAGCTGTGTTTCCTGCAGTGCATGTTGCTATGTTTTACCCTACAATGCAGACACAACAGCAACATGTGCAAAGCCCAAAGCAGCGGCAAACAGGGGTACAAACACCCACCTACACAGGCTCCAAAATCCAAAGATGCATGGATAGTCAGGCTGTTGGCCCCAGCATTGAGCTGAAGTTATCACCAGAGCACTACTACTACCCCCTGCATAGTTTAGCAATGTCAGCACTGTGATCAGGACCAGTGTGGCGGGAAGGGTTGCCAACCACCCCTATCTTTGTACAATGCTGCAATAGGAGTGAGCATGTGTGTATGTCTATCCATTGTTCTGTGGCTGCCCACCCTTCACTGGGCCCAAAATGTCCCACTATTACCAACGTTAGCCTGAATAGGTGCATAATGAGGAAGAAGGTATTTTGGGTATGGCCCGGACAGGGCAGATTGGCCAGGATGCATCTTTACAGGGTGTGGGGCAATGACTGTAGTGCCTGACCACCACCTGCATGGACAGGGTGGCCACAGCATGGCATGCTGGTAGGGCACTCACTCTGACCGTGCAGTGACCATGGCATGTCTAGGTTCCCACATAGCGCTCTACACTATCTGCTTCCAGTGATATATTTGTGTTCCCCAGTGCTGGGTTTCCAATCACTGAGATGCCTGCTTGCTGCACATAGTTCCTCTGTGAGCATGCACGGTGGACTGTGCAGTTAGACTGTGCATGGTCAGAACACCTGTAAGGTACAGTCTGACTGTGCTGTCTGCTGGTGACTGGCAGACAGTGGTGGGAGGCAGTTGGGGTTTTCCAGACCTAACCCCAGCATTGCTGCTGGTCTGCCACTGCCCCAGTCATAGGTATGGCTCTTGCCCACCAACCCTGGAGAGCTGTCTCATACAAACAGGATGGAGGTTGCTTCCCCGGGGCAGGGGCACCTGTTCTTTACTTACAAAAAGGGTGATGTGGGCCCTTTGGGGTATGTAATGTACACCACTGTGACCTTATAAAGACACTGCTACACACACCTCATGTAATTTTAGGAACCCCTCTGCCCTGATAACAGCTGCCCATGTCAGCCAGACCCTAACACGGGGTACACACCAATCTGGCTGGTGTCTGCTCCCACAGGGCCACATGTGACTGCACGATACAGATGGACACCAAATTACCTTTGGCTTCATTGCCAGGAACACCTGTCACACACTGGCAATGATGGGGATGTACAGCAGGACCTATCACTAGCATCACATGTACTGCGGACCTAGTGCTGGGCACCCATCCTATCCCTCAGGGAGAACACAGAACCTGCAGAATGGCATGGTCTGTAGCTACTCTGTGCCAGTATCACGCACTGTCAGTTCATCTTTCCAAGCTGAGGTACCGGAGAGGTGCAGACCCCATTTGGTGATCAGCTGTAGACTGCCATTCAGCATGTGCATTGCATCATGGGTACTGGTGGGGTTACCCTATCCTGGCACTCAGAGCAGACAGTTTGTGCAATGACCTGCAGTCCTTCTGTACCCAGACATTGCTGTGACATACACCATGGAGGTATAGCCTACTGGTTATTACAATGCCATTCTTGGCAGTGTTCATGGGTTCAGTTTCTCATTGTTCCCTCCTCTCATGCCTGTCCTACTGAAATAGTGTGCATGCTTGTAGAGGTCATATTTTTGCAGATCTGTGCTTCCAGCCCATAATACCCTCGCCACAATTGCCAACATTCCCTCGGTCCGTCTATCTGCGTCTGTCAGCTGTGTAGAGTCCTGTCTGCCAGTGCAGGCTGCCACCCCATGTCATGCACTGCTACCCTTTCCTGCATTGCGCCTCTTCATGCTTGCCTCGCCTGTGCCTGATCTGCATGGCACCACCACTCCTCTGTCCACCCATCATTGTAACTATCCTGCCACCTCCGCCTCTACTGGAGGACACGTATTCCCATCATCTGCCACCAACTGTTTTTCCGGTACTTTACATTGCCAACACCCTGTGCTGTGGTACAGCTGCCCCACCATGTTTGTCATCAGTACTGGCAGGCACATGGGATGCCCGCAGATATGGCAGGTCCAGCGGCTCCCACTTCTCCCTCCTTCACTCACCTGTTCATTGCCTTTCCTGAGTGCTCTATCTAGTTTTAGGGCTACATCTGTCTCTTTTCCGCACAGGTCATGCATGTCATCCTGAGGCACCTTGCAGTCCCTAGGGCACACTAACCTAGGACACCATAACCTTGTTAGGCCACCTTAACCTATTGTTCCATAGCCCAGGGTGCCTTCTGTGGTGCCTTGTCCAAGGGTGCCTAATATGGCGCTTAGCCTAGGAGGCCCTATAGGGTGCCTTATGAGGCACCTTACAGGGCACCTTACATGGCACCTTACTGGGCACCTTACAAGATGCCTTTCAAGGCATCTTGTAATGCTCGTTAGTCTAAGGCGCCTTGTAATGCGCGTTACCTGCTACAGCTTGCTGTAACGATGCAACACCCACACCTTTATATGGGCATCTGTACCTTTACTGCGGAACCTAACGCGAATGACGTTACCGCAGTTTAGTAAACATACCCCTAAGTTTTATATATAGCACATTGAAACACCATATAAGGAATACCCTGGCTATGCAGCAAGTACAGTATGAAAAGGTGTAAAGTATAGACACTGAAAATCCTCCTTCTTTAACATTTTTTTGTAGTACCATCTAGAACTGGTGAAATATTTCACTGCTGAAAGAACTGTTAGATCAGCGCATTTCTTCTACAGAAACAAATTTGTTGCTGCCAAAATTAAATAGATTCCCAGTGGTGGATTTCACTTATGTCCAATACCGAGCACAGGTCTTCAGGAATCTACCTCCCTCACTTTCTAATCCCTCAGTTTTGCATGGAAATGTAGACCCTTTCTTCACTAACTTTTTATTCATTTGAATTTCTATTCTGCTTATTTTATCTATTTTCTTTTATTTGTTCTGATATGGGACAACTCTTGATTTTCATTCCTGATATTTATATTTGAATAGTTGACAGTTCATTTACATAACAGATCCATTAAATATTAAATTAAGTGGGTTACCTTTTCATTTGCCTTTTGCTTTTCTTTGACTCTTTCTAAAAGAATCTTGTTGATAAAGCTGACATGAACAGGCCATAGGGCCGGATTTAAGATGTTAGGGCCCACAGGGAGGACCGTAAAGCGATGGGAAGCTCCCAGAACATGATTAGAAAGAAAGCAGAACCAGGATCCTATTTAGCACAGATATTTGGTGTCTTCAACATTTGGCAGACCAGAGCCCCTGAAAAAAAGTGCAAGCAGAAGAAAATTGCAGAGTTTTAGATTCAGGCTTCCCTATAACTTCCTGTGTCTTCTACATGCTGTGTACAGTTTGCCGATGATCCCAGTTAGCGCCAGGGATCCTGCTCTGCAGCTGCTCACAAAATCACAGAAAGTATGCATGCCTGAGTCCTGACGAGAATCAAAACATTTTCATTGGAAAATGTGAGGCAGGGATTTACTGGAAGCACCGGAATGTCCTTGGCAAAGACAGAACCAGTGTTGTTTCATCTTCCTCAGCGTGTTATTAATGGGTTAAGAACCCCAGAAATTGTTTTTGAGATAAAATAATCCTTCCTATGGAGAGCAAAGAGGAGAAAGTGTATCCTTTTATTTCAGCTATGTAATTTATTGCTGTTAAAATGGGCCTTTAGACTTAGACACGAGAAAAAAAATCAATATTAATCCACTCATACTTGTAATGGAAGGATGTGGTCATGTGTAAAATATTACTAGCTAGTGTAGTGCAGGACTAGAGCTTGATTTTGAAGGCAGATGCTTTAGGTCTGTTGTGGAAACTGTAAGCCACTGCATTCTGTTTGGTATGGAAAAATCGATTATGCTGTTAGCTAGAAACTATTCCGCTCTGAAGGCAAGAATGCAAAGTACCTCAAGCAAGTTGTTAGAAGAAATTTCATGATTATTTAATCGCTTCAGAAACCAAATCAATTAAAATATCATTTGTCAATACTTTTTCTAAATATGTTTCCAAGCATAATAAATGTTCTCACTATATTTTTTAGCTTAATTTAAACTATGGCAAAGAAAATAAAAAAAGAACTAGGGACGTGCATTTGTTAGTGTGCTGTAAAAAATATAATAATATATAAATACATACACATAAATAAATTGCATTAATTTTTTTGCATTTGCTACACATCAAACTTTAATGTGCAGTAACTGCTATACCTGTGCAGGATCTGTTGTGGGTGTGGCCAGCCTCGGCCCATGCAGTTACCTCATAGATCAGGCATTGGCTGCACCTTAAGTGCATGGCCAGTAGTATGGTTGCATCTGTGCAATTGGCAATGCACTAAGGGGTCACCCTCCCCTGTGAAAGGCATTCCAGAAATTCCCCCTCCTGACCCTGCCCCCCCTTCCCCCCCCAGCTCTTACTGAGGATTTTCATGGTGGCTAGTGAGAAGCAGGATGCTCCTGCCCTGTCAGTGCCCAGGTTCAAAATGGTACTTTTCACCACTAGAGGTAGTCTGTTATTACCACTAGGTGTCAAAGACACTGCCAAGAAAACCCAGGAGCTTCTGGGTCGCCAGGAGTCAGGACTGACTCGAAGGCACACATTGCATTTTTGTCAAGATGCCCAATAAGGGTCTAAGCTAACAAACAAAAAAATGCCTAAAAATTACAAAAAATACAGTTCTAAAATACAGACTACATGTATACTTTGAAGGACTGCCCAAACCATCCCCAGAACACACCCCCTTAAAATCTCTGCATGCCATGGCTTATATTTGTAAGCAGCACCTTTACTGAAATTACTACGTATACATGCATCCAGATTCACACATGTAAATCCTCTATTTAGACATTGTAAAATCACCCTCACAATGCAGACAACTGTATGAACTGCTCTTTTGACAACAGAGTCATGCATGTATTATCCCTGAGGATGGTCTTTCTTTCTCATTTTATGATGCCAATAAAATAATACAAAACAGATCCTTTAAGGTGGTTAATGCACACCTTGGCTATTAATTTTACTCTTCATGTGTCTTGATGTGGACAGATTTGTGCAGTAATCTTTATATTGACACAATGATTTATTATTCATTTCCAGTACAAAAAGGTAGGAAAATCTATTCAAGCTACATTAGCAACAACCAACAAACATTAGCAGCAAAGGCAAAAATTTCTATTGTGAGATTTTGATACCATCAGAATGTTTTAATGATGGTGTTTTCAGTTTCGATGTGTAGGTGAATCGGCACAATCACACCTCTGCTAACTTGAAAGAGGAATGAAAAGCAGATTTGTTCTCTACAGCACAGCTGAAATAGCCTTACTCTAGAGAAGTGGTCACTGAGTACTTTGTTTCTGACATGTATTGGGGTGGGGGATGGGAGATGGGTGGGGGTGGGGGTGGGGGTGGGGGTGGGGGGGGGAGGAGGGGAGAGACCAGAAGGTGGAATGGCAAGTGACCAGAAGGTGGAATGGCAAGTGAGCCTGTTGATCAATAGAATAGTCCAAGAAAGCAAGCCTCACATGAGACATTCTGCCCACATGAACACATCTGGGCAGAAGCAGAGTGTAATTGGAGAGAAGGAAAAATTTTGCTGATTTGGAGTCTACAATGTTTCCTTCCACCATTTTCCTTCTGTGGTCTTTTCCCTTAATCAACCCCCCTTCCCCCACTCCTCCAGATTCTGGTGGTTCCTTATTCCTGCTATTATAGTCACACTTCTCATCACTCCCCTCCCCACCAAGAAATCATTTCTTTTCTCAACCCTTCCCTCTCTGCGGTGACACTGCCAAAACACCAGTGCCATGGTTTCATTTCTTTCATTTCATTAATTTAAGATTCGATATACCGCTTAATGTGGGTACAACAAAGTGGTTTACAATAGCATGACAAAAACTGTGCAGAAAAGGTGAGTTTTAAATTGGTCTTTGAACTTTGTAAAAGAAGACTCTAACCAGAGATGTGGAGGAAGATTATTCCAAAGGGAAGGTCTGAGGAAATAAAATGCTGAATGGCGAGCAGATTGAAGATGTGCCAGAGAGAGAGAGGGTATAAGAAGACGGTTCATATGAATTACACAGAGATAGTGGGGCAAGCAGAATAAGGGAGGATGCTAAGTAATTGGGGAACCAGTGTGAAGTGTTTTATGGACCTTTATGAGAATCTTGTAATGAATACGGGATGGTACAGGAAGCAGTGTAAATGGATGAGGAAGGAGGTGATGTGATCAAATCTGGATGCGTGAAAAGTTAATCTGGCCGCAGTGTGCTGAATAAGTTGAAAGCACTTTAAAGAGTATTGAGGGAGGCCGGCAAGTGCTACATTACAATAGTCAAGTCTAGATAGAATGACAGAGATAACAAGAGTGGCTAAGGCAGGAGTGGTCAGGAGGGAACGGAATGCTCTTAAAGAAAAATGATTGTAGGATAATTTGGGTGATGTGATCATGGAAAGAGAGTGAAGAATCCCACGTGACTCCAAGTTAGTGAAAAGATGATGTGAGACAAATAAGTGACCCATCGAGAATAGGGGAAACAAAAGAAGGGGTAATAGAACCAGTGAGCCAGGTTGAGGTAGTTTTCAAAGAGTTAAGTAGATGGTGATTGGTAGACAACCACGCCACATCATGAGTGAGGCATATATTCAAGGGGGAGAGATCCAGCAGAGATGGGTCTATTTGACTAAGGGGTATGTTTACTAAACCCGGAAATGTTACCTGCGTTAAGTTCCTAAACCCTAGCAATGTTATGGATGCCCATATAAAGGAGTGGGCAGTGCATCGGTAAAGCAAGCCATGTCAGGTAACGTGTGTTACAAGGTGTGTAACGTGCATTACAATGCGCCATGGACCAACCACGCGTGAACACCACAGTGGACGGGAAACAGCAGCGCGTCTGAAGGGGTTGCAATCTAAGGTGCGCTGACAATAGAAGACGCACTGAGGGATGTGCTTTCATGGTGCCATATGAGAAATGGAGCCGTAGGTGTAAGGCCATAGACCACAGGCAGCTGATATCGCAGTCTGTAATGGGGACGTGAGCCACAGGTAACACAGGCACACATACCATGAAATGGTGTGCAGTGAACCCAGCATGCAGAGGAGTAAACAACGGTAATGGAAAGGGCGTCAGGGGTCGGTATGAAGGGACAGCTGTGTGGATGGTGTG
Source organism: Ichthyophis bannanicus (assembly GCA_033557465.1). Taxonomy (NCBI): domain Eukaryota; kingdom Metazoa; phylum Chordata; class Amphibia; order Gymnophiona; family Ichthyophiidae; genus Ichthyophis; species Ichthyophis bannanicus. Next base: position 527,280,836 of record CM066032.1, read on the forward strand.
TGTACAAGGGCAAAATGGGCAGGGAATCCAAAAAGGAGTAAGAGGGAATCAAACTGGTACACTGAAGAGCCCAAACACAGCTCACTGACACCAATACCAAACCACTGAGCCACCTGCCCATCCAGACAACCCAAAGAAAAGGAGCATATTTAACAGCTAGTATGTGATGGATAGGAAGCATGGAGGGGACACTGCAGTGTACAGTGAAGAGAGGGAAGGGTGTGTGGAGAAGGGACAAAGCTGGAGCCATTGTATGGTAAGAAGAGCAGAACAAATGAAAAGAAAGGAAAAGGAACCTGTGGGACCCAAACCCACAACCTATGTTGGCGCCACGCACGTCTGCAACCACTATCCCAAACAACCACAATGAGCACAATGCAAATATGTTCCACCAAGTGGCCATTGTGGCGCAGTAGTGCGTCCTATGTGCATTGCATCATACGTGCATTGCGGAGAATGCGCGTAGCAGAGCATCAGACGCTAAGTGCACACAATAATGTGCATGACCATACAGAGCTTTCTACATGCTTTATAAGATATGACTAGGCACCTTAGCATATGTGGTCAGATTATGGCACATAACAACACATGTCCCAAACAGACGTCACGTGCGTTATTGTGCTTGCAGCAACGCACGTTCACTGTAACGTGCATAAGATACAACACATGTATGTTACAATACTGCATACTACCTGTCAATTGCTCTTCCCCTGTGCCCCTCACCAGTTTTAGGACTAAAACTGTACCCCAGTCCGCTGCACCATGCCAGGTGGCCTGGCCATGTACAAACTAACTGTGGATACTCCACTAGCCAGTCTATCCTGCATGTTTATAGTAGAACTGTGTGCACCCAGACCTGGGTTGTATGGCACAGGAACAAGTCAGGTGCTCCAGTGACTGGCGCCCATAACAGGGGGCACACATATACCACTTGGGACAGGTACTATGTTGGAACATAGCCATGCCATGGTCACTGTTTGGTCAGTGTGAGAGTGCCCTAACAGCAAGATGTGCTGTGGCTACCTTGTCCATGCAGGTGGTGGTTGGGCACTACAATGCCCCAGCCATTGCCCTACACCCTCTGAGGATGCATCCTGCCCAGTCCGCCCTGCCTGGGCCATACCCACAATACCTTGCTCTTCTTTATGCACATTTGCAGGTTAACGCTGGTAATAGTGGGACATTGTTGGCCCAGTGAGGTGTAGGCAGCCACGAAACAATGGATAGACATATACACATATACATACACACACACACACACACACACACACACACACACACACACACACACACCTATACCTATTGCAGGATTGTGCAAAGATAGGGGTGGTTGGCAACCCTGTCCGCCACACTGGTCCTGATCACAGTGCCGACATTGCCAGACTGTGCAGGAGGTAGTAGTAGTGCTCTGGTGGTGACTGTGGCTCCATGCTGGGGCCAACAGCCTAACTCTGCATGAAGCTTTGGATAGTTGAGCCTGTGTGAGTGGGTGTTTGCACCCCTTTTGGCCGCTGTTTTGGGTATTACACAAATTGATGTTGTATCTGAATTGTAGGGTAAAATATGAGGACATGCTCTGCAGGATCCACAGCTGAGACCTGAACCTGTGACCCTCTGCTCTGGGACACACCGACAGTGTGTACTGCACCACACTATTGCCACAGAAGCACAGCGGTCCCTGGAGCTACCTTATGTCACCTCAGCCAGACCTTTTCTGTTACATTGCACACCACGTACTGGTACAGGGCATGTCCTGGGTACACTGCAGGCAGGTGCCACTGCCCCCTCCAACACCAACACACACCCCCATGCCATGCAGACATGACCTTATGCTGTCGGTGCTGATAGTGAGCAGTCCCAGGCCATCCACTGTGCAGGTAGGCAGTCGCCTAGGGAGCGGGATCTGGGGTGGGGAGGCATACATGGACATCCTCACATCCCCCCCATCACAGCCTACCAATATTATGTCCCTTCCACATGTGGGAGGGATGGCTTGGGGGATGTCAGGTCAGTGCCCTGGCAACTATTGGCTAGGGTGGACCAGGTAGGTGGACTGTGTTTGGCCTTGGTCAGCTGCTGTCTTGCTGATTTCCAGTTTCTATGTTCCTATGTGCCACCTAGGTGACAGCCTAGTCCACCCTGTGCCCAAGCTGCCCCCACTACATGTCCCGCCTGCAGCCCCCTATGCCCCATTTGCACCATTGCCATAGTGGCCTTTCGTACTTGGGCACTATGCTGTTGCTGCATATGGATCACTACTATCACTTTTCTTGGGCTCCCTGCCTATGTTGTACATTGCTGACGCTTAAATGGTTTCACCCTCCTGCATATCTGCATCTAACGACAAGTTTTCAGTCACGGTAATGTTCAGCCCTTCAGTACCCAGCGTTAGTGCTGCGGGAGCTTCTCCCCACCCACTCTCCGCCCATTGTCCTCTTCTCTCTGTCCTCTCTCCACCCTCTGCGGGATTTACCACGGACGGTGACGTTAACGCACGTTAGGTACCCTTAACACGCGTTAACGTTACTTAACGCAGTTTAGTAAACATACCCCTAAGTGTGAGCAATGAAGCATCTGTATTTCTACTTTATTCTTGGGGTGATATAGTAATGTTGCCAGCATAATGAGTGAGAGGAAAAGAAAATGGATCAAGAATAGTTTGGTTGGGAAGAGGAATAGGTCAGAAATGCTGTAGACAGAGTAAAAGGTAGTGCTAATGGTTCATGTAGAGCAGTGTTCTCAACCCAATCCACTGGGACCCCCAAGCCAGTTAGATTTTCAGGATATCCACAGTGAATATACATGAGATAGATCTGTATTCACGGCTTCCATTGTATGCAGATCTATCTCATGCATATTCATTGTGGATATCCTGAAAACCTGACTGGCCTGGGGGTTCTAGAGGACTGGGTTGAGAACACTGGTGTAGGGTTTATCATGTAGTAAACATTTGACACACTCTAAAAATGTCAGCATGGTAAAAATCCAACACTAACCACTTACAGGCTCATTCCATCCCGGATGTACACCCCCTCTGTATGTCCGGTTTGACCAGGCGTACAGAGGGGGTTGCGATTCTGATCCCACAGGGCATGTCTAGCCCCACAGGATCAGAATTACAATCAGTCATGTACGTGCAGGCTGGGACTGCTATTCAGCCCGGCCTGCATGTATACGACAAGCCTGACTAACTCAGTCAGGGCTTGTAAATGGAGCTGCGTGGCTCCATTTAAAAGCCGCAATACCTTGGAGGTGGAATAACTTCCCCATACATGTCACCGGCACTGGACGTACAGGGCTGACATTAGAAATGGCCCTGTACGTCCAGGGCCAGTGACCAAATACTGCCCACCCAGACTCAGCCCCTGAGCCACCCCTTCCCCGTCCCCGTCTAACTTCCCCGCATAACCCCATCCCCGCTATTAGTGGCACAGCATCGGGCCATTAGTGTGTGATTGGGTGGGTTAGGGTTGCAGAGTGGACACTGCCTGCACATTGTAGTTAGTGTAGATATTATTAGCACTCACTAATTGTAAATGTTGCAGTTAGAGCAGTTAAACTTACTGCCACCTAATTGGGAAGCAGTAATTGCAAAAATGTTAATCACAGTTGTTGGTTTAGCATGGTGCAATGGCTCTCACTATGCAAACTGCATGAGGACTTGCCGGAAATGCCCCTAACAGCAGGGGTTGGCCACACCTCTTATGCTAATTTTTGGCAATAAAAGCACGCTAAGATGACAATTCTTAGGGGTTTGTTTATCTTTATATTTATCTTTATTAATACACTTGATATACCGCCCATGTCAGGACATTAGGGCGGTTTACAATAAAAGCAAAATGCTGCAGGAAAGAGGAAAAGAATGTCATTGTATAATAGGAAAGAAGTAGAACAAACAGTAAAAGTCAAACAAAGACAGATGATACAAAAAACAAGGCGTTAAGGAAACAGGCATCAACGGCAGCGATAATAGGTGTTACATGCGTAAAGAGCACTGGGCGGGTGGGGGCATTCGGGCGTAAAGGGCGCTATGGGCCATTTAACGCATGTTAACAGGACATCGGGCATTAAGGTGTCAAGCATGCATCTTAACATCTGAAAACGGATGTAACCCTAAAGCTGGATAAAGTAACACCAAAGAAAGTCAACAGGGTATGTTTATTAAAGGGCGTTTATGGCAGCGATAAGGGGTGTTACATGAGTAAAGGACACTGGGCGGGTAGGAGGCATTCTGGCATAAAGGCGCTATGGGCCATTTAATGTGTATTAACAGGACAGTGGGCATTAAGGTGACAAGCATGCACCTTAATGTCTGAAAATGGCTGTAACCTTAACGCTGGATAAAGGAGCACCAAGGAAAGTCAATGTACATGTGATGGATGGAAGGACAGGTGGGAGCGGATGGACCTGCCATATCCATGGGTACCCTATGTGTCAGCCAGTAAAGTGGATGAGCATGTGGGAGGCATAGGATGGGGAAGATATGTCTCTCAGTGGAGCCAGAAGCAGCAGGATATGTGCAGCGACAGGAGGACAGAGTAGGAGTGGTGACATGCAGATCAGGCAGAGGCATGCATGAAGAGCTAAAATGCAGAAAAGAGTACCAGTGTAGGCCATGGTATACCAGTCTGCACAAGAAGACATGACTGCATACAACCAACAGAGGCAGATATATGGACTGAAGGAAGGATGGCAGCTGAGGAGAGGGCAGTATGGACTGTATGGGCTGGCAGCACTGATGTGCCATAGGTACCATCTCTGACATATTTGTACTGTACATGAAAATGTGCACCAGTGCCACTTAGAAGACTCATACCTGTCCCAGCCATAGCTACTATACAACAGCTCAGACAAATGTGCAGATAACAACTGGGGCACGTATGGACATGAAATGATACCAGCAGGTGGCTATCTGAGGGGTAGGATGTGTCCGCATGTACTGCAGAGAAGTAATGGAACCAAATCTATACAGTAACAGTAATGATGTCATACATGACTAATGTTGCCCAAGTAGGTTACAGCTGTATGCAAGTAGGTTACAATGGTATACTAACTACCGATTCTCACCACCACCAAAAAGTCATCTAATAGACAACATTTTGGTGGTGGTGAGAAGCAAGGAGGAATGTGACAAACTCTTATCTACCCTTTTTAGTGTCTAGGACATCTGCACCTTGCCCACTCACAATCGTAAATGACAGAGGTGTAAGGCAGGGGTCCCCAAATCCAGTCCTGGAGGGCCACACACCAGTCAGGTTGGCAGGATATCTCTAATGCATTTATATCTCATGCATATTCATTAGGGCTATCCCAAAAACCTGCCAGGATTGTGGCCCTCCAGGACAGGGTTGGACACCCCTAGTCTACTGTGTATTCCGGTATAGGTTAACCCCTCTAGTACGCATGATGCACTGCACAAGGAAAACAGCAGTCTGCAACTGATCACCAAATGGCGAATGGACTGATTCATCACATCAGCTCAGTACAATGCACTGAGAGTTTGTGCTTCAATCACATAACAGCTACAAACAGTGCTACTGCACAGTTTCAGTGGTCACCCTGAGGGTGAGGATGAGCGCCCAGCACCTAGTCCCCAGAACGTGCAGTGGTAGAGGTGGTTTTGCTGTCTTTGCTGTAGATGCTCATGGTTGCTGGTCTGTTATGCTAGTCACTTTGTTTCTTGCACAGTTGTAGTATGTGATAGTCATATCTGGTCCTGTGTGCTGTTCCTGTTAGACAGGGATTTTCCTAGGACAGTGCATGTCCATACCTAGTGTTAAACTGCCATGGGGTTGTTACTACAGTCCTGTTGGTTCTACCATTGCCACAGGAAGTAGACCTGGAACACCTTCTGTCCCAACCGCTGAGGAATAACAGTCACCCACAGCAAACACAGTTAGACTGCTAATCATGTCAATTGCCTTGTATAGTGCTGTCTACATCAATGTTATTATGTAATCATAATTTTAATTGTCCCTAAATGTAATAAAGCTTCCTATACAGAAAAGCAATATGCAACATTAAGAAATGGTATTTTTTCAATCTTTTTTTTCAGAGGAAAATGTTTCCTTAGCACATTTTCTCTGAAATTTTAATGACTTTGTGGAAAGTTGAAGTGTTCCATTATTACAATAAAATGGTTACATATTAAGCAATTTTGTCTCACAAATACAACTTAATCTCTTTTTTTCCTTTCACTTATTCAAAGCATTGCAAATTAGTCATTTCTGTGATATGGAAAAGGGAGTATGAACGATCCCTCTGTATACAAAAAGTGGTTCCTAACCATAACCCGTCATCAGGCCAGCAATCCTTTTGTCAAATTCTGACAAGTAAATCAATAAACTACACAGCAAAAGTTCAATTAGAGCAGACAACACTAATATGACTGGCCTTTTGGGAACCACAGAACCTCAAGCTGCTTTTATATGTTAATTTTTCTTTACTACCCTAGGGGGTTATCACCTTCTCTGGACCTTTAATTAAAAATAATCTGCTTCCCGTTGAAAGTTCCTTGGCAGATATTTTTTCCTTCTGTTCGTTCCTTCTACTGATTGTTGCAAGAGCAATTTGTTGAAAGTTCTTTGAAACCACAAACCTGTAAGTACTTGTACTTTTGTAAACATGAGTTGAAGTCTGTTTTATTACCTTAGGTCTCCATTTGCTATCCATGCACATCATTTTTTTTTTTTTTACCTGTAACCTTGATATAGAGGCTCAAGCTATTTCAAATGTGATTTTAAAGTGATGACAAACATGTATATTCTAAAGAAAATACAGAAACAAATAGTATTTTGGTGGCTCCAATAGTATTTGTGAATATGCTTATAGGCCATGGGGTGTGATTACTAAACAGTGCTAAAGGTGCACCATTTGTGAGAAGCAAACGACACCGTTAAGGGTCCCAACATGCAGTGAAGGATAGGATGGGGAATAGGTGTCACGGCATTAAGGTTGCTAGCGGATTGTTAGCGGGTGTTAAGTAGACAATAGGTGGTAATGCCTGCTAAGGTCGGTTGCCTTAAGGTGGGATAAGGGAGCCTTTCTGCAAGTCACATTGGAGCTGCTGGATGGGAGCAGAGGTAATAGCTGATGAACATGTCACATCCATATGTCCCTTACATGTGAGACAGTGGGGCATGTTTACTAAAACCCTGCTAATGTGCGGGCCGCGGTAGTGAGCGGATGCCATATAAGGAGTGGGCGTTCCGTCCTGAAAAAGAAAAGCCATGATTGACATATGCGCTAAGGTGTGCGGCGCCCATGTGCGACCCGCACATTAGCGCATGAGGAAGCTGCGCGGGAGGCATATGTGGCGCGCTGATGTGCATACAGAAGAGCAGAGCCACAGCACAATGGTTAAGGCACTTACCAATGGTGCAGGGATCAGGGGTTCAATCCCCCACAGTGTCCAATGGCGACAGCTGGCTGAGGTGTTAATTTATGAGGCATTTAAATAATGGGCATCATAAGGCATCACACTGATGTTTTCGGAGGCATTTTAATACTGGGCGGCATAAGTGGTGCGCTGATGTGCACACAGAAGAGCAGAGCCACAGCACAATGGTTGACACACTGACCAATGGTGCAAGGATCAGAGGTTCAATCCCCCACAGTGCTCAATGTAGATGGCTGGCTGAGGCATTACTTTAGGAGCTAGTCTAATATTGTGTGGCACACTGATGGGCATTAGGCAGTGTGCTATTGATTTAGGAGGCTTTTTAATATTGAGTGGCATAAGGCGGCGCGCTAATGTACAAACACAGGAACAGAACCACAGCACAATGGTTAAGACACTGACCAATGGTGCAGAGATCAAGGGTTCAATCCCCCACAGTGCCCAATGAACAAGGCTAGCTGAGGCATTACATATTATGGGGAAGATTGCTTTTGGAGTCAGTTTATGTTTATTTTAATTTTCACTACTAGCAAACGCATTCTCAAAGCGTGTTAACATAAGGCGGCCTATAAGGCACATTTTAAAGTGCACTGTCAGCCAAGGCACCCTAGAATGTTGCTTATAGGGCGCTTTAGAGGGTGCCATATGAGGTACCGCAAGGTCAGAGTACTGTTTGTTATGGCAGCACTGTGCAGTTTAAGGAATGGAAAGCATAAGTAGGTGCGCTGACAGGCAAGGAGGAGCAGCAGTGGAGCACAATGGTTACGGCACTGACTGCTGATACAGGGGTCATGAGTTTGCTCCCCAGTGTGCCTAATACGTAAGGCTGGCTGTGGCATCAGCTTTGCATTGTACATATGTTTCCCTGCAGCACTTTATTTTTAATTTATTAATTGCTGCCAGCAAACACGCCCTCACGTGCCGTAATTGAAGGTGCAGTATAAGGCACCCTATAAGGCACTCCATAGGGCACATTATAAATTGCACTGTCCGCCACAGCACCCTAAAATGTCCCCTATAGGGCACCCTATAAGTTGCGTCACAGGATAATGTACAGTGCACCTTATATGGACGGGAACCATAAGGTGCCCTATAAAGCACCCTCAGAAGCACCTTATGGGTACAGTACGCTGAGGGTGTTTTTGCTGGCATCAAAATATGTACATTACAAAAAGGTAATGTATTGGACAACCCTATCAAATAGCCCCACTGTGGGTTTGAACTCATGATCTCTGGTTTCACAGGCAGTGAAGCAACCATTGGACTACAGCACCATAACTGCTAGCAAGCCCCAGGCTGGCTGCAGAGAGCCTGCACGTCACCACACAGACAGGCTGTTGTGGTCACCAGGATAGGGTTAGCACACCCATACCCATGATGCACTGCACATGCAAATCAGCTGTCCACAGATAAACACAAGATGGGGAATGCACCCCCACAGCACCTCGGCCTGGTAGGGGGAAGTGACCATGTGCACCCCCACAGCACCTCGGCCTGGTAGGGGGTACTGGCCGTGTGTTTAACTGGCACAGAGTAGCTACACACCGTCACATTGTGCGGGTACTGTGCTCACCCTGAGTGTGCGGTGAGGTGCCCAGCACCAGGTCCACAGCACCTTCCTTAGCTCAATGAAGCCATGCCAGAGGTCCAAAGCAGTGTTAAACTGTGAGATAGGTAGTTTCTGCAGAAACACTTTGGATATCTCTGTCGGATGTAGCCCCCCCCCCCCCCATGGATCCCTAGGTGGGCTATGTACCACCACCACCCTCGTTCTCCAGGGCTGAGTGTGACAAACAGGGTCTCCCATCAATAGATCCACATTCTACCTTTCTGCAAAGGTGGCAGTAGAGTAGACCATCAACCCCAGCCCTGCTGAGGAAAAGACACCCCCCAGGGCAGTCAATGCAGCTCTATACACATCCATAACACAATAGCTAGCAGACAGACAGACATTAGGCCTGGATATGCTAAGCTGCACACCACCACTATCTGATATTCTCCTGCAGCAAGTCATCATCCACTGCACCCTGCAAGCAACTCCATCAAGACACATACCAGCTGCAAGCAGTCTGCTAGTTAGTCCATAGTGCATGTTCCCAGTGGAGATGCATGCATCCAAAACTGGGATGTCAGCATACACAGCAAACAGATAAATCAGTGACTGGGCCCCAAAAGAAAACCCATATCTATCACATGAGAGAAATACTATATAGCACTATGGGGGTGCCTAGCCATGCTGTGGTCACTGCACAGTCAGGGTGAGAGTGATCTCTCAGCAGGACATACTGAGGTCACCCTGTCTGTGTAGGTGGTGGCCGGGCACTAAAATGTCCCAGTCAGTGCCCTATGCCCTGTGCAGATGCACCCTGGCCAGGCCACCCTGTCCGGCCTATACCCATGGTACCTTGCTCCTCATTATGCACATTGGCAGCCCAATACTGGCAACATTGCTGGCAGTGTGGGCTGTGGATGGTGTTTGCAGCCACCACACACTGGATAGACAGACAGCCACCCCCACACCTATGGCAGCATTGTGCCACTATGGAGGTGTTATGCAGCCATACCCACCACACCAGTCCTGGGCACAGTACAGGCATGGATATGGTACGCAATACTGTTGGGGGTCACTCCCCAGGGTGGTAAACACTGTCAGAGACCAGACCTGCAGCACACACCACAGACATCCGAATGATTGTTATGGTGGAGCTCAATGAGCAAAATGTGCTTAACTTAGGAATTGATATCTGCCAGTTATGATGGGAAACGTTTGATAGCTGTGTACCATATACCCAGGTGTAGGGTGGCATTGCTAAGGTATGCAACTGCTAGTATTGGGAGATACAGGCAGGGCCCAATGTCCTGTCTCTCCAGGAGGCATTGGCCAATGGGGCCTGTGGGTGTGTGTGGGTGTGTCTGGCCCTGTTGGCTGCTGCTTTACGGCAGAGTTTCCCAACTCCAGTCCTGGTGTTCCAAACACTGTTCGGGTTTTCATGCTGTCCCTCATAAATATGCATGAGCTACATCTGCATACCATGGGGGTGGTGCATAGATGTGCAGCACAGGCATCTTTATTAGAGGCAGCATGGAACCTGAATGGTGTGGGGCCCTCCAGGACTGCATTTGGGAGACTCTGCTCTAGGTAATGCGGCTGTTTATGGTGTCTGTGTTTGGTGTGGTAAAATATAGGCGTATTAACCATGCGTAGGTTCTCAGCAATAAAGGTTTGTCCTTACTATCATGGTTTAGTTGTGGGAAAAATATGTGGACAGGATTGGCAGTAGCCCCAGCTGGGCTTTGAACCTGTGACCTTCTGTTCTTGCACACACTGTCTGTGTGCACTGCACCACTGTGTTGCCACAGATATGCTGCATTCCCTGGGGAGTCCATGACTGTACATCCAACAGAGCCTGTCTTGCGGTGGATGGTGCCAGCCTGCACAGGCCTAGGCCACTGTCTGCTGTGGCTTGCAGCCACTGCCCCCTCCACCACCTGTACCCTTCCGCCAACATGCAGACATGTCCTTATCTGGGAAAAAGCATATGACCTGATTGACTGGTGGCACTCCAGGACTGAATCAGGGTGACACGGCTGTCGGTAATGGCCATTGTTATGGTTTATGTGCGGTGTAGGGTACAATATGGGTGTTTGAACCATGCTTATGTTCTCTGCAATAAAGGAGTGTCTTTACTATCACTGTTTAGTGGTGGGTAAAAATGTGGAGCTAGGGTTGGCAGGAGCCCCTGCTGGGATTTGAACCTGTGACCCTCTGGTTTTACAGGCACTGGCTGTGTCTGTTGCACCACACTGTGGCCACAGAGATGGTGCAGTCCCTGGAGATAGGAAACCTGGCATGACGAGTCAGAAACCCTGCTCTGCACAATATTACTGTGGGCTAATTTACCTTGTATGGAGACAAACGTGCAAATAAACCTCACAAATGACCTCGGAAAAAGGGGCAAACACCCATATCCAAGCTGGGCAACAGTGATATCACTGGGCAACATTAAACAACACTCCCAGGAAAGCTCCAATAAACTGAAATTATTTTTGAAAGGGTCTACGGAGCGTAGACCCTTCCAAAAATCATTTCTTTTTTTTGGAGCTTTCCTGGGAGTGTTTTTTATTGTTGCCCATTGCTATCACTGTTGCCCAGCTGAATTATAATTTTTACAATTTTTCTTGTGGTCATTTTAAGGTTTTATTTGCGATTTTGTTCTGTGCACATGTATCACACTGCTCACCTTTTGTAGGTTTCCCCGGTTTTGTTTTACATTGCTGACGTAAATGGTTTCTCTTCCCTTTAAATCGGCTCTAACGCGAGGTTTTCACTCGCGGTATTTTTTTGACTGAAATTCAGCCCCACTCCTGTGCGGGGAGCCTTTCCCCTCCCACACTTCCACCCATTGACCCCGTCCCCCCGCCCCTCGGGAGCCTTCCTCCGCCCTCAAAATGCCTTTCCATGCCTCTATTGCACATCAGCGCGCCGCACACTTTTGCGGGCGGCGCGCATGTGTGCGGGTGGCGCGCATGTGTGCGGGCAGCGCACACGTGTGCGGGGCACCAAAAACGCACTATTAGCGTGCGCTAAGGTACCTTAGCGCACGCTCAAGTGCGCCCCGCACAATTGCACGGTTTAGTAAACATACCCCCGTGAGTGGGAGGAGAATGTGGGAGGCAGGTGGACTGTATCAGTGAGGGGTGCTCTTGTAATCCATGATGATGATCGTGGGTGGCATAGAAGTGCGTAGAAGTGTGCTATGGGGTAGCCACCATGGCCATGATGTAGGCATAGAGTGAATGCCAGGGCAGCAATGGTGACCTGCATATCAGCTGCAGGTGAGGTGGGAGAGATACGCCCCAATACGTAAAATGCCACAGTGTGGGCCAGGGTATAGCAGCTGGGAGGAGAACACATGACTGAATATGATGGATATATGCTGATGGATGGACCGGAGGATGGATGGGGGATAGATGAGAGTGCAGTATGACCTTGCTGCCCCAATGTGACCTCACAAATGTTGCTAACCTCAGTTGTAGTATGCAGGAAATATAATTGCCGGACCACAGGGAAGGGCTAATACCATCTATTTAGGTTTCACAGCCGTCTCAGTTGTTTTAATCACTATACAATCTTCCTGACACATATGTATATAAGTACTGCACAGATAAGGAGGCTATGATCCAAAGACATAAAAGCCACACATCTGTACAAGCTGCATGCAAATGCAAAGTGCTCCTGTACAGATAAGGTCTACACACATACTGTCTGTTGGCTCAAGGTCACTTGCATGATGTTACACACCTGGCGGTCACTCATGTCGCCAAACTAATGTGTCTCTAATATTGCCCATATAGAGCAAGTGAGGATGTGGGATGATCTGTGCAGATGGGCATTCCATGAGTATGACGTGACTGCCTGTACTGCATATGTGTGATGGAGCAAATAATGTTGATTCACATTTAGCATGACAGTCTCCAATCTTGTACAACTCATGTGTTATGCATCTACATGGTCAATTTGAATGACCCTTTCCAATGTGCTGCAGCAGAGTCAATAAAGTCATGCTGTCAGATGACTATGATTGCAATGTGCATGCTTGCAGAACCAATGTGCATAACACATAAAAATGAATAATACAAACAACAATGTGTACCCTCACATCATTATTGATTCCTGGTGACCCAGCAGCTCCTGGGTTTTCTTGGCACTGTGATCAGAATTGGTAGGCCTTACTTCAGAGGTAATGTAGGGTGAAGTGACTGTCCCATGGTCATAAGTGGGATTTGAATCCAGGTCTATCCCCCAATAAGCCAGTGCTCTAACCATGCAGCTACAGCTCCATATACTTCTCTATAGTAGTGTCTAGAATACACCAGTCTACAGGTCCCTGCCTGCAATTGTCTAAACCCTGGACTTCATACAACCTGGCAGGCACATCCTGAGAAAGTTGTAAACCACAACTAAGACCTACCTACAGTGGTACACATGCAGTACAGACTGCACTGGACACTCAGTATTGCAGCTGCAGAATAGACATAGAACAGCATTAGTAATTTCCTGTGCAAAGACCGAGCCTTCCCTCCACTGTACTGAACCTCTTAAGCCAAACAACATTCGCACACAGAGGTCTACTGGGCTGTGGTGTTGCAGTAATCTCTGAGGCAGCACATATGCAGAATGTGCATTCCCTTGTGACCTGCTGTATACTACATGATAAGTACTGTTATACATACATCAAACGCAAATCTCAGTCATGACGTCTATCCCAGACCATTCTGGCCTCTCCAGGGGGCCATGCACACTTGCACCCTCATCATAAAAGACATGCAGGTACTGGGCAATGCTCCAGTGCTCAGGGTCGCCACTATGGCTGCAATATGGGCTATATGTACTATTATTGGTTAACCCCTTTATTTCCCGGGATGCACCTCACTATCTGAGCACCTATATACTACTTTTTAACCAATGGAGAATGCAGTGATTCATCACATCAGCTATGGAATGTGCAGAAATGTTGTGTATGTCAGGTACATAAGAACCACCACAAGTGCAAATGACCTTTTTTTTTCACCATTTACCCTAAATGAGAGGAAGGGCACACATCACCTGGTCCCCAGACCAAGCACTGCAACAGGTGATATCCCCATGTTCTAGAAGTGTATTCTACTCCCAGAATGCTGTTTGCATGTAGTGTGATAATATCTATAGTGATCAGAAACATGCCTGGGTTCACATCAGGAATATCTGCCAAATGCTGTATTGAAGAATTAGAATCTCAAATGTAAGATGCTGATTCTCTAACCAAAGGGTGAACATATTGATCTAAATAATGGAGCAATGATTCTAAAACTGAGCCCATAACTGAAATAATGGGTTGTCCAGGAGGTTTTACTGGATTCTTATGTATTATAGGTACCTCATAAAAACTGGGTACAATATGGTGTGGGGTCCACAAAAATTTAAACATACATTCAGTAATCAATGACTGTGATAATGCTCAAGAACTACAAAATCTCTGCCTGAATGTCACCTGTGGGGTCCACAGTAAGAAGACGAGAAAAACATACATCCTCCAATTATGTATTCACCTCTTCTTCAAAATCCCTCTTATTCAATGCTTATTTGATGTTGGATATAGTGCTCACCAATGGAGATAACGTGTCGAATATCCGGGTGGATGCCATGTGAGCAGCAGAGATCATCGCATGGTGTGGTTTGAGATAAAAGCCTAGGTGGAGTCCAATCACAGCAAGCTCAAAGTCCTAGACTTCAAAAACACTGACTTCAGTAAAATGGCAAAGTACCTGAAGGAGGAGTTGGCAGGGTGGGAGGGGATAAGGGAAGTGGAATTGCAATGGGCTAAACTAAAGGAGGCAATAAAAGGGGCAACAGATACATATGTAAGGAAAGTAAATTAAAACAAGTGGGAAGAGGAAGCCCAGGGGTGGCTCTATAATGAGGCCAAGTAAGGCGGTGGCCTCAAGTGGCAACTTTTTGGGGACGGCAAAAGTTGCCCCCAAAAAGCCTGCCTCACTCAGCCTTCAAAAAAAAAAAAGAAATGATGAGAGGAGTCGCTGCCGCCGCAGCAGCAGCAGAATGAAGTGCCCCGCAGCCGCCCCGGCAGAGCCCTCCTATCTCCCTCAGCACCGACTTTTCAGAGCTGCAAAGGGAGAGTTTCCCTTTCTCGTGGCTCTGTTAAACCTGCTGGCGCTGATGGAAAACAGGAAATCCCTGTTTCCCATCAGTGCCGGTGGACTTAACAGAGCCACGAGAAAGGGGAACTCTCCCTTCGCGGCTCTGAAAAGCCGGCGCTGAGGGAGATAGGAGGGCTCTGCCGGGGAGGCCATGGCCGCTGGGCACTTCATTCTGCTGCTGTTGCGGAGGCAGCAGCAGCGGCTTCAGCAGTCAGGTTTTTTTTTAATTTCCCTGGGGTGGAGGGCTAGGACTGGAAATGGGGTGATTGGGGGGCTAGGACTGGAAATTGACTTATTGGGGGGGTTAGGACTGGTAATGGGCAGTTGGGGGGCTAACACTGGAAATGAGCTAGGACTGGTAATGGGCTGATTGGGGGGCCAGTACTAGAGTGGGCTGATAAGGGGGATAGGACTGGAAATGAACTGGGACTGGAAATGGGCTAATGGGGGAGGGGAGGGGAGTGCTGCTGGACCTGGAAGAAAACTAGGGGCTAGGGCTACAAATGGGCTGATGCGGGAGGATAGTAGAATAGGACTGGAAGGGAGCGGATAATAAGAGGGTCTGCCAGGGGAATGAGGGGGCAAGAAGGGAGCTGACACGGGGGAAGGAGGGGGCTGGAAAGGAGCTGACACCTGGGATGTACTGATTGGGGGTGACTGGAAGGGAGCTGACACTTGGGGATGGGAGTGGTAGGTAGTTGGGTAATGGGGAGGAGTCTGGAAGGGAGCTGACATGCAAATGGCACTGGAAGGAGGATGGGTAGAGGGTAGGGCAACTGGAAGGGAGCTGATTTGGGGGGGCACTGAGAGTGGATGTGAGCTGATATCTGGGATGGTATTTGGACTAGAAGGGGCTGAACAGTGGGGAAGGAGGGGGACTGGAAGGGAATGGACACCAGTGGCAGTCGTGGGAATGCAAGGCGGTTGACATTGGAAGGTACCTGGAGGAAAGGACTGGAAAGGGGGCTGATACTGGGGAGGGTTATTAAAACAGGAAATGAGCTGATGGATGGAAGTGAAGAAAACAAAAAAAGAGATAAGAAATGGTAGATGGACCGTGGACCACAGAAAGAAAGCTAAGAGAAGAAAGGAAAGCAGAAGCCTCAGATTGGGACCAGCATGATCAGAGAATAAAATGGTCAGACAACAAAGGTAGAAAAAATAATTTTATTGAATTTTAATGATTGCTATTTTTATATTTTACACAGTATTGGGGAACTGCATCTCTTATTTATCTGATGTTGCACTGCATGTGGATTCTGGCTTCTTAGGGGTATGTTTACTAAACCGTCTTAATGTTACCGGCGCTAGTTGCAGCGATAATGTGAAGAATGCCATATAAGGAGTGGGCGGGCGTTCCAGTCCTAAGGTAGCAAGAATCAGTATCGCGTAATAGTGGGCGCTGTGGCATGTTAACGCACGTTAACCCTATTTACATGCCAGCGCAGTGTTAGAAGCTATAACGATGTAGCCCACTGGTTACTGCAATGACTGTGGAGGCAGAAGTCATGAGTTTGATCCTGCAGTGGTGTAATCTAAAAAGGCTGTCTGAGGGATTTTCTTTTAATTTAAATCAGTGCTGCCAGCAAAAACACCCCACAGTGCCGTAACCTAAGGTGCCTCATAAGGTGCCCTATAAGGCGCCCATAGGTCACATTATAAAGTGCCCTGTCTGCCAAGGCACCCTATAATGTGCCCTATAGGGCACCTATGAGGCACTTTAGGCTACAGCACTGTGAGGGTGTTTCTTCTGGCTGCACTGATTGAAATGAAAAGGAAAAGCCTCAGACAGCATTCCTAAATAACACCACTGTGGGATAAAACCCATGACCTCTGTCTTCACAGTCCTTGAAATAACCAGTAGGCTACATGTCTATAGCTACTACTGCACTGCTGGCTGGCTACAGAAAGACTGCAGGTCACCACACAAACTGTCTGCTGTGGTTACCAGGATAGGGTAAACCCACCCATACCCATGATGCACTGCACATGCAGATCAGCAGTCTACAGCTGATCACATAATGGGGTATGCACCCTTACAGCACCTAGGCCTGGTAGGGGGAACTGACCGTGTGTGTTACTGGCACAGAGTAGCTACGGACCGTGACATTGTGCGGGTCCTGTGCTCACCCTGAGGGTGAGGTAGGGCACCCAGCACCAGGTCCGCAGCACCTGGCTTGGTTGAGATAGGCTATGCTGCAGGTCCACATCAGTGCCAGTGTTGTTTAGCCCTTGTGGACTATGGTGTTCCCAGAATAGTGCTGTTTAAGGCATTTTAGTTGTATTTTAATTAGTGCTGTCAGCAAACACGCCCTTACATGCTGTAGCCTAAGGTGCTGCATAAGGCACCTTATAAGGCACTCCATAGGACACATTATGAAGTGTACTGTCTGCCAAGGCACCCTATAAGGCGCTTTATAGGGTTCCTTATAAGGTGTCTTATGGTTACAGTAAACTGAGGGTGTTTTTGCTGGCAGCACTAATGTACATTAAAAATAGACAATGCCTTGGACAGCCCTATCAAATAACCCCACCATGGGTTTGAACCCATGACGTCTGGCTCCAACAGGCAGTGAAGTAACCAGTGGGCTATAGCTGCTAACAAACCCCTGGCTGGCTACAGAACAACTGCACATCACCACACAAACTGTCTGCTGTGGTTACTAGGATAGGGTTAACTCACCCGTACCCATGATGCACTGCACATGCAAATCATCAGTCTACAGATGAGCACAAGATGGGGTATGCACGCCCACAGCACCTTGACCTGGTAGGGGAAACTGACCGTGTGCACCCCCACAACACCTCAGCCTGGTAGGGGGTACTGACCATGTGTGGTACTGGCACAGAGTAGCTACAGACCATCACATTGTGCGGGTACTGTACTCACCCTGAGGGTGAGGTGGGGCACCCAGCACCAGGTCCGCAGCAGCTGGCTTGGCTATGCTACAGGTCCACATCAGTGCCAGTGTGTGATAGGTAGTTCTTGCAGATACACCTGTGTCCATCTGTATTTCCCAGTCATGTCTAGCTCTTGTGGACTATGATGCACCCAGAATAGTGCATACCCTGTGTGGGTGTTTGGACCCAAAAGTGGATTATGTAGCGCCACCCAACCTCCCCTCTGTGGTTGGAAAGGGCAAGATCTCCTACCAAAAGATCCACTTTTTACATCTCTGCAATGGTAGCAGTAGAAAAGACTATCATCCCCAGTCCTGCTGAGGAACAGGCACCCTACAGGAGCAGTCAATGTAGGTCTGTATGCATGATACAAGGTAATGGAAGACAGGCAGAATGCTGGAGAAACTCAGCTGCTGCCCTGCCCCACCCCGCCATTTGACATCCACTGCACCCTGCAAAGTGTCCCAGCCATACACATGATAACTGCAAACAGTCTGCTAGCTAGTACATAGTGCATGTTCCTGGAGAAACTGTGTGCACCCAAAAATGAGATGCAAGCACACACACCAAGCAGGTATGTCAGTGATTGGGCCCCAGAAAAGAGAACCCATAAACATCACTTGAGAAAAGTGTTGCATGACACTATGGGGGAACCTAGCCATGCCATGGTCACTACTCAGTTAGGGTGAGAGTGACCTCCCAGCATGACATGCTGTGGCCACCCTGTCCGTGCAGGTGGTGGTCGGGCACTACAATGTCTCAGCCATTGCCATATACCCTGTGCAGATGCATCCTGCCCAGGCCACCCTTTCCGGGCCATACCCACAGTACCTTGCTCCTCATTATGCACATTGGCAGGCTAAAACTGGAAACAGTGCAAGCAATGTGGGCTCAGTAAGGTGTAGACAGCCACAACACACTGGATAGACATACACACACTCTGACACCTATGCCAGCATTGTGCAAATATGGAGGTTTGTGGCAGTCCTGGCCGCCACACCAGTCCTGGGCACAGTGCGGGCATTGCTATTGGGACACAATACTGTTGGGGTCACTCCCCGGGGTGGTAGACACTGTCATAAGCAATAACTGAAACACGCTTCACAGATATCAGAAAGGTTGCTATGATGAATCTCTATTAACAAATTGTATTTAACTTAGGATTTGTTAGCTGACATTAATCATAGCAACCTTTTGATATATGTGGAACGTGTTCCCAAGTTTAGGATGACATTGCTAAGGTATGCAGGAGCCAGTATTGGGAGGTGCTGCTCCGCGCAGGGCCCAACAGCCTGACTCTCCATGAGACTTTGGATAGTGAAGCCTGTGGGTATGGGTATTTCTGCCCCTGTTGGCCGCTGCTCTAGGGCAGAGGTTCCCAACTCCGGTCCTGGTGGGCCAAACACCGTTCAGGTTTTCATGCTGTCCCTAATGAATATGCATGAGATACATTTGCATACAATGGGGACAGCGCATACAAATACAGCAAAGGCATATTTATTAGGGACAGCATGAAACCTGAATGGTTTTTGGCCCTCCAGGACTGCAGATGGGAAACTCTGCTCTAGGGATTGCACATGTTTATGGTGTCTGTACTCTGTAGGGTAAAATATAGGTGTTTCAGGCATGTTTAATGTATCTGCAATAAAGATTCCATCTTTATTACCATAGTTTGGTACTGGGTAAAATATAGGGACAAGGTTGGCAGGAGCCACAGCTGGGAATATAACTTGTGACCTTCTGCCCCTGAACACACTGGCTATGTGTACTGCACCAAACTGTTGCCACAGGGGCAGATCATTCATAAGAACATAAGAACTTAAGATATGCCATACTGGGTCAGACCAAGGTCCATCAAGCCCAGTATCCTCTTTCCAACAGTGGCCAATCTAGGTCACAGGTACCTAGAAGTTTCCCCAAAAGACACAGGTTCTGCAATGCTGGTACTAGGTCAAGCATTGATATCCTGGGTCCCTTCTTAATAATGGTTTATGGACCTTTCCTCCAGGAACTTGTCCAAACCTTTTTTAAACCCAGCTACACTAACAGCCTTTACTACATCCTCCGGTAACAAATTCCAGAGTTTGATAACACATTGAGTGAAAAAATATTTTCTTTTATTAGTCTTAAATAGTTTACCCTGTAGCTTCATTGCATGTCCCCTAGTCTTCCTATATTCTGATAACGTAAACAGTCGATCTACGTTTACCCGTTCCACTCCGTTCATTCATTTATAGACTTCTATCATATCTCCCCTCAGCCGTCTCTTTTCCAGGTTAAAGAGCCCTAACCTTTTTAGCCTTTCTTCATAGGAGTATCCTTCCATCCCCTTTACCATTTTGATGGCTCTTCTCTGAACCTTTTCTAATAACACTATATCCTTTTTAAGAAACGGCGACCAGAATTGCACACAATATTCAAGGTGCGGTCTCACCATGGAACGGTATAGAGGCATTATAATATATTTTGTTTTATTTTCCATTCCTTTCCTTATGTTGGTTCCTCGTCAGTTGCTGTCTTGCTGCTTTACAGTTTCGGCATTTCTATGTGCCACCTAGGCATCTGCCTAGTCCGCACTGTGCCCCAGCTGGACCACAGCATGTGCCACCTGCAGTCCCCTGTATCCCATTTACAGCATCAGTACAGTTGCCCTTTCCTACGTGCCCACTCTGCTGTTGCTGCACATGTGCACGCGATAACAAACCTGCCCAATATAAACGATAAAAACCCTGATCACCGCTATTTCAATGTGGGATCAGGGGGACAGAGCATAGGCCCTTCAAACATGATATCTTCCTTTTTACGCTTTGTCAGTAGTGTTGCTTTATGTTTATCATTAATATCGCTAATGGCCAGCTTGGTTATTGGGATTTCAGATGTGGTTCTGGTCATTTTATATGTTTATTTGCCTTTTTGGTTTCTGCACATGTATCGCTACTATCACTTTTTCTGGGTTTTCCTGCCTTTGCTGTACATTGCTGACTGAAATGGTTTCTCTCTCCTACAAATGTGCATCTAGCGCGAGGTTTTCACTGGCGCTAATTTTCAGACCTTCATTTCACGGCGTTACTGTGCATGGAGCCTCTCCCCGCCCACTCTCCACCCATTGACCCCTATTTCCGCCCTCTGGGGAGCCTTACTCCACCCTTCAGACCCAGCTTTCACAGCATTAGTGTGCCTTAACGCTGCTGCCAACATTATCACGCGATACGTGACGTTTATCATGTGATAATGTTGGCGCTGCTACGTTATGACAGTTTAGTAAACATACCCCTTAGGGTTTCAATTTAAATTTTGTCTACATATTTTTATTTTTACTTTAGAATGTGGTTACTTATTCTGTACTTGGTGAGAGTCGATGTTGTGAGTGTGTTACTGAGGTCAGGTGTTCTGTTAACATGGAGTTTGTACATAAATATCTATACTGTACTGTAGTAATTTGACTTGTTCAGCTTTTCAAATAGGTGTATGGATTTTCCAGGGCCCACTGTAGTATTTACAGTGACACTTTTTTTGGATGGGCTCCTTATGTGAGTTTTGGAAGTTTGTGCTGATATGTTTGGTATTGTAGGTTTGCTCTTTGTTATAGGGTTTTGTATTAGCTCAAAATATGCCTGGTACTGGAGAATAGCGGTTGTTGTTGTTGTTGCTGTTAGTGAGATGATCAGAATCATATATTTTTTTAAATATTGAGTTCTGTGGGTGAATGTCCTGATTCTGCTCTGCACCTACCGTGGATACAAAATATATGTTGAAAAAGAAAAAGCAAGAACCATAACGCAGTTTATAACAACAAAATAAAAATTAGTTATAATTTAGTTTTATAAACTGTGCTGTTAGTTCTTGCTGTCTTTTAGTTCCTTGGTGTGCAAACGGGACTGT
Organism: Ichthyophis bannanicus; assembly: GCA_033557465.1. Classification (NCBI taxonomy): domain Eukaryota; kingdom Metazoa; phylum Chordata; class Amphibia; order Gymnophiona; family Ichthyophiidae; genus Ichthyophis; species Ichthyophis bannanicus. The sequence goes on from CM066032.1 coordinate 527,302,713, forward strand.
ACCTAGCCCTGTGCAAGCGGTGCAGTCGCACAGGGCGCAAAGGCTTGGGGGCACATTTCGGCTGTATGCTGTTGCCCTGCCGTCGCTGGCAGTACAATAGCAGGCAGCCGAAATACGCTCCTCAAGCCTTTTAGCAGCACTTTAAGCAGGTCTGGTCCCTCCCTCCTCCGATGCAATGTCAGAGTAGGGAGGGACAGATCTGCTTAAAGTGCCGGTGCCTTTCAGATCGGGCTCATGCCCCCTCCTCCTCCTCATACTTCCGTCCAGCACCTCCTGCTCTTTCCCTGCTATTGGCGCCACCGTGAAAGAAACAGAGGGCAGCAGCAACAGGGAAAGAGCAGGCAGCGCTGGATGGAGGTATGGGGAGAGAGGGGGTCGTGCACCCGAGCTGCAAGTCACACAGGTTGCGATTGCAGCTCGATATGGCCCTGTGTACAAACATCTTGCATTTCCTCCATATAATCTAATCAGCTTTTTGGTTTGGTTCAGTCTCTGATTGGATTTCTGAAAAGCCCCGCCCCCTCTAAGGTGTGTGTGTGTGGGGTGGGGGGGGGGGGCACCAATTTCATACTTCGCCTCAGGCAGCAGATTGCCTTGAGCCGCCCCTGAGGAAACCTATTTGGTTCTCAAAAGAAGTGTCTGCACAAATAAAGGCAAAAAACACAGCTTTCACAAAATTCAGAAGTTCACAAAAAGAGGAACAAAGAAAAGAATACAGGATCAAACTAAAGAGTCAAAAAGAGAAATAAGGATAGCAAAATCAAAGGCAGAAGAAAGGATGGCTAAAGATGTGAAGTGTGAAGACAAAACCTTTTTCAGGTATATTTGGGAGAGGAGAAAAATCAGAGGTGGAATTGCAAGACTCAAAATTGTTGGGAACAGATTTGTGGAAAGTGACATTGAAAAAGCAAAAATGCTAAACAAATACTTCTGTTCTGTTTTTACTAAAGAAAATCCTGGAGAAGGACCACCAGTGATTGTCAAATATACAAATGGGAATGGAGTAGATACCATACCATTCACCGAAGATGGTTCGAGCAGCTTGCAAAACTGAAAGTGGAGAAGTCATGGGACTGGATGGGATACATCCCAGGATACTGAAAGAGCTCAGAGAAGTTCTTGCAAGGCCATTAAAGGATGTTTTTAATAGATCCTTGGAGACAGGAGAGGTTCTACAGGATTGGAGAAGGGCTGATGTGGTACCTCTTCACAAAAGTGGTAATAGGAAAGAAGTGACAAACTACAGGCCAGCAAGCCTTACCTCAGTGGCAGGAAAAGTAACGGAGGTGCTCCTGAAAGAGTGAATAGTGGACTTCCTTGAAACCAGCAGGTTGCAGGATCTGAGGCAACAGGGTTTTACCAAAAGACAATCTTGCAAACAAATCTGATTGAGTTCTTTGAATGGGTGACCAGAGAACTAGATCAAGGGCATGTGATGAATGTGATCTACCTAGATTTCAGCAAAGCTTTTGATACTGTTCCTCATAGGAGGCTTATCAATAAACTAAACAGATTGGAGATGGGTCCCAAAGTGGTGAACTGGATCAGAAATTGGTTGACTGACAGATGACAGAAGGTGATGGTAAATGGAACTCACTTGGCTGAAAGGAAGTTGATTAGCAGTGTGCCCCATGTTTCGATCCTGGGCCCGGTACTGTTCAATGTATCTGTGAGTGATATCACTAAAGGACTGAATAGAAAAGTCTGTCTTTTTGCAGATGAGACAAAACTTTGCAACACAGTGGACTCCCCTGAGTGAATGGATAACATGAGGAAAGATCTACAAAAGCTGGAAGAATGGTCTAATGCTTGGTAGTTAAGATTTAATGTGAAGAAGTGCAGTGTAATGCACTTGGGAAGCAGAAATCCAAGGGAATTGTATGTGTACGGAGTGGCAGGTGCACCTACTCTTGTCGCCTTACTGGGCAGACTAGATGGACCATACTGGTCTTTATCTGCCGTCATATACTATGTTACTATGAACATGGCCTGTTACCTGTGTAACTGCCTTCGAAAATCGGGCTCTTTGTATCCATACATTGCTGTGTAGGGAGGTGTAGAGGTGTAGCCTATTGGTTAGTGCAATGTCTCCATAAGAAGGGGGCAAGAATTCAATTCCCACAGGAGTTCCCAAATTTGTGATAGTAGTGCTCCATTGGCAGCAACAGCATGGTACCCTATTAATAAAGAACACTATGTTGTTGGTGCCAAAGTGGCAAAGGAGGTGTCACATGGGTGATACAGTTGGGCTGGCTGGCCCACTAGGCTGACAAGACTGCAGCCTGGGGTGTACATATGTGATGTCTGATATGACTCCACAGTGGCAGCACACATACATGCTGCTGCATTCAAAACGAAGTCATGCCATGCCAGCATTATGTGAGGGTTGGGGTGACGGTCACAGTGGATGGGTCTGCTACAGACAAAATCTGTGTCAGGTGCAATGCTGCAGTTGACACTGTCAGTGAGATCCACAAAAACAAATGGTCACCGAACGATATAGATCACTCAAAAAACAAAAAACAGGTATCGTTCAATTTTTACTATGTGGACAAACTCAGTAATAGCCAACGAGGTCTCAGTATAAAATAACTCTACTGCTTCTAGGCATCACACCCAAATGGCAGTATTAGTGTTGTATCACATCAATGACCTCTGGCTGTCACTATAAAAAATTATTCTGAAATTGAAGGCATCAAGCAATCAATCCTTATGTGCAAAATATAATATACTCAGCTTCTCGCTAAGGACTGAGTGAAGTCCTTCCAAATGCTTCAGATCCCGACGTGCAGTCCCGGTACCAGCCAGACGTTTCAAGCCATTTCTTCAGGGGACCGATAAACAACTAAACAAAACCAACACCACACCAAAATGAATCACCTATATATTCTACTCCGCATAGCATACCCTACCATTTTTAAAAAAACCTTAATTTAACAAACCCGGACCATAATGCTATCTTACCAAAATGATGCTGCCCGCGTTTACTCTCTATTGTCTACTGGCTATCAAAAGATCTCCCACCAGCGAAAAAACGTCGCGCATACGTACAGGGCCTACGATCAGCCTTTTAAACATAACTATTCACCCAGCAGCCAATCAGTCCTATCGTTTATTACCAAGCCTTATGCATTGGAAAAGTAGTTCTTTACCGTAACTACACTTAAACACACGCCAGCCATTCAATTTCTCCATTTAAACCCAATGGAACCAATGTATTCAGGCGGAAAATCATCCGCTGCTCGCGCTTAATCAATGTTTGGTCCAGGGACTTGCCCTGGCTGCCAACTTGTATTTGCTCCAAACAGACACAACGTAAATCTTCAAAGGTATGAGCCCGATCGATACAATGCTGGACAATAGGGGCCTCTATACATTTCCGATGTAAACGACTACGGTGCTCTCTCATGCGTACACGGAAAGAACGAATGGTCTTTCCGATGTAGCATAGACCACACGGACATGTCACCGCATAGACTACATTTTTAGATTCACACGTGGTCTGGCAGCGAATCTGCACCGAAACCCCCTTATAGACAGAAGTCAGAAAAGATTTCCTTCTTAAAATAGCTAGGTTGGCTATCTGTCAGCATTATTTTGTGTTTCAGGATACCTTATATTTACAAAAGTCAGGAGTTGCTATGGGCGCGACTTGTGCTCCGTCCATAGCTAATTTTTATATGGGGTTTTTTGAAGAACAATGGATAGACACATCCAGATATTCTCCCCATATTGCGCTATGGAAACGGTTCATAGATGATGTCTTTCTCCTATGGAGAGGTACGGCGCAATTATTGGAGGAATTTCTGGGTTGGTTAAACACTTGTGATCCTAATATAAAGTTTACTTTTGTTTATCACCCTGACCGGTTAAACTATCTGGATGTCAGTGTACGGAGGTCACCAGAGGGTTGGGTTACTTCAGTTTTTTTTTTTTTTTTTTTTAAACTTTTATTTTCATTTTGCAACAAACAAAAGAAACAACACACCAAAAGAGACAAAACAAGTATACAATAAGGAAAAGTAAACCCATTACCCCCCACCCCGATGCTTCTTCTCTACCCGATTATATCAGCATGTGAGCGCTTCCAATTAACAGTGATTATACATCAAACGATCAAAAGAGTATCTACAATACAGCATGATCATGGGACAGAGATATATACAAAGTTAGACAGTCAGATGAGAGCATTTAGCAAAATGTACATAGTCATTGAGCATCTTCCATTGAGACCAATGAGAAGGAGTCTGAACGGAGGAAGCAAACAGACGAGGTATTTGTTCATATTTACTGTAAAAACAGGCATGATTCCACCATTCCTTGGGGCTCAGATGGGAGCTAATTTCCCAGTATTACTTAATTAGGGAAATAGCAATGCCAAGCATAAAGTTCAAAAGGAGATAAGCCATTTTTGGGAGAGAGGGGATCCCCGCAACTGGGCGAAGTCCCACTATCCTCCAAGAAAGGGACTCCTGAGAGTGCGAGATAGACTAAATATGACCCCAGACCCGACGCCAGTAATACTGTAGTGCGGGATATTCATGCATAACATGAGGCAATGAACCAATGGCCGCAGGACGTGTCCAGCAACCATTGCCCTGAGTAGTGTTCCATTTGTCTAATCTGTGAGGAGTGTGAAAACACCGGTGGGCTAGAAAGAAGAGGGTCTGAGTGAGTGAGGCGGGTCGGGAACCCGTGTCCCTCTACTCCAGATAAGGCTCCATTGCTCCGAAGTCAAAGTCACCTGCGAGTCTCTCTCCCATACTTTCTGCGCTATAGAGGTATCTCTAGTGATAGCATTACATAGGGTTAGTAAAATTGGATGCTACACCCGGTGAACTACCGAGATATCGGAAAGTCTCCAATCAACCTTATGTAGAGAATGCCGATGGCGGGAGTACTCTAGTGCTCCGAATGCGATGCTGAAGTTGCACTGACCAGAGTCGGGAGTCTAAAGATTGCATGAGAGTATTAAAGGCACCTAAAGTGTCTAAAAGCATTGGTGGATAGTGGGAGTCTGATGGGAGAGTCATACCAGGGAGAAAGGTAAGAGGAATCGGTTAGCAAAGGCCCGCTTCTATATCTAGCCACACAGGTCTACTCGGTACTGGATCTTCCAATCAACGAGCACCTTATTTGAGAAGAAAAGAATGAGGGAACACTTGAGTAAAATCGCTACCAAGTATTAATGGAGCATTGGCAGAGGCCAAGGCCAACTGCGCAATACTTGCATAGTAAGCAGGGTTGTCCACAGTCGGGGCATAATGTAAATACACGTGAATTCACTATCTCCAACCTCAAGGTGTACACGGGCCCATCTACCCTCCTTGTCAGCGCTAATATCAGGTACGGTAACGTACAAAGACTTCTTAACCAGAGTGGCTATCCCGTACTATTTGGAAACGGTGGGAGAATAGGCAGCTACCATGTGAGGCCTAGCATTGAGTTTCAGTGTTTTAGCAGAGTTTAAATGCGTTTCCGGAAGAAACACCAAATCAACATGCTCATGGCTAAGATAGCTAAGGATTTTCTTTCCTTTGAGTGGACCATTAATGCCTTTGACGATGAATAATAAGATTTTACATAAGGCCATTCAGAAAAGTTAAAAATTCTGAGCATGACAGCACACATAATTTCACTATGTCCCTCAAACTGACTGTATCTGGCTGTACACATAACATAGGAAAAATAAGCTAATATAATACAATGAAGCGCCCCACATTAACAAAGAAAACCGCAGTACGGTAGAGGAGAAGCAAAACCCCAAAATTACTGGCGACCATGTGTCTGCGGGGAGAAACCCCAGAGAAGGCCGAAATTGAAAAAACACATAACCTGTAGGACTGTGCGTGCTCCGAATCCGACCGAGGCACACATCATGAAGGGATAGGAGACCAAAAAACAATAGTCATACAGAGAAAGAAAGATAGTCCAGGCTATTTCTGTGCTTGGCTATGACCGCCGCATCGGGCCCTTCAAAATGGCGGATAGAGCCGGCAGAGAAGAGTCCAAGATTTGGGATTAGCGCATCTGCTCTGCTTCTTTGGAGTCCAAAAATGTTGATAGTAGATCAGGATCCTCGAACGTCCTGGTCTGGTTGTGGAGAGTCACTCGGAGCTTCGCTGGATACAACAGGCCAAAGCGAGCCTGTAGCTGTTGAAGTCGAGGGCGAAAAGCAAGGAGTTTCTTCCGACGGTCAACGGTAGGCTTTGCCAAATCAGGAAAGAAGGAGACCTTACGACCTTCAAAGTCCAAATGATGATTCGCTCGGGCAGCATGTAAAATTTGTTCCACTTGTTGATATCGTAACAAGCTAAAGATAATAGGCCGGGGGGTCGTGCGGTTGAGCGCCATGTGGGCAGGAACACGGTGTGCTCGATCGATTTCCAGTTCTCTGTGAAAAGTAATCTTCAGCAAGGAGGGAAGAGTTTTAAGCAAGAATTCTCTTATATCTCCTGCTTCCACCCCCTCCGGCATTCCGAGGAGCCTCACATTGTTGCGACGGGCTCGATTATTGCTATCTTCCAACTCCTTTTGAAGAGTCTGTATCTGGCGCTCAGCCTTGTCCAGTTTGCCCAAACGCACCTCGTGCGAGTCGAGGACCCCCGCCATATTGTCCTGCCGTAATGAAAGACCTTCAAGTCGGTCCTGGAGCACTCCAAAGTCTTCTCGCATGGCTCGAAGCGCTTCTCCATTGGACTGCACCAATTCCTTCACACCGCGTATTTCCTCCAAAATCTCCAGGTGCATTGCGGGGTTTTCACGAAAGGGAACCATCTTCTGTGGGGAGGACACCTCTGTTTTGGAGCGTTTTCCGTGAGAAGAAGAAGAAGACCCGAAGTCCAAGCGCGCTGGTTTATGGGCCGCCATCCCCCCCGAGGTGCCCCGGTCAGCTCGGAGCGAAATAGTAAATTTGTATAGGTATTAAGTCAGGATTCTAAGTAGGCCTCTCGGGAGCTTCAACGCAAAGCGTCCTACCCGCTGGACATCAGGCTCCGCCCCCCCGGGTTACTTCAGTTTTTAAAAAACCGACAGATAGGGTCACCTATTTGACATTTGATAGCATGCACCCTCCACGTTTGAAGACAGGGCTTCCGTTTTCTCAATTTTTGCGGTTTCGACAGAATTGCTCAAATAGAGATGATTTTAAACGTAAAGCTCGAGGCTTGCAGTCTGATTTTGCTCAACATGGGTATCCCAAACATGTAGTCGATAAAGCTTATACTAGAGCATTATACAATCATCGCTCAGCATTGTTGGGAGGGAACTCGTCCGGCAGACAGAAGGATACCACTGACACTTCGGTTAATTTTATCACTAAATACTCACCTTTAAGTGGAGAAGTACAGAAGATTTTGCGTAAACATAGTAATGTTTTAGCAACAGTACCAGGTTTAAGTGATAGGATGATTAGATGTGTTTGGCAGAGAGATTGCAATTTAAAGGATCTACTTAGTCCAGCTATAATACCATCAAATATAGAGGGGGAGCAAATTTCTCGAGAGGTGGGCCATTCGGCGTGTAGGACATGTGATATTTGTGCCATTACGCTGCACTGTGCTGTTTTTGTCTATAAGGGGGTTTCGGTGCAGATTCGCTGCCAGACCACGTGTGAATCTAAAAATGTGGTCTATGCGGTGACATGTCCGTGTGGTCTATGCTACATCGGAAAGACCATTCGTTCTTTCCGTGTACACATGAGAGAGCACCGTAGTCGTTTACATCGAAAATGTATAGAGGCCCCTATTGTCCAGCATTGTATCGATCGGGCTCATACCTTTGAAGATTTACGTTGTGTCTGTTTGGAGCAAATACAAGTTGGCAGCCAGGGCAAGTCCCTGGACCAAACATTGATTAAGTGCGAGCAGCGGATGATTTTCCGCCTGAATACATTGGTTCCATTGGGTTTAAATGGACAAATTGAATGGCTGGCGTGTGTTTAAGTGTAGTTACAGTAAAGAACTACTTTTCCATTGCATAAGGCTTGGTAATAAACGATAGGACTGATTGGCTGCTGGGTGAATAGTTATGTTTAAAAGGCTGATCGTAGGCCCTGTACGCATGCGTGGCGTTTTTTCGCTGGTGAGAGATCTTTTGATAGCCAGTAGACAATAGAGAGTAAACGCGGGCAGCATCATTTTGGTAAGATAGCATTATGGTCCGGGTTTGTTAAATTAAGGTTTTTTTAAAAATGGTAGGGTATGCTATGCGGAGTAGAATATATAGGTGATTCATTTTGGTGTGGTGTTGGTTTTGTTTAGTTGTTTATCGGTCCCCTGAAGAAATGGCTTGAAACGTCTGGCTGGTACCGGGACTGCACGTCGGGATCTGAAGCATTTGGAAAGACTTCACTCAATCCTTAGCGAGAAGCTGAGTATATTATATTTTGCACATAAGGATTGATTGCTTGATGCCTTCGATTTCAGAATAATTTTTTATAGTGACAGCCAGAGGTCATTGATGTGATACAACACTAATACTGCCATTTGGGTGTGATGCCTAGAAGCAGTAGAGTTATTTTATACTGAGACCTCGTTGGCTATTACTGAGTTTGTCCACATAGTAAAAATTGAACGATACCTGTTTTTTGTTTTTTGACTGTCAGTGATATGGCAAGCATGTCAGCAGCAGGTACAGCAGAGCACATGGTGATCCCTCCCTACCGAGGTCTAAGGCAGCAGCATGCATGCCCACATCCCCCAGTAGAGGGGGCAAGGAGCAGAAAGATGTGCCTAGCTGCATGTGTGCCACTTCAATAAGGCCATCTGCAGCACTGAAGCAGTGGCTGTGCCACAATGGCAGGGAAGGAGGGATCAGCCATCATGCTGTCCACCATGATCATTGGACCCTGGCACCTGGCTAATTTTCCAAGTGCATGGACTGTCCCTGTGATTAGGATGCCCCCCCCCCCCATCTGCAGATATTGAGTGGATATATACATGTGGGCGGGGGGGGGGGGAATATGCCTCTGAGGCAGGAATTGTTGCAATATGATATCAGCACATGTCAGAGGAAATATGCCCACCCTGCCCCCTCATCTGCCAAAAGACAACCATAATCTGTGTATGAACTGGTGACCCCACCATAAATATGTATACAGTCAGTCACAACCATCTCAGCCAGATGTGAATCCAAATAAGTTATGTTGAACTGTGAAATATGAGATTATTCCATGACTTCCCCACAAGCACACACCAGGAGATGGGTATGTTGATCATTCTCCTAGAACATCCATGGTTTGCAATGTGTGTATTCATGTATCATGGCCTGCACCTTTGACTGGACAGATCCCATATGTAAAACATGATGTCAGTTGAACTAGCAGCACAGCAAGGCAGTGCAACATACAAACCTAACAAAATGACCCTCTCCCACACCTGCCGAACATACCTTGTCAGACAAGTATGGCAGAGAGCCTGCAGAGATCTAAGCAGACATAGACATACCCCAACTCATGCCTACATGCATCCTGACAATGATCACATATAGACCCAGGGATTGATGACCCTCACATGGCTGGTCTGTGGTTCTAAACACATGGTGGTGTGTATATGAGAGAAATATCACAGGTACATCTCCAGTCTATGGATCAGGAATTGTATGTCCAGGTGTGTTAACTTTATCCTACATTTCTAGAACTGTATCAGCATGGGTGGCCTTCAACATTCAAGAGTCCACACACTCAGCTGCCACAATGAGAAGCTGCACCTCCCACAGCTGGATGGCAAAGTACGCTAATAGCACATGCACATTGAGCAGGCGTTGACAATGGTGTAGCATCAAAGGAAGCGTAAGGGACAGATAAGAATGCTAACCTGCACCACTTTTGGACAGCAGGTTTATGTGTCTATGTCTGTGTCTAAGTGGGTGTGTGCCTGTGTGTGTCTCCAGAGTTGTGTGAGCTTCAGCAATGCCCTGTGCATGCATGTGGTGCCCAGGCTTTATGGCTATGTATACAACATGCCACAGGTCAGCTATATAGCAACTCCACATATTGTGTGAGACACCATTAACAAGCAGAAAGTTCGTTTTCAGTAACTAGTTGCAACCTGTGGTTGTGACACTGTAATGCATTCCCTGTTACACCATCTTCAAGGTCCATCCCCACATCATTCCCCTATACATACTTCCCACCATGACACTGTTGTGCAGTTCCATAATTGTCTGCTAGTTGGACTGGAGTAAGCAGAGGGTACACATGTGTGTGTGTGTGTTTCAACTCTCACCTCTGACTGAGCTTGCAGGCCTCACGACACACCAATTTGAACAGTTGAAAAACCTAACTAATGCCAACTGCCATAACAGCTGTATCCGTGGCAACGTCTCAGCCCACCTGGGGCAGCTGCAGCCTATAGAGAACTAGACTCAGGGGGAGGGCTGGCCTCTGTGAATGTCCAATCCATTCACTGAGTTGGTGACTGGCAGGAATCTGTGGTTTACCTGCATGCACGTTGCTTTTGTCCCATGCTGCATTCGCAGAATGCAAGCGAGGGGACTCTTTCCTCCATACAGTATATGCACATACAGGGAGGTATGTATCAGGCAAATTCACACACATGGACATCACTTCAACACTGTCTACTGATTATTGGTCAAAGAATCCAGCAATACATTACTTATTACCCCAAATAAAAGTCCAAATGCACCTGTGTGCCTGATTGTGACAGTGGGACACTGACCTCTGAACGGTGTGTGCACACTTCCAACTGCCAAATTGTGTCTCAAGATGTCATGTTAGTCTCTGGATCGTCCGTTAGTGCCTGGAGGCGAATGTTTGGGTGAGGGTAGGGGTGCTGGAAACAGTACCATATATGTCCTTCATAGGTAGCATTGTTACCAAGACCTGTGTTCACATGGCCAGAATCTATGCGGGCCTACTCAGTGTCTGTATGTGTTACGTCAGAGGGCCTGCATGACAGCCTCACTGGCTACACATGGGCACTGAGTGTGACAGTCACAAGGATGGTGTTAGAGTACAAAGAGGCAGGGGATGGTGGTGTATGTGTTGCAGCAAATTTTCCAATGTCCAAGCCCATATCCAACCTTCCATGCTTCCACACAATCTTGGGGGGGGGGGGGGAGCAATGCATCTGAAGCATGGGAGAGTGCATGTGCTGCACTGGCCAGGTTTGGAGTGTCCATGGCTAGGGACATGACATTATATGCGAGTGCTGGTATAGAACCAGCTTAAGTGATCACTGCCAAGAGCTATGTTGGGGAAACTGTATTTGTGTATCTGGCAGATGTAGCCCACTGTGGGCCAGCATGCACTCTCAGCCTGTCCCTGGCCCACTTTCCACTGTGCTTCATATTGCATACCATAAGCCAGAGCTATTCAAATCCAGTCCTGGTGGTCCGCAACCCTGCAAGTTTTTGGGATATCCCTAATGAATATGCATGAGATATATATGCATTAGAGATATCCTGCCAACCTGACTGGTTTGTGGCCCTCTAGGACTGGATTTGGAGACCACTGCCTTACACCTCTGTCATTTAAGATTGTGAGTGGGCAAGGTGCAGATGTCCAAGACATCAAAAAGGTTAGATAGAATTTGTCACATTCCTCCTCACTTCTCACCACCACCAAAATATTGTCAATTAGACAACTCTTTGGTGGTGGTGAAAATCGAGGAGGACTATGACACTCACAATCTTAAATGACAGAGGTGTAAGGCATGGGTCTCCAAATCCAGCCCTGGAGGGCCACAAATCAGTCAGGTTGGCAGGATATCTCTAATGCATATATATCTTATGCAGATTCATTAGGGATATCCCGAAAACCTGCAGGGTTGCGGACCTCCAGGACTGGATTTGCGTAGCTCTGCCATAAACTGTTCCCAAGTCTAAATTAAAGGATACATAATGAGGAACAGAGTATTCTGGGTATTGCCTAAAACAGAGCGGTTTGCACAGGTTATATATATGCATCGGAGGTTAGGTCAATGGCAGAACCATCTTAGCATAGGTCTGCCATGGGCATGGCCTGGTTGCGCACATCTGTTCATGTGAGAGGCCACTCAAACTCTGACTGACTGTGACCATGGCATGGCTATGTATGCATATGGTGCTATGAAGATCAAACTACAGTGATATGTTGGTTTTTTTTTATTTTATGGCAGTTTAGTTCCTAGAGTGGCTGTTCATGCTGTTTGTACAAAGCCTAAGGGGTTCATTCTGAACCATGAATAAGCCATTTGTACATACAGGTTGGATGTTTTTAGCACATAAACGTTTAGGGGTATGTTTACTAAACTGCAGTAATGATACAGATGCCCATATAAAGGAGTGGGCGGGGCAGCATTAAAGCTGTGTCAGATAAGGTGCCTTATAACGCGCCTTGTACTGTGCCTAGTTAGGAGCCTTGTAACGCCTTATAAGGATTGTTGCCAACTGTGGTGAGGGTACTATGGGCTGGTAGCACAGATCTGCAAAGATATGACTGGCACAGGCAAGCAAAATATCTGCCTTGGACAGGCGGGAACAACAAGGAATCAAACCCATGACCTCTGCCTAGAACGTCAGCATACTAACCAGTAGGCTATACCTCTATGGCTTGCTGCATAGCAATGGCTGGGTACGGAAGGACTGCAGGTCACAGCAAAAACCGTCTGCTCCGTGCGCCAGGATAGGGTAACCCCACCAGCACTCATGATGCATTGCAAATGCAGAACAGCGGCCTACAGCTGAGCACCAAATGGGGTCTGCACCTTTCCGGGACTGCAGCTTGGTAAGATGCACTGACAGTACATGATACTGGCACAGAGTAGCTACAGACCATGCCATTGTGCAGGTTCCGTGTTCACCCTGAGGGATAGGATGGGCGCCCAGTACTAGGTCCACAGTACATATGGTGCTAGAGATAGGTTTTGCTGCACATCCCCAGCAGTACCAGTGTGTGACATGTGTTCCAGTTGTGTGCTGCAGTCATATGTGGCCCTGTGGGACCGGCCACCACCCAGATTAGTGTGTACCTGGTGTTAAGGTCTGGTTGTCATGGGTACCTGTTATCAGGGCAGTGGGGAGTCTAGACTCGCATGAGGGTGATGTAGCACTGCCACTATGGGTCTAAGTAGTATGCCCTATATTCTCTCAAGGGGCCTCAATCACCCTGTTTGTTGATGAGAGTGTGGTGGGACAGGTAGCTACACTCTGCAGAATGGCTGTAGTACTAGCAACCACAGTCCTGCTGGCCAATGGCAGCCCTCCAGGGCTGCTGGGCCAGTGCCATATCTATGACCACTGCAGACCAGCAATGATGCTTGGGATAGGCTCAACTACCCCATGCCACAGTCTGCCATTCATTAACATACAGCACAGCCAGACTGCACCTGCAGCATCCTACAAAGTGGTCCCACCATGCACAGGCAAACTACAGACAGCCCACTAACCAGTCCATAGTACATGCTCACAAAGGAACCCTGTGCACCCAGAAGTGGGATGCACAGCACAGCCACCAAGCAGGTATCTCCATGATTGAGCCCCAAAACCAGGAACACACAGGCATCACTGAAAACAAATAATATGTGGGAACATAGACATGCCATGGTCACTGCTTGGTCAGAGTGAAAGTGCCCCCCCTCCCCCCAGCATGACATGCTGTGGCCACCCTGTCCATGCAGGTGGTGGTCAGCCAGAACAGTGTCCTAGCCATTGCCCTCCACCCTGTGCAGATGCATCCTGGCCAATCTGCCCTGTCTTGACCATACCCACAATACCTTGCTGCTCATTATGCACATTTGCAGGCTAACGCTGGAAGCAGTGTGAGCAATGTGGGCTCTGTGAGGTGTTCGCAGACACAAAACAATGGAGAGACATACGCACACTCCTACACCTATCTCAGCATTGTGCAGAGATGGGGGTGGTTGCCAACCCTACCCCCTGCACTGGTCCTGATCACAGTGCCGACATTGCTAATCTGTGCAGGGGGTAGTAGTAGTGCTCTGGTGATAACTGCAGCTCTGTGCTGGGGCCAACAGCCTGACACTCCATGAAGCTGTGGATAGTGGAGCCCTTGTGAGTGAGTGTCCGTACCCCTGTGCACCACTGCATTGGGGTTTGCCCATGTTGTTGTTGTGGCTGAATTGTGGGCTAAAACTATGGGGAGATGCTCTGCAGGATCCACAGATGGGACCTGAACCTCTGACCCTCTGCTCTTGGACATGCTGGCTGAGTGTACTGCACCACACTGTTGCCACAGCAGCACAGTGGTCCGTGGGGCAACCCTTACGTTCCTAGGCCAGATCTCTTCTGTTGTACTGCACAACACGTACTGGTACAGGGCATGGCCTAGGTCCACTGCAGGCGAGTGCCACTGCTCCCTCCAGCACAATCACCCACCCCCTCTGCCATGCCGCCATGACCATATGCTGTTGGTGCTGGTGGTACACTATCCCAGGCCATCCAGGGGGCAGGTAGGCGGCTGCCTAAGGTGTGGGATCTGGGGTAGGGGTGCCTACATAGATGTCCACACTTTCCCTGGCACCACCTGTCAATGTTATACACCCCTTGGGGTGCCTGCTGGGTGATGTCCCCTGGATGGGACACTGTGGGACACAGACTCATGGGCATGTCTGACCCTGGCCAGTTGCTGTCTTGCTGGTTTCCATTTTCTGCGTTCCTATGTGTCACCTCGGCAACCACCTAGTCCACCTTATGCCCCAGTAGCCCCCGCTGTAGGTCCCGCCTGCAGCCCCCATGCCCCATTTGCGTCATCACCATAGTGGCCTTTCATACCAGGGCACTATGCTGTTGCTGCAAATGAAGCACTACTATCAGCTTTCTTGGGCTCCCTGCCTATGCTGTACATTGCTGACACTGAAATGGTTTCTCTCTCTTGCAAATGTGTGCTAAAACGCCAGGTTTTCAGTTGCGTTAGGATTCAGCCCTTAATTTCTCCGTGTTAGTGTGAAGGGGCCTCTCCCTGCCCACTCCCCGCCCATTGACCCCTCCTCTCCGCCCTCTCTCCACCCTTTTCTGGCGTTAACGTGGCCGGGAATGTTAAGGCGCGTTATGTGCTGTTAAGGTGCCTTAACGTTACAGAATGTAACGTTAAGGCGTCTTAACGGCACATAACATGCCTTAACATAGCTGCTGCTACGTTAACGCAGTTTAGTAAACATGCCCCTTAGTCCCGATTCTGACAGCAAAATGGTTTACACATACAGATGAGAAAGATGGGTAATCTGGATGTAGGTGTGGAGGAGAGGAGCATGGGCATGTTAAGCTGCCTATACATCTAAACCGTATTCCAATACACAGAAGGACATCTATGTTAAAATAAAGCATAGCTGTGTCATAAAAGGATCTGGACAAGTTCCTGAAGAAAAAGTCCATAACATAGACATGGGGAAAAGAACTGCGTAGCCTGGGGTAAGCAATTTAGCATGTTGCTATTTTTCGGGGATGCTACTCTGTAAATGCGATCCAGATTGGCTACGTCTGGAAATTATAATAGGCCGAATGGACCTTTGACCGAAGGGAAACAAACTGAACCATGTGGAAGCAATAGGGATCCAATGGTAGTCAGGAACAGAGGGCATTTTCACAGACAACAGATCTGATTGGTGTGTAAAAATGTCTAAGTCATGCAGATAAACTTTATGCATATGACATTTTACAGACCTAAGTGCAAACTAGTAACCTCTCTCCATCTAAAACATCTTCCCATTAAAAAACTAAACACCCAGCTTGATCAAAGGCCAGTACACTATTTTACCAACTTTCTTGGGGGAATGATAAAGACTTGGGAGGCCGATCTCTAAACCAGTAATATTTTTCAACAATGGGTATTTCTCAGTACTGGGGTGAAAGTGTCTCCCTCTCTTTCCCACTTACTGTGAAGGTGGTTAAAAATAAGTCTGAAGATGCCTTTGGAGCCATATTCACATGTCAGAACACTCAATAGTGTTGCTTTTATGGGGGCATGTCCACGACGGAGTTACACGTTTTGACACGGTTAGGTGTAAAATGACGTATATGTGCAAATTCACAGAATAACGTACACCCGTGTACATCTAGATTCACATTTACGTCCAACTCCCGCATTATGCGTGCATAGCCGCTACAGTTGAAAATGTGTAACTTTTTCTGTGTGGTACACCTCTTGGATATTTTGGGAGCTTATCTTGTGCAACATATTGGCCTCTACAGCAACACTGCCACTGACATGGTTGGTGAAAATGGTCTCTAATGTAACTGTGATGGTATGTGTGCTGGTGTCTGTGCCCCAGATGCATGTCTGTGGTACATGAGGTCCTGTGGGAGACAGTGGTATGCATGGACCAGTGTGCAGAGGCCAGATACCCTGCACAGACACCCACCACAGGGCAGGCAGGTGTGGGCATGTCACTGTCCAGGGCAGGGACTGACTGGCTTGCATGTGGGCGTGGCAGGTCCTTCCCCACACCACATCCCCATCCCCATACTGTGGTCACTGTACAGGGAATGCACATGTTTGGCCCCCACAGTTGCATGGCTGTAGGTGTTCCATTGATTTTACATAGTATATGATGGCAGATGAAGACCAGTATAGTTGATCTGGTCTGCCCAGCAAGGCAGCAAGAGTAGGTGCACTTGCCACTCCGTGTAGGTCACCCCCATTGAGATATAAGAGATGGTTATATTTATTTTGATGTTATCCTGTTGCTATAAAGGGATCCACTGTGTCTGGTCCATGCCAATTTGAATTCTGTCACTGTATTTGCCCCCACCACTTCCATCGGGAGGACATTCAAAACATCCACCACACTTTCAGTGAAAAAGTATTTCCTGACATTGTCTTTCAGTTTATCCCCTTGCAGCTTCATGTTATGCCCTCTAGTTTTACAGCTTCCCCATCTTTGGAAGAGGTTGGTTTGTTCATTAATATACTGTAAATATTTAAAGGTCTCAATCATATCTCCCCTGATCCCTCCTCTCCCCCAGAGTGTACATATTTAGGTTTTTAAGTCTCTTCTCATTGGTCTTCTGGCACAGGTTCCAAATCATTTTTGTCACCGTCCTCTGAATTGCTTCCAGCCTTTTCATATCCTTTACGAAATGTGGTCTCTAAAACTGAACACAATATTCCATGTGAGGCCTCACCAGCAATTTGTGCAGTGGCATTAGTACCTGCACCTTTCTGCTGGTAAGTCCTCTCTATATGCAACCCAGCATCCTTCTGGCTGTTGTCACCGCCTTGTCACACTGTTTTGCCACCTTGAGATCCTAAGAAACAATCACTCTGAGGTCCTTCTCCTGGTCCGTGCACACCAACCTCTCACCCCCTATTGCATGCATTTACCTTGGATATCTGCTTCCCAAGTGCATGACACTGCACTTCTTCACATTAAATCCTAACTGCCAAGCATTAGACCATTCTTCCAGCTTTTGTAGATCTTTCCTCATGTTATCCACTCTCTCAGGGGAGTCCACTCTCAGCCTGCTACTGTCCCAGACATAGATCTCCTTTTTTACGTCTGGGCTGAGCCAGACATACAAAGGAGATCACAATTCTGATCCCACAGGGCACGTCTTGCTCCACGGGATCAGAATCACAAACAGGCATGTACATGCAGGCTGGGACTGTGATTCAGTCCTGCCCTTTACGTACAGCCACAGCCCGACTAACTCAGTCAGGGAATTTAAATGGAGCTGTGGCACCATGGCGTCATGTTGCCATGGCACTGTGGCTCCATTTCAAGGTCGCCATGCTGGCTGCCACGAAATAGAGTTTTCCCCGCAGCCCAACCCCTGATCCAGCCTCCTAAGGTCAGGATCGGGCTGCAGGGAAGTAACTCCTGTCCCCCCGGCCCCATCCATGTCCCAGAGCTGAACAAAACAAACATCCAGGGGGACATTAGAATTGGCCCTGTATGTCCAGGACTGGTGACCGCCCACTGCCCACCCACTCTCTGCCCCCGTGATGCCCCTTCTTCACCCCCGTCTTACTTCCCCGCACAACCGGCAGGGACGTTAAATGGGAGGGGAAAGCTGGCATGAATAGCAGGGATGGACATCCCATTGAGATGTCCATCCCTGCTATCCATGCCTCAGAATAACCCCTTCTGTGCTGTCACTGGTGGCTGAACACCTTGCCGCATGTGTGGTTCAAAGGACACCCCAATGGTGCACATATAGGCGTGTACCCACCCCTCATAGGCATGTTCACAGGTAGATATGTAACCATGCAGCAGTGCATGGTGGACAGGCCACCCACTGGGTTTCCTGGGCACATGTGCATGGTAGGAGGGTGCAGCAACATTGGTGTAGCTCAACATATGCCACCCACAGGGTGCTTGGGGGGGGACATTTGGTGGTACTCCCGAGTACCAGACCAACCCCCCTATGAGGATATATACATGGACACAGTGTTTCAAAGTAACAATTTTATTTGTAATAGTTATGCAACTTATTCCCCATATCCCTCCCACGAGCAGACATCCGAGGAGGCTTCATTGAGATGCACTACGTGGGATCAGGAGCACCTCCGTCAGCCACTCCACAGCCTGTGTGAGGTCCTAGAGGTTGCCCCTGATCCCACATTTGTGATCTGCAAAAAAACAAAACAACCCCTCCTCAGCTGCATGCGCCGCTGCCCCCTGCCCCCTCCACCCTCCTGTCCCCTCCCTCCACCCCAGCTGTCCCCAACCTCCACCCCCTCCACCCTCCCATTCCCTCCCCCCATGCTCCCCCCTCCTCCATCCACTGGGTGTCCCTGGGTGGCATGGCTATGATTTCCCCCCCTTCCAAGGATGACTCCTCCTCCTCCTCACCCTGCTCCTCAGGGCCACCCACCCAGGGGTACTCTACCATAGCACTGTCCAGCCCCTCCCCCTTAGGGGAGTGGGGCACCTCCATGAGGTCTAGTATGAACACTTCATTCCCACTCTCCCCTGAGGGGGAGGTGTTCGATAGTACTATGAGGCTGGGGGTAGTTGGCAGGCCACTGTGGTGGTGGCAGGGCTCCTGCTTGCAGCTGGTGCTTCTGCTGCTGCTCTTCCTCCTCCTCCTCTGCCGCAGGGAGTGGGCTGTCCTCAACTGGGATGGCTGTGGAAGTGATGCAGAGAGGTGGCTGTTAGTTTCGGTGGGTGGGATGTCCGGCTGCCATGTTCCCATTATCAGATGCAATGTTGCATGTCATGGCCCCATTCCTGTACCATTCCCCCACACTCATCTCGCTCCCTCTGCAGCTGCCGCCGGATAAGGCACAGTAGCCCAGGTCGGTTGTGCCTGATTGCATGGGAGCGCACCTTCAGCAGGACTGTTTCTTTTTGGACACAGCGGTGGCTGCATGGAGCAGTTTCCCACTGGAAGTGGTACTGCTGTGGACAGTATCAGACTTCATGGGGCATGTTGTGGGCACAGGGTTCTCACAGGGGACTGGTGTGGTGGTTGGTAATGGGGGATAGCCTAGGTCAGCCAAGTGTTGTGTGCATATGTGCTTTCCCTTTTGTCCATTCTGTCTTTTTTCCACCTTGTGTTTCTTTTTACCTGTTTCCTGTGTGGGCCCTGTTTTGTGTGTTTGCTGTCACTTGGTTGTGTGGTGTATCCAGCTTACTCCCTGCTCCTTTTGCCATTTTACTTTGCAGCTACTTCCTTGCTCTTTGAACTGTTCTTTTCCCACCTCATGCATTTCCCCTGCCTCCTCCCTTTTCTGCATTGCCCTACTTACTGTGCCAGGGTGGTCCATCCTTTCCCAGCCTTTGCATGCTACAGCTAGGGTTGGCCTTTTGTGTCCTATGGGGAGCAGGTCTCCCTCATTTTTTATTACTAGCCTGCAGAGCAGGCCGGTCTCTGCTTCAGAAAAATTTACTTGATGAGTGACCATTTTCAGCTCTGGCGGTGGCGGGGGGGGGGGGGGGGGATTTTCTGCATTCTGTTTCCTGTCGCATTTTGACAACTGTGCAGGTGGACACATTTTTGTAACTACACTTCCACAGCTTCTCGTGGGTTACACGTGTTACTTACATGCAAATGGCACCCCGCTATTCGCGAATTGCACGTTTAGCGGCTAAACGTATAACCTCCTATTCTGTCGCATGGCTGCACATCTAACCACGCGAGCAGGGAATCACGTCTATGTTTTGGACATATACAGCTGCCCTGCACATCTTTCTCAGAATAGTGCCCTATGTGTTCATGCTGGCTATATGCACATGCAGCATGTGGTGATTAGCAGACTGGACACAGATAGCATATGAGTAGTTGACACAGGCTAGTGTTGTCCAGCATTTGTAGGTTGCCTTGGATCGATCTGGTTGATTGGAATTCCCAGAAAGTAAGGCTAGCAACTGTTCAGGGATTGTTGGCAACCTGCTTATCACTATGGTTTTTGCCAGGCCCTTCTGCTTAATATCAGCACCCCCTCTTCCTGTTATGCAGCTACAGTACTGAACGTCTGATGCAGTCTGTACTGCATGTGTGCTACTGTAGACAGGCCCTAGGTGTGGTGTACCACTGTCTCAGAATGTGACAACTACTTTGTTTCATGTCCTGGGTTTCAGCCATTGCAGACAGACCTGCAGTCCCTTTGATTCTAGAATTTAGTGTACAAAAAAGTGTGAAGGTATCGCCTGATGATTAGAGCACTGACCTAGTAAGTGACAGATCAGGGTTTGAATCCCCCTTGTTCTCTTTGTGACTGTGGGAAACACTTCAATATACCACCAGTAACAGTCTGGGGGACATACTTTTTTATGTGTTATGATAGCACATTTGGTCTGCAAACATGCATACTGCAATCATGCCCATCTGACAGCATGACTTTATTGGCTCTGCTGTAGCACATTGCAAAGGGTCTGACATGTTCACCCTGAAGATATATGAAACATGAGTTGTACATGACTGGAATATTTCATCATGATTGTGACTGAACATCTTTGGATCCTTCACATATATGCAGAACATGAAGACACATCCCACTCCTGGGATGGGCACCTGCAGAGATCATCCCACATCATTACATGCTCCATTTGGCCTATATGAGAGACACTCATCCAGCTGTTATATGCACATGTGTCAGGGAGATTGTATGGTGGTTAGAAAAGATGAGACAGCTGTCATAGCTAATTGGCTGGTATTGGAACTTCCCCATGGCACAGCTACTGTTTTTCAAAACTCACTACAACTGCATTTGTGCAGGCACATCAGATATGTCAGGGCAGCAAGGCCATACTGCACCCTCATCTTCCGCCATCTATCCTCCAGACCATCCATCAGCATATGCACATTATGTTCAATCATGTATTCTCATGACAGCTGCTACACCATGGTCCACATGGAAACATTTTCAACATTCGGATGTATCACTCACAACTCTCCTATAAATGATCTGCATGTCTCCACCTCTACTCTGTTATCTTTTTGATGCTCACATCGTGGTACCAGACATTCAGTACAGTAGCTGCAGAACAGGAAGAGGGGGTGCTGATATTAAGCAGAAGGGCCTGGCAGTTCTTCCCAATCCTATGCCGCACACTACCATTAAAGAAGATTACATGGGCACCCCTCACTGATACAGTACAGATGCCTCCCACATGCTCATCCCACTTACTGACTAACACATTGGTTACATATGGATCTGACATGTCCATCAGTCCTTACCTTTCCTTCCATCCATCACCTAAAATGTGAGTTTCACAGGGTTCCCTTCTCCTGCATTAAGGAGACTGCCATTTTTGGGCATTAAGGTGCACACTGGACACCTTAATGCCTAGTGTCCTGTTAGCGCTTGATAAGTGGAGCCTAGCTCCCTTAACACCAGAACACCTACTCCCCACCTCAGCCTTTACCACATGATAACACTATTACCACTGCCATTAGCACTTGCTAACCAGTGCATCCTTAAGTCTCTTTAGTAAACATACCCCTGTGAGTGAGAAGAGTTTTTGTCAATCTGATTGGTTCATTTGAAACATGTGATTTATTTAAAGGGCTAGCAAATGATATCCAAGCTATGGAATGTTCAATAACATCAAGCAAAAGTTGGGCAGTAAAAAAAATAGACAGGAAGAAAATTGATGCCTTTGAATTATAGTGCTAGCGATGAATACTGCGCATACCATGGACTGCTCGAAGAACAAATCAGTCAGTACTAGAGAAGATTAAACCTAAACTTTCTTTAGAAGCTTAGATGACAAGACTTTGACTTTTATACTTTGGACACATCATGTGAAGAGAGAGATCGTTATAGAAAGACATCATGCTTGGCAAGGTGGAAGGTCAATGTAAAAGAGGAAGGCCAGCAATGAGATGGATCGATACAATAACAGCAGCTATGGGTGCCACTTAATCAACAATGAGCTGCCAGACTAAAGACCAAACACAGTTCAGGTCAACTATCCAGAGGGTTGCCAACAACAAGAAGAAGAAATGGAGGGCATGCATCACTGATACATATATAGTTTAATGCATTGGGTCATAATAAGAAGATATTACATAGGAACATAAGAACATTATATATGCCATACTGGGTCAGATCAAGGTCCATCAAGTCCAATATCCTGTTTCCAACATTGGCCAATCTAGGTCTCAAGTACCTAGCAGTTTCCCCAAAAGACACGGATTCCACAGTGATTGTATTGGGGCAAGAAGTGGATTTCCTGGGTCCCCTTTAATAATGGTTTATGGACCTTTCCTCCAGGAACTTGTCCAAACTTTTTTAAACTCAGCTACACTAACGGCTTTTACTACATCCTCCGAAAACAAATTCCAGAGTTTAATTAAGCATTGAGTGAAAAAATATTTTCTCCTATTAGTCTTAAAAAGGTTACACTGTAGTTCCATTGCATGTCCCTTAGGGGTAACGTTACAGACCGCGCGTTAGGTAACGTTAACACTCGTTAGGTAATGTTAACGTGTGGTATGTAACGTTAACGTGCGTTAATGTTAACTAACGAGCGTTAACGTTCCTGGCCGCTGTAAACACAGCAGAGGGTGGAGAGAGGGCGGAGAGAAGGGGTCAATGGGCGGGGAGTGGGCGGGGCGAGGCTCCCTGCACACTAACAGGCTGAACTGAAGGGCTGAATCCTACCGCAAATGAAAACCTGCCGTTAGATGCACATTTGCAGGAGAGAGAAACCATTTAGGTGTCAGCAATGTACAACATAGACAGGCAGCCCAAGAAATGTGATAGTAGTGCTCCATTTCCAGCAACAGCATAGTGCCCAAGTATGAAAGGCCACTATGGCGATGGTGCAAGTGGGGCATAGGGGGCTGCAGGCGGGACATGTAGTGGAGGCAGCTGAGGCACAGGGTGGACTAGGCGGGTGCATAGGTGGCACATAGGAACATAGAAACCAGAAATCAGCATGACAGCTGCTGACAAAGGCCAAACACAATCCACCTACATCTACCTGGTCCACCCGAGCTAACAGTTGCCACAGCACAGACCTGAAATTAAGAACATAAGTACATAAGATATGCCATACTGGGTCAGACCAAGGTCCATCAAGCCCAGTATCCTGTTTCCAACAGTGGCCAATCTAGGTCATACGTACCTAGCAGTATCCCCAAAAGACACAGGTTCCACAATGCTTGTATTGGGCCAAGCACTGATATCCTGGGTCCCTTTTTAATAATGGTTTATGGACCTTTCCTCTAGGAACTTCTCCAAACCTTTTTTAAACCCAGCTACACTAACAGCTCTTACTACATCCTCCGGTAACAAATTCCAGAGTTTGATTACACGTTGAGTGAAAAAATATTTTCTCTTATTTGTCTTAAATAGTTTACGCTGTAGCTTTATTACATGTCCCCTAGTCTTTCTATATTCTGATAGCATAAACAATTGATGTACGTTTACCCGTTCCACTCCATTCATTAATTTATAGACCTCTATCATATCTCCCCTCAGCCATCTCTTTTCCAGGTTGAAGAGCCCTAACCTTTGTAGCCTCTCTTCATAGGAGTAGCCTTCCATCCCCTTTACCATTTTGGTGGCTCTTCTCTGTACCTTTTCTAATAACGCTATATCCTTTTTAAGATACAGCAACCAGAATTGCACACAATATTCAAGGTGCGGTCGTACCATGGAACAATACAGAGGCATTATAATATCCTTTGTTTTATTTTCCATTCCTTTCCTTATGATACCTAGCATTCTATTTGCTTTCTTGGCCGCCGCTGCACACTGGGCGGAGGGTTTTAACATGTTATCCATGATGACTCCTAAATCTTTTTGCTGGGTGGTGGTTCCCAATGTGGAACCTTGCATCGTGTAACCATAGTGTGGGTTGTTCTTTCCTAGGTGCATAACTTTGCACTTGTCCACATTAAATTTCATCTGTCATTTGGATGCCCAGTCTTCCAATTTATCCAGATCCTCCTGCAGTTTTCCACAGTCCTCTTGGGTTTTAACAACTTTAAACAGTTTTGTGTCGTCTGCAAATTTGATAACCTCACTAGTTATTCCCTTTTCCAGGTCATTTATGAATATGTCTAAAAGTAGCGGACCCAGTACAGATCCCTGGGGTACTCCACTATTCACCTTTTTCCATTGGGAAAATTGGCCATTTAGGGTAGGGCTAATTCCCTACCCTACATTCCCCCAGCCAACCCTCCCCCAAGTGGAAGGGACATACTATTGGTAGGTGGTGATGGGGGGGGATGTGAGGATGCTCATGTAATCCCCCTGCCCCAGTCCTCGCTCCCTAGGCGACCACCTACCCACACAATGGATGGCCTGGGACTGTGCACTACCAGCACTGACAGCATATGGTCATGTCAACATGGCAGGGGTGTGTGTGCCTGTGCTGGAGGGGGCAGTGGTACATGCCTGCAGTGGACCTAGGCCATGCTCTCTACCAGTACATGGTGTGCAGTGCAACATAAAAGGGTCTGGCTGAAGAAAAGTACAGGTAGCTCCAGAGACTACTGTGCATCTGTGGCAACAGTGTGATGCAGTACACCCAGTGAGTGTGTCCAGAAGCAGAGGGTCACAGGTTCAAGCCCCTGCTGTGGTTCCTGCGGAGTATGTCCCTATGTTTTACCTTACAATGCAGATACAACAGCAACATGTGCAAAGCCCAAAGCAGCGGTGAGCAGGGGTACAAACACCCACTCACACAGGCTCCACAATCCAAAGATGCATGGAGAGTCAGGCTGTTGGCCCCAGCATTGAACTGCAGTTATCACCAGAGCACTACTACTACCTCCAGCACAGTTTAGTAATGTCGGCACTGTGATCAGGACCAGTGTGGTGGGCAGGGTTGCCAACCACCCCTATCTTTGCACAATGCTGCCATAGGAGTGTGTGTGTGTGTATGTATATCCATTGTTCTATGGATGCCCACCCGTCTCTGGGCCCAAGATGTCCCTCTGTTACCAGCGTTAGCCTGAATATGTGCATAATGAGGAGCAAGGTGTTGTGGGGTATGGCCCAGACAGGGCGGATTGGCCAAGATGCATCCTCACAGGGTGTGGGGCAATGACTGGGACCCTGTAGTGCCCAACCACCACCTGCATGGACAGGGTGGCCACAGCATGTCATGCTGGGAGGTCACTCACTCTAACCGAGCAGTGACCATGGCATGTCAAGGTTCCCACATAGCACTCTGCAGTATCTGCCTCCAGTGATACTTTTGTGTTCCCAGTGCTGTGGCCCCAATCCCTGAGAAGCCTGCTTGGTGAGCATGCACTATGGGCTGTCTGCAGTTAGACTGTGCATGGCTGAAACACCTTTAAGGTGCAGTCTGACTGTGCTGTCTGCTGGTGACTGGCTGACAGTGGTGTGAGGCATTTGGGGTTTTCCAGACCTAACCCCAACATTGCTGCTGATTTGCCACTGCCCCAATCATTGGTGTAACAAATGTAGTGATGGTCAAAAACTAGCACAGAGCATTAAATGTCAAACCGGAAGGAAACTCTGTATGAAAACACATGAAAGTATACTGTGTCAAAATCAAAAAAACTACTATGCATTCACTTAGAAAGTAGAGAAAGCAGAATTCAAGCAAAGGTATCATTGGTGTGGCTTTGGCCCACCAACTCTGGAGGGCCTTCTTATACCAGCAGGATGGAGTTGCTTTACCAGGGCTGGGGCACTTGTCTCTTGTCTACAAAAAGTCTGATGTGGGCCCTTTGGGGTATATAGTGTATACCACTGTGACCTTATAAAGGCACTGCTACGCAAACCTCATGCAAGTCTAGAAACCCCTCTGCCGTGATAACAGGTGCCCATGTCAGCCAGACCCTAAAAATGGGGGCACATACTAATCTGGGTTGTGTCTGGTCCCAGAAGACCACATGTGGCTGCAGGATACAGATGGACACCAAATTACCTTTTGTTGCACTGCAAGGAACACCTGTCACACACTGGCAGTGATGGGTATGACAGCAGGACCTATCTCTAGCACCACATATACTGCGGACCTAGTGCTGAGTGCCCGTCGTATCCCTCAGGTTGAACACAGAACCTGCACAATGGCATGGTCTGTAGCTACAATGTGCCAGTATCACGCACTGTCAGTTCGTCTTTCCAAGCTGAGGTACCGGAGAGGTGCAGACTCCATTTGGTGATCAGCTATAGACAGCTATTCAGCATGTGCATTGCATCATGGGTACTGGTGGGGTTACCCTATACTGGCACTCAGAGCAGACAGTTTGTGAGGTGACCTGCAGTCCTTCTGTACCCAGCCATTGCTGTGACATACACCACGGAGGTATAGCCTACTGGTTAATACAATGCCGTTCTCAGCAGGGTTCATGGGTTCAATTCCTCATTGTTCCCTTCTCTCATGCCTCTCTTACTCAAATAGTGTTCATGCCTATAACAGTCATATTTTTGCAGATCTGTGCTGCCAGCCCATAATACCCTCACCACAATTGCCAACATTCCCTCAGTCCGTCTATCTGCGTCTGTCAGCTGTGTAGAGTCCTGTCTGCCTGTGCAGGCTACCACCTCATGTCCTGCACTGCTACCCTTTCCTGCATTGCGCCTCATCGTGCTTGCCTCACCTGTGCCTGATCTGCATGGCACCACCACTCCTCTGTCCACCCATCAATGTAACCATCCTGCCACCTCCGCCTCCACTGGGGGACACGTATTCCCATCATCTGCCACAAACTGTCTTTCCAGTACTTTACATTGCCAACACCCTGTGCTGTGGTAGAGTTGCCCCCACCATGTTTGTCATCAGTACTGTCAGCCACATGGGATGGCCGCAGATATGGCGGGTCCAGCGGCTCCCAGCTCTCCCTCCTTCACTCACCTGTTCATTGCCTTTCCTGAGTGCTCTATCTAGTGTTAGGGCTACATCTGTCTCTGTTCCTCACAGGTCATGCATGTCATCCTGCGGTACCTTGCAGCCCTTAGGGCACACTAACCTAAGGCACTGTAACCTTGTTAGGCCACCTTAACCTATGGTTCCATAGCCCAGGGTACCTTCTACAGTGCCTTGTCCAGGGGTGCCTAATACGACACTTAGCCTAAGGAGCCCTATAGGGCGCCTTATGGGGCACCTTACAAGGCGCCTTACAAGGCACCTTACAAAGGTGCCTTGTAATGTGCCTTGTAAGGAGCCTTATAAGGCGCCTTGTAACGTGCATTAGTCTAAGGCACCTTGTAACATGCGCTAGCTGATACGGCTTGCTGTAACGATGCACCACCCACGCCTTTATATGGGCATCTGTACCTTTACCGTGGAACCTAACACAATTGACATTACCACAGTTTAGTAAACATACCCCTTAGTCTTTCAATATTTAGATGATATAAACAATCAGTCTATGTTTACCGGTTCCACTCCATTCATTAATTTATAGACCTCTATCATATCTCACCTCAGCCATCTCTTTTCCAGGTTGAAGAGCCCTAACCTTTTTAGCCTCTCCTCATAGGGGTATCCTCCCATCCCCTTTAACATTTTGGAGGCTCTAATCTGTACTTTTCTAATAATGCCATATCCTTTATAAGATACAGTGACCAGAATTACACACAATATTCAAGGTGCGGTCGCACCATGAAATGATACAGAAGCATTATAATATCCTTTGTTTTATTTTCCATTCCTTTCCTTATGATTCTATTTGCTTTCTTGGCCGCCGCTGCACACCGGGCAGAGGGTTTCCAGATGTTATTCATGATGACGCCTAAATCTTTTTCCTGGACGGTGGTTGCTAATGTGGAAACTTGCATCATGTAACCATAGTTTGGGATGTTCTTTCCTAGGTGCATGAATTTTCAATTATACACATAAAATTTCATCTGCCATTTATTTATTTATTTATTTTTATTTCTTATATACTGTACTTTTAATCAGTGCGGTTTACAAATGAACAAATTTAAACACAATGATACAGTCAGCATTGGTTTTTTACAATGAACAGGGTACAAAAAACATGGCGGTAAAACAGGGTTAACTATATACAAAAAACGTGTTGGAAAGTAGGGTTAACTATGTACATGGCATTTTTGGTTAACTACATGGTAGTGGTAAATAGATATAATTATAGTACAGTATAAATACGGTATGGGTAAAGTGTGCAAGTATGAACCATCATGATTAGCCATTTTCCACCGGGGTCAAGTGGGCAAGATCAACATGCGGGCTATGTTCAATCGGAGTTACTTCAGGGTAGTATATTAGGAACAAGTGATGTTTTAAGACCTTTCTGAATGTCGTGAGACTAGAGATGGCTGTAATTTCGGGTGGAAGGGCATTCCAGGCTCTGGGCGCAAACAATGAGAAGGCTCTAGAGGCTGTTGATTTGGAGCATTTCGTAAGGAGTTTCGGAAGGTCAATGGAGTTCAATGCAGCAGATCTCCTGGATCTGTTTGTTGGAGTGACATGTATCATATTGCTGATAGGTGATAGGGATGGGCTCTTTGCAGCTTTAAAAGTCATGACCAGGGTTTTATATAGGGTTCTGGCCTGGAGGGGTAGCCAGTGTAAACTCTTCAGTATTGGAGTTATGTGCTCTGAGCGTGGAGCACCTACGAGAATTCTCGCGGCTGCATTCATGGCCAGACGGAGGGGATTTAAAATAGATTGTGGGAGACCGTGTAGTATGATATTGGCAAAATCCAGGTGTGGTAGTACCAGGGCTTGGAAGATAGTGTGGAAATCGGAGTAGTCAAGAAGAGGTCGGAGATTACGTAGGGATCAAATCTTTTGGTACATTGAGTTTGTTGCTTTCTTGATGTGTGCTGACATATCAAGCCACTGATCTAATGTAATCCCTAAGTATCGGATTGTGGGTTGTGCCTTCAATTTATCAATTCCAATTTATCAAGTTCTTCTTACAATTTTTCGCAATCCTCTTGGGTTTTAACAACCTTGAATAATTTTGTGTTATCTGCATAT
Source organism: Ichthyophis bannanicus (assembly GCA_033557465.1). Taxonomy (NCBI): domain Eukaryota; kingdom Metazoa; phylum Chordata; class Amphibia; order Gymnophiona; family Ichthyophiidae; genus Ichthyophis; species Ichthyophis bannanicus. The sequence continues at coordinate 527,331,995 of CM066032.1, forward strand.
ATGATTACCTCACTTATTATTCCCATTTCCAGGTCATTTACAAATATGTTAAAAAGCAGCAAACCCAGCACAGATACCTGGGATACTCCACTATTCACCTTTCTCCATTGGGAAAATTGGCCTTTTAGCACTATCCTTTGCTTTCTATCTTTTACCAGTTCCTGATCCACAATAGTACACTGCCTCCTATTCCATTACTTTTTAATTTCACCAAGAGTCTCCCATGAGGGACCTTGTCAAAGGCTTTCTGAAAATCCAGCTACACTATATCAACTGACTCACCTTTGTCTACCTGTTTATTCACACCTTCAAAAAACATACCATATTAGTAAGACAAGACCTTCCTTGGCTAAAGGCATATTGGCTGTCTCCCATTAAACCATGACTATTTACATGTTCAGTAATTTTGTTCTTTATAATGGTTTCTACCATTTTTCCTGGTACTGATGTCAGTCTCACCAGTCTGTAGTTTCCAGGATCACCCCTGGAACCCTTTTAAAAATTGATGTTACAATGGCCATCCTCCAATCTTCAAGTATTACAGATGATTTTAATGATAGTTCACAGATTACTAATAGTAGGTCTGCAATCTCATATTTCAGTTCTTTCAACACCCTTGGATGTATACCATCCAGTCCAGGTGTTTTGCTACTCCTCAGTTTATCAAATAGCTGTAATACAACCTCCCATTGTATTGATATGTCTTTCAATTCTTCTGCGGTGCAAGGATGAGGGTTTTGGATTTGTTAGGAACTGGGGAACATTCTGGGGAAAGGGGGGGGGGGCTCTTCCGAAGGGATGGGCTTCACCTTAATCAGGATAGGACCAGACTGCTGGCATTAACCTTTAAAAAAGAGATAGAGAAGCTTTTAAACTAGAAAATAGGGGAAAGCCGACAGTCACCCAGGAGCGCATGGTTCAGACGAAGGTATCCTTGAAGGATACTACCAAAAGCAGTGAGGTTCCAAAAGGGAGTATAGTAGCCCAAATGCCCTTGAGTAAGGAGCAGACAGAACATAAAGATTCCAAATTACCCATGCCTACCAATAGCCAGATTAATATTAATAAAATGCAGTCTCTAAAATGCTTGTATGCCAATGCTAGAAGTCTAAACAATAAGATGGGAGAGTTAGAATATATAGCACTAAATGAGAGGTTAGATATGATTGCACTCTCAGAGACATGGTGGAAGGAGGATAACCAGTGGGACACTGTGATACCTGGATACAAACTATATCGTAATGATAGAGCTGATCAAATTGGTGGAGGGGTTGCGCTCTATGTTAGAGAGGGCATTGAGTCAGAAAGGATTAAAGTTTTGCAGGGAACAAAATTTGCTGTAGAATCTCTATGGATTGAAATTCCATGTATGAAGGGGAAGGTGATGGCAGTGGGAGTATACTATCGACCGCCTGGCCAGAATGAACAAATGGATGATGAAATGCTCAAAGAAATCAAGGAAGCTAACAAAAGTCACAACAGAGTAGTAATAATGGGTGATTTCAATTACCCCGGTATCGACTGGGTCAGTGTCACAGCAGGACAAGCTAAGGAGATAAAGTTTCTAGATGAAATAAATGACTGCTTCTTGGAGCAGCTGGTTCATGAACCGACCAGAGGGGAAGCCATACTGGACCTAGTCCTTAGTGGAACGCCAGATCTGGTGCAAGAAATAAGGGTGTTGGGACCACTTGGCAATAGTGATCATAGTATGATCATGTTTGATTTAATTAGTGGAGGACAGATAGTAAAGGAATCCACAGTACTACCTTTTAACTTTCGAAAGGGAGACTATGATAGAATGAGGAATATAGTTAGGAAAAAACTAAAAGGAGCGGTTCCAAAGGTTAAAGACTTACAGCAAGCTTGGGTGTTATTTAAAAATACTATCCTCGAAGCCCAGACCAGCTGTATTCCACGCATTAAGAAAAGTGGAAGAAAGTCCAAAAAACTGCCAGCATGGTTTAAAGGTGAGGTCAGAGAGGCTGTTGCTGCCAAAAAAGCAACCTTCAGGAAATGGAAAAAAGAGCCAAATGATGAAAACTGGTAACAGCACAAGCACTGGCAAGTTAAATGCAAAGCATTGATAAGGCAGGCAAAGCGGGAATTTGAGAAGAAACTTGCTACGGAAGCAAAAACACGAAATAAAGACTTTTTCAAGTACATTCGTAGCAAAAGGCCTGTGAGAGAGTCAATTGGACCATTAGATGATAGAGGGGTAAAAGGGGCAGTAAGAGGAAACAAGGCTATAGCAGAGAGACTGAATGAATTCTTTGCTTCGGTCTTTACTGAGGAAGATGTAGGGATGTTACCCAAGACTGAAGTGGTATTTAAAGGTGATACTGCAGAGGAAATGAGAGAAATATCGCTACACCGGGAAGATATATTACAACTATTTGATAAACTGAATAGTAGCAAATCACCTGGACCGGATGGTATACATCCCAGAATGTTGAAAGAACTGAAATATGAGATTGCAGACCTGCTATTGGTAATCTGTGAACTTTCATTAAAATCATCTGTAATACCTGAAGATTGGAGGGTCGCCAACGTAACACCAATTTTTAAAAAGGGTTCCAGGGGTGACCCGGGAAATTACAGACCGGTGAGCCTGACGTCAGTACCAGGGAAAATGGTAGAAACCATCATAAAGAACAAAATTACACAGCATGTAGATAGTCATGACCTAATGGGAGACAGCCAACATGGCTTTAGACAGGGAAGATCTTGTCTTACTAATCTGATATGTTTTTTTGAAGGTGTGCATAAACAGGTAGACAAAGGTAAATCGGTTGATATAGTGTATCTGGACTTTCAGAAAGCTTTTGACAAGGTCCCCCATCAGAGACTTTTGGCAAAGCTAAAAAGTCATGGGATAGGAGGCAGTGTACTATTGTGGATCGGGAACTGGTTAAAAGATAGAAAGCAGAGGGTAGGGCTAAATGGCCAATATTCCCAATGGAAAAAGGTGAATAGTGGAGTACCCCAGGGATCTGTACTGGGTCCGCTACTTTTTGACATATTCATAAATGACCTGGAAAAGGGAATAACTAGTGAGGTTATCAAATTTGCAGATGACACAAAACTGTTTAAAGTTGTTAAAACCCAAGAGGATTGTGGAAAACTGCAGGAGGATCTGGATAAATTGGAAGACTGGGCATCCAAATGGCAGATGAAATTTAATGTGGACAAGTGCAAAGTTATGCACCTAGGAAAGATCAACCCACACTATAGTTACACGATGCAAGGCTCCACATTAGAAACCACCACCCAGGAAAAAGATTTAGAAGTCATCGTGGATAACATGTTAAAACCCTCCGCCCAGTGTGCATCGGCGGCCAAGAAAGCAAATAGAATGCTAGGTATCATAAGGAAAGGGATGGAGAATAAAACAAAGGATATTATAATGCCTCTGTATCGCTCCATGGTACGACCGCACCCTGAATATTGTGTGCAATTCTGGTCACCGTATCTTAAAAAGGACATAGCGTTATTAGAAAAAGTACAGAGAAGAGCCACCAAATTGGTGAAAGGGATGGAAGGCTACTCCTATGAAGAGAGGCTAAAAAGGTTAGGGCTCTTTAACCTGGAAAAGAGACGGCTGAGGGGAGATATGATAGAGGTCTATAAATTAATGAATGGAGTGGAACGGATAAACGTGGATCAATTGTTTACGCTATCAGAATATAGAAAGACTAGGGGACATGTAATGAAGCTACAGGGTAAACTATTTAAGACAAATAAGAGAAAATATTTTTTCACTCAACGTGTAATCAAACTCTGGAATCTGTTACCGGAGGATGTAGTAAGGGCTGTTAGTATAGCTGGGTTTAAAAAAGGTTTGGACAAGTTCTTGGAGGAAAGGTCCATAAACCACTATTAAAAAGGGACCCAGGATATCAATGCTTGACCCAGTACAAGCATTGTGGAACCTGTGTCTTTTGGGGATATTGCTAGGTACATATGACCTAGATTGGCCACTGTTGGAAACAGGATTCTGGGCTTGATGGACCTCGGTCTGACCCAGTATGGCATGTCTTATGTTCTTATGCGGCATCATCTTTAAATACCATTTCAGTCATGGGTAACATCCCTACATCTTCCTTAGTAAAGGCCAAAGCAAAGAATTCATTCAGTCACTCCGCTATGACCTTGTCCCCTCTTAGTGCCCCTTTTACCCCTCTATCATCTAATATCCAACTGACTCTCTCACAGGTATTTTTCTACAATTGTACTTGAAAAAGGCTTTATTATGCATTTTTGCTTCCACAGCAAGCTTCTTCTCAAATTGTCTCTTTACCTGCCTTATCAATGCCTTGTATATAACTTGTCAGTGCTTATGTTGTTTCCTGCTTTTGTCATTTGGCTCCGCCTTCCATTTCCTGAAGGATGATTTTTTTTTTGCAACAGCAGCCTCTCTGACCTCACCTTTAAACCATGCTGTTAGTTTTTTGGACTTCCTTCCACATTTCTTAAAGCATGGAAATGACCAGACATATGTAAATTGTCGGATGTTTTTTGTTCAATGTAAACCGCGCTGATGTCTAATAGTGCGGTATATAAGAATTGTTAATAAATAAAATAATAAATAAATAAATAAAACAGTTGGCCTGGGCTTGCAAGATAATATTTTTAAACAACACCCAAGCTTGATGTAAGTCTTTAACCTTTGCAACTGCTCCTTTTAGTTTTTTTCTTAACTATTTTCCTCATTTTATCATAGACTTCCTTTTGAAAATTAAAAGGTGGTACTGTGGATTTCCTTACTCTCCCTCCTCCATTTATTAAATCAAACACGATCATGCCATGATCACTATTGCCAAGTGGCCCCAACACCCTTATCTCTTGCACTAGATCTTATATTCCACTAAGGACTAGGTCCAAAATGACTTCCACTCTTGACAGTTCATGAACCAGCTGCTTGCCATGACACTGACCCAATCGATATTGGAGTAATTGAAATAACCCCATTATTATTACTATGCTGTAACGTTTGTTAGCTTCCCTGATTTCTTTGAGCGTTTCATCATTCATTTGTTCATTCTGGCCAATTGGTTGATAGTGCACCCCCACTGCCATTGCCTTCCCCTTTTATATATGGAATTTCAGTCCATAGAGATTCTACAGTGCATTGTGTTTCCTGTAATCCTTTGTGACTCAATCCCCTCTCTAACACAGAGTGCAACCTCTCCACCAATTTGATCTGCTCTCTCATTACGATATAATTTGTACCCAGGTATCACAGTGTCCTCCTTCCACCATGTCTCTGAGATACCAATCATATCTAACCTCTCATTTGGTCCTATATATTCTAACTCTCCCATCTTATTTTTTAGACTTCTAGCATTTGCATACAGATATTTTAGAGGTTGTATTTTATTCATATTAATCTGGTTATTGGTATGCAGGGGTAATTTGGAATCTATAAGCTCTGTCTGCTCTCTACTTAAGGGTATTTGGGTTGCTATGGTCTTTATTGGAACCTCTGTTGATATGGCCTAACTTCAATCTTTTGCTAGAATCCTTCAAGGATACATTGTTCTGAACCATGCACTCTTGGGCGACTGTCAGCTTTCCCCTATTATCTATTTTAAAAAATGCTCTATCTCCTTTTAAAAGGTTAATGCCAGCAGCCTGGTTCCATCCTAATTAAGGTGGAGCCCATCCCTTCAGAAAAGCATTCCTTTGCCCAGAATGTTGCTCAGTTCCTTACAAATCCAAAACCCTCTTCTTTGCACCATTGTCTGATGTCACACATTGAGACTCTGGAGCTCTGCCTGCTTTTTGGGTCCTGCACGTGGAACAGGAAGCATTTTGGAGAACGCTACCCTGGAGGTTCTAGGCTTCAGCTTCCTCCCTAAAAGCCAAAATTTGACCTCCAGTATCTCCATACCACACTTTCCTATGTCATTGGTACCAACATGTACCAAGACAGCATACTTTTCCCCAGCACTATCTAAGACCTTGCCTATGTGACTCATGAGGTCCTCTACCTTCACACCAGGCAGACATGTTACCAGGCGATCCTCACATTCACCAGCCACCCAGCTATCTACAAACCTAATGATCAAATCATCAGCTATAAAGGCTGTCCTAAATCTTCCCTTGTGGGCACATGGCCCTGGAGAAACCTCCTAGGTGTGAGAGGGTTTTACATCACTTGGAGGACAGGTCCTAGCTACAGGATCACTTCCTGCCATACCAAGGTGATGCTTTCCTGTCACGTGACCTCTCACCTCCATGGCAACAAGGATGCTGCAAGATTGAAAGTGGGTCTCATCTATGTACCTCTCTATTTTCCTTATGCCCTCCAAGTCTGCTACTCCAGCCTCCAGAGATCAGACTCGTTCTCTGAGCGCAAAGAGCTCCTTGCACCTAGTGTACATGTAAGACCCCCTCACCAACTGGGAGAAAATCATAGATGTGATATTCAGTGCAAAAGGCTACATCTTAGTTTCAAGGTTGTGTTTAGGTATTTAAGTTGTTTACTCACTTAGGTTTTTTGGGGATACTTATACTAATAAAACTATACATAATACATTTAATGGACTTTGTTAACCTCAAGTTTAATTAATCTCAGGTTCTTAATGTATGCCTGATGAGGCATACATTAAGGACCATAGAAATTGGTAACTAGCTAACAGCATTGAGAATGGCAGTTCAGTATTTATTAAGAAGAAGGCACAAGTATATCTAGAAAAACACTATTAGGATTGAAAGAGGTGCTCATTTCTCTTTGGCATATAGAGTAGAGTTGGAATGTGGCTCAGCTGTATGGTAAGGTTTTGCTTTTCCTTAATTAAGAATTGTAATTGTTCCCCAGTCTGTCTACCTTCTGTTATTAATTTTATTGTAAACCACTTTGGTGCTATTTTGTGGAAGGCGGTATATCAAATACAGACAAGAAAACTGAAACCAAAGCTCATATTTTATGCTGGTTTGATATCTACTCACAGTTCCAGAAGTAGTGATAAATCATTGGGACTGATGTACTGAAATGATACATTATTTTGCAGAAGGGGGCAAAGCATGCCAAAATGGGCGAAACAACAAAACATGTACAAAAATGCTGAAATTATGGTGCTTAACATGTTTTTCCCATGTTGCCCCATTTTTCGAGACAAGAAAATCATACATTTCTCCTCCTCTATGTAGTCTGCAACACATGAAATTTTATTTGCATTTATAAAAAATGAGCTTATGTTATGCTGTAGCATGCAAAGCAATTGATTATGAATTTTGTGAAACCAGATACACAAAACAAGGCTCTGCAGATGTGTTTTATCAAAAAGATAACTTCTTCTCAATGAGATGTAATTTTGCATTCTTCAACTGTCCCTTACCACATCTTAGGATAAAAGTTTGCTACAAAGCTAATTTGTAACCATTCTAAGCAGCCTTTGCCCTTCTTCTGTTGCTGTGAGGTGCTTGGATCCATAGTCATTGATGTTTGATCAGATGAGGACTTTGATCCCGAGACAAAAGCTTTAGCCATATACCCCTGAAGAAGCTTCTTTTGTGCAAAATGAGGGGCCCTCACTTAAGGTTTTGTTACAGAAACTGTACAAGTGAGAATTTAAACATCTGGACCAACTTGAAAAATGAGATGACATGAGAATGCATAAATATCGTGATACAGCGGCAAGATAGGTATGGATTCACAATTGAGACTAGGTCACAAGATGATATTTATTGATAAATCTGATATTTCATTCAAATGAGCACATATTTTTACATATTTAAAATTAAAGAGTTTTTTAAGACCTGTGATGTGGTGTGCTATAGCCTTAAATGAAATAATTTTGGCAAAGTGACATGTAAATTTCTGCTAGAGGGGCATGCCCTGTATGTAGCAAAATGTGAAATAAGAACATAAGATTTGCTATACTGGAAGACCAAGGTCCATCAAGCCCAGTATCCTGTTCCCAACAGTGGCCAGTCTAGGTCACAAGTACCTAGCAATTTCCCCAAAAGACACAGGTTCCGCAATGATTGTACTGGGGCAAGCAATGGATTTCCTGGGTCCCCTTTCATAATGGTTTATGAACATTTCCTCCAGGAGCTTGTCCAAATCTTTTTTAAATCCAGCTACATTAACAGCTTTTACTAGATCCTCCGGTTACGAATTCCAGAGTTTGATTGCATATTGAGTGAAAAAATATTTTCTTTTATTAGTCTTAAATAGGTAACACTGTTGCATGTCCCCTAGTCTTTCTATATTTTGATGTCATAAACAATTGATCTACATTTACCCGTTCCACTCCATTCATTAATTTATAGACCTCTATCATATCTCACTCAGCTGTTTCTTTTCCAGGTTGAAGAGCCCTAGGGGTATGTTTACTAAGCAGTCTTAACGTGCGCTCTTCCACGTTATCGCACGATAAGGTACCTAATCGCACAATAATGGTGCTTTATCGGGCGCAGAGGTACCTTAGCACGTGATAACGCGCACAGCGGCGCAAATGAATGTTGAGGGCGCAGAAAGGCTCCTAGAGAGCGGAGGAAGGCTCCCCAGGGGCGGAGAGAGAGGGTCAATGGGCAGAGAGTGGGAGGGGAGAGGCTCCCTGCACACTAACGCTGTGAAATTCGAGGCTGAAAACTAACGCCAGTGAAACCCTGGCGTTAGAGCTGATTTAAAGGGAAAAGAAACCATTTCCGTCAGCAATGTACAGCAAAACCAGGGAAACCTACAAAAAGTGATGAGTGTGATACATGTGCACAGAACAAAAGGGCAAATAAACATTGAAAATGACCTGAACAAAATGGAAAAATAACATAACCAAGCTGGGCAATAGTGATATTAATGGGAAAAATCAACCCCCCCCCCCCCCCGAGAAAGCTCCAAAAAAAAGATATGAATTTTGGAAGGGTCTAGGCTCCGTCCCCATACAAGGTGAATGAGCCCACAGTGAAATTGCGCTGAGCAGGGTTTTCCCTCTCCATTGGGCAGGTTTCCTATGGCGTGCACAACAGCAGGGCGGGCATGTCAGAATGGGCAACTGGACAGATGCTTGAAAAGGGGACACAGAGGGCTGCAGGCGACACATGCTGTGGTGCAGCTGGGCCACAGTGCGGACTAGGGTGATGCCTAGGTGGCCCATAGGAATGCTGAAACAGTAGTGCAGCCAGACAGCAACTGATGAGGGCCCAACATGGGCATGAGTGCGCTCCCCACAGTGTCACAGGGGATAGTACCCAGCAGGTACCCCCAAGGGCACAGAACATTGGCAGGCGGTGCTGGGGGGAAGCGTGGACAGCTATGCAGGCACCCCTACCCCAGAACCTGCACCATAGGCAGCCGCCTACCCACACACTGGATGGCCTGAGACTGTGTCCACCAGCACCACCAGCAGAAGGGCATGTCAGCAGGGTGGCAGAGGGGTACTGGTGGTGGAGGGGGCAGTGGCAGCTGCCCAGAGCAGACCATGGCCTAGCCCTGTGTAGGTGGGTGCCATGCACTGCAACAGACAGGCTCTGTCTGATGAACAGTCATGGCATCACCATGGAATGCACCATCTCTGTGGCAGCACAGTGGTGCAGTGCACGCAGCCAGTGTGCTCAGAAGGTCACAGGTTCAAGTCCCAGGTGTGGTTCCTGCCAACCCAGTCCCCCCTATTTTACCCACTACTAAAACGTGCTAATACAGACAGAACCTTTATTGCAGATGACATAAACATGCCCAAAACACCTACATTTTACCCTACAGAGCACAGACACCATAAACATGTGCATTACCTAGAGCAGAGTCTCCCAAATGCAGTCCTGGAGGGCCAAACACCATTCAGGTTCCTTGCTGCCTCTAATAAATATGGCTGTGCTGCATTTCTATGCACCGCCCCCATGGTATGCAGATGTATCTCATGCATATTCATTAGGGACAGCATGAAAACCCGAACAGTGTTTGTCCCTCCAGGACTGGAATTGGGAACCTCTGCCCTAGAGCACCGGCCAACAGGGGCAGACACACACGCACCCACAGGCTCCATTAACCGAAGCCTCCTGGAGAGGCAGGATGTTGGGCCCTGCGTGCATCTCCCAATACTAGCACTTGCATACCTTAGCAATGCCACCCTAGACCTGGGAATACGGCACACAGCTATCAAAAGGTTGCTATGATTACTGGCAGATAGCACTTTTGAAGTTACGTCCAATTTTCTGAGTGAGCTGCATCATAGCAACCTTTCTGATGTCTGTGGAGTGTGCTACAGGTCTTGTGTCTGACAGAGTTTACCACCCTGGGGAGTGACTCCAACAGTATTGCATACCATAGCCATGCCTGCACTGTGCCCAGGACTGGCACTGTGGCCAGGGCTGCCAAACATCTTTATAGTTGCACGATGCTGACATAGGTGTGGGGAATGTGTGTCTGTCTATCCAGTGTGTGGTGGATGCAAACACCCTCCACAGCCCACACTACTAGCACTGTTGCCAATGTGCCTGCCAATGTGCATAATGAGGAGCAAGGTACTGTGGGAATAGCCTGGATAGGGTGGCCCGGCCTGGATTCATCTGTACAGAGCATAGGGCAATGGCTCGCACATTGTAGTGCCCGGCCACCACCTGCACGGACAGGGTGGCCACAGCATGTCCTGCTGGGAGGTCACTCTCACCCTGACTGAGCAGTGACCACGGCATGGCTAGGTTCCCCCATAGTGCTATATAGTATTTTTCTCATGTGATGTTTATGGGTTCTCTTTTGGGGCCTAATCATTGATTTATTTGTTTGGTGTGTATGCTGATATCCCAGTTCTGGGTGCATGCATCTCCTCCAGGAACATGCACTCTGGAGTAGCTAGCAGACTGTCTGCAGCTAGTATGTGTCTTGCTGGAACACCTTGCAGGGTGCAGTGGCTGGAGGCTTGCTGCTGGGGAATGTCAGATAGTGGTGGGGGGCAGCAGAGCATTTCCAGGCCTACTGTCTGTCTGCTATTGTTTTATGGATGTGTACAGCTCTGCATTGCCTGCCCTGTAGGGTGTCTGTTCCCCAGCAGGACTGGGGTTGATGGTCCCCTCTACTACCACCATTGCAGGGAGGTAGAATGTGGGTCTGTTGGTGGGCGATCCTGTTGCCCACCCTGAGCCCCAGAGGGTGGGTTGTGTGGTGGTACATAATCCCCCCTTTCATCTACATCATGTAACCATGGCATCAACACAGGATATGCACTATTCTGGGTGCATCATAGCCCATAAGGGCTAAACATGACTGAGAAATACAGAAGGACACAGATGTATCTCAGGGACTACCTATCACACACAGTAGCACTGATGGGGACCTGCAGCATGGCACAGTTCAGCTCTGAAAGGTGCTGTGGACCTGGTGCTGGGCGCCCCACCTCACCTTCAGGGTGAGCACAGTACCCGCGCAATGTGACAGTCTGTAGCTACTCTGTGCCAGCACCACACATGGTCAGTTCCCCCTACCAGGCCGAGGTGCTGTGGGGGTGCATACCCCATCTTGTTCCCATCTGTAGACTGCTGATTTGCATGCGCAGTGCATCATGGGTACGGGTGGGTTAACCCTGTCCTGGTAACCACAGCACACAGTTTGTGTGGTGACATGCAGCCAGCCAGGAGTTTGTTAGCAGCTATAGAGCTGTAGCCCACTGGTTATTTCACTCCCTGTGGATCCAGAGGTCATGGATTCAAACCCATGGTGGGCTTATTTGATAAGGCTATCTGAGGCATTGTCTATTTTTATTGTACATTAGTGCTGCCAGCAACAACACCCTCAGTGTACTGTAACCATAGGGCGCCCCATACGGCACCTTATAAGGCGCCCTATACAGCACCTTATAGGGCGCCCTATAAGGGACATTATATGGTGCCTTGGCGGACAGTGCACTTTATAATGTGCCCTATGGAGTGCCTTATAGGGTGCCTTATGCGACACCTTAGGTTATGGCACGTGAAGGGTGTGTTTGCTGGCAGCACTAATTAAACTACAAATAAAATGCCTCAAAAATCAATACTTACATGTAAAAGCTAATGCTTCAGCAAGCCTTATAGATTAGGCACACTGGGGGATTGAACTCATGACTCGTACCATCAGTTAGGGTATTAACCATTGTGCTACACCTCTGTTTCTGTGTTTGTATGTCTGCACGCCTACTTAAGATTACCGCCTACTTAGGATTACAGCCAACCCTCCCCCAACGTGCTTAGCGGCGTCTCGCCCGATAATGTGCGCAGCGCACGTTATCACGCGATAATCCCATTTTGCTACTTTAAGACCGACACGCCCACTCCTTTTATGGCATCCTGCACACTAACGCTGGGCGCACGTTAAGACAGTTTAGTAAACATGCCCCCTAATATTTTTAGCCTCAATTCATAGGGATATCCTTCCATCCTTTTTACCATTTTGGTGGCTCTTCTCTGTACCTTTTCTAATAACACTATATCCTTTTTAAGATATGGTGACCAGAATTACACACAATGTTCAAGATTCGGTTGCACTATGGAACGATACATGGAACCTTGCATCATGTAACCATGGTTTGGGCTGTTCTTTCCTAGGTGTATAACTTTGCACTTGTCTACTTTAAATTTAATCTGCTATTTGGATGCCCAGTCTTCCAGTTTATCAAGTTTATCTTGCAATTTTTCACAATCCTCTTGGGTTTAACATCTTTGAATAATTTTGTGTCATCTGCAAATCTGATTACCTCACTCATTATTCCCATTTCCAGGTCATTTATGAATATATTAAAAAGCAGCAAACCCAGTACAGATGCCTGGGGTACTCCACTATTCACCTTTATCCATTGACTGTCTCCCATTAAACCATGACTATCTACATGTTCAGTAATTTCTACCATTTTTCCTAGTACTGACATCAGGCTTACTGGTCTGTAGATTCCCGGATCACCTTTGGAACCTTTTTAAAAATTGCCATTATATTGGCCATTCTCCAATCTTCAGTTATTACAGATGATTTTAATGATAGTTCATAGATTACCAATTGTAGGTTTGTAATCTCATATTTAAATTCTTTCAACACCCTGGGATGTATACCATCCAGTTCAGGTGATTTGCTACTCTTCAGTTTTATCAAATAGTTGTAATACATCTTCCCGGCGTATCAATATTTTTTTCAATTCTTCTGTGGCATCACCTTTAAATATCATATCAGTGATGGGTAACTTCCTCATATCTTCCTCAGTAAAGACAAAAGCAAAGGATTTTTGCTTGCACAGCAAGCTTCTTCTCAAATTTTCTCTTTGCCTGCCTTGCATCTAACTTGCCAGTGCATATGTTCTTTCCAGTTTTCGTCATTTGGATCCTTTTTCCTTTTTCTGAAAGATGCTTTTTTGGCAACAGTCTCTCTGACCTCATGTTTAAACCATGCTGGCAGTTTTTTGGACTTTCCTCCACTTTACTTAACGTGTGGAATACAGCTGGCATGGACTTCCAAGATCTTTATCTTTATTTCACATTTGATATACCGCCCAGGCCAAGATTTATTTTTTAAACACCCATGCTTGATGAATATCTATGACCTTTGCGACTGCTCCTTTTAGTTTTTTCTTAACTATTTTCCTCATTTTATCATAATCTCTCTTTTGAAAGATAGAAGGTAGTACTGTGGATTTCCTTGCCGTCCTTCCTCCATGTATTAAATTAAACATAATCATACTATGATCACTATTGTCAAGCAGCTCCACTGACTGACCTTTTCAGTGCCTCTTTGGAGTCAGGAGTGGTGCCAAAGGACTGGAGAGAAGCTCATGTGGTGCCTTTACACAAAAGCGGAAGTAAGGATGTGGTTGAAAACCACAGGCCAGTTAGTTTAACATCAGTGGTGAGTAAATTATTGGAAACGCTGCTGAAAGAGAAAATAGTGAGGTTTCTGGAGACCAGCGGATTACAGGATCCGAGGCAGCATGGATTCACCAGAGGCAGGTCATGTCAGACAAATCTGATTGATTTCTTTGACTGGGTGACCAGGGAGTTGGACCGAGGGAGAGCCCTAGATGTGGTGTATTTAGATTTCAGTAAAGCCTTTGACACTGTTCCTCACAGGCGTCTTATAAACAAACTGAGCAACCTAGGGATGGACCCTAAAGTTACTGCTTGGGTTAGAAATTGGTTGGGTGGGAGGCGACAAAGAGTACAAGTAAATGGAGCTCACTCTGAGGAGAAGGATGTTAGCAGTGATGTGCCCCAGGGATCTGTCCTTGGTCCGATTCTTTTTAACATCTTTGTCAGTGATATAGCGGAAGGACTTTCAGGTAAGGTTTGCCTCTTTACGGATGATACCAAAATCTGCAATAGAGTAGACACCCACGAAGGGGTAGATAACATGAGGAGAGATCTAGCTAAGCTTGAAGAATGGTCTAGAATTTGGCAGCTGGGATTTAATGTTAAAAAATGTAAGGTCATGCATTTGGGCTGCAGCAATCCAAGGGAGCAATATAGTATAGGGGGTGAAGTACTTTTGTCCACTAAAGAAGAGCGGGACCTAGGCGTGATTGTGTCTGATGATCTTAAAGTAGCTAAACAGGTAGAAAAGGTGATGGCAAAAGCTAGAAGGATGCTAGGGTGCATACGGAGAGGAATGGCTAGCAGAAAAAAGGAGGTGATAATGCCTCTGTATAAGTCTTTGGTGCGACCTCATTTGGAGTATAGTGTACAATTCTGGAGACCGCACCTTCAAAAGGATGTGAACAAGATGGAGTCGGTGCAGAGGGTGGCTACTAAAATGATTAGTGGTCTTCATTATAAAGCATATGAGGACAGACTGAAGGATCTTAATATGTACACCTTAGAGGAAAGGCGGGATAGAGGTGATATGATTGAGATGTTTAAATACCTCCGTGGCATAAATGTTCAGGGAGAGAGCCTCTTTCAATTGTAAGCAAATACTGCTACGAGGGGACATGGGATGAGGGTGAAGGGAGATAGATTCAGGAGTGATATGCGGAAATATTTCTTTACAGAAAGAGTAGTGGATCCATGGAATAGTCTCCCAGTGGAGGTGGTAGAGATGAGGACAGTAACTGAATTCAAAAAAGCATGGGACAAACACAGAGGATCTCTAAAGGTAAAAAGGGGATTGTTGTAGTTGTTATGGAAGGACAGACTATATAGGCCATGTGGTCTTTTTCTGTCGTCATATTTCTATGTTTCTATGTTTCTAAGTGGCCACAACACCCTTATCTCTTGCACTAGATCTTGTGTTCCACTAAGGACCAGATCCAAAATGTCTTCCCCTCTGGTTGGTCCAAGAAGCAGTCATTTATTTCATCTAGAAATGTTATCTCCCTAGCCTGTCCTGCTGTGATACTGACCCAGTCGATAATTGAAATCACCCATTATTATTACTGTGCTGTAAATTTTGTTAGCTTCCCTGATTTCTTTGAGCATTTCATCATCCATTTGTTTATTTTGACCAGGCGGTCGATAGTACACCCCCAATGTCATTGCACCCCCCCCTTCCTCTTTTTACATGGAATTTCAATCTATAGAGATCCTACAGTGAATTTTGTTTCCTGCAAAACTTTAATCCTTTGTAACTCAATGTCCTCACTAACACAGAGTGCAACTCCTCCATCTATTTGATCTGCTCTATCATTACAATATAGTTTGTACCCAGGTATCACAGTGTCCCACTGGTTGTCCTCCTTCCCCCATGTCTCTGAGATACCAATCGTATCTAACTTCTCATTTAGTGCTATATATTCTAACTCTCTCATCTTATTTTTTTAGAGCTAGCATTTGCATACAAGCATTTTAGAGACTGTATTGTATTCATATTAATCTGGCTATTGGTAGGCAGGGGTAATTTGGAATCTTTAAATTGTGTCTGCTCTGTACTTAAGGGCATTTGGATTACTTTTGTCTTTATTGGATCCTCTCTCTTGATATGCCCTAACTTCAATCTTTTTCTAGTATCCTTTAAGGATACATTGTTCTGAACCATGTGCTCTTGGACAACTGTCGGCTTGCCCCTATTATCTAGCTTAAAAGTTGCTCTATCTCCTTTTTAAAAGGTAATGCTAGCAACCTGGTTCCACCCCTGTTAAGGTGGAGCCCATCCCTTCAGAAAAGTCCCTCTTTCCTGGCCATCATCAGGCTTTTATATGGAATTCATTTTGAATTATGAAGATAAGTTCTTACATTTACCTTTTTAGAAGTATATTGAAAGTGGTTAAAATTTAATTGAAACAAAGAATGTTTTTTAACCTATGAGGAGTAGTAGTCCTAGTAACATGTTAGGTGCTCTATTAGGGGGTTACCCAAAGTTAAACATGTAAAGAGTATATTCAGGCACATTGTGAGGTTTTTTCTCTCGTAAATAATTTTTCCTTGATTTTAAGATGATCTGCTTCTGATGTGCATTATGGGGTTAACATGCGTTAATGTCACCGGCCACGGTAAGTCCCGCAGAGGGTGGAGAGAAGGAGTCAATGGGCGGGGAGTGGTCGGGGAGAGGCTCCTTTTACACTAACATGGGGAAATGAAGGCTCGAACATTACCGGGACTGAAAACCTGTTGTTAGATGCACATTTGCAGGAGGGTGAAACCAGTTTAGCGTCAGCAATGTACAACATAGGCAGGAAGCCCAAGAAAAGTGATAGTAGTGCTCCATTTGCAGCAACATCATAGTGCCCAAGTATGAAAGGCCACTGTGGCGATGGTGCAAGTGGGGCATAGGGGGCTGCGGGCGGGACATGAAGTGGGGCAGCTGGAGCACAGGGTGGATAAGGCAGTCACCTAGGTGGCAGACAGGAACATAGAAACTGGACATCAGCAAGACAGCAGCTGACAAAGGCAAACACACAATTCACCTACATCTACCTGGTCCACCCTAGCTAACAGTTGCCAGGGCACTGACCTGACATCCCCCCAGCCAACCCTCCCCCAAGTGGAAGGGACATAATATTTGTAGGCGGTGATGGGGGGGATGTGAGGATGCCCATGTATGCCTCCCCACCCCAGACCCCAATCCCTAGGCAACCGCCTACCCACACAGTGGATGGCCTGGGACTGCGCACTACCAGCACCAACAGCATATGGTCATGTCAGCATGGCAGGGGGGTGTGTGTGCCCATGCTGGAGTGGGCAGTGCACCTGCCTGCATTGGACCTAGGCCATGCCCTCTACCAGTACGTGGTGTGCAGTGCAACATAAAGGTTCTGGCAGAGGAAAAGTACAGGTAGTTCCAGAGACTACTGTGCATCTGTGGTAAAAGTGTGGTGCAGTACATGCAGCCAGTGTGTCCTGAAGCAAAGAGTCACAGGTTCAAGTCCCAGCTGTGGATCCTGCAGAACATGTCCCTATGTTTTACCCTACAATGCAGATACAACAGCAACATGTGCAAAGCCCAAAGCAGCGGTGAACAGGGATACAAACAACCACTCACACAGGCTCCACAATCCAAAGCTGCATGGAGAGTCAGGCTGTTAGCCCCAGCACAGAGCTGCAGTTATCACCAGAGCACTACTACTACCTCCTGCACAGTTTAGCAATGTCGGCACTGTGATCAGGACCAGCGTGGCGGGCAGGGTTGCCAACCACCCCTATCTTTGCACAATGCTGCAATAGGAGTGTGTGTGTGTGTGTGTGTATGTCTATCCATTGTTTTGTGGCTGCTCACACCTCACTGGGCCCACAATGTCCCACTGTTAGCAGCATTAGCCTGAATATGTGCATAATGAGGAGCAAGGAATTGTGGGTATGGCCCGGACAGGGCGGATTGGTCAGGATGCATCTTGACAGGATATGGGGCATTGGCTGGGACCCTGTAGTGCCCAACCACCGCCTGCATGGACAGGGTGGCCACAGCAAGTCTTGCTGGGTAGGGAGGGATGACATCCTCACTCTGACCGAGCAGTGACTGTGGCATGTCTAGGTTCCCACATAGCGCTCTACACTATCTACTTCCTGTGTTGCTTGTGTGTTTCTAGTGCAGGGGCCTAATCACTGAGATACTTGCCTGGTGAGCATAGTTTCTCTATGAGCATGCACTATGGATTGGGTAGTGGACTGTCTGCAGTTAATCTGTGCATAGTTGGAACATCATGTAGGGTACTGCAGGTGCAGTCTGACTGTGCTGTCTTACTTATAAGAAAGTGTTTGTGGGTCTTTTGGGGTATATAGCGTATAACACTTTGACCTGTAGAGGTGCTGTTACACAAACCTAATAGAAGTCTAGAAACCCCTCTGCCCTGATAACAGGTGCCCATGTCAGCCAGACCCTAACACTGGGTATGCACTAATCTGGGTGGTGTCTGGCCACCAAACTACCTTTGGATGCATTGCAAGGAACACCTGTCACACACTGGTACTGCTGTGGGTTGTACAGCAGGACCTATCTCTAGCACCACATGTACTGTGGACCTAGTGCTAAGTGTCTGTCCTATCTCTCAGGGTGAACACAGAACCTGCACAATGGCATGGTCTGTAACTACTCTGTGCCAGTATCATGCACTGTCAGTTTGTCTTTCCAAGCTGAGGTACCGGAGAAGTGCAGACCCTATTTGGTGATCAGCTGTAGACAGCTATTCAGCATGAGCATTACATCATGGGTACTGGTGGGGTTACCCTATCCTGGCACTCAGAGCAGACAGTTTGTTCGGTGACCTGCAGTCCTTCTGTACCCAGCCATTGCTGTGAGATACACCATGGAGGCATAGCTTACTGGTTAATACAATGCCGTTCTCAGCAGTGTTCATGGGTTCAATTCCTCATTGTTCCCTCCTTTCATGCCTGTCCTACTCAAATAGTTTGCATGCCTGTAACAGTCATATTTTTGCAGAACTGTGCTGCCAGCCCATAATTCCCTGGCCACAGTTGCCAACATTCCTTTGGTCCATCTATCTGCGTCTGTCAGCTGTGTAGAGTCCTGTCTGCCTGTGCAGGCTGCCACCCCATCTCCTACACTGCTACCCTTTCCTGCATTGCACCTCTTTGTGCTTGCCTCGCCTGTGCCTGATCTGCATGGCACCACCACTCCTCTGTCCACCCATCATTGTAACTATCCTGCCACCTCCGCCTCCACTGGGGAATACGTATTCCCATCGTCTGCCACCCACTTTCCAGTACTTTACATTGCCAACACCCTGTGCTGTGGTACAATTGCCCCCACCATGTTTGTCAACATTACTGGCAGCCACATGGGATGCCCGCAGATATGGCAGGTCCAGCAGCTCCCAGCTCTCCCTCCTTCACACACCTGTTCATTGCCTTTCCTCAGTGCTCTATCTAGTGTTAGGGCTACATCTGTCTCTATGCCTCACAGGTCATGCATGTCATCCTGAAGCACCTTGCAGCCCTTAGGGCACACTGACCTAGGGCACCGTAACCTTGTTAGGCCATCTTAACCTATTGTTCCGTAAACCAGGGTGCCTTCTAAGGTGCCTTGTCCAGAGGTGCCTAATATGGTGCTTAGCCTAAGGAGTCTTATAGGGCGCCTTACAAAGCGCCTTATTGGGCAGCTTACAAGGCACCTTATAAGGCACCTAACAAGGCACCTTATAAGGCACCTACAAAGCACCTAACAAGGCACCTTATAAGGCACCTACAATGCACTTTATAAGGCACCTTATAAGGCACCGTAGAAGGCGCCTAACAAAGCACCTTATAAGGCACCTTACTTACAAGGCGCCTTGTAATGTGCCTTTTAACGCGCGTTAGTCTAAGGCGCCTTGTAACGCGCGTTAGTGCGTTAGTTGATACACCTTGCCATAACGATGCACTGCCCACGCGTTTATATAGGCATCTGTACCATTAGCGTGGAACCTAACGCGGGTAACATTACCGCGGTTTTGTAAACATACCCCTATATGTTGTGACTACAATAATTTGTTCAGTGACTCAATTGTGTGATGACTATATTATGAAATTGTGTCAGTGTATATGTGTTTATCAATAAGAGCATGTACACTTTTTATGTAACCTGAATGTAGGTGTTTTCATGGGTGGTGTTGCGGTGTGCATGCCTACTTCGTAAAATACTCGCCTGCATGCATAGGTTGTATACAGAAATATTTGCCTGCCTTGGCGCAGGTATGAATTTCTGCAAGAGTTTTTCTGTGCCACAGGGGATTATTACAGGGGCACAAAGGAGCCTATGCTGCCTTCATATAATACAATATGCAAGCAATCCACAATGGTTATAAAGCAACTTCTTTCAAATTTAGTAAAAGGACCTCACAAGAGCCGGCCACTGGAGGGTTTCTTCACCTTGGCAAACACACTATCATTGGTCCCGATTTCTAGATTTTTTTTAAAAGCACATGAAATAGTCTTTCAAAAAACAGTCTTTCATTACAGGAATATAAAAAATAGGGTTTGATCTCTCATAAGAATCAGTCCTCCATAAAAGCCATTCTATGTCCTTCAAATCATCAGTTTATTTATAACAACTATAATCATATGAAGTGTACATGTTCCTCTCATCAGTCCATATCCATATCTGACAGACAAGATGTTTCTATTTTGATATAAATCTGTCAGGGAAATGCTTTCTTTTGTCCTCCCATATAATCAGTCTGGCATAATGCCTATGAAAGAAAATGACATTAGCATGTGTTAAAAGACAGTCATCTGATTTGCAGAACTAACAGAAAGTAGACAGAAGCCCATTCAAAACATTGCCATAGTTAAAATTCAAACTTTTCCCTATTCTGATAGTAGAAAGGCTGGGCGAGATCAAAGTGTGCAGTGAGACTCTGAGAATTTGCTTCTAAACTTGTTTGCATTATTTCTCAAATGGTTTGAGTTTGGGAAAGGAAACTGCTATGACTGAGTTTTGCAAAAGATGACTGAAGCTGGAAGAAACATGTGTGAACTGATATCTGAAAGTCTGGATGAATAATTTGCCACTGGTAATGTTGAGCCACCCAAATGTTTTTTCTTCATGCAGGGCCGCTCCCTGAGGGACTAAACTCTATAAAATCCCAATGACAGCAGCACAATAGACTCCAATTGTAGTTCCCAATCATGGTAGTTTTACTGGTTCCCCACAAAACAGAGAAAATATGCAGTCCAAACAATAAAAGTTCCTTAAACTGATTTTTAATTCCAGATTCAAATTCAGCAGACACTGCTATGATATATTATCCAAGACTGATGGACTCTGAAACAAAGACCAGAAAAGGCTGACTGCTGAGGGTCATTCTCCACTTCCTTTGTTCCTTCTTTCCAACTGGATTCTCATTTGAAGTATTACTCAACAATTTAGTGCTTGGTCTTGGTTGCAGTTGTTAAGAAGTTCTTTCCCAAGTCCTTGATGCACATCTCTGGATTCCTCAGACATGATCCAAATGGAAAATGTTAAATATTAATATTCAGCTTGTCATTTCTTCCCTCCTTCTTAAGGACAGAGAATAATAACGCCCTATGCCCTTCATTTTCTAGCACCTTATTCTTCACTCCCAATCCTTGAGGGCTGCCAACGGGCTAGGTTTTAAGGATATCCCTAATGAATATTCATGGAGAGATTTGCACACAATGTAAGCAGATACCTCTCATGCCTGTTCATTAGGAATGTCCTGAAAACCTGACCTATAGGCAGCCCTTGAGGACTGGGAGTGAAGAACACTGCTCTAGAAAGATGCTTCTCCCTAGTTCACAACTCGCATCTACCCCTAGTGCTCTGACATTTGCTGACTGTAAGTTCTTACTTCCAGTGTATGCCTAAGGCAAGCACACGTGGAGCCTGATTCCAGAAGGTGCACATCCGAGCCATCTAAATGGCCCTGTGTAGGATAGGCACATTTGGACCCGATTCTGAAACGTGGGAGCAAAATATTCCTGCAGCTGTCTGAATTGGGCCCGAGGATGGCCTGGTGTGCCCCTTCTGCACCATGGGGACATCCTCCCCACGGCTCAATCTGCCCACAGTCTCGGACCCCAAACTCCTTGCCACTCGACCCCGACGGAGGCTGCTGGGGCCTGGATCAGGTGATGAGGACTCACCCTCAATGTCCCAGTGATCTGGTGGGTGGGGGTTCCCGGGCTCCAGGGGGGCTGCCGGCAATGTTTGGAAGAGCGCCCCATTCTTATTCTACCTCAGAAGTGGAAAAAGCATGGCATCACCATGGCAAGCTCCGAATGTACATGGCTATCCTTGAATCGGCCTTGTACGTCAGGGGATCAGTCCCGCCCATGCTCCACCCACTCTCTGCCCCCATCATGCCTCCGTCCCCTGCTCCTTGCTTGCAGTGGGGGATGGAGGCAGAATACTGGCAAAGTGGATAGCGGGATAGCACATCCTGGCGGGAAGTGCTGCCCCGCTATTTGCCTTATGGAATCAGGGCCATAATTTATTAGGTCACATATGTCCCATGAAAGAGATGCCAATTGTACACATTTCTTTTGAGACACACCTTCATGTAAGACTTTGGAACAGAGATATGGGATGTGTGAAAGCCTTTAGGGAATGAATTGTCTTTGATAAAATATTAGAATAACTCTGCAAAGCATATTGAGTGCTTTTTCCTGCATTGTTAAATAGGATTGGGACTTTTTATTTATTTAATATTTCTTATATACCGCCTTTCATGATATCAAGGCAGTTTACATTGAACAAACTGAAATTACATTGAACAGGGCATTATAACTTGGAGATAACTATTTTTTACAGGGAACATGGGCAATGGAGGGTTAAAATGGTGTTGGAAGTTTGATGCAAGGCAGCAAGTCATCACACCCATCAAAACATGAATTGCAAGCAAAACAGTCTTCAAGGTATAAACAGGGCTGGCCCAAGGGTTTTGCTGCCTCCTAGACAGAAGCCCAGGCCGTTCTGCCCCCCCCCTCCCCCCGTACATCTCACCACACCACCTTCCCCATGCTGAGCAGTGCCGCCACCCCCTGCTGCCGCTGATTCTAGCGTGAGGTCAGGGGCGGTTCAACATCAGCAGCAGGCCATGTGCTTCGGCACACATGGCCTGCCATTCCTGACCCCTCCGACATAACTTTGGGGGATCAAAATCGGCAGGCCATGTGAGTCGAAGCACATGCCCTGCCACAGGCCACTGCTGCTGTGCTGAGCTGACCTGCCACCGGAATCAGCAGCAGCGAGGGTCGGCATAGGAGGGAGGAGGTGGTCATGTGAGCCATGCCACTAATGGAGGTATGCCACCCTAGGCATCAGCCTACCTGTCTAGTAGATGAGCCAGCCCTGGGTATAAGATAGCACCAATGTTACTTAATAAATTTAAACATCCTATCCAATTCCAGAGCTTTCTACTTGAAGGAAAGGTAATTTAAGTTCAAGCAAAACAACTTCTTAATCAGATGTTGACAACCAAGATCAAATACTTTTTCTGAGATAATAGTAAATAACATCGTTTGCTACACATATGCATGCAGCTAGCTCCCCTCCTGACTTGATTCCAATGGGCTTCATTAAGATGGTTCATGATAATGTAGCTAGATTTTTCTGTGACCTAGTATGGTTTTGTTGCCTCTCAAGGCTATTTTCCTGATAATCAGAAAGAAGCAGTAGTGTATGCAAAATTGAAAAAAAAAAAACCACTTCCTATCTCTTTCAGAAGTGGACAAGTATCATCCAATATCCAGTTTCCTACAGTATTTATAGGAAAAGAGATAGAGCAAGTAGTATGCCATAGCTGGATGATTATCTTGAAATAAATCATTCCCTGGACCCCTGGCAAATGGGTTCCAACAGGAACATAGTCCTGAGATTCTACTTGCTGTACATCTTTGTTATATAAATTAATAAGAGCTTTGCTACTACTACTACTGAACATTTCTATAGCGCTATAAGACATGCGCAGTGCTGCACAGGCACATGTAAAAGATGGTCCCTGCTCATCAGAGCTTACAGTCTAGTCAAGACAGACAACACAGTAGCTGTAGACATGGGATACATCTAGGGGGAATGGTAAGGAAATGCAAAGATGATCAGGTGAGTCAAGATCTGAAAGCAGCAGCGAAGAGGTGAGTTTTCAGCCTGGATTTGAAAAGGGACAAAGAAGCCGTATGATGTAGAGACTCAACTAGTTTGTTCCAGACAGGACTGTACCAAGCCCTGTGCAAGCGGTGCAGCCGCACAGGGCGCAAAGACTTAAAGGGCACATTTTGGCTCTCTGCTGTTGCCTGCCGCTGCCACTTTTTTGGCGGCAGGCAGCAGCAGAGAGATGAAATGCGCCCCTTAAGTCTTCATGCCAGCACACTAAGCAGCTCTGGTCTCTCCGGGAGGGACCAGACCTGCTTAGCGTGCCGGCAACTTGCAGATCAGGCGCATTTTTTATTTATTTATTTAGACAGTTTTGTATACCGCCTTATCCTTCAATCAAAGCGGTCACAACACAATTGGGGGATACATTTAACACGCGGGGATATGAGACACATACACTAATACTTACAGGGAACATGAGCTATGGAGGGTTAAGTGGCTTGCCCAAGACCACAAGGAGCATCTGTGGGACTAGAAACCCCAGTCCTTCCGGCCCAAGGTTGCTGTCCTCTAGTGGGATTTGAACCTCCGACCTTCCGGCCTGAAGTACCTTGCCCCAACCACTATGCCCCCCCTCCCACACCCCCATAAAGGGTCTAAATGGAGGTGCGGGAGGGGGGGCGCGCACCCGATGTGCGAGTCGTACAGGGCACATTTCAGTCTCGTTACGGCCCTGGTTCCAGGCATAAGGAGCAGCAAGGTGAAAGGAGTGAAGTCTGGAGTTAGCAATAGAAGAGAAGGGCACACATAGAAGCAATTTGCCAGAAAAGTGGAGTTCTCAAGGAGAGGTGTAGGGAGTGATAAGAGAGGAAAGGTAGTGAGGAGCTGCAGAGTGAATGCACTTATAGGTCAGCAGGAGAAATTTGAACTGGATGCGGAAACAGATATGACGCCAAAGAAGTGACTTGACAAGAGGAGTAATATGAGCATGATGAGGCTGGCAAACGATTAGCCGCACAGCAGAGTGTTGAACAGATTGAAGGGGAGAGAGATGATTCAGAGGGAGAACAGCAGGAACAGGTTACAATAGTCTAGACGGGAGATGACTAAGGAGTGGATAAGTGTCTTATTATCATGTTCAAAAAGAAATGGGCACATTTTGTTGATGCTGTAGAGAAAGAAATGGCAGGTTTTAGCTATCAGTTGAATGTGTGAGGATAAGGAGAGAGAGGAGACAAAGGCGACCCCAAGGCTGCGCGCTGAGGATACAGGGAGTAGAGAGTTATCGACAGAGAATGAGAAAGGAGGAAGGGGAGAGGACAGTTTAGGGGGAAAAATAAGAAGCTCAGTTGTGGCCATGTTCAATTTCAAGCGGCAGTGAGACATCCAAGTAGCAATGTCAGAAAGGCAGGCAGAGATCCTGGCCTGGATTGCCAGAGTGTTTTCAGGTGTAGAGAGGTAGATCTGGGAGTCATCAGCATAAAGATGCTACTGAAAACCAAGGAACTGGGTATAGATAGAGAAAAGGAGTGGACCCAAGACAGATCCTTGGGGTACACCAACTGAGAGTAAGATAGCAGTAGAGGAGGATCCACCAGAACAAACACTGAAAGAGCAATGGGAGAAATAAGAAGAGAACCAGGATAGCACAAAGCCCTTAAAACCAAACAAGGACAAGGTATCAAGGAGAAGGTTGTGGTCAACAGTGTCAAAAGCAGCAGAAAGACCAAGAAGGATGAGGATCAAGTAAAGCCCTTTGGATTTTGCCAGGAACAGGTCACTACAGACTTTTGCAAGAGCTGTTTCAATAGAAAGCCAGATTGTAGAGGATCTAGAAGTGCTTGAGAAGAGAGAAAGTCAAGGCAATGGTGGTGAACTGCACATTCAACTAGTTTATAAATGAATGGGAAGAGGGAGATGGGTCATTAGCGAGAAGGACAGGTAGGGTCTAGTCAGGGTTTCCTGAGGAGAGGAGTGACCACAGTATGCTTGAAGGCTGCAGGGAAAGTTTCAGTGGAGAGCGATAGGTTAAGAATATGAGAGATGGTAGGGACTGTATAGTGGAGCAGATGGAGCTAAGGAGACAGGTGAGAATAGGATCAGAGGAGCAGGTGGTGAGTTTGGATGAGGAAAGAAGGTGAGTGGTGTCCTCCTCAGAGATCTAAGAAAACGAAGAAAGGGTAGCAGAGGTAGGGGGGAAAGTTGGGAGTGAAGAGGGGGAGGAGGGAAAGTAGCTGATCTCGTGGGGAATTGGAGTGTGATCTTGTGGATTTTGCCATGGAAGTAGTCAGTCAGGGTTTGGGCAGAAATAGAGGGAGGGGTTGAAGGTGGAGGCATCTTGAGAAGAGAATTGAGAGTTGTAAAGAGACGGCAAGGGTCAGAGGCAAGAGAGTTAGTCCGATGGACTTAATAGTCTTGATTGGCAAGTGCTATGGCTGACTGAAAAGAGACAAGCATGAATATGAAGTATAGAAAGTCAGCAAGCATGAGGGATTTGATCCAAGCAACTCAGCTGAGCAGGCTCAGGAATGTAAATAGCAGATAGTGGAAGACAGCCAGGATCGAGGTACAGTATGCCTCACAGGACGTGGCATGGGTGGAGCAAGAGCATTCATCAGAGGAGAGTTCAGCATTATAGGAAGTTACAGCCTCATCAACAGACTCGGATGACATAGTGGAGGAAAGAGGTGATGAGGAGACAGTGGAGGAGAGAGCTAACAGATCAATAGCATGAAGATTTCTAAAGAGGATGGAGCTTTAGATGTCCCAATATCTGACATAGCTTTTGCTTTTGACTCTGTTCTCTTTCTCATTAGATAGATTAGGTACTTTAGGTGGGGGGTGAAATGTTAACACGGTTTTGTTCTTATATTATAGATCAATCACAGAAAGTCTTTGGCATCTGATATGTCTGGTTCATTCACCTTAGTAGAGGAGTCCCTCAGAGGTCCTCCCTATCCCCTATCCTCTTCATCATTTTATATATATACAGAATATGACTTCATTATGCAATATTTTATGTTAGATGAATGTTATGTTTGTCATGTTTTGCATTTATGCTGGCAATATTTTCCTATTTGTGCCATTTTTGTTAGGTGATGATACTGATCAGATTACTTTGATAACAGATTTTGGGGCCATCTCATCCTTGTCTTAGGATAAATTATAAAAAAAACCAAAGGTAATGATTGTCACGAACCCTAGTTTTGAAACAAATGTCTTAACTGTCATTGTTGATGATTATAACATACCAATGCAAAAGGAAATTTGCAATCTTGGGGTTATGCAATTCTACATTATCTATGCAATCTCTAATTTTGAAAACAGTTTGCTCTGGTTTTATAAACTGAGTGCCCTTTTCACTAAGGCCCACTAAGGATTTGCAATTAATGTGCCAAAACAATGCATGTAAATGGCAAAGCCTCTGCATTAGCTGTTGGGGGTGTGAACAATATGGTCCTGGCAGCAAATGCATGATGGGCCACTTGAACATGCACGCCACTAAGGTGGGTTCACTTAATGACTCCCATAGAGGGATCCTTTGGTGAACTTTCGTTAGGAGCCACATTGACACCAATAGACGGCAATAGTCCTGGCGCTAGTAGAAATGCGTTCTCCGCACCTACCCTCTGCCCTTTCTTTGCCCCATCCCATGATCGCCTATTAACATGCATTTCAGTGTGCAGTAGCAGACCCGCTCATGCATTAATGTTCCTGACTGCTAGTTGCCAGGCACTAAAATGCAGATTAACTACCTAATGGGCTTTAATTAAAAGGGTCCTAAGGATGATAAGGGGCCTGAAATATTAACTTATGCCAGAGGAATTTTGAATGGTAGTTAATTGTTCATCATGTCATCTCTGGACTATTTGTAATGTCATCTATTTGGGATTACCCAATTGCTTGCTCTGCTCACTACAGTTGATACAGCTCATGTGGTTTTTAATCTATTGTATGTAAGATGGAATCATGTTTCTGCTTATTTTACAGAGTTGCACTGGCTGCAGGTTAAACAATATATTTTATTTAAATGTGTGTGCATTATTTATCGGATACTACATGCAGAATATGCTATTGAATTGTCCACTTTGTTAAAAAGCCATACACACCAATCTGAGCGATCTGCTCAAGCCAGCAAGAACTTTTAAAAGTCCTGCCCAGAAGGATGCTGTGCGGGCACGTGCTTTGTATGTGGTGTGCTCTCTTGGTTGGAATTCACGTTCCCTTAATTGTTTGGCAATGGAATGATTATTTGCAATTGCAGAATTTGCTAAAAGGATATTTCTTTTTAGGTTAATATTGCTGTTATTTATGCTATGGAAGGTTTTATTATTAATAATGTGTTGTGTGTTTTATATTATGTATGTTATGCTGTATCTTGCTTTGTAACACAATGATGAGTGAGATATAAATATTAATAAATGAAATGAAAAATAGATAGTGGAAATTATTTATCTTTTTATTGACTAACATTTAAAAACTGTTTCAGTGAGGATCACGTGGTGTGGTGAGGAGGATCACGTGGTGTGGTGAGCTGGGGAAGACGTAAGTCACCGTAGCTCCGGGCCCCCCTCCACCTACCGGTATTTTATGGCCGTGAATAGTGGAGAAATTCACTGATTGTCAGCTTGGAGAGTTTGGTGACCGATCCCTGCACCTTTATTGGGGAAAATCGTGGGATGGCCACGTCGGTGAAGGCCGGGAGACGAGAAAAGGATCGGACGGCGGGGCAAGCGAAAATGGCGGAATCCCCGCCGAAGGCGAGCCCGGCGGCCTCCCCCACAATGACCGAGGAAATTACGGCCTCGATCACAGCGGCACTCTCTGTACAGTTTGCAGCCTTACATACCAAAATGGATGCAATGCAGGGTACGCTGACTGCCCTAGGTACTAGGGTGCAGGAGGCGGAGGGCCGACTAGCACAGGCCGAGGAGGAGGTGGTAACTCTGAAGCGTGAAGTACATCTGCTACAGACTGAAGCCAAAGCCCATGCCTTGAAACTTGATGATCTGGAGAACAGATCCAGACGTAATAATCTACGTCTGTTGGGCATAGCCGAATCCATACCGGACAAAGACCTCCGAGCCTATGTGGAAGCTTTGGCCGCCTCACTACTGGAAGGGGAGGAGGGGACAGCTCAAGTAGTAGTGGACAGGGCCCATAGAGTGGGGCCGAAACTGCAAGCCTCGAATGCGCGACCCCGAGTAGTGCTGGCCCGCTTTCTGTATTTTACACAAAAGGAAGCCATTCTGAAGGAAGCGCGGCAAAAAGGCACGGTGGAACGTGGGAATATGCGGATCCGCATAACACCGGACTATTCAGCCGCGCTTAGCCAGCGGCGTAAAGCATATGCCCCGGTCTGCCAACGACTGGTTGAGGCTAATGTGAGGTTCCATGTCCAATACCCGGCCAGGCTCCATGTGATCCACCAGGGCACCCACCGGGTGTTCGATGCCGCTCCGGAGGCCAGCCTATATGTGGAGCAACTGCTGACTACGCTGCCAGCGAACAACCGGGAACCGGCGTCATAGAGGGCTGCTGTGGCGCGTGTTATGGGACTTTTGGGACGGTGCAGAGAGATGCGGCCTTCTGTCGGGCGCGACAGCGCACTGCCCTATGAACTCGGATGCCACCTTCGGAGCTGTTGACCGGCGGAGGAGCTGGAGACTACCACGTCGGGGAGGAGTGGATTACTGGGGGCGGATGGCGGCCCCGGATTTTGGCCTCCCACCCCCCCCAGGTGACTATGGTGCTCCCCCGTGGCGGATAAGTGGTCGTGCTTGTCTCCCCGGCCCGGCCGTGATGCCCTGCCCGGGAGGCTCTGGGGGGGGAGGGAGGTTGATGGGCGCTACCCCCGGAGCTTGTGACCATGGGATCTGCCTATGTGTAGCGGCAGAACTCCTATACCCAGGGGCGGCTTAGTGCCTACCCCGGGAGTTCTCCCCGGGGCCTGATACTAATGTTCAACTGTTGCCAAACCCCACCGGGACATACTTAAGGGCGAGATGGACGGCGACATATAGTTGGGACATTCTTATGTTCTAAATTGTTGGTTAATTTCTATTGTAATGTTTCAATATGGTGTTCAGTGTATTGTATATATATGGGGGTGGGGGGTGGAGGGTGGTGGGCCTCCCCAGTGGTCCGCTGACAGGGAGTCGGGGGGGCGGATTCCCAGAGAGGGGGGCATCTCCCCCCTTCGAGGGCCTCGGATGACCATTGTCTGGGGGGGGAGGGGTGGGGGACGGGATAGTGCAGCTTCAATCTGGGAGTACCACTCCCCTGTGATGGATGGTGGGTGCCTGTCGCTGGGTGTGGGGGTGTAAGTGCGTGTGTGTGTGTGAGTGTGTGTGTGTGTGCGTACCTCTCGGGCTGGAAGCATGTGCTCAAGGTATAGTGTGTGGAGGACGGGTGAGATTCCTGCCATTGGACAGATAGAGGGTGGGAGGGGGTCCTGTACACATCTTAGTGATCATCATGGGAGTAAGGAGGTTTTGGGGGATGCTGATCCGGATAGGGGGGGAGGGGAGGAGAGGGGTAGGGCGACGGATTAGGGGGGGGCAGGGGGTGGGGGGGTGGGGAGGTGAGTGGTGGGGTGGGGACGCAGCCCAGGACTTTTGTAAAGGTAGCAGGCAAGGAATCCCTTAGAGGAAGGAAGGGAGGATCTCAGGCTGGGGAGATCTCTCCCGCTTCTGCTGTTAATGACGGTCTATTTGATCTTCATTCCCAGCTGACGTGAGGATCCTCTCTTGGAATGTCTGCGGTATAGGCAACCCTATCAAGCGATATAAGGTGCTACAGGCCTTAGCGAGGCAGCGCTGCGACATAGCTATGTTACAAGAAACTCACCAGAGTACCGAGGAACATGCTAAACTTAAACGGGATTGGGTGGGACAAGAATGGGGGGCCCCGGCGCAGGGTAGGAAGGGTGGAGTGGTCATCTTGATACACAAGAGGCTCCGGTTTACTAAGGAGGAGCTCTATGTAGATCCGGAGGGGCGATATATTCTGCTCTACGGGACTCCGGAAGGTAAACCCGTAATTTTGGGTAACCTTTACAGCCCCAATGTCTTGGATCGGGCACTTTATGCCCGGCTGGGCTCCTGGGTGGAGCAGCTGCCAGACGCCCCATTGCTGTTAGCCGGCGATTTTAATGGCGTTCTAGATCCTGCTTTGGACCTCTCGGGGGATGGAGATGGGCGGTCGCGCAGGCGGGGCACGCAGGCCCTGCAACAATTGCGGCGGCGGCTCCAATTGACGGATCCTTGGAGACTTTTACACCCAGGGGAGTGAGATATTACCCACCAATCCCGAGCGCACGGTACGGGTGCCCGTATTGATTACGTGCTCTTATCGGAAAGAATTTTTACCTATGTACAGGATGCGCAGATAGGTCCCTTCGAAATCTCTGATCATGCTTTAATATGGGTGGAATTAGAGTGGAGCGATGCGGCTCCGTCGTCCCGTATTTGGCGCTTTCCGGTGGAGCTTTACCGGGATGCGGACTTTTCCTTGTTTCTTAGGCAGAAATGGCAAGACTTTGCTGCGAATAATGAACAACATCGTAATAACCCGGAGCTATTTTGGGAAACGGCTAAAGTGGTTCTACGGGCGAGATAATAGGATATATGGCCCGTAAGCGAAAATTGATAGCACGACAGATTATCCGCCTTGAAACACAGGTATGCCGGGCTCGGCGCCGGCAGGCGAGTGCCCCCTCAGCGGCAAATAGGAAGGCACTATGGGAAGCCCAATGTGTTCTCAATGAACTGCTCCACCAGCGAGCCAAGAAATCCTTTATGTACTATAAATATCAACTTTATCGGTTCGGGGATAAATCGGGGAAATTACTGGCTAGATGTCTAAGAGGCAGAGGGGGGGCTAGAATGGTGGTGGCCCTACGGGATGCGCAGGGTAGCCTCCAGTCAGGGAATCGGGAAATCGCCCAGATTTTCCGCCGGTTTTACCAGCAGCTATATTCGCGGGGGGCTGACCCAGGTAGGGCCATGGAAGAGTATTTGCAGGACGTACAGCTGCCCCAGCTTGACGAAGAACAGCGAGCGGGTTTAGAGGCGCCGATTACGGCGGAGGAAGTTTCCTTGGTAGTCCAACAGGCGAGGGGCTGTCGGGCCCCGGGGCCGGATGGGTTCGGGGCTGAAATTTATAAATTGCTTGGGGAATTGGTCCCGCCCGTGCTGGTGGGGGTCTACCGTCAGCGGCTGGCAAATGGGACGTTTATGTGGGGGGGAACCATGCGCATATTATTTTATTCCCTAAACCGGGCAAAGATAGTACGTACGCGGAGTCTTACCGACCTATCTCACTCCTTAACTTTGACTTGAAGATTTTAGCTAAAATCCTAGCATCGCGCTTGGCCGGGGTGCTGGGAGACCTGGTACATGAGTCCCAGGTGGGCTTTGTGAAGGGCCGGCATGCAGTACGGAACCTCCGGAGGATCTTGGCATCCCTGGAATGGGTTCATCGACATGGGATACCTTCGCTTTTGATCAGCTTTGATGCTGAGAAAGCCTTCGACCGGGTTGGCTGGTCGTATTTGAAGGCTCTTTTGCCGAAATACGGACTAGGGGAGTCTTTTTGTGGGATGGTGAACTTGCTGTATACCCGGCCCACGGCGAGCGTTCGTTGTAACGGGGTCCTGTCGGACGCCTTTGATTTGGAAAGAGGTACCCGGCAGGGATGTCCGCTCTCCCCCCTACTTTTTGTTTTATCCTTAGACCCCCTGGTCCGGATGATTGAGACATCAGCTGCGATTGCCGGAGTATGGGTGGGACCCCATGGCTTTAAAATAGCGGCTTTTGCCGATGACATGTTGGTCCATCTCTCGGCCCCGCGTATCTCCCTTCTGCGGCTACTGGAGGAGTTTTCCCGATTCGGAAGCTTCGCGGGCCTCCGAATTAATATGGGCAAGTCTGAGGCCTTAGATGTGGGGGGTACACTCCGTGTGGCTTGGGGTGACTCCTTCCCCCTTCGGTGGGCGGAGGACTCCTTCACCTACTTGGGCATTTCTCTGACCGCAGATCCCCAGCAACTATATCGGACGAACCTGATCCGGATTGTGTCCAAAACTCGAGCACAGTTGCAGGCGTGGGCCCCTCTCCCCTTATCACTGTTAGGTAGGGCAGCGGCCCTGAACATGGTCATTTTCCCGCGTATTCTATATTGGTTGCAAACACTCCCAGTGTGGCCGAGGAAACGTGACTTGCAAGAAATCGAGGGCTTGTTCCGGGGTTTTCTGTGGAAAGGGGCACGGGCTCGCATCCCCCTCTGTCGCCTGCAGAGGAGATGGAGGGATGGGGGAATCGGCATCCCCGATTTACGGTTATACGCCCTGGCCTGTCAGGCAAGGCATCTTAGAGACTGGCTGGGAGAGACTGACGACCATACTCCACGGGCGCTTGAGGAGGCCTTGGTTGCTCCGCACGCCCTGCTGGCGGCCTTGCACCTGCCGGGTTCCGTTTTACCGGGATGGGTGACCCAGAGTGTGTTAATACGGCCGGCCCGATCCACATGGCAACAACTGAATAAATGGTGGGGGGCGCCGCCAGAGGTTTCTAGCTGGTTACCGCTGCAGGGGAACGTACACTTTACTCCAGGAACTGATTTGCCTATGTTGCGGCTCTGGGAACACAGGGGGATTCGGTATCTAGGACATGTTATTGATGGCGAGGGGAGGTGTAAATCCTTTCGGGTCCTTTGTGGAGACTTTGAATTAGGCACCCGGCATGCATTTGCCTATGCCCAGGTCTCCCATTATGTTGCATCGCTCCCGCGGACTGGGCTGGTGGTTGAACGGGCGGCGCGGATCCTGGAGTTTTTTGATATTGGGGCAGGCCTAGGGCCGTCTATAGCCGGGTTGAAGCGACGTATGGAGAAGTGGACGCCCCCGCTGGATTATACAGGGGTGGAGAGAGCGTGGGCCACTGAGCTGGGGGTGGTGGTGGTCCCTGGTACCATTCACGAGGCCCTGCGACGTGTCAGGGAGATCGTAGATGGGGCCCGTTGGAGAGAGATTCAGATCAAATGTCTTTTGCGAGCCCACTTTTCCCCGCGACGGGCATTTCGCTGTCATATTACACTAGATGGGAGCTGTCCGAAATGTGGCGCTGCACTAGCAGATTTGGGTCATATGTGGTGGGGGTGCGCGAAAGTTCGCAGATATTGGATGCGGATTCGGGATTATATGTATGGCGTGCTGCGCCAGCGGGTCGGTTGGACGGGGTCTGTTGTGGTGTTGGATCAAGTTGGGCCACTCCACCCGAAGGGGAGATGGGAGCGCCTTTTACTCAGGAAGGCCTGTTTAGTGGGGAAGGGTCCTTTGTTACGCAGCTGGAGGGAACCTACGCCCCCCTCCTTCTGGGAATGGCGTAACAGCTTTCACCAGCTGATGCTGTTCGAGAAGCGGGGGGCGAGAGGCAGGGTTAGACGTTGGACATCCTTCCTATTGACCTGGGAACCCTATATTCAGACCTTGCGGCCTGCTACGCGTAATGCAGTACTACAGGCGTACCATTAGCGGTGCGTAGGGCCTAGTTATTCTGTGGGGAGTAGAGGATATTGAGGTGCAGGGATTCGATGAGGAGCGGGTAGGGCTGCTGGGGGGGGTGGTAGGGTAGGGGGGGGGGAAGGGGGGGGACTTGGTGGGGGACAAATGGAAGTGCTGATGGAGGAATGGTGCATTTTGGCTGTCTTCCCGGGTAGTGGATCAGATACAACCCTACCCGGGTAACCAAGTTTTTCTGTACGTTAGGTTTACGTTGTTTTGTGACGACTATTACTTGTTTGATGGCTGCCTTGTTTCAATAAAAATGATTTTCAAAAAAAAAAAACTGTTTCAGTCTCATTTCTGCACAGAGTGCTTGATGTTCTCCTTTTCTGAGCACCATTCAGAGACGGGTAATAATCATTTTTCAATTTGTCTATAAACAACTTTAGAGAGAAGAATCACATAAGAGCATAAATATCATATCATATTATCAAGATGTCCATTTTCATCATGGATTATTGCTTCTTTAAACATAAGCTGTTCTGGATCTATGATGATAAATGCTCTATTTCCTGCAGAGGCACTTACCAGTGTGATAAAGGGCTGTTGAAGATCAAAATAAATGTTTCTTATGGCAGCCTGGGTCCCTCCCATGCCACAGTATACATGTACTTCTAAAAATAGTCCATGAAAGCAAGGAAAACCAAGTTTTATGGCATACACTCTAATCCCAAAAGAAGGCAAGCACTTCAGTGACATTAAAGCTGAAAGCCAATTTATTAAACCTCTATAAGAAAAATAACCTTTTGGTTCCCTAACAAAGACGATGATAAACAAATCCATAGGATTTCCTGTGGGTGAATGGCCTCATTCATGTGAAATTTTACTACTGGAATTGGCGAAAACAAAGTATGTAGATATCTTTTTTTTTTTTTTTAGCGCAAAATCCATCATGCAAAATTGCTTTTGCATTCCAGAATTGGCAAAATTTAAATTTATGAATGCTTTGCATATTTTTGCATTGCAGCAACTCATTAATTTTAGATTTAAATGAACTTTAATGCATAGCAGATTATGGGGAACATTTATTAAAGGTTAATGTGTGCTAACATTTGTTAGTGTGTTAAGTGCCACTGTGGCCCATTTTATTCCTATAGCTGCGTTAGCACTTAATGCCTGCTAATGACATTACTACGTGGTAACCTTTGGTAAACAAGCCTCTATGTGTGAAAGTTTTCAATTGCAAAGGCAAATTTCAAACATTACCTAAACAGAGTTTCTATGTGCTAAAACACAAGAAAGCCCCAGAATTTTGTGAATTATGGGAATTTTAGCTTATGAAGTCCAATTGGCAGAAGTTCCTGTTTTCCAGTCCATCATAGTAGCAAGTTTCATTTTTAGCAATTTCAATATGAATTTCCTCCTGATATAATTAATATCCAATATGATCATTTGCAGTTTTCTGGGTCATGCCGTATCTTAGGAAACAGAACCAACATTTTAGCCACAGCAAGGCTGAAACATCATTTCCACTTACTAAGACATAGCATGACTCAGAAAACTGCAAAGACTATGGGGTATGTTTACTAAATGGCGCTAACATCGCAGGTGCGATGTTATCGCGCTATACATGATATTATCGCGTGATAGCGCATTACCGTGCGAGAACGTCACATATCATGCTATAACGTCTCCAGTGGCGTTAAGGTGCACAGAGTGTGGGGTAAGGCTCCCCAGAGGGCGGAGTAAGGCTCCTCGGGGGCAGAGATAAGGGGTCAATGGGCGGAGAGTGGGCAGGGAGAGGCTCCATCCACACTAACGCCATGAAATGAAGGTCTGAAAATTAGCGCCAGTGAAAACATCGCAGTAGAGGCACATTTGCAGGAGAGAGAAACTATTCCAGTCAGCAATGTACAGCAAAGCCAGGGAGACCAAGAAAAGTGATAGTAGTGATACATGTGCAGCAGCAGCATAGTGGCCAAGTACAAAGGGCACGACGGTGAGGCTGCAAATGGGGTACAGGGGGCTGAAGGCGGGACATGCAGTGGGGCATCTGGAGCACAGGGTGGACTAGGCAGATGCCTAGGTGGCACATAGGAACACAGTAACTGCAAATCAGCAAGCCAGCAAATGACCAAGGTCAAACAGGTTCATGAGTGTGTGTCCCACAGTGTCCCAGGGGACAGCATCCAGCAGGTATCTCAAAGGGCACATAACAGTGACAGGCGGTGCTGGGGGGAAGCACAGATGTCTATGTAGGCACCCCTACCCCAGATCCCACACCATTGGCAGCTGCCTACCGGCACACTGGATAGCCTGGGACTGCGTACCACCAGTACCACTGGCATAAGGGCATGTCAGCATGGTGGCAGAGGGGTGCTGGTTGTGGAGGGGGCAGTGGCATCTGCCCACAACACACCAAGGCCAAGCCCTGTTCAGGTGGGTGCTGTGCACTGCAACAGACAAGGTCTGTCTGCCGAACAATCATGGTATCCCAGGGAATGAGGTGCCTCTGTGACAACAGTTTGGTGCAGTACACACAGCCAGTATATTCAGGGGCAGAAGGCCACAGGTTTAAGTCCCAACTGTGGCCCCTGCAGACCAGGTCCCCTTGCAGGGTGGAGACTGACTGTGCCCTCTGCTGGTGAATGTCAGATAGGGGTGGGGGGGCAGCTGAGCTTTTCCAGGCCTACTGTCCTTTGTGATGCATACAGATCTGCATTGACTGTCCTGTAGGGTGCCCATTCCCCAGCAGGACTGGGGTTGATTGTCCCCTCTACTGCCACCCTTGCAGAGATGTAGAATGTGGATCTGTTGGTGGTAGATCCTGTCCCCCACAGGGTGGGTTGGGTGGTGCTAGATAATCCACCTTGGGGTCCAAACACCATCCTTCACTTATAAACATGTGACCATGGCACCCACACAGGATATGCACTATTCTGGGGGCATCATAGTCCACAAGAGTTGTTGTGTCTACAGGGACTACCCATCACACACTGGCATGGATGGGAACCTGCACCACAGCCTATCTCAGCCAAACCAGGTGCTGCGGACCTGGTGCTGGGCCCCCCACCTCACCTCAGACACCGCACGATGTCATGGTCTGTAGCTACTCTGTGCCAGTAACACACACGATCAGTTCCCCCTAACAGGCCGGGGTGCTATAGAGGCACATACCCTATCTTGTGTTAGGATGTAGACTGCTGTTCTGCATGTGAAATGCATCATGGGTACTGTTGTCTCTATCCTATCCTGGTAACCACAGCAGACAGTTTGTGTGGTGATCTGCAGTCTTTCTGTAGCCAGCCAGCGGTGTGTTAGAGATGTAGCCCACTGGCTACTTCCATGACTGTGGAGGCAGAAGCCATGGGTTTGATCCTGCAGTGGTGTTGTTTAAGAATGCTGTCTGAGGCATTTCCTTTTACTTTAAATCAGTGCTGCCAGCAGAAACACCCTCACAGTGCTGTAGCCTAAGGTGCCTCATAGGCGTCCTATAAGTCGCCCTATAAAGTGCCCTATAGGGCACATTATAGGGTGCCTTGGCAGACAGGGCACTTTATAATGTGACCTATGGGGCGCCCTATAGGGCGCCTTATGAGGCACCTTAGGTTATGGTACTGTGAGGGTGTTTTTGCTGGCAGCACTGTTTTAAATTAAAAGGAAATGCCTCAGACAGCCTTCTTAAATAACACCACTGTGGGATCAAACCAATGATCTCTGCTTCCGCAGTCATTGCAGTTACCAGTGGGCTACATCTTTATAGCTTCTAACACTGTGCTGGCATGAACTTAGGGTTATTGCGTGTTAACATGCCACGGCGCCCACTATCGCGTGATACAGATTCTTGCTAACTTGCCGCCGGACCGCCCACTACCTTATATGGCATTCTTCACATTAATGCTGCAACTAGCACCGGTAACATTAAGACGGTTTAGTAAACATACCCCTATGATCCTAGTCGTGAAAGCCTAAGAGAACAATATCCAATATGTTTGGAAAGGCATTAGCAAAATACATATATACATGATGTCTGTAAAATGTAATATAATCAGCAATAATAAAATAGGGTCAGCACAACTGTCCAGTCTCCTGGTGCAAAAGCATACTATGAAAGACCACAGCTGGTAGAAATCCAAGAATCAAAATAAAGTGCCTAGTTGTCAATAGCTTAGAAAAAAGAAAACAAAAAACAAGAGAACAAGAGTCAAAGTAGGCTATTTTCTATCTGAATGATGCTCCCTCTATTTAGCATGATAAATTATGACAGTTCAAGACTAAAATGGCCCCCCTACAGGACAGGTATTAGAGTTTCCAATATCTGCAGCCTAAGATTTGTAAACCTGTGACAGGCACATGACTCTTGAATCTCACAGGAGGGAGCAATCCTTAGTAAAGACTGCCCCAAAGGTATCCAGAGCCCCTAGAGTTCCCCAGGAAACAGAAGAACTTCCCTAAAGGAGGGAGGGGAGGTTTCCCCTCAGAAGTTTGAGTTTCATCCCCTGAGGGAGAACAATTGGAGACACATTCCCATGAGAAGGCCGGACTGGGACCCTGCAACAGAAAATTTAAGTCCCTAAGGGAGAACCAATCTCTAGTTCAAGGAGGAAGGGCTGATGACCTAACTATTTCCTCAGCAGCCAAAAGGGAGGGAAGGCATGGCATAAGCTCCTCCCTGGGAATATACTCAATATGTGATAGAGTCCATGGAGGAGAATGGCGATACACAGTGGAGCCTGCCTGACCCCTAGACAGCTCATCCCTATGGAAATACAGCCATGTGAGAACCCAAAGGTGGACTGAGAAGAAATGGCGTACCAATAAACTGGCTACTAACAATTGTGGGCTTTATCTAATTCGTTTTAGTACTCCAGCAGCAAATCAGGCCAACAAAGGGTTAGCATTGTGGGAGGAGGATGGCTTCTCAACAGGCCAGATTCATCAGGGGACAGGGGTGCTGTGCCTCCCTAATTCTTGCTCAGTGATCTCCAAAGAAGGAAGAAGGAAAAGAGCAAGTGTTTGCCTGTGCTTGGAGAAAGCAGACTTGCCAAATTACCCAGTTCCAGGAGTGAGATTTTTTGTCAGTTCTGGGTTTAGATTTGCATTGCAATGAAATATGGTATTTGTAGTTCCTGACCTTACCTATTGGAATCAATGCTGCAGATCTCATAATGCATCAGAATGAGATGGTCAGAAATCCAGGACAGACTTAAAATCTCACTCCTGGAAATGGATAATTTGTCAACTCTCTTATTAGGATTTGGGAAAAGTGGATATTTTGCTTTTTCATTTATGCTGGGATTTTACTTTATACTAAAAAGTATGTAGTCCAGGGTTCTGGAAGCCAAAATACTGCAGGACTCCTGGGGGTATGTTTACTAAAGGGCATTAAGATAACAGGCATTAATGGCAGTGATAAGGAGTGTTACATCCGTAAAGGGTGCTGGGCGGGTAGGAGGCGTTCCGGGTAAAGGGCGTTATGGGC
Source organism: Ichthyophis bannanicus (assembly GCA_033557465.1). Taxonomy (NCBI): domain Eukaryota; kingdom Metazoa; phylum Chordata; class Amphibia; order Gymnophiona; family Ichthyophiidae; genus Ichthyophis; species Ichthyophis bannanicus. The sequence continues at coordinate 527,371,856 of CM066032.1, forward strand.
CATTTAAGTGCATTAACAGGACAATGGGTGTTAAGGTGTCTAGAAGGGAGCTGACATGCAAATGGCATTGGAAGGAGGATGGACAGAGGGTAGGGCAACTGGAAGGGAGCTGACTGGGGGGTGGCACTGAGAGTAGACGTGAGCTGATATCTCGGATGGTATTTGGACTAGAAGGGGCTGAACAGTGGGGAAGGAGGGGGACTGAAAGGAATGGACAGCAGTGGCAGTCATGGGAATGCAAGGCGGTTGACATTGGAAGGTACCTCCCCACCTTAACATTCAAAAACAGCTGTAACCCTAATGCTGGATAAAGGAGCACCAAGGAAAGTCAATATAAAGGTGGTGGATGGAAGGACAGATGGGAGCTGATGGGCTAGCCATATCCGTGGGTACCCTATGTGGCAGCCAGTAAAGTGGACGAACATGTGGGAGGCAGCTGTACCAATGCACGGGGGGAGGGCCAATATAAAATGGTGCAATGTCAGTGTGTGACATAGGATGGGGAAGTCATGTTTCCCAGCAGAGCCAGAAGTAGCAGAATGTGTGCAGTGACAGGAGGACAGAGTAGGAGTGGTTATGTGCAGATCAAGCACAGAAGAGACGTGCATGAAGAGCCAAAATGCAGAAAAGAGTACCAGTATAGGCCATGGTGTAGCAGCTTGCACAAGATGACATGACTGCACACAGCATACAGAGGCAGATGGATGGGCTAAAGGAAGGATAGCGGCTGAGGAGAGGGTGGTATGGGCTGGTAGCACTGATGTGCCATAGGTGCCATCCCCAATGTATTAGTACTGTGTGTGAAAATGTGTGCCAGTGCCATTTGGAAGGCCTTATACCAGACATGTGAGACTCATACCTGTCCCAGCCACCCAGCCACCATACAACAGCTCAGACAAATGCTCAGATAACAACTGCACGGGTGCCATCCAAACTGGGCAAATGGGGTATGTATGGACATGAGTCTTGAAGGACTACAAAAAGGGACTGCTACTTCTGAATAGAGATCTGCAATTCTAAGTATTTACTTCTGGGAATTTTTCTAAACCTTGGGAAAAAGGAATTATTTAGATTAAAGGTGATTAATCTGTATAAATTAGAATCCAGTGCATTTGTTAAGTCAGTCAGGGCCTAGTATCAGAGGAGAGCTTTTAGTTAAATTAAAAACCTCAACAGATAGCTTTCAGTTTAAGTTTAAAACCCAGCAGAAGGCTTTCGGTTTAAATTCAGAACCCAGCAGAGAGCTTCTAGTTTAAATTTAATACTCAGTCAGGGCCTAGTATCAGCAAAGAGCTTTCAGTTTAAATTTAAAAAACAGCTGAGAGCTTTCTGGTTAAATTTAAAACCCAGCAGAGAGCTTCTAGTTTAAATGTAATATTCAGTTAGTGCCAACTATCAGCAAAGAGCTTTAATTTAAATCAAATCAGAGTATAGCTTAGCATAAAAGGAAAAACAGGGTCAGCATGTTTTGAGCAATAAATTGTTTCTAGAGACCTTTACAAAGAGACCTTCTAGACAGGGGCCAAGAAATCTATGAAATTGTTGTAAATATGTATTAAAACCAAGGGACAGATCAAAGAGGCATTTTGAAAGACCCTCTATACAAGCAAGGGCTGTGTGAATCACCCAGGAAATTGGTCGCAGATTACCTTAGAAGCACAGGACAGGGTACTATGTAGCAGCCAGCTTTTAATAAGTCTTCTTTACTTCCCTCCCTCCCCGACTCCCACACACTCCTGGGATAATCATAGCTTTATAGGTGCTTAAACCTCTTAAAGGAAAGGAAGTGCCATATTCACTCTCAGGTGCAGCTATTTATTTTCATCAAGCATATATAAAGGACCTGAGATAAATAAAGCTTGAAGTGGACAAAGTCCATTAAACATATTAGGTATAGTTTATTAGTAAAAGTATCCCCAGCAAACCTTAGTAAGAAAACTTAAATACCTAAACACAATCTTAAAGCTAATATGCAGACAGCAGTCCAGCAGCAAGATGGGGACTTTCCAGTCTTTTGCATTGAGTGTCACATGTATGATTTTTTCCCAGTTGGTGAGGGGTCATACGTGTGCACTAGGTACAAGGAGATCTTTGTTCTCAGGGAATAAGTCTGATGTCTGGAGGCTAGAGTAGCAGACTTGGAGGACATAAGGAAGATAGAGAGGTACATAGACGAGACCTACAGGGATGTAGTACTGAAGTCCCACCTCCAATCTGACAGCATCACTGTTGCCATGGAGGAGAGACATCACATAACAGGAGATCATCACCCTGATGTGGCAGGAAGTGATCCTGTAACTAGGATCTGTCCTCCAGGTGATGTAAAGCCCTCTCGCACTGAGGAGGTGACTCCAGGGCCATGTGCCCTTGAGGGAAGAGTTAGGACACCCATTATAGTTGGTGATTTGATCATTAGGCATGCAGATAGCTGGATGGCTGGTGGAAGTGAGGATCGCCTGGTAACATGCCTGCCTGGTGTGAAGGTAGCAGACTACACATACCACCTAAACAAGGTATTAGTGGTGGGGAGGATTCTACTATCTTGGTACATGTTGGTACCAATGACATAGGAAAGTGTGGTAGGGAGCTTCCGGAGGTTAAATTTAGGCTTTTAAGTAGGAAGTTGAAACCCAGAACTTCCAAGGTAGCATTCTCCGAAATGCTTCCTGTTCCACGCACAGGACTCAAAAGGCAGGCAGAGGTCCGGAGTCTCAATGCGTGGATGAGATGATGGTGCAAGAAAGAGAGTTTTAGATTTGTTAGGCATTAGGGAACATTCTAGGGAAAGGAGGGGCTTTTCCAAAAGGATGGGCTCCACCTTAACCGGGATTAGAGCAGCTTTTAAACTAGATAATAAGGGAAAGCTGACAGTTGCCCAAGATCGCATGGTTCTGAACAATGTATCCTTGAAGGATATTAGCAAAAGATTGAAGTTAGGGCATATCAACAGAGAGGTTCCAATAAAGACAATAGCAACCAAAATGCCCTTGGGTACAAAGCAGACAGAGCTTAAAGATTCCAAATTGCTCATGCCTACCAAAAGCCAGATTAATATAAATAAAATGCAGCCTGTAAAATGCTAGTATGCAAATAATAGAAGACTAAAAAATAAGATGGGAGAGTTAGAATCTATAGCACTAAATGAGAGGTTAATATGATTGGTATTTCAAAGACATGGTGGAAGGAGGACAACCAGTGGGACACTGATACCTGGGTACAAACTATATTGTAATGATAGAGCAGATCAAATTGGTGGAGGGGTTGCACTCTATGTTAGAGAGGGCATTGAGTCACAAAGGATTAAACTTTTGCAGGAAACAAAATTCACTGTAGAAGCTCTATGGATAGAAATTCCATGTAAAAAGGGGAAGGGAGAGGCGATGGCTGTGGGGGTGCCATCGCTTGGCCAGAATGAACAAATGGATGATGAGATGCTCAAAGAAGTCAGGGAAATTAGCAAAGGTTACAGCACAGTAATAATAATGGATGATTTCAATTACCCTGGTATCGATTAGGTCAGTGTCAGGGCAGTATATGCTAGGGAGATAAAGTTTCTAGATGAAATAAATGACTGCTTCTTGGAGCAGCTGGTTCATGAACAGACAAGAGTAGAACACAAAATCTGGTGCAAGAGATAAGGGTGTTGGGGCCACATGGCAACAGTGATGATAGTATGATTGCATTTGATTTAATACATGGAGGAAGGACGGTAAGGAAATCCACAGTACTACCTTTTAACTTTCAAAAGGGACACTGTGATAGCATGAGGAAAATAGTTAAGAAAAAACTAAAAGGAGCAGTTGCAAAGGTTAAAGATTTACATCAAGCATTGGTGTTGTTTAAAAATACTATCTTGGAAGCCCAGACCAGTTGTATTCCATGCGTTAAGAAAAGTGGAAGGAAGTCCAAAAAACTGTCAACATGGTTTAAAGGTGAGGTCAGAGAGGCTGCTGCTGCCAAAAAAGCATTTTTCAGGAAATGGAAAAAGGAGCCAAATGACAAAAACTGGAAACATAAGCACTGGCAAGTTAGAGGCAAAGATAATTTGAGAAGAAACTTGCTCTGGAAGCAAAAACACATGATAAATACTTTTTCAATTATATTCATAGCAAAAAACCTGTGATGGAGTCAGTTCGACCATTAGATGATAGATGGGTAAAAGGGGCATAAGAGGGGACAAAGCCTTAGTGGAGACACTGAATGAATTCTTTGCTTTGGTCTTTACTGAGGAAGATGTAGGGATGCTACTCATGACTGAAATGGTATTTAAATATGATGCCGCAGAAGAATTGAAAGAAACATCGATACACTGAGAAGATATATTACAACTATTTGATAAACTGAAGAGTAGCAAATCACCTGGATCAGAGGGTATACATCCAAGGGTGTTGAAAGAACTGAAATATTAGATTGCAGACCTACTATTAGTAATCTGTGAACTATCATTAAAATCATCTGTAATACTTGAAGATTGGAGAATGGCCAATGTAACGCCAATTTTTAAAAAGGGTTCCAGGGATGATCTTGGAAACTACAGACCAGTGAGTCTGACATCAGTACCAGGAAAAATGGTAGAAACCATTATAAAGAACAAAATTACCGAAAATGTAGATAGTCATGACTTAATAGGAGACAGCCAACATAGCTTTAGCCAAGGAAGGTCTTGCCTTATTAATCTGTTATGTTTTTTTGAAGGTGTGAATAAACAGGTAGACAAAGGTGAGTGGGTTGATATCGTGTATCTGGTTTTTTAGAAAGCCTTTGACAAGGTCCCTCATGAGAGACTCTTGGCGAAATTAAAATGTCATGGGATAGGAGGCAGTGTACTATTGTGGATCAGGAACTGATTAAAAGATGGAAAGAAGAGGGTAGGTACTAGCCTGCAGTAGACAGAAGCCTAGTCCTGGCCATGTGTACCATGCACATTGCAGAATGTGCCAAAGGCCAGTTGATGGGAAGCATGTCAGCAACAGGAGCTGTTATCCCCACAAGGCAGCACTGTGTTGCAACACATACAGTTGGTGTGTATATGTTTATGTTTATGTTTATTACATTTGATATACCGCTCAGGCCAAAAAGCATCAGAGCGGTTTACAATCCTACATTTATGTTATGGAAAATAAGAAAAGAACGCCATTAATAAGATAGGACAGAGTAGGAGAAACAGATAGACAAAGAGATAGCAAAGATAGGAGAAAACAGAACAACAGACTACTTTCATAAACTACATGCATGACAAATAGACTCACAATTTCTGTATGATTTTTAATTATTCGCCACGGACCCCGCCTAAGGGCCACGGCAAAGGGCCCTCTGGCGAGGCCCTCAGGCGCAGGCCCGCAAGGCGCGGGCGCACCTCCGGAGCGGTGGTTTAAATGCCGGTGAGCAGGGCAGTTGCTAGGCAGTCTGTGAGGTGAGGAGAGGTTTCCGCCCACACACCAAGATGTCATCAGCTGCTTTCCCCGATCTCAAATGAGCCTCCGGAGCGGCGGTTTATATGTGTGGAGAGTCACAGGTTCAGGTTGCTGCTGGGGTTTCTGTATTACATCTTCCTGTGGACAAGGTTTAGCTGACAGTGTAAGTATGGCTCCAGCATGTGCAACCTTTAAGGAGATGGCCAGGTAGGGTGGAAACAACCAACAGGCTCCACTATCCACAGCTAGTTGGAGGCTAATAGCACATAGTAACAATGTGTAGTGAGGTCAAGACACTGTAATAGGGCCTGTAAGCATTGCACACATTATCAATCTTTGATTTGACATTGAGACAGGAATGCCAACCATCTCCACTTTTGCACAGTGAGCCAATGAGAGTGTATGCGTTGTATGGCTCCCCTTTGTCCTGTGGCTTTCTGCACTGTACTTTGGCTCACATTGTCCGAGTTTTATGTGAATAAGGCGAGGCAGAAGATTGTGGGTATCGCCTGAAACAGCACAGATTGGCCTGGATGTGTCTGCCACAATGGTAGGGTCACTGACTGAGACACCATTGTGCCTGTCTGCCACATGCATTGCCTAGGTGACCACTGTATGTTATGCTAAGATGGCACTCTCACTATGACCAAAAAGTGACCTTGGCACGGCTCTGTATCCACATAAAGCTATAATAATGTCTGGCTCCAGTGATGTGGATACATTCTCTGTCTCAGGATGCTAATCATTTAGTAAATGGCTGTTTGTCAATGCTGAATATCCCAAGACAATGTGCTTGCGATCACACCACGTGTATGTTGATCAGCAGACCAACTGTAGTTGTTTTGTGCTTGGCTGACACAACCCAGTGAAGGGCACAAGGAGCAGTCTTTCTGCCCATGCTGTAGTTAATTGCTAGTTCTCAATAGTTGGGGCAGCAGTTATCCATGGTTTACTCAGTGGGATCTGGGCAGGACTTTAGCAGTAGCCCCACACCAGCCTATACTCCCCCCCCCCCCCACACACTGCAGTGGTTGTCCATGGCAGCAGCATATTGACACTGGCCCCTAACCTGCACTGTTATTGGAGGGTTAGTGTCCAAAACAGGCAGAACACAAGGCCAAGCTGTAGTTATCATGCGCACCCTCAGCATACAGGAAACAAAGAAAAAAGTATAAGACACTATAGACAATACCTGCCACACTAGCCATGATTATGGATTTACAGCACAACCAGCAGAGATCATCTCTAACAGCACAGGTTCAGTGGACCAGGTGTTAGGCACCTCTTCTCACCCTCGGAGTGACAGCTGAAACTGCTCTGCAGCATGGCTTGTTGTTATATGCATGTAGCACACACAGCCAGACTGTCTTACTGAGCTGATATGCTGGACCAGTGCATTCTCCATTGGTTCTTCAGCTGCAGACTGCTCTTTTGCATGTGCAGTGCCTCGTGAGTAGTGGAGGGCCCAACCTATGCTGGCACAGACGACAAACAGTTTGATCAGAGATCTGCAGGCTCTATATATCCACATAAAACTGTATGGAGGTGTAGCCTACTGGTTGGTGCAATGTCTCCGTTGTCAAAGATCCTGGGTTTGATTCCCACTTGCTCATTTTGTTCCTGGGTGCACTTGAACAGTCCTGGCTCTGCTGTGACCTGCAGATAATCATTCTTCTACATTTCTATGCATTATAGCCACACGTTTGGTAGCCCAACATGGCATTCCCCATTATGGACATCTGTGAACATGGCTTTAATGGCTCTGTCGTGGCGCATTGCAGTGGGTCAGTGATGTATACGCCACAGATGTCTGGGTCAACTGTATGGATGCATTTTCTGTTTTTCCATCATTGTGATTGCCCAACTTTACATAAAGAGGATATATCTCGTACATTCAGCCACCTAACACTCTTTGCATAGCCATTCCCTGCACTGTTCTGCCATCATTACTTGCTCCACATGGGGCAAATGGGTTCAACTTGTCCATTTCTATCATGCCACTTTGTTGGATGTATTGTCTTGAAGTTACACAGGCTGAGGCACCAGTCCCACCCACACAAATGGTGTTTCATATAGCCCATGGCACTGCTACTTTTGGTTCACACACCCAATGCCTTTGGCCTGTATGATCCCATACATCCACCCACCACACACATTGTACTCTGCTTAGAAAATCCATGGCGCAGCCCTGCACACACCATTTAACCATCAGGGAGATTCATGGTGGGGCAGTTTACTGGCAATAAACTGCCCCACCATGGCCATAAAGGGTCCTTTGCAGCAGTTAGCCATATCATGCATACCTCTCTTTGACTGCTCCACATGAGCACTCATGGACAATCCTCACTGTGCTGCAATCATCAGGAACATACTGCCTCCACCCAGACACTGTCCTGGCCAATGGTATGCCACACACTGACTGTACATCTGGATATGTGTTCACACCTCACAGACACTATAATGTAGCTTACGGCACGGTATATGCTTTCAGCTGCATCTAGGACTGCACACCTGTCACAGTGCCCCCGCTCACTACTGCATCCCCTCCACTGACTCCACTGCCACCACCACCCACCCTTGACACAGTTGAAATTCACACTGACCATCATCACTAGGCAGCCGCCTATCTCGCCTAGTCAACAGCATAGGCCACATTGCCAGGCATCAGGTGAGTCAACTCCATCAGCTACCAATTGTGCTTGCATCCATACCTTCTCCCATGGCTTCCCTGACCCCCTTTCAGAGTTTCAGTGGCTTTCCTGCATTAAGGTATATGCCAGACACCTTCCCGCAACATGTCCCATTACCTCACGGTAAGTGTACACAACCAACTCTTAATGTCCTGTTACCACATGGTAAGTGTCCATTACCACCCCTTAACACAGCATGTGCTGTTACCACACGGTAAGTTTCCATTTGCACTCCTTAACACCGGAATGCCTCTAACACGGCCAGCACACTTAGCACATGGTAACCCCTTATCGCTGCCGTTACCTCACAGAAAAGACTGCTCCTTTACCACCATTTAGTAAGCACACCCCTTAGTTTACCTCAAGATTAATCACTCTATTCCTGGTAAGCATAATCAGCTGAACTTGAAGTAAATTTGACCATTGACCACCTCTTCCCCTTCAATAGGTTTAAGAGCCTATAAAGCTAAGATTATTCCTGGGGTGGGTGGAAGAGAAGGAATATCTAGTAAAGCTGGCTTACTACACAGTGCCCTGACATGTGCTTCTAAGATAATCTCTTATGAACTTCATGGGTGATTCATACAGCCCTTGGTTTGATAGAGGGAGCCTTTCAAATTGTCCCTTTGACATATCACTTGGCTTTAATACCTATTTAAAACAGTTTCACAGGTCTTTTGCCTCCTAACTGGAAGGCCTCTTTGTGAAGGTGTTTAGAAACAATTTCTTTCTTTCTACTCAAAAAGGATTTACCCTATTCTTCCTTCTATGCTAAGCTATACATTTGATTTAAATTAAAAGCTCTCTGGGTAAACTGACTGAGGTTTAAATGTAAGCTAAAAGCTCTTGGGCTACTGACAGAGGTTTAAATTTAAGATAAAAGCTCATTGGAATTACTGACTGAGGTTTAAATTTAAGCTAAAAGCTCTCTGGGGCTACTGACCGAGATTTAAATTAAAAGCTCTCTAAGGCTACTGAGCCCTGAGTGACTTAGCAAATAAATCTGTGTATTAGAATCCAGTGTATCAACTTTAACCCAAAGAATTCCCTTTTCCCCAAGATTTAGAGAGTTTCCCAGAAGTAAAGAAATACTTACAAGTGCAGATTTCTTTCCAGCAGTAGCAGTCCCTTTTGGTAGTCCTGCAAGACTTCCAAGTTCTGATGCTCATCTGCATTTTCCCTGATCAAATTGCAATTCTGCAACATATTTTGCTGCTATAGCTGATATTTCATCTGTTTGCCTAAGGATTATACAGAGTTTTTCCTGCTTTTGTAAATGTCCATTTTTGATAAATTAGCATGTTGCAAAATAGAAGATGAAATGTGTTACCATTTTTCTTTCTCCTGCTTTGCAGTGCACACAGAATCTGGCTTCTTGGGGTTTGCAGTTCAGATTTGGTTGCATATTTATGTCTTATAGTCATTTCTTCTATGTTTGGTAAAGGTCTGTCTGTGTTTTACATGTGTGACTAAGGTAAGGTATTCTTCTGGCGTGTAGTATGTACTGTGTTTAGGGATCTATAGTTGTCAGCTTGTTCTTTTTTCCAATCTGCACTTTATCTCCCAATAGGAGGTATATTGATGTTGGAGGATGCCTTACAAAGTTTGCACTGCCGACTATTTCCTGATCCAACCTCTCCCCTTCTCTTGTTCTTTTCCTCTTTCTCTGCAGGGAACCAGGGGGGCGGGGGGGGGGGGAGGATGCATGAAGTGTTCCGTTTTCGTCTGTGTACTTCTGTTTAGAATTTGTAGCTACCTGTTCTGTATTTTGGTGAGGGTTTTCTTGTCTTCTCTGTGTATGTGTCCACCAAGGAATTCTGCTAATGTGCAGTTTCCATTAGGGCCAGCCTGCTTTCTCATTCGAGATATATTACCAATAGAAGCGTGCACTGCATATTTTCTATTTTTTTTTCACATATTTTTTAATAGAAATGAATATACTTACACACACATACAACAAAAAGAAAAATGTAATGGTGGTTATGGGCTTCACTGGCAAAGGTTTATTGAAAAACAATCCCGGCCCTCCCCTCCCCTCCCCCCCCCACTCCCCCGTGGCTGCCCTCTCCAGGCTTCTTACCCTCCATGTGCCCCTTGCAGGCCTTCAGGCTCAGGGGTTGACCTCCTAGTTTCTCCTTCACTCCTACCCTACTGTTCCTATTTTCAAAATTGACACAGCCTGGGAACTCTGGCCAGTCACTTTCTGTAGCACTGAATATGACTCCCTTAGTGTTTCTTGCAAGAGGACCCCCTTTACTTGTCTCACTTCCTTGTTATTTACTGACAGGAAATCGTACAAAGATGGGGTTGCATATTCCTCCTAGAAGCTCACAGTTTCACTACGAGCCAGGCTCTCTTCCATTTCTATGTTTGCTACTACTTATCATTTATATAGTGTTACAAGGCATATGCAGCGCTGTACAGAGACATATAAGAGACAGTCCCTGCTCATAAGAGCTTACAGCAATGGTCAAGACAGACAACACAACAACTGGGAGTGAGGATATATCTAGAGGAATGGTAAGGAAACACGTAGAAGATGAACAGGAGACTAAGGAGATCAGGATCTAAAAGCAGTCTCAAAGAAGTGAGTTTTTAGCCTGGATTTGAACAAGACCATGGATGGAGCCTGATGTACAGCTTATTCATTTCCTTCAATACAGCTACATGCAGCACATGCTGAACTGAATTACTCTTATCATATACTAATTATCACCTTCTTCTGAAGGGAGATATTATAGAGGTCTATAAATTAATGAATGAAGTAGAACGGGTAAACATAGATCAATTGTTTACACCATAAAAATATAGAAAGACTAGGGGACATGCAATGAAGTTATAGTATAATTTAGTTAAGACTAACAAGAGAAAATATTTTTTCACTCAATGCATAATCAAACTCTGAAATTCATTACCAGAGGATGTAGTAAAAGCTGTTAGCGTAAATGGGTTTCAAAAAGGTTTGGACAAGTTCCTGGAGGAAAGGTCCATAAACCATTATTAAAGGGGACCTGGGAAATCCACTTCTTGCCACAATACAAGCATTGTGGAACCTGTATCTTTTGGGGAAACTGCTAGGTACTTGTGACCTAGATTGGCCACTGTTGGAAACAGAATACTGGACTTGATGGACCTTGGTCTGACCCAGTATGGCATATCTTATGTTCTTATATTGGAGAAAGTGGTTCTCATCCCAGTACTCAGGCTGGTCCAACTATTGGTCAAACTAGTCAGTCGCCTTGGATAGCAGCTTCTGTGGGAGTGGCAAAGAGTTGGGCGTTCTAAGCTAAACAATAGAGTCGGGGGAGGAGGGGTATAAGGCTTAAGGTTTGCCTTGGTTGCCAATAGCGTGAACAAGCTTTGGGGCCAACCCTGCATTCAGACAGTCTGGTTTTCAGGTTATCCACAATGACAAAGATTTTCATTCACTGCCTCCATTGTATGCAATTCTCTCTCATGCCTATTTATTGTGGATACCCTGCAAACCTGTCTCACTGGTTGTGTGCTTTAGACTCGGGTTGAGAGCCATAGACTAGAGTATGCTTGTGGAGGGGAATTTGAGCAATCTGGGATGTCTAAGTTGGAGCATTTAAGCCAGAATGTCTGAAAAAAGTAGGCCTGTCCAGGTACAGATGTGATTTCACAAACACGGACATGCCTGATTTGGACGTCTGCAGGGTTCTCTACATAGACATCCCCAGAGCCATACTTCAGAGGCTAATGTCTAGGACAGCATAATGGTTAGAGTTGCAGGTTAGGAGCAAGGGTTCAAATCTCACTATTGTTGTTGACATTGTGCTGAGGATGATGCAGTATTTTCTTCTTCTGGATGTTTTTTCAGCTAAAATATCTACTTTACAGATGCTTGTTTGTGCCTCGAGCAGGTCTAATGTTAGATGTAGTGCTGAACATCCATGATGATTCTGAGATCAAGTGGGGACATTCAGGTTCCTGGGAATGCCCTGGCCATGTCTCTAGGATCCTGGGAATGCCCCAGCCATGCTTCCTTCACACCCCTGTTCAGATTTGGACATCCTCACTGGGGATGATCCAGGAGCTGCCTTCTAAAATGGCTCTGGAGACTTCTCTGTGCTTTGGACGTCTCTAAGCTACTTTCGGATGTCCAAAGCATGAATAAGACTTCTAAAATGACCCTCATAATCTTTTGTTGTTTCATCTATAACAGAGTTGATGTTACCATATCATACACCAACCAATGAGCACATATTCAGGCCAGATGATGAATGCTGAAACTCGCTATTCTCTTATCTCCTAAGAGGAGAGGTCGTCCCCTAGTTGTGTCTAGAAAGCACAAAAGGACTTGCTTCTTTATGAGCTAGAAATGCACTACCCTTATAACAGAACTGAGCATAATATAAAAAGACAGGTGTCTCATACACATATTCAGAGCCTCACTGATAAGGGCAATGAACAACCCTACTGCTGCCGCTGTCATTTTGAACCACTGCCCACTGGTCTTCCTACCGCTGGTTGTTTAGGATGGGCCAGTATTGAAATAACAATTATTATCCCTGTACAATCTTCTAGCCAGCTCTGGTGAGTGGGACATGTTTTATCTTCTATCTTTCATCATGAAAAACAAAGCTCTATATATCTTTTTGGTGCATTCATTCAATGATGCTAGAGTGCACAAGACAGAAGAGCAGAAGACAGTTCATACTGTCTCCGACCATGATCTATCAAGTAAAGCAACCTGTCTTCATCAGTGGTTAATCCAGGTCACAGATAGATTATTTCTTATAGCTCATTTCCAGGAAGAAGAGATGGCTTTCCCATGTTTACCTGGCTAATAATTTGTATGCAATTTTCCACCAGGAAGATATCCACACCTCATTTGAAGCCCACAACGGCCTTGATGGTGTAAATGGTGCATTAGAATGCTATATTAGGCTTCAGTGCATAGTGTTCTAATGCATGCACTAAAAATATTTACCTCCAATACAGTAAAGTAATGGCATGCAAATTACAGTGGTGATAAAGTTTGAACTGCTAGAAAAAAAACACCAAAACATATTGTGATGCCTGTGAATCCGTTTATCAAACAAACATAATATTTCAAATTAGTATCCAACAAAGTGCAAGGTATTTAACCAAACATGTTTTCTGTCGGGATCCGCCGACCTGAGACGGGGAGGGGAAAAACTCCACTCTCTGTGTCGGCAGAAGCCTTTTTTTCTTTTTTTCAAAATTAAATCGCACAAATCTAACAATAGTGAAAAACACTTATCTGACAATCAGCAAAAAGGGGGCAGCAGAATATCAAAACAGCGACATGCATGTTTCGAGCCCAGAAGGGCCCTGTATCAAGCTGATTTCATCGGTTTATGCGCTTTCAAAAAACGCCGAATTCAACAGGCAATTTAAAGCACCAGAGAAACCTCTGAATGGCTGCTGAAATAAGCACGTCACCAAAAAGGGGGGGAGGGGGGGGGAGAAGCTAAATAACGAACCTTTAGAAAATCCAGATGAAGAAGACAGATCTAATAAACATTCAAAAATCCAGGCAAAACCCAGAAGTCCATAATCAGAGCAAACTCCACCAGTCACATTCAAGATTCAGCTTCAAATAGTATCACCTACGGGACTGAATCTTGAATGTGACTGGTGGAGTTTGTGGCAGCCCTGGCCACCACACCAGTCCTGGGCACAGTGTAGGCATTGCTATGGTACGCAAAACTGTTGGGGTCACTCCCCGGGGTGGTAAACACTGTCCGAATCAATAACTGAAACACACTCCACAGATTTAAGAAAGGTTGCTATGATGAATCTCTATCAACAAATCATGTTTAACTTAGGATTTATTAGCTGACATTAATCATAGCAACCTTTTGATATATGTGGAACGTGTTCCCAAGTTTAGGATGGCATTGCTAAGGTATGCAGGTGCCAGTATTGGGAGATGCTGCTCCGCGCAGGGCCCAAGAGCCTGACTCTCCATGAGGCTTTGGATAGTGGAGCCTGTGGGTGTGGGTGTTTATGCCCCTGTTGGCTGCCAATGTTATGTGCCCTTGGGTGTACCTGCTGGGTAATATCCCTTGTGACACTGTGGGACACACACTCATGCTCATGTTGGACCCTTGTCAGTTGCTGTCTTGCTTCTTTACAGTTTCGGCATTCCTATGTGCCACCTAGGCATCTGCCTAGTCCGTACTGTGCCCCAGCTGAACTATAGCATGTGCCACCTGCAGACCCCTGTATCCCATTTACTGTATCAATACAGTTGCCATTTCCTACGTGCCCACTCTGCTGTTGCTGCACATGTGCACGCCATAACAAACCTGCCCAATATAAACGACAAAAACCCTGATCACCGCTATTTCAATGTGGGATCATTCACTTGGTTATTGGGATTTCAGATGTGATTCTGGTCATTTTATATGTTTATTTGCCTTTTTAATTCTTGCACATGTATCACTACTATCACTTTCCTGGGTTTCCTTGCCTTTGCTGTTCATTGCTGACTGAAATGGTTTCTCTCTCCTGCAAATGTGCCTCTAGCTTGAGGTTTTCACTGGCACTAATTTTCAGACCTTCATTTCAGGGCGTTAGTGTGCATGGAGCCTCTCCCTGCCCATTCTCCGCATATTGACCCCTATTTCCACCCTCTGCGGTGGCTTACTCCAACCTTCAGACCCGGCTTTCACAGCGTTAGTCTGCCTTAACGCTGCTGCCGATGTTATCGCGCGATATATGACGTTATCGCATGATAATGTTGCATTATCACGTGATAACGTTACGTATCGCGCGATAACGTCGGCACTGCTACGTTAAGACGGTTTAGTAAACATACCCCTTAAAAAAAAAGGCCAGCCAAATTACACATCCCTTACCCCCACCTTGTGAAAATATCCTGGCTGTCCAGTGGGGTGCCAGACTCCCCAACCCATTCCCCCTCCTAATGCTCCTGACCACCTACTGCCTCTAGCGCTTCAAAAGCCATGCATATTTGTTGGAGGCATTCACAGCATTTCCCTAGTAGATACTGCACCAAAAATGCAAACACCATGGTGTGGCAATGTCATAGATGCAGTTTTTAATGCCAGCCATGCACCCATGCTGTCTGCAACTCCAACAGTTACAGTGCGCTGAACATGACCACAGTAACCATGTATTGCAGACATGCCCACTCTCTGCCCATATCCCACTCACTCGCGCAGATATGGCAGAAAATGCAAGCAGCACAGAAAATCACATGCCCACTCTCTGCCCATATTTATTTATTTATTTTATTTATTTACATTCTCTTATATACCGCATTATTCTGCATCAGTGCGGTTTACATTGAACAAACTGAAATTACATTGAACAGGGTATTATAACTTGGAGATAACTATTTTACAGGGAACATGGGCTATGGAGGGTTAAGTGGCTTGCCCAAGACCACAAGGAGCACCTGTGGGACTAGAAACCCCAGTCCTTCTGGCCCAAGGTTGCTGTCCTCTAGTGGGATTTGAACCCCCGACCTTCCGGCCTGAAGTACCTTACCCCAACCACTCACTCGCTCAGATATGGCAGAAAATGCATGCAGCACAGAATTCTCGTATTCACATATGGACAATTTAAAATATGATTTTCTTTCTTTGTATTCACAACCTGCTAACAGTTGATGGGTTAATTTGGAATCATTTATCTCTGTCTGTTCCTGAATTAAGTGCACTTGGGCTAAGGCAGCCTTTCCACAAACGTTCTATCAGATATTCTAGCTCCAGCATTTTGCCAGTATCTCTTAAAGGTGCCTTACTCCAAACCATGAATTCCTAACATGCTGTTGGCTTTCTCTCAAGGATCTAGTGCAAAACATCTCTCTTTCCTTTTTTAACATATTGCCTGGTTCAACCCTGATTAAGGCAGAACCCATCCTTCTAGATTAGGCATCTCCTTCCCCAACATGTTGTCCAGTTCCTAAGAAATCAAACAGGCCTGTATACTAAAGTGTGAAAATACTGCACTTATCATGCATTAGTTGCAAATTTATTTGTTGGTGCATTGCCAACATCACCCATGCAGTTACTATGCAGCACATCCTTTTACCACATGGCTAGTGAATTGCTGATAACGTGGATGGATCCATATTATCCACAAAACACTTGCTGCAATCTGTGCAGCTAGAAAGATCCCCCCACACTGATGACCATCCTAAGTTTTAACCCCTTCAACAGCCTGTATTCAAACCCCAACCCCTGACACCTCCTAACAGCACACCCTGACACCCATTAATTTAAAGTTACCTGTTTTGTTATACTTGTTCTTTGCCTGTTCCATGTAAAGTTGCTTGAATGTTTATCATTTCTTGTAAACCTCTCTGATACCAAATAGTGCGATATATAAAAGCTAATAAATAAATAAAATAAATATGCACTCCCAACATCCCCATGACAGCATGTATTGAATCCTGCTACCCACTCTAACATGACCCCATGTCACTTACCAGGCATTCCTGGTGAGTAGGAGGGCAGGAGTGATCCCCACATGCTGCTGCTCTCTCAGGGTCAAAATTGTGCCTCCAGCTCCTAGCATTAGTTGTGTGGTACTACAGTTTGGGGTCAAGCTGCCAATAAACAGTGATCCCTTTCTTCATATCATTCCGTATCTCTTTTGGAAGCTTCAAAACACATTGAATAGGGGATGCCTATCTCTATTTGCCAAGGTTTTGCTTATTTGGCAAAAACCTGTAATTTGCCTTTTGGTGCTCAAACCCTCTGGGGTGAATCAACCCTATTGAGAATATCTTACCGCAAATGTAACAGTGCTATTAATCATTTAAAATTAACCTATGAATGAAGGTGATTTGCATGCATGAAAAAGTTCTAATGCATATTTAAGCATTTTTATTAAAACAAATTTGAAATTCTAGAATAAAGCCTGAATGGACTGAAAACAAACCAAAAAGGTTTACCCTCTGTATATCCCTATTGCTTGTGTACAATATTCCCACCAAGCTGCCTGGGAGTCCACCTCCAATGTTGCCAGTGGGAGGAGCTGTTTCAATATCATGTTTCTAGTTACAAGGAGCAGAGACTTCTCCCCACCCACAGGAGTGTAAGTGGCGGACACCCACGCAGCTTGGTGGAAACATTGCTTGAGAAGCAGTTTCCTATATCCTGTTTCTCAACTCAAAATTTCCTGGGACTGTTCTGATAGCATAAGATCCTAATGCAGTCCATCATAACAACTCACTAAAAGCTTCTTAAGAATCTATTAGCTTAGTGAGCACCTTTGTACTATTAAACTGAGAATAGTCCATGCCAGAACTGAAAATAATGGCATAATAATCATTCATTAGAATCAATACTGGTTTTATTCTTTATAAGACACGTGGTGCTAGGGTGAAGCTGTCGTGTTATAAATTTAGTGGCTTGTCACTTAATACAGTATGATTTTATAATATGGCTAACATGCTCAAAGCATTCAAATATAGAATATTGGCAACTCTCTGATTTATGGCAAATATAAGGTGAAGATGGATCTTCTTGTTACTTAGCTGAGGTCACAAAAATCAATACTGTTCATAATGAATCATTCATTTATATCTGTGTAAATGAGAAACTTTCAGCTGTATAAGACACCGTTCTTTTTTCTCCTCTGAATTCTTCAATTGAATGGGATTGTGATAAAAGCATCTCCTACACAGGGGAAACTTCATTTTAGATTACATTTTTTTTTAAAACATCAGGGGGACATGGTCAGCAGTGGCAGCCAGATCTCTTAAAGCAGCTAGCCATCGCTGCTTTCAATTAAAACAGATATTCAGCATCGGCACATATCCGGCAACCAGCCCTGAATATCCAGTTTTCCGAAATTGAGGTTTTGCAGTCCGGTCAATGGTGATATTCAACCACTAACCGGATTGCAAAAATGCATAAGATTAGGACAGCCTACCCAGCTGGCTAGTGGTGCCACCTTTGCACTGTCACAGAACGCCCCATCGCTAACTAGCAATTTTTCATGTGTTTTTTGCATGGTTTTGTCTTATATGCACGCCACAACGTTTTTGCATGTGCACATCAATTGTATGCACTTTAATTCATAGCTATATGCACATACAAGCAATTTGTGGGCACCTTTAATTTTTAGACACCCAAACGATGCCCCAATGAGCTAAAAATGCACAACCATATCAGTCAATATAGACATATAGGCAGGGCTGGATAAAAAGGAAAAAATGGGGTCCTCTGAAAGGCTTATCAAGAATTTTTTTAAAGCATATATGCATCATGCCAGAGTCCATCATTTACTCTGAACACATTTTTAATCTGGTACAGCACAGTGGTACTGGGATTTCGATTTTAGATTTTGGAGCATGTTTGCTAATGAGTGGCATGGTTTTGCAGTTAGAGCATTTTAAATACAAAACCTAAGGTATGGTAAGCACAAAGCCTGAGCAGTAAATGCAGGGAACATGCCTTGCATTTGCCCTGCATTTACTACATGGAGCAAACATTTACTACATGGGCCCACGTTCCATGCCTCTGCAGATACCTTGGGTGCACCCACACTACTGGCAAAGGCATGGAAAAAAGTCCTGCTTACAAAGTTTAAAAAAAAGTTGTGTGTTGATGTGACAGAATCACTGTCCCCTCCCCCCCATGGACAACACACCCACACCTCATCCCAGTTATAAAATTGTTCTTCCAATATTCAGATAAATATAATTACATATATTTTAGGAACTGAATGGAGGTATTCTTGGGGATAAGGTTGGGGAATGATCTCAGGAAAACACTTTATAAGACTCCAGTGTTTCCTACTTATGTTTAAGGGTTCACCAGTGAATCCTGAGAAGCTCTGGCCAAGCTGATGATCTTTCAGGTAAACTAAGGGGTATGTTTACTAAACCGTCTTAATGATACCGGCACTAGTTACAGCGATAATATGAAGAATGCCATATAAGGAGTGGGCGTTCTAGTCCAAAGGTAGCAAGAATCTGTATCGCGCGATAGTGGGCGCCGTGGCACGTTAACGCGCGTTAACCCTAAGTATATGCCAGTGCAGTGCTAGAAGCTGTAGCGATGTAGCCCACTGGTTACTGCAATGACTGTGGAGGCAGAGGTCATGGGTTTGATCCTGCAGTGAGTGTAATCTAGAAAGGCTGTCTGAGGCATTTTCTCTTAATTTAAATAAGTGCTGCCAGCAAAAACACCCTCACAGTGCCGTAACCTAAGATGCCCTATAGGTCACATTATGAAGTGCCCTGTCTGCCAAGGTGCCTTATAGGGCGCCTATGAGGCACCTTAGGCTACAGCACTGTGAGGGTTTTTCTTCTGGCAGCACTGATTGAAATGAAAGGCAAAGCCTCAGACAGCATTCCCAAATAACACCACCACCATGGGATCAAACCCATGACCTCTGCCTCCACAGTCACTGAAATAACCAGTAGGCTACATCTCTATAGCTACTACCACACTGCTGGCTAGCTACAGAAAGACTTTAGGCCACCACACAAACTGTCTGCTGTGGTTACCAGGATAGGGTAAACCCACCCGTACCCATGATGCACTGCACATGCAGATCAGCAGTCTACAGCTGATCACATAATGGGGTATGCACCCCCACAACACCTAGGCCTGGTAGGGGAACTGACCGTGTGTGTCACTGGCACAGAGTAGCTATAGACCGTAACATTGTGCGGGTCCTGTGCTCACCCTGAGGATGAGGTGGGGCACCCAGCACCATGCCCTCAGCACCTGGCTTGGCTGAGATAGGCTATGCTGCAGGTCCCCATCAGTGCCAGTATGTACTAGGTAGTCCTAGTAGCCACACCTAGGATACACCTGTGCCCATCTGTATTCCCAGTCATGTTTAGCTCTTGTGGACTATGATGCACCCAGAATAGTGCATATCCTGCGTGGGTGCCATGGTCGCATGTTATAGGTGAAGGGGGGTGATTGGACCCAAAAGCAGATTATGAAGCACCACCCAACCCACTCTCTGTGGCTCAGGGTGGGGGGACAGGATCTCCCACCAACAGATCCAGATTGTACATCTCTGCAATGGTGGCAGTAGAGAGGACCATCAAACCCAGTCCTGCTGGGGAACAGGCACCCTACAGGGTAGTCGATGCAGACCTGTACGCATCACATTAAGAAATGGCAGACAGGCAGAATGCTGGAGAAATCTGCTGCCCCCCACCACTATCTAACATTCACCAGCAGAGAGCACAGTCAGTCTCCACCCACTGCACCCTGCAAGGTGTTCCAACCATACACATGCTAACTGCAGACAGTTTGCTAGCTAGTAAATAGTGCATGTTCCTGAAGGAACTGTGTGCACCCAAAAATGGGATGTGAGCACACACACGCCAAGCAGGTATGTCAGTGATTGGGCCCCAGAAACCCCCCCCCCCCCTAAATATCACTTGAGAGAAATGCTGCATACCACTATGGGGCAACCTAGCCATGCCGTGGTCACTGCTCAGTCAGGGTGAGAGTGGCATCCCAGCATAACATGCTGTGGCCACCCTGTCCGTGCAGGTGGCGGCCGGGCACTACAATGTCCCAGCCATTGCCCTATACCCTGTGCAGATGCATCCTGCCCAGGCCACTTTGTCTGGGCCATACCCACAGTACCTTGCTCCTCATTATGCACATTGGCAGGCTAACAATGGAAACAGTGCAAGTAGTGTGGGCACAGTAAGGTGTAGGCAGCCACAGCACACTGGATAGACATATACACACACTCCCACACCTATGCCAGCATTTTGCAAATATGGAGGTTTGTGGCAGCCCTGGCCGCCACACCAGTCCTGGGCACAGTGCGGGCATTACTATGGTATGCAGTACTGTTGGGGTCACTCCCTGGGGTGATAAACACTGTCAGAAGCAATAACTGAAACACACTCCACAGATATCAGAAAGGTTGCTATGATGAATCTCTATCAACAAATCGTGTTTAACTTAGGATTTGTTAGCTGACATTAATCATAGCAACCTTTTGATATATTTGGAATGTGTTCCCAAGTTCAGGATGTCATTGCTAAGGTATGCAGGTGCCAGTATTGGGAGATGCTGCTCTGCGCAGGGCCCAACTGCCTGATTCTCTGTGAGGCTTTGGATAGTGGAGCCTGTGGGTGTGGGTGTTTCTGCTCCTGTTGGCCGCTGCTCTAGGGCAGAGGTTCCCAACTCCGGTCCTGGTGGACCAAATACTGTTCAGGTTTTCATGTTGTCCCTAATGAATATGCATGAGATACATTTTCATACAATGGGGTGATGCATACAAATGCAGCACAGGCATATTTATTAGGGACAGCATGAAACCTGAATGGTGTTTGGCCCTCCAGGACTGCAGTTGGGAAACTCTGCTCTAGGGATTGCACATGTTTATGGTGTCGGTGCTCTGTAGTGTAAAATATAGGCGTTTCAGGCATGTCTAATTTATCTGAAAAAAAGGTTCCGTCTTTATTACCATGGTAAAATATGGGGACAAGGTTGGCAGGAGCCACAGCTGGAACTTGAACTTGTGACCTTCTGCCCCTGAACACACTGGCTGTGTGTACTGCACCAAACTGTTGCCACAGGGGCAGATCATTCCCTGGGGATACCCTGACTGTTCATTAGACAGACCTTGTCTTTTGCAGTCCACAGCACCCACCTAAACGGGGCTTGGCCGTGGTCTGCTGTGGGCAGATGCCACTGCCCCCTCCGCCACCAGCATCCCTCCGCCACCATGCTGACATGCCCTTATGCTGGTGGTGCTGGTGGTGCGCAGTCCCAGGCAATCCAGTGTGCCGGTAGGCAGCTGCCTATGGTGTGGGTTCTCAGGTAGGGGTGCCTACATGGACATGCGCGCTTCCCCCCCAGCACCGCCTGTCAATGTTATATGCCCTTGGGGGTACCTGCTGGGTAATATCTCCTGTGACACTGTGGGACACACAATCATGCCCATGTTGGTCCCTCGTCAGTTGCTGTATTGCTGCTTTACAGTTTCAGCATTCCTATGTGCCAGCTAGGCATCTGCCTAGTCCGTACTGTGCCCCAGCTGGACTACAGCATGTGCTACCTGCAGCCCCCTGTATCCCATTTACAGCATCAGTACAGTTTCCCTTTCCTAAGTGCCCACTCTGCTGTTGCTGCACATGTGCATGCCATAACAAATCTGTCCAATTTAAATGACAAAAACTCTGATCACTGCTATTTCAATGTGGGATCATTCACTTTGTAGGGGGACAGAACATAGACCCTTCCAAACATGATATCTTCCTTTTTACGCTTTGTCAGTAGTGTTGCTTTATGTTTATCATTAATATCACTATTGGCCAGCTTGGTTATTGGGATTTCAGATGTGATTCTGGTCATTTTATATGTTTATTTGCCTTTTTGGTTCCTGCACATGTATCACTACTATCACTTTCTGGGTTTTCCTGCCTTTGCTGTACATTGCTGACTGAAATGGTTTCTCTCTCCTGCAAATGTGCCTCTAATGCGAGGGTTTCACTGGCGTTAGTGTTCAGACCCAGATTTCACAGCGTTAGTGTGCCTGGAGCCTCTCCCCGCCCACTGACCCCTATCTCTGCCCTCTGGGAGGCCTTACTCCACCCTTCAGAGCTGGATTTCACAGCGTTAGTGTGCCTTAACGCCACTGCTGACGTTATCGCGCTATATGTGATGTTATCGCACGATAACGTTACATTATCGAGCGATAACATTACATTATCGCGTGATAACATTACATTATCATGCGTTATGTATTGTGCGATAGCGTTACGCATCGCACGATAACATTACGCATCGCATGATAACGTTACGCATAGCTCAATAACGTTACGCATCGCACGATAACGTTATGTATCACGCGATAACGTCGCCGCTGCTACATTAGGACGGTTTAGTAAACATTCCCCTAAGAATACCTGAAATTATAAGTACTGAGTATATTTCTGATAAAGACAAGACACAGTATATCTATACAACACCAGTTGCAATCCCTCTAAGTTGCTAACAGGATTTTGCTTTTCTGTCTACAAATTCCCTTTGAGATCCTAAGTAATGTTATATTTAAATTTCCATATACATGCATAGTAAAATCTAATTCCATATTGTCCTGCTAGACCAGTCCAGACAAGTGGGTTGTGTTACTCTACAAGCAGATTGGTGGGGCCAAAGAACAAATGAAAGGCCCAGGTTTCAATGACAGTCCCATGCTTCTATACGCATCAGCCACCAAGGCGTTCTTCAATATTCCTTTGTCTCCTGCAGATGGTGGATAGATTTTCTCCACTCTGAAGAAAATCTAAAAAATTGAGAGGAAAAGATTGATTTCACTCGTGAATGAACACCTTAAGGGTGACTCTCTCACTTGAGAGCATGACATGGGAGGCTCCACTAGACTAGTCTTTTTGGTAGCCAAGGCAGGAGGGAAAATTGGTTCAGCTCTATGCTCTTATCACAATAAGAGCCTGTTAAGCAGCCAGAAGATTAGAAGGATTTGGAAGAGTTCTGCAGTCTCACACAATCTCAATGTCCCCTCCCTCCTCTGTCCTCTCAGTTTGCTTCTAAAGATTGCAGAAGGATCTCAGAGGAATCTGCCTGCCAGCCTTCTTAAACGCAGTCTGCAAAGCAAGAGATACAGTTTCAGGGGAGTAGAGCTGAGCCTGGCACAAACTTTCTGCCTGGGAGCTCTCAGCGGGTGAGTACCAAGGCTTGACCTCATCATTGTCCTTGCTGGGGGCTCCCGATTCAATCCATCTGAGGCGCAATTCAGGGTGGACTCCTGGTGACTATTGGTGTGGTGTGTGGTTTTCCCACTCTTTTCTGCATGTGTTAGTAATGTTTTAACCTTTGTGTGCCTGGCAGTACTGTGGTTCTTGCCAACGTTGTGCCCAAGTGGCTCCAACATGTGTTTCTACCCAAGCACCCATAATGCATGTTGCTGTGTAAGTGCTGTTAACAATGCCTTCTGGGCCACCATGGCCTTAGTGCACACTGTTGTGGTACTTGCCAAGAGACCAGAGTTTGAGTCCCACTAGCACTCCTTGTGGCTTTGGGCAAGTCACTTAACCCTCCATTGCCTCAGAAAAATCCAAGTTATCAATGTCCCTGTTTAATTTACATTACCAAGTTTAAGTTAGAATGTAAACCACTTTGACTGAAATGATAAAGCATATAAAAAAACCCTGTTAGATGAATAAATAAACTCTCTGTGTCTTTTTCAAGGAAAAGTGGTTTGGCCTTTGGCAAGCGAGGTGCTTCATTTCTGGTTTCTGGACTCTGATCTTCTTGCATGGCAGCTTCTGAGTTGTCGATGGAGGGCTTGCTCCCCCTCTCTCAGCCAGAGGATGCAGTTGGTCTGACTTTGTCTGCCTCAGGGCAGGAGGTGGTGGATGGTGCTGTGAGTAAGGATGGCCAGCTGGCTAGAGATTCCAGCAACCATGCTGTTGACTGTCCCCCATCCTCAGGTTTCAGCGGCAGCTATGTCTCCTGGTGTAGGTAGGTTGTTTCTGCGAGGAGAGCTTCCAGCCTCTATATTGTCCTCCCCAGAATTCTTTAACTTTTTTACAACAGGCCTGGTCATTCTGACATGGAAATTCAGACCCTGTGGCCTCTGGGTTTCCCTGAGCGCAATCTCATGAGGAGCAGACTGAGAGTGGAAGCCCTGTTTGATTGCCTTTGGCTAAGCATCCCTGGCAAGGTTACCTCCTGGAAATGGGAAACAACGGGGATTTGTTTGAGATTTGGACTGTGACTTGGATTCAGTTGTTTCAGTTTTGAGCTCTGTTGTGGACGAAGAAGTGCCCTCACCTTCAGAGGACTGTGAAGAGGCAGGTGTTATCTGCATGTTACAAAAAGAGGAACTGGCATGGCAGCATTGTTTGAGCTTGGCAGATGCTCCAGACATGGAGCAGGAGCCGAAGATGCTTTCACTCCTGCAAGGGGTGTGGATATCCACTACTGTCTTCCCATTCCTGGAGGTGCTCAAGGGCATGATCCAGTCAGAGTGGGAATTCTCAGACTCCGCGCATAAGGGATTATGGTGGTATAAGAAGATGTATGCTCTCTCAGAGAAGGAGTGCTTTGTGAGGTTTGAAATTCCCAAGGTGGATGTGTAAGTCACAGTGATTACCAGATGTACCATCTTTCCTGTGAAAGGTTGATTGGCCTTAAAGGATACTCTGGACCAAAAGGTGGATTCATTGTTGAAGACCCAGTTTGCTGTGGCAGCTCCTATTCTTCAGTTAGCGGTAGGTGTAGGCATGACTTCTCGAGCCTGGATCCAGTGGATTCAGTCTTTCATGTCAGAAGATACTATCCCTCCTTTGGAATCGGCTATGGCTTTCCTATCCGGTGCCATGTACGACCTGGTATGTCTGGTGATCAGGAATAGTGTCCTGTCAATGGTGACATGGCATTGGATTTGGCTTAGGCATTGCGCAGTGGACACATCTTCCAAAGTCCAGTTGTCCCAACTGGCCTTAAAGGGAAACCTCTTATTGGGATAGGTTTGGAGAATCTGGTGAAGGACCTGATGAGACAATATCTTACCACCTTACAGAGAACATGTCCAAGGGGCCTGTGAAGTGATCAGGAGCTCCTTTTCCATCAGCCTCCACCCACTCCTCATGGGTGCACTGGTCAGATTCCTGGGGGCTTGGGACTCCTATCACTATCAGCCTGGAAAGCCTTTCTTCCCCTCTGCTTCTCAGCCCTTTTGAAGATCTCATGGGCCCAGGAACTCAGTCCCCTCCAAAGGACTGTGTAGTCAAGGTTTGGGGGCCCATTACCTGGTTCCTCCAGTTAGAGGCAGGCCTGATGTCTTGAGCCTAGCTTCAGTGGATTCATTTCTTTCAAGAATGGGCCCGGGTCACCAAGGATCACAGGGTCCTGGAATGCAAAGGGCAGATCCCAGATGTTTTTGTCATCTTCCCCGTGGGTCCGCAAACAAAAGGACAGTTCTACGATCACCTTGGACAAGCTGCAGCTCCTGAAGGCTGCAGTGCCCATTTCCCTGGATGATTGGGGCAATGGCAGATATGCCATCTCTTTTGTCATGGATCTTTCCAGCCCTTTTTGGACCTCAAAGGAGTCGAAGAGTACTTGAGAATCCTGCACTTCCAGATGGAAACTTGGTGATCCATGATTCAAGCGGTGCACTAAGGGGAGTTCTTTGCATCTCTGGATTTGGCCTAAGAGTATTTTCATCTCCCATTCCAGAAGGATCAGCAAATGTATCTGCATTTTGTCATACTTGGCTCTCACTTTCTGTTCGCCGGCCTCCCATTCAGACTCTCCACTGCCCCAAGGACATTCTCCAAGGTCATGGTGGTGGTGTCTGTGGTGCTATGGTGCCAAGGAATTTGTGTGCACCCATATCTGGATGACTGGCTCATCTGAGCTTGTTTTCTATCAGAGGCGTCAATTCTTCTCCCCCTAACTTCTGTTTCTTTTTAAGTATTTCTTCCCTTAGTTCCGCTGCACGAGTGACCCACACTCGCTCAGCTGGTCATTAGTTACATTTCCTAACACAAACAACTTTTGTTTCAAATCTTGAACATCATTCCTATGTTTTTCTTCATGTGCCATCCGTTCCCACCATGTAAGCACAATCCATTCATGACTATTGCATGGTTTATCTTTAACCGCCAACTCATATCTCAGGTAATGGACCTTATCTACAGAGAAAGTTCCCTCCAGAGGAAACTTCAAAGTCTCATTACCTCCAGTCATTGAATCCCAATGTGCTACGGAATCGATGGCTACATCACCATGCTTCTCATACATACAATAGAAGCATACAATAAGAAGGGCTACCTTTCTTAAACGCTAAAGCCCTAGCTCTGTCATGCCATTCATGCATCTGAAATGGATCCTGTCTACTTAACAGATTACCATCACTGGTAATACTCACAAATCTTCTAGCACCTTCTGCCCTTGCCCTGAATGCAGAGACCCGTATCTGAGTCACGGCACAACTGTTTGTGTACTCTGCACCTTCCCTCACTGGCAACAGCACCTGGGTTCTTGGGTAACAGATTTCCACACTGGGAGCAATTAGAAGGAAGAAAATACGGTTAATAATACAAAACACAACAGACACTTGTATCATAAAAACACCAAAGCTTTGGGAGAGAAAACAAAGTCAGCACCTTGTTTACTCTGCCATCACAGCCTTCAGCTATTTTATTTATAGGTCAAAATTCCATTACACAGCATAATTTCCACCTTATTTTTCTACGTCGAGCATCACGTATATTCATAACGTGCATCTCTATGTCTCTGTGTCATAGGTCAGTTCTTATTAGCATAGGTCATCATGAGGAGACATACATGTATTTCCAGACATAACTTCTTAAACAATAATTCTAACACTAGCAGTTTTGATATCTCTGATTCGAGACTGAGAGACTGAAGAGACAGCTTCTGCCTGCACTTGCTGTTTTATAACAAACCTAATATCTTTGTTATAGGAAAGTTCAGCCTAGTTATTTCAGTAGAGTCTTTCAAGGTGTTGCTGAGTAATAAGCTCTGGAATGTCTGAGTTACTGAACCTGTGGTGTTAACTCTTTCTGAGGGCTTTCAGTAATATGATGTTATTAAGTACCCTGATTGTGTACACAGCCCTGTACAGACAAGCTTCCTTTCAAATATTAGTCTATTTAAGTGATTTACTCATATCTGGGAATTATTTGACCCTATTTGTAATTACTAAGGGAAGGGGTAGCTACTAACATGCGATAAGTGAAAAAGGCATGATTTTTACCAAATAGCATGTTAAATGGCAAAATCATGTAATATTTTATCTTCATGTACATTATTTTACTGCAAAACAAACTATATAATAATGAGATGCAAATCAAAGGAGCCATTCTGATCCTCATTTAGCGGGTCTGGATGTCCGATCCTGACATACAGATCCGCTAAATGTCTGGATCACACTGGTGGCCACAGAGCTCCCCACACGTATAGTGCAGGGAGCTCTGTTTGTGGGCAGGAGGGGTGGGCTGGGGGAGGAGCGAGGGCAGGCAGTGGGTGGAAATGCAACCCCGGACATACAGAGCCAATTGCGAGGATGGCTCTGTATGTCCAGAGTTGGCCAGTTAGATGGGGGATGGTGGCACTGAGGGGTGACAAGGAGATGAGGGGGTGCAGGGGGTTCCCCGCAGCACAACTTCAGCCATGGGATGCCCAACTGGGGGTTGGACTGTAGGGAACAGGTTGGATACCACTGCTGCCAGGGATCACGGCTCCTGCATGGAGCTGCAGTGCTATTGCGACGAGACACCATGGCACTGCAGATTCATGAAGGAACCTGGCTGAGTCAGCAAGGGAACTGGCTGAATGTCCGGATGTCAGGGCACGTCCTGAATGTCCAGACACTGTGGGGTATGTTTACTAAAGGGTGCTAACGTGCGCCCGGTGGAATTATCTCATGATAAGGTACGTTATCGGGCGATGAAGGCGTGTTATCGCATGATAACGTACATCCTTGTTTCCCTATTCTCGGTTGGGTATATGGCTCTGTACTGTCTTCAGTGGCCCCCACCCTATGCAACACTACCTCTGTGTGTGTACCTGTTGCTGCACCCCCACTGCTATGCCATCCCCAGGGTTTGTACCCCATGGATCTGTTCATGGTCTGCTCGTTTCACCCTGTGTACCCAGTCCCTTGGTGCACTACCCCTGCCCATGTGTGTAGTGGTGGTCTGTGCATCTTGCAGGGGTATTCTTGGCACAGTGCCATGCATGGCAGGTGGAAGCACGCTGTCTGTGCCCCTGTCTGCAGTTCCGAGGGCTGCCAGCCCATGAATGGGTGTGTGGGGTACCTGGACCTGGCCGTGCACCTTTTCAGGGCCCTGCTGGGATTGGCAGGTGCCCTGGGATGGCAATGCATGGTGACCGGTGGTGTGTCAGGGCTACATGGTGTGGGATTGGGGACATGGTGTGGGAAGGGGGTGTGTGGGTGGGATGGCGTCCCCCATTGGGCCAGGTTTCGATCATCTGTGTGTGGGGTTTGCAGTTTGTGGGTTACACTGTGCATGGCTGACAGGGGGATATGGTCCAGGGGCAGTACGGGGATGGTGCACCAGGTGTGAGTTATGCCATATGTTGCATGGGACTGGCTGAGGACATGTGTCTCTGTGGGACTCTTGACATGGCCCTCCTGCCCCCTCTGCATCAGTCCCTGCACTCGCTTGTTTATGGTCTGTCACTGGATCACCTCTCTCTGTCTTACCTGCATGTGGGTGTGCTGTATCCAACGCAGGGGGCAGGCCATGTATGTACATAGGCCCCAGTCGGTCCACCAGGCGCTGCTCCAATGAGGTCAGGTTGGCCCCCTGTGCTGGGCCCCCACCTGTGCCCTGCTCATCGCACCTCTCTAGTGATAGTTAGGCAGGGATGTTCCTCTTAATGTCACAGTACCGCTTGCAGAGGCTCTCGACATCACAGTGTGGGCCCCCTGCTGCCACCACCACTGTCTGGACCTCTACCCATGCCCTGGTGCGTGTCCCGATGGTGGTGGTGGTGCTCAGCCGATCGAAGAGCACCTCGAACCTGTCGAGGATGCTAGACAGGAAGAGGTCATTCTCCTCCTGGGTGAAGTGGACTGCCCTCCTCCTGGCTTCATCAGCCATGGGCGTCCAGCGGCGTTTAGGGCCTGCACACCTCCAGGCTGGTCAGGTGGGTGGTGTATGGCCCTGGATGGGCCTGCACTCTGGATCCGATGTCGTGTGGACCACTGGTGGCTGCTGGCTGCTCTCCCTTCCTGACTCAGGGTGCCTCTCCTGCTCCATGATCTGGTACTTCCTGTGTACCATACACCCTTGGTGTTATGGGCATGCTGTGCCCAGTTATGTACCTAGGGTGTGGTCCTACACGTGTTCCGTATGGGTGCCATGCACATGCGCAGTAGCACGTGTTGTGTTTGTGCCATGGATATTGGGTCCATGGATCACAGGTGGGGGGTATGCGGTACCTCCAAGTGCACGTCTGCGAATGCCAGTGCATGGGGACACCTCGTCTGCCCCACATGGGCACTGCTCCCATCCCGCGCACAGGTACACGCCTTATGCATGCTGTATCGCGTCCTGCAAAGTGTGTGCGTAAGGTGCATTTCTAGACATGCTATGCCCTTCCCCCTGCTCTCCACATTCATACCTATCCTCAGCGCTGCTATTGGTGTGCACTGCTGCATACATGGGTGGTTTATACTCCGGTATTGTTCGTGGTGCGTGCACACACATTCTGCTATTTATCATTACTTTGGGTGCTGTCTGTTACATACGGTGTGTTACGGTGCACATAGGTGGGTCACGCGTGTGGACGTCCCACCTGTGTGCGTTGGGACGTGCCTTATTTTCTGAACTCATCAACTTGTCTGAGTGGGGTATGCAGTGCGTCACGCTGTACGTTTGTGCGATGCTAGGGTGTGGGGACATGCCACGTGCTCCACCTACCCGCATTCAGCGAAGCCAGTCACAGAACATGCATTTTGGAGAACGTGCATTTCTGCACACGCTATGGTGTTACGCTTCCGTAGATGCTGGGCATTCTTTCATGCTGTTGCTGGTGTACGTCCCAGCATCACCAGGTGGTTAGGCTTGCTCTCATTATTTGCCACACCCCACACCCTATTTAACATCTACCTGTGCTCCATCTCATGTCTATCATGGCTCAGATCGGGAATGCGGGTTGTGCGGTGGTAGCGTTGGTGGAGCTGGCGGAGATGCAGTTGCCTGATGGGGGAGATGGTGTCCCTGGGGCTATGGCACTGGGCATGGGTGCAGTCCTGCTTCAACTCAGATCTGCAGCTGTGGGGGCTCCACAGGCGGAGGTTGTGGGGGTGGGGGAAGGTGTACAGGTATTGTTACGGTGTACCGTGTATGGGTATAGTTACATCGCAAAGTAATATCTCACTAATTTCATTACTACCACACCTACTGCACCTGCACAGTGGGAGACATGGCCTGTTGGTTAGGAGAAGGTACTTCAGGCCAGAGGGCCATAGATTCACATCTCTCCTGGGGACAGCAATGTCAGGCCTGTGGTACTGGGGTTTCTAGTCTTATTGGCATTCCTTGTGGCCTTGGGCATGCCACATGGCCCTCCATTGGCCACCGCTTTTATTGGTGGATAAGGCGACAACTGATTAATTACATAGATCACTCAGTACTTATGTCTGGCACTGCCCCTTGTACACAGCGCTGGACAGACACCCTGCTCACCACGGCTTACATTCTAGTTAGGAAAAGTGATAGAATGTGGGAGCAGGGGTAGGAGAGGCAAAGGAGGAGAGGGATCAGGGTAGTTAGAGTCCATAGGCAGCAGTGGGTAGGTGAGCTTTCAGCATGGATTGGATGTGTGTTTGAGAGGATGCCTGTCACACAAACCCCGGGAGTTTATTCCAGGCGTAAGGTGCATCTGGGTGAGGGACGTGATGTCTGCAGTTCGCAGTGGAGAAGAGGGGGCCATCCGTTTCAGCACTGTGATCCAGTGTGTGCCTTTTGTGGTAACTTGTTTGCATTGTGCTTGTTGGGGTTGTTTGGGATAGTGGTCACAGATGCCCGTTGGCAGTCCATAGGTTGCCAGTTTGATTCCCACATGTTCCATTCCTTTTCCTTTCCTGTGTTCTGCTAACCTGTCCATGCAATGGCTGCAGCCTCGTCACCTACCACACACCCTTCTATCTCTGCGCTGTGCGCCACAGTGTGCCCTCTCTGCAGCCTATCTGTTGCATATTGTGTGTTACATATGGCTATATCTTTGTAGTGTCCATATGAACAGTCGGCTTGGTGGATTGGTACTGCTGTTGTTGGCTGGTCTGTGCCACATCACTGTGCAGGTTGGATTCTCACATGCTCCTTTTTCATTCCGTTGCCCTGGTCCATAGGCTGTCCACATAGCTGTCCCTTCAGCCGGCCCCTGACACCCTTTCTGTATCACTCCCATGCTCTTTTGCATGCTGTTTACACTGCATTACATCTCATGGTGTGTGTGCATGTGTTTCTATGTGGCTCTCATTCCACTTACAGACTGTGATATGAGCTGTGGACACCTGTTGTGCATGTGCATTGCATTATGGTGACTGTTCGGGTTGCCCTCTCCTGGCACACAGCAGGCATTTTGTGTGGTGCCCTGCAGTGTTCTTATATGCAGCCATTGCTGTGGACCTCACAGTGGTGGTGTGGCCGACTGGTTTGTGCAGTGATTTTCAGGCCAGTGGTCATGGGTTCACTCCCTCTTTGTTCTCCTTCTTTTATGCCTTTCCTACACAGGTACTTGTCATTCCTGTAACAGTCATATCTTTGCAGATCTGTGCTGCCAGCACATATTACCCTCATCACAGTTGCCAACCATCCTTCTGTCCGTCTATCTGCGTCTGTCAGCTGTGTGGCATCCGGCGTTCATGTGCAGGCTGCTACCCCATGTCCTGCTTTTCAGGTGCCTTAACCTATGGTGCCTTATGGGGCACCTTGACCGGCACCTTATACAGGGCCTTCTGGAGGTGGCTGCATGGCGCCTTAGGTTAGGGCACCTTGTAGGGCGCATGACAACGTACCTTGTGAGGCGCCTCTGGTTAAGGTGCATTGTGATGTGCCCTGTATGGCGCCTTGCGACTCGTGTTACACGAAGGTGCATTGTTACGTGTGTTACCTGGCACTGTTTGTCGTATGATGCACCGCCCACTCCTTTATATGGGCATCTGTACCATTACCACAGGAACTACCGCAGGTGACATTAGTGCAGTTTAGTAAACATACCCCAATGTGTACCATGGCCTGCTTGTGCTAAACCCTGCAATACCATTAGTGCACTTTCATAAGCATGCCCTTAAGTATTTATCATTTAAGATAATTTTTTGGGATTTCAGATATTTATTTATTACCATTTTTGATATTGGGATGTTCTTTTAATACCTATAATCAAATGGACTTGAGCACCTGAGGACTAAAGAGTTCAAGTGCTTTGGGGGATTTTTTCTGTGTCTTTTTCTTCCCAATATTCATTTAAATGTTTGATAAATATGCAGGTGATTTTCGTGCAATATAAAATGAGGTTTTGTGTGGCTTTAATAGAGTGTAGTACAGTGATGGGTTAATATTGATTATTCATGACTTTTATAGTGGGTGGCCAAGGTTTGCTCATATAGCTAAAATTAATGGGTACACACATGTGAATTATGTAACAGGATGCAAATTAAATTTTAACAAGTACATGGGAAAAAGCATGGTATGCTGTCCTTCACCCTCTATTTAGAAGCAATTTGCTAAGGCTTAAAATGTAACTCCTGGCTTGAGCCAGGTGTTAAATTATAACGTGTGCTATTTCAAGGCTTTCATTGCTAGCAAGAATTATATCTGAAATAAGAAAATAATGCACTAGAGATGGCAATGGAAATGTTTGTCCAAAATCTACTTATATAAGACATCATTAGGACCATGGTCGGGTCCTACTAAAATCTAATTATCTTCAAGAGTATCAGCCATGGTCAATCTCCTTTGGTTTGTTCCTTTGTATTTATCCATGTCTGTCTTTTATTGCAAAAGATAAACACATAGCATGTGATTTTCAAACAGTGATATACATATATAGAGGGGAATTTTAGAAGATCCATTCAAGTTCATTCTGGGACGTCTAAGCCAGACTTTTTGGAAGAAAATGTAAGCATGTCCTGGTGAAAATGTGATTTCACAAACCTGGATGTGCCCGATAGGGATGCCTGCAGGGGTGTCTACTTAGACATTCTCAGTGTCATGTTTTGGAGGCTAGATATCTAGAATAACATAATGGTTAGAATAGCAGATTGAAAAATAGGGTAGCCAGTGTTCAAATCCCACTGCTGCTCTAGTTCAAATTGTGTTGAATACTAGGGATGATAGAGTGCTTTCTCTCCATCTTTTGGATGTTCTTCAGCTAAAAGGAGCACTTTTCAGATGCTTGTTCATCGCTATGTGTGCCTCAGAACAGGTCTAGGGTTAGAAGTGATGCCAGATGACCATGATATTTCTGTGTTCAGGCGCTGGTGTCCTTTTCCCTGAGAATGCCCTAGCCATGTTTCCAGGTTTCTGGGAAAGCCCTAGTCATGCCTACTTTATGCCCTCGTTCAAATTCTGATGTCCCCATAACCAGCTCTTGAGATAGTGTCTGTGCTTTGGACATCTCTAGGCTCATTTTCAGATGTGGAAAGCATAAATAGGACTTCTAAAATGAGCCCTATAAAGCACAAAGCTTCTTCTATATCTAAGAGAGCACCATTTCCTAAGGAATGGCATTGCATGAAGGACATGGCTGCACTTCATGTGATTCTTCAGTCCAAAGACCATTGTAGGTGTTCAGAATCTTGACCCAGATGAACAGTCTGGATAATGAGGATTTATTAAGTCAACAATTCTTTTATTCAATTGCGGAGGAGCAATTTCTCCAAATGGATTAGTTTAGTGCATACCACGATAGTCATGAACCTCACTTCTAAGACAGGGTATGTGGAGTATGATCTCAATCTCTAAAATTGACTGCTAATGCCCAACATAGTACTATACTTACATCATGCCAAAGAGACTTCCTTTTGAAGTTTGTAAGATTTAACATGTATAGGTAGTTTGTCAAGATGTGCTTGGAAATTCTTCTTTATCAAGCCTGTGGCTCCCAGCACGATGGGAAATATTTCTTATCTTTCTGCCACATTTTTTTGGTCTCTGACTGCCTTTCTTGGTACTTCAGGATCTTCAGGATTCACAGAATAATCACGCAGAACTGACACCTCTGTTATCTTTGCCGTTCTGGTGTTTTTCTCCTTTTCCACTATGTCAGGTTTCCTCGAATCCGGTTTCTTATCCAACATAATGGGAATGTCCCAGGTGATCATAACCTTTTCATTGTGGAGTTCTATGAGGTCCTTGACACCTTCATGGATTAGTCATCCTGGGTATGAATGATAATGCCTCAAGAGTGATGTCATCACTTCCCAACCCAGTTCTAAAATTCTCACCTCCTATGCCTCTTCTATGTCCTCTGCCTTCTCAATTGGCATCTGAAAGACATGCTTATAGGCCTGATTATTCCTTTTCTGTAATTCTATTCTTTCACATCTTTTCCTAGAGTCTAATGCTCTCACATTTCTGCCCTCAAAATGACAACTAGCCCTATCTGCAGCTTTTACTTTTATATAGGTTTGCAGAGAGAAAGCTTAGCCATGAAAAAAAAAGAGAATTGTACTTGCTCAGTGTAGCAGATACATGCCAATCTATGGATGATCCATGTGCTGTTTAGCTTTCAGGAGATTATACGTAGCTCAAAATACCTATACTTTATTAGTTAGCAAATACGTTAAGAATGTGTACTATTGAAGCTATTTTGCATATTGTGCACCAAATGCCTTATTACATTGAATGGTAAGTGATATTTTATCATGTATTTTAAAATTTTTAAGAAGCACATACTAAAAAAAAATGCTTTGTGTATTGTAGAAAATTTCTTTTCAATTTCTTTTCCATGCTACACAGTAATATTCTAGATGGATTACAAATGAATGTACAGACATTTCATAAATTAAAAGAAAATAAGGACATTCACAACCAGTAAAACAGAATGCAGTTCTCAGTCGAACTGAGTAAAATTACTCTCTCCATGATTTATACTTTCAAGTACCATAAGCTCAAACCAATAAAAGAATTTTCAGCTGATCCTTGAAATCTAGATAATCAGATTGCCTGTGCAATTTTGGAGGCAAAAAATTCTATATAACAGGACCAGCAACCAAAATTGCCAAGTTTCTTGTAGTAAATGTACACAGGCCATTGAGGGAATAGATAAATATAGAGCACCCAAAGAACAAAGGGCCCAGTATTCAAAGTGATGAATGCAGTTACCAGAGGTACTAAGGGGTATGTTTACTAAACTGCAGTAATGTCACTTGCATTAGGTTCTGCGGTAAAGGTACAGATGCCCATATAAAGGCATGGGCGATGCATCGTTACAGCAAGCCATATCAGCTAACACATGTTACAAGGCGCCTTATAAGGCGCCTTTGTAAGGTGCCTTGTAAGGCGCCTTATAAGGTGTCTTGTAAGATGCCTTGTAAGGTGCCCTGTAAGGCGCCCTGTAAGGTGCCTTGTAAGGTGCATTATAAGGTGCCTTGTAAGGCGCCCCATAAGGCGCCCTATAGGGCTCCTTAGGCTAAGCACCGTATTATGCACCCCTGGACAAGGCACTGTAGAAAGCACCCAGGGCTATGGAACCATAGGTTAAGGTGGCCTAACAAGGTTACGGTGCCCTAGGTTAGTGTGCCCTAAGGGCGGCAAGGTGCCGCAGGATCACATGCATGACCTGTGAGGAACAGAGACAGATGTAGCCCTAACACTAGATAGAGCACTCAGGAAAGGCAATGAACAGGTGAGTGAAGGAGGGAGAGCTGGGAGCCGCTGGACCCGCCATATCTGCGGGCATCCCATGTGGCTGCCAGTACTGATGACAAACATGGTGGGGGCAACTGTACCACAGCACAGGGTGTTGGCAATGTAAAGTACTGGAAGACAGTTGGTAGGCAGACGATGGGAATATGTGTCCCCCAGTGGAGGCGGAGGTGGCAGGATAGTTACAATGATGGGTGGACAGAGGAGTGGTGGTGCCATGCAAATCAGGCACAGGCGAGGCAAGCACAATGAGGCACAATGCAGGAAATGGTAGCAGTGCAGGACATGGGGTGGCAGCCTGCACAGGCAGACAGGACTCTACACAGCTGACAGATGCAGATAGACGGACGAAGGGAATGTTGGCAATTGTGGCGAGGGTATTATGGGCTGGCAGCACAAATCTGCAAAAATATGACTGTTACAGGCATGCACACTATTTGAATAAGACAGGCATGAGAGGGGAGAACAATGAGGAAATGAACCCATGAACACTGCCGAGAATTGCATTGTATTAACCAGTAGGCTATACCTCCGTGGTGTATGTAACAGCAATGGCTGGATAAAGAAGGACTGTACGTCACTGCACAAATTGTCTGCTCTGAGTGCCAGGATAGGGTAACCCCACCAGTACTCATGATGCAATGCACATGCTGAATAGCTGTCTACAGCTGATCACCAAATGGGGTCTGCACCTCTCCGGTACCTCAGCTTGGAAAGATGAACTGACAGTGCATGATACTGGCACAGAGTAGCTGCAGACCATGCCATTGTGCAGGTTCTGTGCTCACCCTGAGGGATAGGATGGGTGCCCAGCACTAGGTCCGCAGTACATGTGGTGCTAGAGATAGGTCCTGCTGTACATCCCCATCATTACCAGTGTGTGACAGGTGTTCCTTTCAGTGCAGCTGAAGGTAATTTGGTGTCCATCTGTATCCTGTAGTCACATGTGGCCCTCTGGGACCATACACCACCCAGATTAGTGTGTACCCTGTGTTAGGGTCTGGCTGACATGGGCATCTGTTTTCAGGGCAGAGGGGTTTCCAGACTTGCATGAGGTTGGTGTAGCAGTGGTATAACACTACATACCCCAAAGGGCCCACATCACCCTTTTTGTAGGTAAGGGACAGGTGCTCGTGCCCCAGCCCCAGTTAAGTAACCTCCATCCTGCTGGTATAAGACAGCCCTTCAGGGTTGGTGGGCCAGAGCCATACCAATGACTACAGCAGTAGCAGACCAACAGCAATGTTGGGGTTAGGTCTGGAAAGCCCCAACTGCCTCACACCACTGTCTGCCAGTCACCAGCAGACAGCACAGTCAGACTGCACCTTATAGGTGTTCCAACCATGCACAGTCTAAGTGCAGACAGTCTACTAGCCAGTACATAGTGCATGCTCACAGAGAAACTACAGACACCAAGCAGCTATCTCAGTGATTAGGACCCCAGCACTGAAAACACAAAAGTATCACTGGAGACAGATAGTGTAGAGCGCTATGTGGGAACCTAGACATGCCATGGTTACTGCTCGGTTAGAGTGAGTACCCTCCCAGCATGACATGCTGTGGCCACCCTGTCCATGCAGCTGGTGGTTGGGCACTACAGTGTCCCAGCCATTGCCCCCCAACCTGTGAGGATGCATCCTGGCCAATCCGCCTTGTCCAGGCCATACCCACAACACGTTGCTCCTCATTATGCACATATTCAGGCTAATGCTGGTAACAGTGGGACATCTTGGGCCCAGAGAGGGATGGGCAGCCACAGAACAATGGATAGACATTCATACACACACACTCCTATCACAGTACCGACATTGCTAAACTGTGCAGGAGGTAGTAGTAGTACTCTGCTGATAACTGCAGCTCAATGCTGGGGCCAACAGCCTGACTCTCCATGCATCTTTGGATTGTGGAGCCTGTGTGAGTGGGTGTTTGTACCCCTGTTTTCCGCTGCTTTGGGCTTTGCACATGCTGCTGTTGTATCTGCATTGTAGGTTAAAATATATTTTACCCTACAGTGCAGATACAACATAGGGACATGCTCTGCAGGAACCACACCTGGGACTTGAAACTGTGACCCTCTGCTACTAGACACACTGGCTGGGTGTACTGCACCACACTGTTGCCACAGATTTATTTATTTATTTATTTATGCTTTTCTTTTATACCGTTTTTTCCAGAGATCAAAGGCGGTTTACACTTAACATATAATGAACATGGTTTTACATGGAACAGCGTTTTTCATAACTATGTACAATTAACTTTTCATGAACAATAACATGGAACAGTGTTTTTTCATAACTATATACAATTAACATTGGCTAGTAATACTGTAACTATTTACATTAATCATTCATTATTAATCGTAGTTTGTAAGAGTTGCTTTTTTTCTTAAGTGTATTGAGGTTTGAGGCTTTTTGATCTGTGGTTAAGGAGGATTGTTATGGAGGTGTAGTGTGCGGGATGGAGGGGATTCATTAAGATTTATAAAGTGTTCTATAAACAGATATGTTTTTAGTTCTTTCCGGAATATATGGAGATCTTTTATTTTGCGGAGGCTTAGCGGAAGTTTATTCCACAGGGTGGGGGCTGCATATGAGAAGGCTCTTGAGCTTGTGGTTTTTTTTGTTTTTCAGATGGATTTTTTTATGTCTAGAGAGTGGGTTGCGTTTTGCCTGCGGGTTCTAAGTTCTTTTGGAGCATGTATCAGAGTGGCTAGATGTGAGGGTGAGATGCCGTTGATAAGTTTAAATGTGGTTAAGAGTATTTTGTACGATATTCTACTATTTATGGGAAGCCAGTGTAGTTCGGCGAGGATGGGAGTTATGTGGTCAGTGAGGCGAGCTTTTGCTGTTACTCGAGCACAGATGTTTTGAGCTCGTTGGAGTATATTGGTATTTGTGAGAGGGAGGCCGATAAGTAGACTATTACAATAGTCGAAGTGTGGAGTGATGAGTGTGCTGATAACAGATCTGAAGTCATGTGTGTCTAGTAGTGGTCGTAAGTGTTGAATGGTCCTAAGTTTATAGAATATGGTTTTCACTGTTTGTTTTATGTGAGGGAGCATACTAAGTGTGTGATCTATTATGATGCCTAGGTATTTTACTTCTTTTTTAACTGGAATTATTGTGTTGTTAATTGTTATAGTTTCAGGGAGAGTAGTGTCTGGTTTTCTTGATACGAACATTGCTTCAGTTTTTTTTAGGTTGATGCTGAGGTTATTATTTTCTAGCCAAGTATTTGCTTCACTGATACAGTTTAGTAAATTCTGGTAGGTGGGATTATTTGTGTTTATCGGTAGTGTGAGCATGATATCGTCTGTGCATATGTAGTGGTTGACTTTATATTTTTTAAATATATTTGTGATGGGTTGAAGATACAGGTTGAAAAGGAGGGCTGATAGGGCCGAGCCTTGTGGAATACCTTGTCCTTGTGTGAAGGGTTCTGAGGTGCTTTGGCCTAATTTAACGCGTATCAGTCGGTTTGTAATGTATGATATAAACCATTGTAGAATTGTTCCTCCTATTCCTAGGTTTAGGAGTCTGTTAATGAGTGTGTTGTGGTGGACATTGTCAAAGGCACCAGCTATATCAATGAATATGAGGATGTAACCTTGGTTACATGTGTCAGTGCCTTTGATGAGGTCATCCATGAGTGTTATTAGTAAGGTTTCGACTCCGTGAGATGGGCGGAAGCCGAATTGGTGTGAGTCAAGTGGTGCATGTGTGTCGATAAAATCTTGTAATTGGAGTTGTATGATTTTTTCTATTACTTTGGCAATAAACGGTATGCTGGCTATGGGTCTGTATGAGTTCGGGTCTATAGGATTGAGTTTATTATTTTTTATTATAGGGCGTAAGGATGTAAGTTTTAGGGCATCTGGCATGATGCCCTGGGATAGTGATTGATTTACTATATTTTGTATATGGATAGCCAGTTCAGTTTTGGTGTTTTTTATCCATGATACGGGGCATGGATCCAGGGGGAAGGTAGTGGTGTTGATCATTGATATGACATTGAGGAGGTGTTTTTGATCAATGTCTTGAAAGGTTATCCATTTATTGGTTGGTTTTAAGTCCGTGGGTGTTGTTATGGTTGTGCTAGATGATTTATTTCTTAGTTTGTTAGCAAAATGAGTTGCAAGAGTTTGTGCGCTTATTGTTGATTGTTCAGGTTCTGGAGTTTGGGTTCTTGTTAGTGTTTTTATAATTGCGAATAATTCTCTCGGGCGGTTGACTGCCATATTTATTACTTTTGTGTGATATTCTCTTTTCGATCTATTAATTGTGTCTTTGTATTTGTTGAGAAGACTCAGGTATTGAGCTTTATTATCGCTTGTTTTAGATTTCCTCCACCGTTTTTCTTGTTTTCTTAGTTGCTTTTTTAGGTTAGAAAGGTCTTTATTAAACCATTTTTCTGACTTTTTTTTTATGAATTGTTTTTGAGAAACTTGGGTGGGAGTTGCTGCTTCTTTTATTATTGAGTTCCATTGGTCTATTAAGGTGTTGACTTCAGTCAAGTTATTTGTAAGATTGGGTAATACAGTATCTAGGAAAGTATCTTTGTTAAAGTGGGTAAAGCGGGATTTATAAGGTGTTGGAGTTGTTTCAGTGTTGGTGTGGGATAGTGAAATTAAATTGAAGGTTATTAAGTGGTGATCTGACCATGGTACTTCCGTAATAAGAGGTGAGGATTGTAGTTGGTGTTTATTAAATGGGGTGGGAATGAATACGAGGTCTAGGGCGTTTCCTTTTGTGTGTGTAGGTGTCTGTATGATTTGGTTGTAACCCATTTCTTTCATGGAATCCATAAAGTTGGTTGTGTGTTGTGGGTTAAGTGATGGAAGGTTCAGATCACCTAATATGATAAGTGGTTTTCTCTGTGTGGCTGTACATGCAAGTTCTAGGATGGGGGTGAGATTTTTGTGGTCAGCTGAGGGGGGTCTGTAGATAAGGGACAGTGCAAGGGTTTTATTTTCTATATTTATGATGTCCATACCGTCTATGTTATTTACATTTGTTAGTGAGTATTGGAGCTCTTTTTTAGTGATGATAAGGGCTCCGCCTCTCCTCTTTGCTTCTCGGTGGCAGTTGAAAAGGTCATATTGATTCGTGTTAAGTTGGTTTAGGAGGATTGTGTCTGTGCGTGAGAGCCAAGTCTCTGTGATGAGAAGGATATCGGGTTTTTTTTATCAGTGATTATGTCATTAATTATTGGTATTTTATTTCGTATGGATCTTGCATTTATGAGGATGAATTTTCTGATGGTGTTTGTGTCGGGAGATCTGTTTTTAGGTTTGTCTTGTTGGAGATTTATTTGTATTAGTCTTGAATGTCTGGGGGTGTTGGGACGGTGGGTTTGATTGAGTGTATATGAGTATGGTTGTGGTGTGTTTTTGTATGTGTTGTGAATGATGGGAATGGTGTTATATGCTGTTGGATTTGGTTCGTGTGCATAGATGTTGTGAGCTAGGTGAATGGTTAGTATGGTGATAAGAAGGTAGGATTGATACTTTGTGAGATCCATGTTTCTTCTGGAATGTGTTGTGTTATGTGATAACAGTAAAAGATCATACAGTGGCTATGAATGAAATTACTGGCAGCAGAAAAAATCAGACAGAGGTTAAGGATGAGATTACTGGCGACAATAAGAATCAGGCAAAGGCTAATAATGAGATTATGGCTATGATTACTTGGAATAGTAGTAGACAGTGGCTATGGATGAATTACTGACAACAGTAAATCAGACAAAAGTTGATGAGATTATAACTGAGATTACTTGCAACAGTAAAAGACAGTGTCAATGAGTGAAGTTACTGGCAACAGTAAGTCAGACAGTATTTAATAATGCGATTATATCTGAGTTTACTTGTATTAGTAAAAGACCAGATGGTGGCTATAGATGAAATTACTGGCGAGTCCCAGACCTTTTATGTTGCACTGCACACCACGTACTGGTACAGGGCATGGCCTAGGTCCACTGTAGGCAGGTGCCACTGCTCCCTCCAGCATGGGAACCCCCCTGCCATGCTGACATGACTATTTGCTGTCGGTGCTGGTAGTGAGCAGTCCCAGGACATCCATTGTCTGGGTAGGTGGTGGCCTAGGGAGCGGGGTCTGGGGCAGGGGGTATACATGAGCATCCTCACATCCCCCCCATCACTGCCTGCCAATAGTATGTCCCTTCGCTTGGGGGAGGTTTGGGGCTGGGGGGATGTTGAGTCAGTGCCCTGGTGACTGTTAGCTCGGGTGGATCAGGTAGATGTAGGTGGATTGGGTTTGGCCTTTGTCAGCTGCTGTCATGTTGATTTCCGGTTTCTATGTTCCTATGTGCCACTTAGGTGCCTGCCTAGTCCACTCTGTGCCCCAGCTGCCCCCGCTACATGTCCCGCCTGCAGCCCCCTTTGCCCCACTTGCACCATCTCCATAGTGGCCTTTCATACTTGGGCACTATGCTATTGCTGGAAATGGAGCACTACTATCACGTTTCTTGGGCTCCCTGTCTATGCTGTATATTGCTTGACACTGAAATGGTTCTCTCTCCTGCAAATGTGCATCTAACGGCAGGTTTTCATTCGCGGTAGGATTCAGCCCTTAAGTTCAGCGCGTTAGTGCGCAGGGAGCCTCTCCCAACCCACTCCCTACCCATTGACCCCTTTTCCCCACCCTCTCTCCACCCTCTGCGGTGTTTACCGCAGCCGGGAACATTAACGCTCATTAGGTAACGTTAACGCGCGTTAACGTTACATACGCGCGTTAACGTTACCTAACAAGCGTTAATGTTACCTAACGCGAGGTCTGTAACGTTACCGCAGTTTAGTAAACATACCCCTAACTGTGTTAACCGCA
Source organism: Ichthyophis bannanicus (assembly GCA_033557465.1). Classification (NCBI taxonomy): domain Eukaryota; kingdom Metazoa; phylum Chordata; class Amphibia; order Gymnophiona; family Ichthyophiidae; genus Ichthyophis; species Ichthyophis bannanicus. The sequence continues at coordinate 527,415,162 of CM066032.1, forward strand.
GTGAATGAAATATTCAGCCGCACTAACACAGTTATTGCTGCTCTACATGCCCCGATGCTAACCTCAGGGTGTGTTGGGGGCATTCCAGGGCAGAGCAGTGGTGGCACCACTCACTAACCAGGCAACAGCGATATTGAGCTGTTGCCTGATTAGTGATAAGCAGCAAAGGACAGGTACAGGAAACTCTGGCCTAACGTTTGCCACATAGCGAGGAGCCTATCTGGAAACCCCAGATATTCAATGCCAGGGCCAGATATGACCCTGGCATGCATTGAAAATCCAGGTTTACTATTCAACACTGGCAGCTAGTTGTCTTAGAAGTGCTAGTTGCTGGTGCTGAATAACAGGCCCAAAATGCATTGGGTAAATCAAAGACGTGCAATAATTTGGTCAAATGTGTTGTGGTTTGCTCATGCAGCACCCAATGGACCAGAGGGCAGATCTTGAATGTTATACAATGCTATATTGAAGCCAATGAAGGTCTTGTAAAATAAGCATTATAGACTCCATATACAGACAGTCTATGACCAACCAGACTGATGCATTTTGTATTATCTGTAGGGCAGAAATCATGTAATCAGGCAGACTGTCATGAAAGGCATTATAGTAATCTAAATTTGAAGTCGCCAATTCTTGGAAAACAGAAAGAAAATCGAAGGCAAAAATCAAATAGCACAATTTTTATATCGTTTGTTGCTTGTGAAAAAATGTGAGCAGTGAAGATGGGGATCCAAGATGGCTGATGAACCATAATCACTGTCTACCACAGCTTTTGCTTTCTGAATGATTTACCTAAGAATGGGTAAGAGGAAGTAAAAATGTATTTCTTACCCCCTCAAAATGCAAAGAAAACGTACTCAGGATCTTTTGATTCCTTTGTATGCCGTTCAGGCTCTGTCTTTGAAGACTCCGTTGAGTGCCCACGTTTGTTGCCATCGGTTGCAGGAGCAGCCAGCTGTGCATCTGAGCATGAGACCTCACTAACTTTGGAGGAATGGGATCCCCCTGTTTCAGCCCTGCTCAGAAATGTCTCCTTCTGTGGCTGGTGTCCCTGCATCAGATGTCGGAAGATGGCAAGGGTTCAACAGTAGAGAGGGGAGGGGTGATGCAAGAGTTGTAGACTCGGGTGGAGGTCCTTGGAGTTCTGCTAGGATTAACAGCTTGCACTGGCAGTATTGTAGGCACAGGAACAGTTCAACCGGAGGCTGTTGGAGAGTTGGAATAGAAATCTGATGAATTACAATGTAATGGACTTCAGGGTGCCTTCACTTTGCCTGGCTCATTTAAATCACAGCTGGGTTCAGCATTGGTGACCCATGTGAATCAACTTGCTGTATGAGTTGCTGCTATCGAGGGAAAAGTTCAAGAGCAAGGTGAGAACTTTACTGGATTAAAATTGCATGTAATAGCTTTGGAAGATAAGTTGGAGAGCTCTCAGGATCTTCATTCTGCATTAATGAAGGATGTTTTGGACAAGCACTATAAACTTGAGGGTTTGGAGAATGTGTCAAGAAACTGTAATCTGCATGTTTTGAACTTTCTGTGTTTGGGGAAGTGCCACCAAAAGATATTTTTGTTAAGTAGTTATGGAGACTTTGGGACTGCCTGCTAATAAGATTCCTGCTATTAAAGAGGTTTATTATCTGCCTTCTTCTAAGTGGTCCATCCCAGCTAGGGTTGATTTGTCTGATGAAGAAGAGACCTCTCTTTTGGAGGTTTCTCAACTTTCTGCAAGGGCAGAATTAGGGAATATACTGATGTTGCTAGAGAGACCCAGAAATGGAGGAAGCAGTTTCTGTTACTGCATCCCTCTGTGCAGCAGTTGGGTGCTCTTTCCTTTTTGAAATTCCCATGTAAATGTATTATTAAGGGGCATGTTTACTAAACTGCGGTAACATAGCAGAGGCTACTTTAAGGCGCGTTATGTAATGTTAACGCACCTTAATGTAACGTTACGTAACGTTAACGTGCCTTAAGGTTACATAATGCACGTTAGCGTCCTCGGCCGTGGTAAGTCCCGCAGAGGGCGGAGAGAAGGGGTCAATGGGCTGGGAGTGGGCGAGGAGAGGCCCCTTCCACACTAACGCGGGGAAATCAAGGGCTGACTCTTAACACAACTGAAAACCTGGCGTTAGATGCACGTTTGCAGGAGAGAGAAACCATTTAAGTGTCAGCAATGTACAGCATAAGCAGGGAGCCCAAGAAAGGTGATAGTAGTGCTCCATTTGCAGCAACAGCATAGTGCCCAGGTATGAAAGGCCACTATGGTGATGGCGCAAATGGGGCATGGGGGCTGCAGGCGGGACATGCAGTGGGGGTTACTGGGGCACAGGGTGGACTAAGCGGTTGTTGAGGTGGCACATAAAAATGCAAAAAATGGAAACCAGCAAGACAGCAACTGACCAGGGTCAAACATGCCCATGAGTCTGTGTCCCATAGTGTCCCATCCAGGGGACATTACCCAGCAGGTACCCCAAGGGGCACATAACAGTGACAGGTGATGCCGGGGGAAGTGTGAACATCTATGTAGACACCCCTACCCCAGAACCCACACCTTAGGCAGCCAACTACTTGCCCCCTGGATGGCCTGGGATGCACCGACAGCATATTGTCATGGCGGCATGGCAGAGGGGGTGGGTGATTGTGCTGGAGGGAGCAGTGGTACCCACCTGCAGTGGACCTAGGCCATGCCCTGTACCAGTACTTGGTGTGCAGTGCAACAGAAGAGGTCTGGCTGAGGAACGTAAGAGTAGCCCCAGGGACCACTATGCTGCTGTGGCAACAGTGTGGTGCAGTACACTCAGCCAGCATGTTCAAGAGCAGAGGTTCAGGTCCCATCTGTGGATCCTACAGAGCATCTCCCCATAGTTTTAGCCCACAATACAGACACAACAACAACATGGGCAAACCCCAACGCAGCGGTGCACAGGGGTATGGACATCCACTCACAAGGGCTCCACTATCCACAGCTTCATGGAGTGTCAGGCTGTTGGCCCCAGCACAGAGCTGCAGTTATCACCAGAGCACTACTACTACCCCCTGCACAGATTAGCAATGTCGGCATTGTGATCAGGACCAGTGCGGCAGGTAGGGTTGTCAACCACCTCCATATCTGCACAATGCTGAGATAGGTGTGGGAGTGTGCGTATGTCTCTCCATTGTTTTGTGTCTGCCAACACCTCACTGAGCCCACATTGCTCACACTGCTTCCAGCGTTAGCCTGCAAATGTGCATAATGAGGAGCAAGGTATTGTGGGTATGGCCAGACAGGGCGGATTGGCCAGGATGCATCTGCACAGGGTGGAGGGTAATGGCTGGGACACTGTAGTGCTCGACCACCACCTGCATGGACAGGGTGGCCACAGCATGTCATGCTGGGGGAGGGGAGGGGGGGGGTCACTCTCACTCTGACCGAGCAGTGACCATGGCATGTGTTTGTTCCCACATAGTGCCACACATTATTTGTTTCTAGTGATACCTGTGTATTTCTGGTTTTGGGCCCCAATCATGGAGATGTCTTCTTGGTGTCTGCGCTGTGCATCTCACCTCTGGGTGCACAGGGTTCCTCTGTGAGCATGCACTATGGACTGGTTAGTGGGCTGTCTGCAGTTTGCCTGTGCATGGTGAGAACACCTTGTAGGCTGCTGCAGTGCAGTCTGATTGTGCTGTCTGTTGATGAATGGAAGACCCTGGCGTGGGGCAGATGAGCCTTTCTCTGCCTAACCCAAGCATCACTGCTAGTCTGCAATGGTCACAGGTATGGCACTGGCCCAGCAGCCCTGGAGGGCTGTCATCTGCCATCAGGACTGTTGCTGCTGGTACTACAGCCATTCTGCAGGGTGCAGGCACCTGTTCCACCACACCCTCATCTACAAAAGGGGTGATTGAGGCCTCTTGGGGAATATAGTGCTTCCACTTTGACCCATAGTGGCAGGGCTACATAAGCCTCATGCAAGTCTAGTCACCCCACTGCCCTGATAACAGGTACCCATGACAGCCAGACTTTAACACCAAGTACACACTAATCTGGGTGGTGTCCAGTACCACAAGACCATATGTGCCCTTAATTGCACTGCTGGGAACACCTGTTACACACTGGTAGTGTTGGGGATGTGCAGCAGGACCTATCTCTAGTACCACATGTACTGTGGACCTAGTGCTGGGTGCCCATCCTATCCCTCAGGGTGAACACGGAACCTGCATAATGGCATGGTCTGTAGCTACTCTGTGCCAGTATCACGCACTGTCAGTCCGTCTTACCACACTGCAGTACCGGAGAGGTGCAGACCCCATTTGGTGGTCAGCTGTAGGCCGCTGTTCTGCATGTGCAATGCATCATGGGTGCTGGTGGGGTTACCCTATCCTGGCACACAGAGCAGACGGTTTATGTGGTGACCTGCAGTCCTTCTGTATCCAGCCATTGCTATGCAACAAGCTTTAGAGGTGTAGCCTACTGGTTAGTATACTGACATTATAGGCAGAGGTCATGGGTTCAATTCCTCATTGTTCTCTCCTGTCCAAGGCAGATGTTTTGCATGCCTGTGACAGTCATATCTTTGCAGATCTGTGCTGCCAGCCCATAGTACCCTCACCAGAGTTGTCAACAATCCTTATAAGGCATTATAAGGCTCCTAATTAGGCACAGTACAAGGCACTTTATAAGGCACGTTACAAGGCACCTTATTAAGCACAGTACAAGGCACGTTATAAGGCACGTTACAAGGCACCTTATTAGGCACAGTAGAAGGCATGTTAAGGCACATGCCTTGTACTGTGCCTAATAAGGTGACTTGTAACGCGCCTTATAACGCGTGTTACCTGACAGGGCTTGCCATAATGATGCCCCGCCCATGCCTTTATATGGGCATCTGTACCTTTACCGCGGAACCTAACGCAAATGACATTACCACAGTTTAGTAAACATGCCCCTATCTGTAAAACATGTTTTCTTTGACTCCTCTTATTTGGTGAGATTCATTTCTGCTAAGCAAATCTCTCCTTCTTCGGTCTCTCCACTCAGAATGCCCTCTGTTCCCGTTTAGATAATATAGTGGCTCCTGGATTATGATGTCTTTTTTGGCTTTTTCCTTAGGGTGTTATACTTTGTTTCTTTATTGTATGGACTTGGATCCCTGCTATTTGTGGACTTCAGCTGATTTATTTTCCTGGATTATCGTTGTATATGCCTATGGGAGATTGTTTTCCTTGTTATGTAGAGGTTTTCTGTATAAGCTTTTGTTTGCTTAATAGTTTTCTAAATTCTATTTTTAAAAAAGCTTGAGCAGTAACTGTCCTCACCCGATTTTTACTAGTTGGAGATCAAGCCTCCGTACTAAACTCTTTACATTGACTGAGCCAACAATGGTTCCATTAAGGTATAATTTTGGCATTTCTGACTCATAAAGAGTTAAGGTATAATTTTGGCATTTCTGACTCATAAAGAGTTAAGTTTCTTCCTATTCTAAGTAACACTGTTTTCTTTCAAGTTATTCTATATGTGCAAGCTGGTGTTTATGCATGGTAAAAGCCCTGCACTAATGTCCTTCAGTCCAGGGCAAAATATATGCAATCTCCACAGTGGTGGTACCAGTGTTGACTGTGGGGGGAGTTACTGTAGAGAGGTCTAGATAAGTATGTATAGAGATTCCATTGGGGGAATTCCTGAACTTCTTTAACACTGTGTACTTTGCACATGCACAATAGTTGTGGGGTGAAAAATCCCCATAGTATTGGTTACCATAGCATTTTCAAAATAGAACTCCATGAGACATTTGTCTTTGAAAATTGTCTTGCAGGTCTGTAGGTAGAAATTACTCAGAAGCTTCTAAACTCTGCAGCCAGTTAAAAAATGAGCATCCCTGTACATAGTACCCATTATCATTTTTATTTTGATATGTGTATGTCTTTATCTTTTACATAGAATATCTGGAATAAAATGGAGGAAGCACACTGAACATCTGCAGACTAAGGGAGTCATTTTAGAAATCGTAGTCATGATTTGGACACATGAAGATGTGCATATCCAAATCATGGAGACATCTCCAGAGCCATTTCACAAATGGCTTTTAAAGATGACCCCACACTGGTGACATCCAAGCAGGCAAGGAGTGTGGCAAAGGTGTAGTTGGGGAGCTGCAATAGACTTACACATCCCCCAGGGATGTCTGCAGGCAGGCACAAATAGACATCAGGAAAGTGCTTGCTTTGGCCTTAAAACATCCAGAAAGTTAAAATCACACAAGATAATACTGAGATTTGAACCATGGTTATACCTCTCCTACCCCAGTACTCTAGCCATTATGCATCTTGGTTTAGAAAGTGCTGCTCTGGGACATCTATGTAGACATCCGCATTTGTGCCATCATGCCTGAACTTGCACCTGCCTGCTTTTATTTTTTCCAATGTTCTAGCTTCAACATCCTAGATTGCACTTGGAAGTCCTTTGTAAAATGTGCCTTTCAGAGAATAACTCTGTATAGGCTGTTGAAGCAGCATTGAAAGCCTTATCAAAGAACAAAGCACCAAGCATTGATGGCATTCCCATAGAAGTATTACAGCAATCTGATGCAGCTGTTTCCGTACTTACAAGGCTCTGCCAAAAAATTTGAAAGACAACATCATGGCCAACTGACTGGAAAAGAACTGTGTTTATACCAATACTAAAGAAAGGTGATCCAACTAACTGTGGAAATTATCGCAAAATCGCTCTGATCCCACATGCCAGCAAGATTCTACTGAAAATTATTCAACAGAAACTACAACCATACTGTACCTGGAAAAAGAACTACCTGAAGTGCAAGCAGGGTTCAGGAAAGGGCGAGGAATGGGAGACATCATTGCGGATGTGAGATGGATCCTTGAAAAGACTAAAGAATACCAAAAGGATATCTATTTGTGCTTTATCAACTATAGCAAAGCTTTTGACTGTGTAAACCATGAGAAACTATGGGCCACATTAAGAAGCATGGGTATACCAGAACACCTGATCATTCTCTTGCACAATCTGTACATTGATCAAGAAGCAACAGTTCGAGCGGAACAAGGAGAAACAGAATGGTTTAAAATAGGCAAAGGTGTAAGACAAGGGTGCATACTTTCCCCCTACCTGTTTCATTTATATGCAGAACAAATCATCAGAGAAGCAGGATTGTATGAAGACAACAGAAGTGTGAAGATTGGTGGAAGACTCATCAACAACCTTCACTATGCTGATGATACCACATTACTGGCTGAAAGTGAAGATGATCTGAAACATTTGCTTCTCACGATCAAAGAACATAGTCTCAAAATGGGCCTGCACCTTAATGTAAAGAAGACAAAGATCTTGACAACTGGCAAAATCAACACGTTCATCTTTGAAGGAGAAGAAATTGAAATTGTGGACAACTTTAACCTACTTGGATCAACTATCAATAAAGAAGCAATAAGCAGTCAAGAAATCTGACGACGCATTGCTCTTGGCAGAATGGCTATGAAAGACCTAGACAAGATTCTCAAGAGCAGAGATGTCTCTCTCCATACAAAGATTTGACTTGTTCAAGTCATGATATTTTCAATAACAATCATATGGATGTGAAAGCTGGACAGTAAAAAAGATAGACAGGAAGAAAATTGATGCCTTTGAATTATGGTGCTGGCGGTGAATACTGCATATACCATAGACTGCCCGAAGAACAAACCAGTCAGTACTACAGGAGATCAAACCTAAGCTTTCTTTAGATGTTCAGATGACAAGACTTCAAATTTCATACTTTGGACACATCATGCGAAGAGAGAGATCATTAGAGAAAGACATCATGCTTGGCAAGATAGAAGGTCAACGCAAAAGAGGAAGGCCAGCAATGAGATGGATCGATACAATAACAGCAGCTACAGGTACCAATCTGCCAGCAATGAGCCACCTGACTGAAGACCGAACACAATTTAGGACAACTATCCAGAGGGTCGCCATGAATCGACACTGACTCGACGGCACTTAACAACAACAATAGGCTGTCTAGGTAGGAAAACAGACATTTAGGACCTTGCACTCAAAAAAAAAATCCCTATGAATTAGTATTCAGCAGTGGCAGTCAGTATCTTTAAGATGCCAAACCACCGCCATTTTAACTAAGTCAAATATTCAGTGCCAGAGCCTATCTGGCGTCCGACCTTGAATATCCAGTTTCACTGGCCAGTGGTTTTGCTATCCGGTTAGTGGCAATATTAGTCATTAACTATAGCTATAGGCCAATGGCTGTCCTAACTTTATATACTTTAGCTATCCACTTTGCTGCTAATTATCACTGCTGTTTACCTCCTGGGGCTACCTCAGCTCCACCCACAGACCATGCCAGAATTAACTAGGTATCTGTACTGCAGTCTGTGGGGATATTCAGTACTACTATCCAGTTAGTGCTGCTGAATATCGGGATCACTGGCTTCCTATTACATGGGCTCCCTATTCACTATCAGATACATTTTAAGGCCCTCATACTTGATCATAAGGCTATACACACTTCTTCCCCCCATTTTCTGGCTAACCTCCTTCACTCCCCCCCCCCCCCACCCCCAGCTGCTACGTGCCATGCATACTCACCAACTTGCCCTTCCCTCTGTTACTTTGGCCTGCCTGGAACCTGCCTGCCATGCTGCTTTTTTCTTTCTAGCCCCCACCCTTTGGAATTCCCTCCCCATCTCCTTGTGCTCTGCTATCTCTCTCTCCCCAGATTCAAGACAGCTTTGAAGATACATTTCCACCATCTGGCCTTTGATACATCCCCTCATGTTTCTTTCCCTCCTTAATAATTGACCCTGATCCTTTGTTTCCTCCCCTGGGTACTGTGACTGCTTAGTCCCTGTTGTGTGAGTTTCTCTCTTCTTTCCTTCCCGTTCTTTCCTGTCCTTCATTAAATTGGGGTTCCTTTTTCTTTTCTTTCCTTGCAGCTATACTGTTTTATTGTAAACCGCTTTTTCTCCGACGCTAGCGGTATATCAAGTGTGGACACAAATAAACAAACAAATCATAGTTTTCAGGTGCTGCATGCTGCAAAAACCCATTTGAGTATCAACTCTTGGGGGTATGTTTACTAAACTGCGTTAGTGTGATTCGCGTTAGGATCCGCGGTAGATGCAGAAATCCCAAATAAGGACATGGGTGGTACATCGTTACCAATAACGCGCGTTACAAGGCGCCCTAAATTAACGAGCGTTACATAGCAAGTTACCGCGTGTTAATCTTAAGAAGGCGCACAGACATAAAACACAGAAACAGAGCTGTAACACAATGGTTACTACACTGACTGATGGTACACGGTCATGGGTTTGATTCCCCAGTGTGCCCAATGCATAAGGCTGGCTGAGGAATCACCCTTTACATTTAAGTAGTGATTGTTGAGGCATTTTACTGTTATTTTAATTAGTGCTGCCAGCAAACACACCCTCATGGTGGCGTAACCTAAGGTGCCGCATAAGGCACCCCATAACGCACTCCATAGGGCACATTATAAAGTGCACTGTCCACCAAGGCACCCTATAATGTCCCCTATAGGACACCTTATAAGGCACCTTATAAGGCGCTTGATAGGGCGCCTTATAAGGTGCCATATAGGGCGCCCTATAAGGTGCCTTATGGGGCGCCATATGAGGCACCTTAAGGTTACAGTACTCTGAGGGTGTTTTTGCTGGCAGCACTAATGTACATCAAAAATAGACAATGCCACAGACAGCCCTATCAAATAACTCCACCATGGGTATGAACCCATGACCTCAGGCCGCACAGGCAGTAACGTAACCAGTGGGCTACAGCTGCTAACAAACCCCTGGCAGGCAGCAGAAAGACTGCTCGCCACCACACAAACCGTCTGCTGTGGCTACCAGGATACAGTTAACCCACCCGTACCCATGATGCACTGCACATGCAAATCAGCAGTCCACAGATGGGCACAGAATGGGGTATGCACCCCCATAGCACCTCGGCCTGGTAGGGGGAACTGACCATGTGTGGTACTGGCACAGAGTAGCCACAGACCGTCACATTGTGCGGGTACTGTGCTCCCCCTGAGAGTGAGGTGGGGCACCCAGCACCAGGTCCAGAGCACCTTTCATGGCTGAAACATGCCTTGATGCAGGTCCCCATCAGTGTGTGATAGGTAGTTCCCGCAGACACACCTAGAATACATCTGTGTCACTCTGTATTTCTCAGTCATGTCTAGCCCTTATGGGCTATGATGCACCCAGAATAGTGCATATTCTGTGTTGGTGCCATGGTGACGTGATGTGGGTGAAGGGGGGGGGGGTGGACCTATAGGCAGATTATACACCACCACACAACCCACCCTCTGGGGCTCAGGGTGGGAAACAGGATCACCCACCAATAGATCCACATTCCACCTCCCTGCAATGGTAGCAGTAGAGGGGACCATCCACCCCAGTCCTGCTGTGGAACAGGCACCCTACAGGGCAGGCAATGCAGATCTCTACCCATCCATAGAGCAATAACAGACAGACAGTAGGCCTGGAAATGGCCAACTGCCCCCCACCACTATCTGACATTCTCCAGCAGCCAACCTCTGCACCCTGCAAGGTGTTCCAGCCAGAGACATACTTGCTGCAGGCAGTCTGCTAGCTAGTCCATAGTGCATGTACCTGGAGGAGATGCTTGTACCCAGAACTGGGATGTCAGCATACACACCAAGCAGATAAGTTAGTGAGTGGACCCCAAAAGAGAACCCATAAATATCACATACAAAAAATACTACATAGCATTATGGGGGAACCTAGCCATGCCGTGGTCACTGCTCAGTCAGGGTGAGAGTGACCTCCCAGCAGGACATGCTGTGGCCACCCTGTCCGTGCAGGGGGTGGCCGGCCACTACAATGTCCGAGCCATTGCCCTATGCTATGTACAGTTGGATCCAGGCCAGGCCATCCTATCCTGGCTATTCCCACAGTACCTTGCTCCTCATTATGCACATTGGCAGGCCAATACTGGCAACAGTGCAAGCAGAGTGGGCTGTGGAGGGTGTTTGCAGCCACCACACACTGGATAGACAGACACACACTCCCCACACCTATGCCAGCATTGTGCACCTATAGAGGTGTTTGGCAGCCCTGGCCACCACACCAGTCCTGGGCAGAGTGCAGGCATGGCTATGGTAAGCAATACTGTTGGAGGTCACTCCCCAGGGTGGTAAACACTGTCAGACACCAGACCTGAAGCACGCTCCACAGACATCAGAAAGGTTGCTATGGTGCAGCTCCATCAGCAAATTTTATTTATTTATTTATTTATTAGAGTCTCTTTTATACCGCGCTATTCAGCATCAGTGCGGTTTACAATGAACAATAACTTAGGAATTGCTATCTGCCAGTAATCATAGCAACCTTTGGATAGATGTGTACCTTATTCCCAGGTTTAGGGTGGCATTGCTAAGGTATGCAGTGCTAGTATTGGGAGATGCACGCAGGGCCCAAAGTCCTGCCTCTCCAGGAGGCTTTGGACAATGGGCTTGTGGGTGCGGGTGTGTCTGCCCCTGTTGGCTGCTGCTTTATGGCAGAGGTTCCCGACTCCAGTCCTGGTGTGCCAAACACTGTTCGGGTTTTCATGCTTTCCCCCTTGAATATGCATGCAATATATCTGCATACCATGGGGGCGGCGCATAGACATGCAACACAGACATCTTTATTGGAGGCAGCATGGAACCTGAATGGTGTTTAGCCCTCCAGGACTGCATTTGGGAGACCCTGCTCTAGGTAATGCGCATGTTTATGGTGTCTGTGCTCTGTAGGGTAATATGTAGGTGTTTTGGGCATATTTGCGTCATCTGCAATAAAGGTTCTGTCTGTATTAGCACGTTTTAGTAGTGGGTAAAATAAGAGGACAGGGTTGGCAGGGACCACAGCTGGGACTTGAACCTGTGACCTTTTGCTTCTGAATACACTGGTTTTGTGCACTGCACCACCATGTTCTCACAGAGTCAGCACATTCCCTGGTGATACCATGACTGTTCGTCAGCCAGGGCCTGTCTGTTGCAATGCAAGGCACCCACCCACCTACACAGGGCTAGGCCACGGTCTGCTCTGGGCAGCTGCCACTGCCCCCTCCACCACCAGTGACCCTCTGCCACCATGCTGACAGTCCCTTCTGCTGGTGGTGCTGGTGGAGCGCAGTCTCAGGCCATCCAGTGTGTGGGTAGGCAGCTGCCTATGGTGCAGGTTCTGGGGTAAGGGTGCCTGCATAGGTGTCCACGCTACCCCCCAGCACTGCCTGCCATTGTTCCGTGCCCTTGGGGGTAGCTGCTGGGTAGTATCCCCTGTGACACTGTGGGAAGCACAGTCATGCCCATGTTTGGCCTTCAGCAGTTGCTGTCTGGCTGCTCTGCTGTTTCAGCATTCGTATGGGCCAGCTAGGCATCACCCTAGTCCGCACTGTGGCTCAGCTGCACCACAGCATTTGCCGCCTGCGGCCCTCTGTATCCCCTTTTCCGGCATCTGTCCAGTTGCCATTCTGACATGTCTGCCCTGCTGTTGCCGCACATGTGCATGCCATAGGACACCTCTCCGATGGAAAGGAAAACCCTGCACAGCGCAATTTCACTGTGGCTCATTCACCATGTATGGGGATGGCGCATAGACCCTTCCACGATTTATATCTTTCTCGGGGGGGGGGGGGGGTTGATGTTTCCCATTACTACCACTCTTGGCCAGCTTGGTTGTGTTTTTTTTCCAGTTTGTTGAGGTCATTTTCAATGTTTAGGTGCCCTCTTGTTCTGTGCACATGTATCACACTTATCACTTTTTTTAGGTTTCCCTGACTATGCTGTACATTGCTGACACCTAAATGGTTTCTCTCCCCTGCAATGTGCATTTAACGGCAGGTTTTCATTCGCGTTAGGATTCAGCTCTTCAGATCAGCACGTTAGTGTGAAGGGAGCCTCTCCCCACCCACACTCCGCCCATTGACCCCTTCTTTCCGCCCTCTCTCCACCTTCTGCGGTGTTTTACCACGCCACGAAACTTTACGATCGTTAACTTACGTTGACGTGCGTTATGAGACGTTAACGATCGTTAACACATCATAATGCGCGTTAACGTAGGTTAACGATCGTTAACGGCACATAACGCGTGTTATGTACCATTACCGCAGTTTAGTAAACATCCCCCTTGGTGTTTTATAATAGATTCACTGAACATGGAACCTTTTATAAAATACATATACCATTGCTAGAACCCCACATGCATTTGGAAGTGTGCACATCAGAAGAAGCCATCATTTTATAAAGGAAAATTATTTAAAGACTATTGCGGCTTTGCATGTATACATAATGCCACTTCTACATTTAAATGGTGAGTTTTGTCACTTATACCTTTAACTTTAATAACTTTTATATGTAAGTGGAGGATTTGAGAAACTGAATAACCAAGAAGCCAAACACTAATATGTGTACTTTCGGCACTCTTGAGAGGTAAACACTATTTCCCCCTCAAGCGCTCCTCCAAATGGCAGCTCCAAACAAGGAGTTAGCCAAGAGCTATTCATGACTCTTAATGGTGTGTAAATGCTGACATGGAAATTTTCCATAGTATGCCGGTAATGTTATAAAAAGATTTATGCACAATGTGCAGAGATCTAGGTATTTTAATCATATATGCACGTAACTAGACACTAGGTCATAAAACTTGTGTTACAATTAACCCTGGGAATAAAAGAGCTCAAAGAGGTGACAATTCTGAAGCTGTGCAGGAAGCAGTGGACAGTAGCTGCAGAAATACCCTCTGACTAAATGATACCACAAATCATGTTTGCCCTCTCTGGACAAGTACACAGAAATCAATAGCAAATTCCTGCAGCAGTTTATTCAAGCGAAAATGATTTTTCAGAACTCATTTTTTTTGCTAGATGTAAATATATAGAAAATACCCAGTCATTGAACGAGGCAGAGCTCCCATTGCTCAACAGCTTTATCTTTAAATGGACAAAGAAATGCAACTTGTCTACATCCCTTTGACTACAGTCTACAGTGCTGTTAAATTTAGAGGCTCTTCAGTAAAGTATTAGACACATAAGGGGTTTACAACCCCATCAGACCAGAATTCTCCCTGTAGAAACATTTGTGCCTTTCAGCATACTTGTCCTCTTATTTTGATATATCTTCACACTGACCTCTATCTGTGCCTTGGGAACAGAATTAATTAAAGATCGCTATGGGCCAGATTTAAAGACTCAGCAAAATGAGGGCATAAATAGAAATGCAAAAAGACAGCAAATCAGCTTGAACAGTTACAAAATAGACCATCTTTTGTGCAAGGCGTTTCTTCCCTGTAACTTTTTTAAGGAATAAATTTCTTCCTATTTACACAAGAAAAGCATTGTGGAACCTTTGCAAGTCACTTAACCTTCCATTGCCTTGGAAGAAAGGCCTGGCAATCTACTTCGGGTCGCACTGCCAAGAAAACCCAGGAACTGCTGGGTCACCAGGAGTCAGCATTAACTTAAAGGCACACATTGCATTGCAACCAGTTAACCTTTGGCCAGGGTTAGGTATAAGGGCACACATAAGAGTCTGTCTCCTAAACTGTGTTAGCCTTTTGCAGCTAACGTGGGCCACTAGCTGCAAAAGGCTAGTGGCCCGCATTAGCTGCAAAACACCTGCGATATCTGCAGTGGGCATTCCCAGCATTTCTTCTGCAGTTACCATGGAGGAGACACTGGCTTCACGGAGGACAGCTTCAGGTGATAGTAGCTGTATCTGTGAAGCCTGCAAATCAGAGCAGTTAGCACATGAGGCAATAGCTTATGGTAGCGGTGCCACAGGTCCTCCCACACACTGCCCACCCACTGCCCTAATCCTGTCTGTGCCTGCAGCTACCTCAGAAAGTGCAGACATGTGGCAATGCTCCAATCAGTCTAGACCAGAGGTTCTCAACCTGTGGGTCGTGACCCCCACAGGGGTCACCACAGGATTTAGCAGGGGTAGCCTCACTCTGCCGTTAAAAAAATACAAATAAAAAAATCGCAAAGTTGCTGCCGAGTCCGCTTCTTGGCAGCGGCAAACTCACCGCCTCCAATCTTCTGCAGCTGCGGCTCCCTACCTCTTAGGGAACCACGGCTGTGCCTGTGAAAATGTTGCAGAGCCTTCTCGTCTCTCGACGGGCTCCGAGCAGCATTGTCCCGCCTTTGGAGGTGGGACAATACTGCACGGAGCCCGTCGAGAGACGGGAAGGCTCCGCAATGGCTTCACTGGCACAGCCGCGGTTCCCTAAGAGACAGGGAACCGCGGCTGCAGAAGAACAGAGCAGTAGCAGGCAGACATAGGGAGAGGGGAGGAGGGAGCAGGGAACCTGCAACAGGGCTGACATGGGGGAGGGACGGGGGCTGACATGGAGGGAGGGTGGCTGACATGGAGGGAGGGAGGGAGAGGGAGGGGGGCTGACATGGAGGGAGGGGGCTGACATGGGAGGGGGAGGGGAGCTGACATGGGAGGGGGCTGACATGAGGAGGATGGCTGACATAGGGTGGAGGGGGGCTGACATGGATGGAGGGAGGGAGGGAGGGAAGGGGGCTGACATGGACGGAGGGGGGCTGACATGGACGGAGGGAGGGATGATATGGACAGAGGGGGGCTGACATGGATAAAGAGGAGAGACAGGAGGACATACTGGACAGACGCGATAAATGCTGGACAGAGGGGAGAGACAGTGTGGGTTAGGATTATAATGGGCTGATGGGGGGGCTAGCACTGGTAATTGGCAGATCGCGGGGGGGCTAGGACTGGTAATGGGTTGATTAGGGAAGGCTAGGACTGGGAATGGACTGATCTTTGGGGGGAGTGTTGGGACTGGTAATGGGCTGATAGGGGGGTAGGACTGGTAATGGGCTGATTAGGGGAGCCTGGCACTGGTAATGGGGTTGAGGTGGGATTAGTATTGGAAGTGAGCTGATTGGGGGGACTTCAACTGGAAATGGGCTGATGGTGGGGAGGGGAGGGGAGGATAGGATAGAGCTGCTGGCCTTGGAAGAAAACTGGGGGCTAGGGTTACAAGTGAGCTGATGCAAGGGGATGGGAGAATGGGGCTGGAAGGGAGTGGATGCTGAGAGGGACTGCCATGGTATTTGGACTAGAAGGGGACTGGAAAAAGGCTGATGGAAAGAAGTGAAGAAAACAAAAGAAGAGATAAAAAATGGCAGATGAACCATAGACCACAGAAAGAGAGCTAAGAGAAGACAGGAAAGAAGAAGCCTCAGATCGGGACTAGCATGATCAGAGAATAAATTGGTCAGACAACAAAGGTAGAAAAAATAATTTTATTTCATATTAGTGATTTGACTACAAAATCATCATAATTTTGAAATCAAATATTATTACTTGTTATTGTGATTAATTATTGTGGTTTAAATAAGTAAATTTTATAAATAAAAACATATTGCAATGGCCTATAATATATTAATAATTCAACAAATGATTACAGCGACAATGCGTTAACGGTAAAGGAAGAGAGACGCATTTGATTTTATCATTGGGGGTCATCACAAGTTGACCAATAGTAAAAGGGGTCGCGGTACAAAAAAGGTTGAGAACCACTGGTCTAGACTCTCTCGGCAGGTCACAGGTGTTCTTTGGATATGGTAGTGGTGGCCTACTTCCTAATGTCAAAAACTCAAAAAATGAACTAATTCCAAGCTTGACTTTATTCTGTTCTTCTTTTAATTATTATTAGGTTTGTTTCCCTAAAATGTCTCTAACTAGACCAAATTAAAAGTTAATTATGTTCCCTACCTAGAGGAGATCTTTGTTCATCCACACTTTCAACACAATCACTCTCGAGCATAAATTAGTCTTCAACTCAACCAAGCCAGAATATTTAGATTTGTAGTGCAAATTCCATAACCATTTTTGCCTGTTCCAGTCTTTAAACGTGAAGGCACATTTTCTTAAAAAAAAAAGCAGGCACGTGCAAGTTCAGGCATGATTTCAGAAATGTGGACATGCCTGATATGCACATCTATAGAGATGTCTACATAGACATCCCCAGAATCTTAATTCAAATAATTTTGGGTTTACTGATCTGATGCCTTCTTTTTCTTCAAGGTTCAAAAGAAACTGTGGAACTCCTAGCAAAGTTTTGCTGGGATCCTAGACAACCTTAACAGATTCTGTCTGAAAATTACCCATGTCATTTGGACTTGAGGCCCATAAAGCTTCAGGAACCACAGAGAGCAGAACTAGGGTAACCATTAGGCAAACTTGGCAGTCGCCCAGGGGAGCAACTTCTAGGGCATTCAAAGCTAAACATTAGATTTTGACAGCCAAGGGGATGTAAAGGCTTAGGACCCGATTCAGTCCTGGATGTCCAGGCCCTCTGTGTACCCGGTTGGAACCAGATGCACAGAGTTAGACGGGATTCTGATCCCGCGGGGCATGTTTAGCCCCCGCGGGATTAGAATCACCTCCAGGCCTGTACGTGCAGGCCATGACCCCGATTCAGGTCAGCTTGCACATACAGGTTTTGCCTGGCTAAATCAGTCAGGGCTCATGAATGGAGCCGCGGCACCATGGCATCTGGTTGCCATAGCACCGTGACTTCATTTATGAGCCACGATCTCCGGCCGCCAAAAAGAAGTTTCATTCCCTGCAGCCTGACCTCCAATCTGGCCTCCCAAGGCCAGGGTCAGGTTGCGGGAAATCTCCTCTGCCCACTCTCGCCTTTGCTGCACCCCAGATCTGCCAGAACCACCCATCTAGGGGAACTTATTTCACCTCAAAGGTGGAATAAATTCCCCATTCAGGCAGCAGGCCCCTGACATACAGGGCCGATATTGGAATCAACTCTGTATGTCCTCGGGTCACAGACTGCCCACTGCCTGCCCTAAATCTGCCCCTGCAACAACCTTTCTCACCCTCATCTAACCTCCCCATACAAAGTGCTGGGAAGTTAGTCGGGGTCGGCAGAGGGGCTGAATAGCAGGGATGGATGTCCCAATGGGATGTCCATCCCCATTATTCACACCTCGGAATGACCCCTTTAAGGTTTGCCTAGGGGGCCAACATCTTGAACCAACTCTGGGGAGAGGTCCCATTTTTATAAGTATGGGCCTGGACAGAGGATGTGGTACCGGGTTTCCTGAAAGTCTCCAGGGAGAAGTACTGCAGGAAACTCAGAACATTTGAGGACTCGCGACTGCAAAGGATTTGTGTAAGTTGTCTATTAATTGTAGTGTTAAAAGATCCTTCTGAGGTAGGAGAAATAAGGGGACACAAGGCATCTGTGGGTAGGTCTTGTTGTGAGACCTCCTCAGCTGCTTCCTGGACAGCATCCTTCATGCCTAGTCATGCCTTTTCAAAGTCATTAATATGCATGGTTTCAGTTACTTCAGGCTTTTGGGGGTCGTCAGGGAGCTCGCTATACAAGAAGTACTCCTCTGTTAGTTTGCATTTATTGTCTAAAGTATTTTCTCTGCCTCTTTATTAAACTCTCAGTTAGCAAACCTTGAAATAAACTCTTAACATTCCAGAGTACTGACATATGCATCAGTTGACTCCTTTCCCAAGCATTAATTTAAATGGAAACTGACAGCATGGCTTCCTTCCTATTCTACATCAGGACTATTAACCTCTTATCTTTTTCCTAAATAGGCACTAGGGTGAGCTAGTATGTTATCAGTAGTTTGCATCTGTGCCTTTTAATATGCAAAATAATTCTTTGTTGCCTCTTAACTAATTTTAGTGTTTTCCTGGCCTAGTATTTTATTGCCTGTCACTCCCTGTTTTTTTTTTCTTTCTGTGAAGTATTAAGCACTTCTGATAAAGGATCTGCCTGCCTGCACTTTATCTGTATGCTCAGCATTTATGCTTAAATGAATCACTGAATGGCAAATTATCTTTTTTTCTCAAGTTAGGTAACCAACAAAAGAGGGTTTGTTTTGTTTTTCTTTTAAATACAGAATGTTGCTATCAATCTCAAATCATGGTACCAAATAAACATTTTACAAATATGTATGATGTTCTGAATATTGTTTTGAAATTCAAAAGTCTGGGCTGGAAGGAAACTAATTTGACAAGACAAAAAGTATGTACTGAATGGTAACAAAAATCTGCCATATAAAGAAAATCACAATCTTGAAATGATTACTTAAACTAAGGAGGGTTATTAGTGTCTAAAACCAAAACAAAAATCAGTATGTACTACTGTCTTTATAATAGATTTCTACTTAATGCAGTAATGTAAAAAGCATATTCAGGGACATACATATATACATATATATAAACTAAACAGTATTAATATCACATGATGCTAAACTATGGGGTATGTTTGCTAATCAGCGGAAGTGGCTTCCGTGTGATATCAAAGCCACGGCCCCTATATACAGGGTGGCCCAAAAAAAGTGAGAATATCTCGTAGCATATACAGTAAGCTATTTAAAAATTAAAAAAAAACAAATGTAAACGATTGACAATTTTTTAAAAAAATGATGGTGACCGGAAACTGTCGAAATAAAGATGTTATATAGCTAAAAAAGGTAAATAAGTAAACTAGTTAAGCTTTTAATTTACGAGATGTTCTCACTTTTTTTGGGCCACCCTGTATATTTTTCTCACATAGTTGTTCCCCTGAAATAGATCAGGAAATCTTTCAAAACAAAATGAACTTCTTAACTAGAAACCAAACCAGGATTTTTTTAAATAAATACTGAACTCAACAAGTAATTTTTCCAGATCACGTTCTATAAAACCACATGAAAATGAACTATAATTAACTCATATATCAAACAGATCTGGGAGACAGTGAAGATAAAGGTATTTAAAGCAAATTTCCCCCTTGATATTGTGACACAGCAGCTGGCACAGAGCCCATGGAGTTAGGGGAAAGTAAGGAACTTACCTCAGAATCAGCTGGGCAGCAGACAAACTCAGCTCATGTAGAATTAGCTGAGCAGCAAACAAACCCAGCTCATGTAGAATTAGCTGAGCAGCAAACAAACCCAGCTCATGCAGAATCAGCTGGGCAGCAGACAAACTCAGCTCATGTAGAATTAGCTGAGCAGCAAACAAACCCAGCTCATGTAGAATTAGCTGAGCAGCAGACAAACTCAGCACATGTAGATTTAGCTGAGCAGCAAACAAACTCAGCACGAGAAAAGCAAAAAGGCATTAGAGTAAAATGTCCTTGCACTAGTCCTGACGTAGCTAGAAGCAGGAAGGCTAATCAGGAACACCTGTTCTCAGAAACCCAGGCAGCATGCAAAGAGAACAAGGATAAAAGCTGCAGGGTAGAACCAGGGAAGGCCAGTAGGGGCAGCGACCTGGGAGGACTAAGCCAGCATCCAGTGAACACACATCATGCTGGAGGAAACCCACTGAGGGAAGGAAGCAGTAGGTGTGGCAGCAGAGCAGGAAACAGCCAGCACCATGCCCAGGACCCTGCTAGGATTCCTGGTAGTTGGAGAGCCAAGGAGAGAGCTGCCAGAAGCCCAGATATAAGAGACAGAACCACAGCTAAGAGGTGGGAACCTAGCTTTGCTAAAGAAAAGGCAAGAGGTTCTGTTTGGTTTGAAAGGCAAGGGCGTGGCACCAGAAGTAACATTGATACTGAAAGTTATACAGTAATTCCCCCAGCGTGGAGAAGAAGGGAAAGCCAGAAGGAAGCTTTTAATATACCGGGCATTCAGAGCCCTGGATTTAAAGAGCCCTTTCTAGAAAAGTTAGCCCATGACTCACAGGAGAGTTTTAAGGAAGACAGCAGCTGTGAAGAGTGTGACCCATATGCAATTATAAGTGACTCTGAGTTAACGCAGTGGGAGAACAGCAGCTATGATTCTGACCCTGTGCCCATGGATTGTACAATTTGTTTATCTGACGATATTGTATCTTTATGTTGAGCAACCAGCTGATGGTGCCTGAAGGAAAGAAGATATTTTTCTGTGCAGCAGTTCTTTTGTTTCATATGGTTTGCTGTATCCCAGGAATATCCCATCAGGGCAGGGAATAAAGCCCTAATATTACTTTTGCCTTACCACTTGACTACAAGACTCTTTTTGTATTAAAGGCAACTCAAATCTTAACACCCTAGGCAGCCGCCTAATAGGGTCATAAGAGGTAGCTATCACTCACTATCTCTCTCAAATGGCGTAGTTGTTGCGGATTTATTCCTAAGAGGAACATACAACTGTGATACAACAGAGGAACAACGCAGAGGAATCCTACGAGTGCCAAGACTGGACAAGCCCAGAAGGTTCCAGATCCTGAGGGAAAGGATAAGCCCCTTCTCAAAGTGTGAATCTCCACCTGGCTCAGGTAACGGTATATGGGCACAGGCTGAGGGGTATTCGAGTGAGAAGGAGTAGCTAAAAGGAAAGTGGGACTAGGCACAATAACATTAGTAGTGCCACACTTGGTGTTCTCTTCTGTTTGTTTCAGAGTGGGTGAGCATCGAGATGGATGTTCAAGAAGTCCTAAGATGGATGAGCGCACAGTTCGAGAAGCAAGCGGAGATGGCTCAGCTGAGCCAAGAGTAGGCCATGGCGGCATTGCAACTCCAACAGAAGCCCCTGACCGAACTGGTACACACTCTGCTGGACGAACGAAGGAAGGAGAAACCACCGCAACAGCATTTCTGTGGGGTAGGCCCACAAAACTGTGGGGCATTGGCATTTGGACAAATGACTGGGGCTGATAATTTTGACGATTTTATTGAGGCATTCAAGAGGGTAGCCCTCAATGCACATTGGGCCAAAGAGCAATGGGCCGTCAGACTGGCCACCTCCTTTACAGGGGAGGCCTTATCAGCATATCAAGCCATGCCAGCTACCCTGGCAACTGACTATGGAGAAGTAAAGAAAGCAATAAAGGATAGGCTAGGCCTAACGCCTATGGTCTATCGGCGTATGCTAAGGTCTACCCGTCTCCAGCCAGGTGAAACACCCAAGGCGCTGTGCCAGAGGGTGCGCAGCCTGGTTTGGAAGTGGTTGACTCCAGAGGGGAAGACTCTGGAAAGTATATTGGATACGATTGTATTAGAGCAGTTCTGGGAAGCAGTTCCGGCAGAAGTGAAAGCATTTTTAACCATGCAGAATTGCCAGACCTCAGCCGAAGCGGTGCAGCTCACAGAAAGGTTCATGGAAGCCGAATTGGCTAATAGGCCACAAGGTGGTGCTGTGAGTAAGTTGGGTATGGTCAATTCTGGAAAGGCAGTCAAAGATCCTAGGATGTGTACTCAAAATGTAAATGAATGTTTGCCTAAGAGGGATGCTAGAAGTGCATTGAAAAAATGTTTTAAATGTGGGGAAATTGGTCACATGAAAAAGGATTGTATATGGCGTACAGCTCTGATAACAGGTGACAGAAAAAGTATACAGGCGGGCTTCCGTATAGATGTTGAAGTACAAGGAGTCCCCGCTAAAGGGTTACTGGACTCAGGCGCGGACCAAAGTATGGTTTCGGGAAACTTATGGAAAACCATACAGGCCCGCACTGGCTCCACCACGAGTCAAACAGAAGGGAGGTACAGGATAAGGTGTGTACATGGGTCATCAACATATTACCCTCTCTATAGAGTGAAAGTCAAGGGTTTAGGAACCCAGAGGGAAATCCCAGTGGCCGTAATTCCCAGACTACCCTACGACATTGTATTAGGCAGGGACTGGCCACCATTCTATAGGGGAATAGAGGAAGGCACACACACAAAGGGAGGCATGGCTTCCACCAGGTCACAGGCCCAAAGCTCGGAGGCATGAGCTGAGCTCCCAGAGGAGGATTCTGACCCTCTAGAAGAGGAAAAAGAACGCCTAGAGGAGGAGGGTAGAATGACAGATGAAAACCTAGGAGAGCTTCCCCAGCATGAGGACTTATTCCGTGCCTCATCTAAAAGTACGAAGAAGAGTAAGGGCGAAAAGCGCCAAGAGAGACACCACAGAGCTCAACTAAGGGCAGGAGTAGAAGATGGACAGGGGTTGCCCTGGGTACCTGCCGACCTTGTGGAAAAGTTCCCGTCTTTTCCGAAGGAACAAAAGGCGGATCAAGCGTTAAAGCACGCCTTTGAATTTGCTCAGATGGGTAGGGACGTGCTCCCCAGGTTCCTTATGGAAGGAGACATATTATACAGGGAGAGCAACGATCCCCAAACAGGTGCTGTTAGGAAACAATTAGTGGTTCCTACAACTTTTAAAGCAGTTGTTATGAGACTGGCCCATGACCACCCCGTTGGGGGACACAAGGGAGTTCAGGGTACGCTTGACCAGATCCTGGCCCAATTTTATTGGCCAGGAGTGTTCAGGGAAACAAAACAGTTCTGCGAGGCCTGTCCCTCCTGTCAGCGGGTGAGCGCCACCAAGCCCATAGGAGTCCCTATGATACCAACCCCCACAATAGCTGAACCCGTGCGCCGGATGGCGATGGACATTGTTGGTCCCCTCGTAAAGACCCCTAGGGGATTCCAGTATATCCTGGTGATAATGGATCACGCCACCAGGTTCCCCTGGGCTTTGCCCCTAAGAAACATCTCAGCTAGGTCCATAGCATTAGAACTGATCAAGCTATTCTGTGTGACCCCCTCGGGGTTCGAGCGCTAGCCCAGGCTCTGCTTGCAGCGGCCGACAGAGGTGTCAGCTGCCGATCACGGTAGCAGGCCAGTTGTTATTCCCCAAGAACCGGACCACGCGTCCCCCCTAGTATTCAGAGCAGGGCGCACATAAGTAGGGGTTTGAACGTTTCCTCAAGAGTGCTACTTTAGCATTCACTATTTTGTTAACTCTAAGTACTCAAGCAGTGTTCAAATGGGAAAAGAAATCACATTTTATTTGATATAACATTAACATTAAGAATGTTCACACAACAATTTCCCCCTTTTCCCCAAGTTTTATTATAAATTCTAGCTTAAAAGTCCACTGCAGCAGTCTATACTTAGCTTCCTTCTTCCCAGTTGGTAGGCGTTGGCGTAATCAGCGTTGTTCCTCTTTTTCGACGGTAGAAGCGTTGGGGCCCTTGCAGAGTAGATCCGTGGTTCTTCACCCTCACCTATCTTTAAAAAACTCAAAGGAAGAAAAACCCTATCTCTCCTTAGGTATCTTCAGAAAACAGCTTTCCTGGGACAACTTTTGTATACTTACAGGGCTCTATCTCTGGGTAAAAATAAAAGATAATTAAAATTCCCTGCTACTTGCGTCTTCTCAGTTTTTTTCCTATTTTTTATTACTCTCTATAGGAGCTTTGAGCTTTTCCTTAGGTTGTAGCAACTTGTATACCTTATAAGGCTACGTTCTCTCTCTGTCTCAATAATTACTTTTCTCAAACTAATACACTCCAATAGCTTGTGTATTAAAACAGCAATAGCGCCACTGGTTTACACTTATGCATATCCAATATTTCCTATTAAGCAGCTTTTCCACTGCTGTTTCACACCTTCAGTAAAACTTCTCTTTTAGGCACCAACATTATATAAACTCTCTTTTCTTAAAGACAGTGTTTCAGTAATGTGATGCAATTCTCCTCTCTTGCAAACTCTGCAACTTGTCATACAAGGAGTTTATCCACAATTTATAAATTGCCATTAGCAATACATCTTTGCATAGGAAGCTGTGACATTTAAGACAGAATAATAAGAACAGAATTCTCTCTACTGCACTATTATTTAACTAAGACAGAGAACCAGTTAAAGAATTATTCTCATTGGCAGAATAATACTTATCTGACCACAGTAAGTTTCTCTCATCCACACACCAATGTGTCTTCAGGGATACTGCAGAGCAAACTTTGCTTGAAAACAACGTGTCTGACTCAATATCTCACTACACACAAATAAAAACTGGCTTGCACCTTTAACCTAATCAATTTTCCTAGAGAGTCTGCTCTCTAACTGACAATCAGCAGAAAAATAACTTCCTTCTAGATAAAGCTCTCTTTTTCTGTGCTTTCCTGTGTCTGCTCCCTGGACAACCAACATAAAACAGCTTCTCTCCAGGCAAAGCTCACATTGTCTGTATACTAGCTGTTTCTCCCTGGACAACCAACAAAAAAAGCACCTTCCTCCAGGTAAAGCTCACATTGTCTGTATACTAGCTGTTTCTCCCTGGACAACCAACCAAAAGCACCTTCCTCCAGGTAAAGCTCACATTGTCTGTATACTAGCTGTTTCTCCCTGGACAACCAACCAAAAGCACCTTCCTCCAGGTAAAGCTCACATTGTCTGTTAAACAGAAAAACTTTTGTTTCCTAGGAAATAGGAATTCTACTCAGCTAGTGTGACTGCCACTAACCTATCACATGCTGCGTTGCTAAAGTTCTACAGGTTGTTTACTATTAGAATGTTAATCAAATCTCCATTTTAAACCACTTTTTCATATTATTTTCTATGTAAATTTCCTTTTCTGCCCTAAACTATATCTATATATCTCGCTAACATAATAACATTGGCACCTTCTTAATCAGGATCTCAGCAGTTTTCTCACAGTGCTTTTAAAATTTGAATTGTGCCAAGGACAAATGTACTACAGTTTCTTTCTAATATTTAACAAAACAAACTTCCAAACTTACCCCAATCTATTTCTAAAATTAAATTATCCCTTCAGGTATCCCCCATGTCGAATGTAATCCAATAATCAATTTTGGTAGCCCCCCAAGACACAAAGTTCATTTATCCCTAAATTCAATATTAAATGTACTTTTTAAAATCTAAAACCTACTTACTTATTTTATTAACAACCCTTAATTTTATTGGAGCCCAAATTTATATCCCTAATGATTTAACCCCCTAAACATTAAATCCTGTAAAATTAAACCCTTTAAAATTAAAATTTCCAAATTCTGATTCCACATCTAATATTCCCATATCCCCTTTACACAAACTAGACCCCTTTTAAAAGTTTACAGGACCTCCAGATCTCCCTGTGGTTTACATCGTTTTGGGTAATGTACCACCTAAACTCCTGGAACTATTCTCAGCAGAGCTTTAATTTAGGCCCCGGCTTCCTTCTGGGCCTGCTGCAACCCCTTCAGCCAATCAGAAAACTCTTTTCATCTCCACCAATCAAAAGATTCCCAGCTTCTCAGGATTTTTAAACCCTTCGGGTTACATTCACCCTTGCTAAGTAAAATGTCGACCCGACATTTGCAACACCTATTTCATTTTTTTTTTTAAACAAAATGAAATCTAACACATTACAAACTCTTTTAGGTACGCAGGTTTTTGTCCTTTATTGGTTCTTTCTGAGCGTCTTAAGCACGGCACCTCATTCTCAATTACCTCTACCTCTATCTCCGGTTCCATGCATTCACTAACATTTTCTCCTGTTTGGTCAGATTCAACATTACTTTCAGGTCCATTTTCTAGGAACCAAACAGTTTCTATGGACTCTGGTGTCGCATAAGATTGCTTTGCAGTATCATCTGTTTCTACATTTGTTTCAGAAACTTTTGGAATTACACAGGGACTCCATAAGGGATTTGGCAATAACCTAATATTATTTCGATGCACTACTTTACAATTTCCAAGCCTATCTTTAATTCTGTATGTGCTTCCCCCTGGTTCAAACACATGTAATACTTCATAAGGTGAATTCTCCCATTTGTCTTTGAGTTTACGCTTTCCCCTTCTCTTGTTGTTTCTAAGTAACACTCTATCTCCTTCAGATATGAGTGCACCTCTCGAACAACGGTCAAAGCGTCGCTTCTTAACTGCCGCCCTTCGTGCTGATTCTTGTTGTGCTACAAGGAAGGTTTTCCGAAGTCTCTGTTTTTCTGAAGTCTTTGTCTGTAGATCATGCGGTAGTCTGGAATCTCTACCAAACAACAAATAAAATGGTGAATATCCGGTCGAGCTATGTATGCTACTGTTGTAGGCTAATACTAATTCCGGTACATAATCAGCCCATCTTTTCTTTTTTTCATCTGTCAGGGTTCTTAGCATGTTCAACAAAGTGCGGTTAAATCTCTCACATTGTGCGTTACCTTGAGGGTGATAAGGAGTGGTATGACTTTTTCTCATATTATAAATATTACAAAGTTCACGAATAGTAGCAGACTCAAAATTTCTACCTTGATCCGAGTGTATCTGCGCTGGACACCCATAATAATTCATCCAGTGATGCACTATTGCTTTAGCCGTTGTCTGAGCCGTTTGATTCCTCGTAGGCACAGCCACTGCATATCGAGTAAACATGTCTGTTAATACTAGCACATGTTCCATCCCATTAGTACTAGCTTCTAAAGTTATATAGTCCATAGCCAAAATTTCCAGCGGATAACTTGCTTGAAAGGTTTTATATTTAGCTCTCTCCTTGGGAAACAAATCTTTTGCAAAAATACACCGTGAACACTGTCTGATCCACATCTTTATATCTCGGTTCATGTTTGTCCAATAATAATCTTTTCTTATATTCTTTAGTGTAATCTCTTCATTTGGATGCCCAGCATTATCATGTTTCGCTTGAAAGGTTTCTTTGCGTAACTTTTCCGGAGTTATGAATTGCATGATTTCCATATTATCTCGGGGATTAATCATTTTTCGATACCATAAACTTCTTTCATAGTGTAATCGGCCTCGCTCTCTCCATAGCTTCTTTTGATTACTAGTCCAGCTGCGGATATCAACAGGGTCTTTCTTTTTAAGATGGTACAGAACCTTTTGTAAGTCTGAATCTTCACTCTGACTCTGTTGTAACTCTAATCTGGAGCAACTTAGAATTTGTCTAGCACACATTACTTCACGAGATTTTATCACATTTTCTGCATTAGGCCATAGCTTCTCCCGCACCTCTCTAATCTTGATTATGGAATCTTCAGATTTTATTTCTTCTTCCAAGATGGTAGGAGTTACTGCATATTCTCTCAACTTTGTATAGTTTCCTAGTAACATGGTCTCAGACAGTGGAGGAAGTGTCACTCTTTTTCTTCCAATCAACTTGAGAAATCCAATTTTTTCGTTTTTGTTATTCTGCACTTGTCTCTGTATTTTGTAAATCTCTCCTCCCTTAAGCCAGCTATTGGCCACTGCATCCCAATTTAGTTCTTGCAATACATTCATGCCCAAAATTCCGGGTGTCATGTTAACTTTTCTGTAGGCCATATCATCTTTTACTATGAGTACGCCACAATGCTTTACTTCTTGTCCAAGACACGTCATATCCACCTCCACACATCCCACAATCGGAATGTTTACACCATTCACAGCGGATAACTTTATTAGACTTGCTTCTGGCATTTGATTACATTCCTTCAGATGTTGTTGGAAGTAGCTTTCTGTCAAGGTCGTTACTTCTGACCCAGTATCTATACAACACCTTACTGGTACTCCAGCCATTATAACTTCTATCATCGGACTCTTTCCAAATATTTTCCGTTCTTCATCCTCATCTCCAAGGGAACTTACTCGTAATACTCGAATAGTAGATGGGGAGAGTAACTTGGTACGAGTTGTCTCTGTTTTCACTGGGGTCCGAATTGGAGACATAACCTGTTTCCGTTGATAATCATCTGGATTAACTGGCACTGTACTACTCGTATTTATTCTAGCGTTAACTTTTATTCTTGATGGGTCTTGTACAGTATCAGACGAATCACCAGGAACATTAGTCTGAATCACATCTGGAGTCCATACTCTCTCACTCCTACATTGTCTTGCCACATGTCCTGGTTCTAAGCATCGATAACATACTAGGTCTCCTCTCTCGTTTCTTAGTGGTGCCCTTCGTGTTGGGTATCTTTCAACATATTCTGGCCTTCTTGAACCCACTGCCCTGTATGTGGTTCTCTCATAATCAGACCCATATGACGGATTGTTACCATTCCAGATACGTCGTGAGTAGTAACTGGGTTCTTGTCGCTGTCTTTTTTCTTGAAGTAACTCAGTCATCATATGTTTCAATTCATTAATCTCCATTTCATAATTGGTTTCAACAGTAGCTCCTCTTATTGTAGCTTCATTACGACCTCTCGACAAAATCTTCACGTTTCCCTCTCTCCAATCACATGACACATCTTCTTCAGACCACTTAACCGCTTCTTGCAATAAGGATGCGAAAGTTATTTCTGGAACTCTCTCCAATCTTTTCTTCATTTCTCTTCGCAAACTTTCTTCTCTTATTCCTAATACAAATCTTTCTTTTAGTATCTTCTGAGGATACCTAAAACAATCAGGATCAATAGCTTCAATCCTAACTAACTTTTCTTGTAGCGTATATGCATAAGTGCGCATATCTTCACCCAGTTCCTGCCTTCTGTCAAAGAATTCTTTGATTCGTATGCTCACAGGAACTTTATCACCATAAACGATTTTTAGTACATCAAATAAATCTTCTACCGAATTTTGTGTATCCGGTGGAACAAAACGAGCTGTGTCTTTAGCTTGTCCAATTAAATGGTCTTTAACAATTTCTAGTTGATCTTCCGGAGGTATTCTAAGAACTTTTAGTGCCGCTTTTGTCCTTTCTATCCATTCTTCTACCGTATAATCTCCATGTTTCTTTGGAATACCCGCGAAATCCGCGCCTCCTGTGACCCCCTCGGGGTTCGAGCGCTGGCCCAGGCAATGCCTGCAGCGGCCGACAGGGGTGTCGGCTGCCGATCACGGTAGCAGGCCAGTTGTTATTCCCCAAGAGCCGGACCACGCGTCCCCCCTAGTATTCACAGCAGGGCGCACATAAGTAGGGGTTTGAACGTTTCCTCAAGAGTGCTACTTTAGCATTCACTATTTTGTTAACTCTAAGTACTCAAGCAGTGTTCAAATGGGAAAAGAAATCACATTTTATTTGATATAACATTAACATTAAGAATGTTCACACAACAATTTCCCCCTTTTCCCCAAGTTTTATTATAAATTCTAGCTTAAAAGTCCACTGCAACAGTCTATACTTAGCTTCCTTCTTCCCACTTGGTAGGCGTTGGCGTAATCAGCGTTGTTCCTCTTTTTCGACGGTAGAAGCGTTGGGGCCCTTGCAGAGTAGATCCGTGGTTCTTCACCCTCACCTATCTTTAAAAAACTTAAAGGAAGGAAAACCCTGTCTCTCCTTAGGTATCTTCAGAAAACAGCTTTCCTGGGACAACTTTTGTATACTTACAGGGCTCTATCTCTGGGTAAAAATAAAAGATAATTAAAATTCCCTGCTACTTGTGTCTTCTCAGTCTTTTTCCTATTTTTTTATTACTCTCTATAGGAGCTTTGAGCTTTTCCTTAGGTTGTAGCAACTTGTATACCTTATGAGGATACGTTCTCTCTGTCTCAATAATTACTTTTCTCAAACTAATACACTCCAATAGCTTGTGTATTAGAATAGCAATAGCGCCACTAGTTTACACTTATGCACATCCAATATTTCCTGTTAAGCAGCTTTTCCAGTGCTGTTTCACACCTTCAGTAAAACTTCTCTTTTAGGCACCAACATTATATAAACTCTCTTTTCTTAAAGACAGTGTTTCAGTAATGTGATGCAATTCTCCTCTCTTGCAAACTCTGCAACTTGTCATACAAGGAGTTTATCCACAATTTATAAATTGCCATTAGCAATACATCTTTGCATAGGAAGCTGTGACATTTAAGACAGAATAATAAGAACAGAATTCTCTCTACTGCACTATTATTTAACTAAGACAGAGAACCAGTTAAAGAATTATTCTCATTGGCAGAATAATACTTATCTGACCACAGTAAGTTTCTCTCATCCACACACCAATGTGTCTTCAGGGATACTGCAGAGCAAACTTTGCTTGAAAACAACGCGTCTGACTCAATATCTCACTACACACAAATAAAAACTGGCTTGCACCTTTAACCTAATCAATTTTCCTAGAGAGTCTGCTCTCTAACTGACAGGAGTCTGCTCTCTAACTGACAATCAGCAGAAAAATAACTTTCTTCTAGATAAAGCTCTCTTTTTCTGTGCTTTCCTGTGTCTGCTTCCTGGACAACCAACATAAAACAGCTTCTTTCCAGGTAAAGCTCACATTGTCTGTATACTAGCTGTTTCTCCCTGGACAACCAACAAAAAAAAGCACCTTCCTCCAGGTAAAGCTCACATTGTCTGTATACTAGCTGTTTCTCCCTGGACAACCAACAAAAAAGCACCTTCTTCCAGGTAAAGCTCACATTGTCTGTTAAACAGAAAAACTTTTGTTTCCTAGGAAACAGGAATTCTACTCAGCTAGTGTGACTGCCACTAACCTATCACATGCTGCGTTGCTAAAGTTCTACAGGTTGTTTACTATTAGAATGTTAATCAAATCTCCATTTTAAACCACTTTTTCATATTATTTTCTATGTAAATTTCCTTTTCTGCCCTAAACTATATCTATATATCTCGCTAACATAATAACATTGGCACCTTCTTAATCAGGATCTCAGCAGCTTTCTCACAATGCTTTTAAAATTTGAATTGTGCCAAGGACAGGTGTACTACAGTTTCTTCCTAATATTTAACAAAACAAACCTCCAAACTTACCCCAATCTATTTCTAAAATTAAGTTATCCCTTCAGGTATCCCCCACGTCGAATGTAATCCAATAATCAATTTTGGTAGCCCCCCAAAACACAAAGTTCATTTATCCCTAAATTCAATATTAAATGTACTTTTTAAAATCTAAAACCTACTTACTTATTTTATTAACAACCCTTATGTGGCAGGTGCAGGCCTGTGACCCACGGTGTCTGACATAGGCAGGCCAGCATGGCTAGCTTGACCTGTAAATGAGGCCTGTGGAGAGGCATATAGGATTGCACATCCCCCAATACGCTGCTATTGTAAGATAGAACTCAGTAGAAGTATTGAATTAGCTTAGGTAAGCAGAACTGCAGAACTGAGAAATGGAAAAAGACAGAAAAGACATGTTTAAAAGTTACTGATAAGAAAAAGTACATCTGCAAAGAAATAATGAGGAGTGCTGACAGATGAGTTACAGAACCTCGCTCTTCTGCATGCACAAATTGGTTCTATAACCTTGAGAGTGTGAAAGTAACAAGTTGATGAACTGACCATTGTAATTGGGACTAGAGGGGGGGCATGCAGGTGGCATGCCCACAGAAGGGACATAATTGGATAAACTTATCAGTACCGGGACCAATAGAAGAGGTACGGGAGGTACGGGAGGTTACCGGGACCAATGAAATGTTTTTCTATACCTAGAATGGAACAGAAGTCTATAAAAGTTGTTGTAATGCTTGAAAACTTTGCTCAGCCATTTTGAATTTGACTTGCTTGAGACTTGTGCACAAATAAATGATTTGGACCTTCTGAACAGACTCCTGGTATCATTGGTTTGTCTGCGCTTTGCTGCTACATATTCCTTGGTGCGTTGGCCGGGAAGTTGTGGAATCAAAGTGTATATAGGGCAATATACCACGACTTTCCGCCTCTATAGGCTTGGTCCTGCCGGGATCGCGCCCTTCCGACGAGGGCTGCTCCCTGGCGCCACTGGTCCCTTGTATCGGAGGGAGCTGGTCGGACTTCGGCGGGTGCCGGGCCCGGTTGGAGCCAACGCCTCGAACCCGAGTGAGGGGAGTCTGAGGTCCAACTCATGCGCCTGCTTGGGAAGTTTGAGGACCGGATCCGGTGAGTATAGTTTTGGTTTTGGGTCTAGACAGAAATAGAAAGAGCAGTACTGCCAATGGAATTTGGAATTTGTAATCTCGAGATATTGGGAATTGGTAAGAGAGCTCTCCAGGAAGAGCCGAGTAACCCGGCATGGGAATTCGCTGGGTGAAACCCTCCTCCTTTTTGTAATTGGGAAAAAGACTAGTCAGAACAGATAGAAACGAATGCATTCTGGGATACGTTGCTAGCATGATTGTGTGAATGAAGTGTGAATGAGAGGTCTGGCAGCACGGACCAAGTGAAGGCGGACCCCTGAGTAGCGCATTTCCTGACCGGGCGACCGCGTTCAGGTCGCAAAAAGGGGGAAGCGATTGTCGTCTTGTCTTGTTATTTGTATTCCCTATACGTTTCCAGGGCCGTGAGGACCCCTTACCCACGGTCCGCCCTCCTTTTCCCTTCTGTCTGTTGTTGCGCGCACACATCGAAATGGGAGGGGCGGGGTCTACTAGAAACACTCCATTAGAATGTATGATCGCACATTTTAAAGAGGGATATTCAGGAGATTATGGTATTAAAATGACAGCAGCCCGTTTGCAGATTTTGTGTACTAGGGAGTGGCCCGATCTAGACCCCATCTGGCCCCGAGAGGGAACGTTCAATGTAGAGATTATTCAGTCAATACACCGTAGAGTGCGGGTAGCGCACCCCGATCAGTACCCCTATATAGATTCCTGGTTAAGTATTTGTGAAGATCCGCCCCCCTGGGCGCAGCGCTGTTATGAGGAACAGTGCAGAATAATGTTAGCGAGAACAGATTCTAGACAGAAAACGGAACAGCCTAGAATGAAAGAGCAGGATAAGAAAGCCAAGAAGAAGCCCATCTTGGTAGATCCTGATTCCCCAGAAATAGTCCTCAGGCAGCCCCGAACCCCAGGTCCAGTAAGAGTAGCCCGGCGTCCTGCCCCAGAACCCCAGAGACGGCCAGAGCCGAGGCGGGACCCAACCCCTGATCCACCTCCCGGAGGAGAGAAAGAGGAAGAATTAGTGGAAAGAGAAGAGGAGGACATAAAAGGCGAGTCAGAAGTGGAGATAGAAGAAGGAGAAAGAGAGAATTCCCCAGAAGAGGAGGACAGTGTACAAATAATTGAGAAAGCCAGCGCTAGCACTAGCACGCCAGTGAAAGAGAAACCCAAAGCAAAACCTGTTGAGAAAAAGAAAGTGACTCCTGCAAAGGCAACGACAATAACCCTTAGATCCCAAAAGACGCCTGTGACAGCCAAACTGTTTCCCTTACGGCAAGTCCCGGGAGTGCCCGTAAAGAATGATAATGATGAAGTGGTAGCGGGACCCCTAACTTATGTATATATCCCTTTTTCTACAACTGATTTGTTAAATTGGAGGTCGCATTATGCCTCCTATACTAGTAAGCCCCAGGAGCTGACAGAATTAGTAACTAGTATTATGGAAACTCACCAACCCACTTGGCCAGATTGCCGTCAGCTCCTGACCACCCTATTCACTACAGAAGAACGAGCGAGAATTAGAAAAGCAGCTATTGAGTGGATGGCAGAAAACCCTGTAGCTCCGGCACAGGGGCAGAATATAATAGACCGTCGGGAAGCAGCTCAGAGAGAATTCCCGAATGAAGACCCCCAATGGGATCCAAATACAGATGAAGGATCCACAGCCCTAGCCCGTTTTCGCCAAGGCTTTTTACAAGGCCTGAAAAGGGGGGCCAAAAAGCTATGAACCTTTCCAAAGTTGCAGGAGTTATCCAAGGGATAGATGAGAGCCCAGCAGATTTTTATGAAAGATTAACTGAAGCATACAGAATGTATACTCCCTATGATCCCGAGGCACCAGGAAGTTTATGTATGGTGAATTCTGCTTTTGTAAACCAGTCTCAACCAGACATTAGACGTAAATTACAGAAATTAGAAGGGTTTGCGGGCATGAATGCAACACAGTTATTGGAAGTCGCTCATAAAGTGTATGTGAATCGTGATACTGAAAGACAGAGAGAATGTGATAGAAAGATGAAGAAGAAAGCTGATTTTTTGGCTGCGGCCATAGTTGAAAAGAAAAGGGGAGGTGTCCCTAATCGAAGGAGCAGAGGAAGAGGGCGGGGTCAAGGGGGAGGCCGGACCCAGAGACTAGGCGTGAACCAATGCGCCTATTGCAGAGAGGAAGGACATTGGAGAGATACGTGCCCGCAACTCGAAGACGCCCAGCAAGATGACGACAACGATCATCAGTGGCGAGAAGAAAGACGAGGCCGTCCCCGAGGCCGAGGAGGAGCCAATCGAGAACAATACCAGAGAGAGAGAGGAGGAGCCATTCAAGCATTGGCCACACCCAGCCCATGATGAGGATGACGTGGATTAGGACAGACCGGGCTCCAAGTTTGCTTTAGGTCTCCAGGAGCCTATGGTCGAAATACAAATAGGAGACCAAATTATGAACTTTATGGTTGATACTGGAGCACAGCATTCAGTAATAGACAAAAAGATAGCCCCATTTACTACAAAAGCAGTCACCATTATAGGAGCAACTGGTGCCAAAGCCACAAAGTCTTTTCTTCAAAACCGAATATGCAGTCTAGGAGGACAGCAAGTAACTCATCAATTCCTTTACATGCCCGAATGTCCAGTACCACTACTGGGACGAGATATGCTAGCCAAGCTTCAAGCACAAATATCTTTCTCTGAGCAAGGAGAAATGCAAATGACAGTAAATTCCCAAGCCAAGCCAGCAGGAGTAATGCTGCTGACAGTTCCCCGAGAAGAAGAATGGAGGTATTACGTTGATGACTCCATCCAAGATACCTATTTTGAACAAACTTTAAAGAACATCGATGCACCACCTGGAGTATGGGCAGAAGGCAGTCCCCCAGGCCTAGCCAAGCATATAGCTCCAGTGATTGTAACCCTCAAGCCTAGTGCTACACCAGTGCACGTCAAACAGTACCCTCTCCCAAGAGCTGCGATTGAAGGCATTCATCGCCACCTACAAAGATTGCTCAAGTATGGCCTACTAAAAGTATGTCAATCCCCATGGAACACCCCACTTTTGCCAGTAAAGAAACCTGGGACAGATGATTATCGCCCAGTGCAAGATTTGAGAAGAGTAAATGATGCAGCTGAAACCATGCATCCAGTTGTACCTAATCCTTACACTCTTTTAGGACTGATACCTGCTGAAGCTACCCATTTCACTGTACTGGATTTGAAAGATGCATTCTTTTGCATAAGATTAGCCCCTGTAAGCCAAATATTGTTTGCATTCGAATGGCAGGACCCCATCTCTGGAAGAGGGGGCCAACTTACCTGGACAAGATTACCCCAAGGATTCAAGAATTCACCTACCATCTTTAGTGCTGCACTAAATCAAGACCTTTCAAGCTATCCAGTAGCCCCGGGGAAGAGAGTGCTTCTTCAATACGTGGATGATCTGTTGATAGCTGCCGTATCAGAAAGTGAATGTATACTAGCCACCAAAGATCTCTTGCAGTTACTAGATGAAGCTGGATATAAAGTTTCCAGAGCCAAAGCACAGCTATGCCAAAAAGAAGTGAAATACTTGGGTTTTCGTATTACCCAAGGAAGCAGAAGACTAGGCAGAGAGAGAAAAGAAGCAGTATGTAGAATTCCAACTCCAACAACCAGAAAGCAAGTCAGAGCCTTTCTGGGTGCGGCAGGATATTGCCGAATCTGGATACCCAACTTTGCCCAAATTGCCAAACCACTGTATGAAGCCACAAAAGGAGAAGAAAAGTCACCACTGGAGTGGGGACTTGAGCAGGACACAGCCTTCCAGAAGTTAAAAGAAGAATTGATGTCATCACCAGCACTTGGACTACCAGACGTCCACAAACCTTTCCACTTGTTTGTACATGAAGCACAGGGAAATGCCTTAGGCATGTTGACTCAGAAATTGGGAAATTGGGAGCGACCTGTAGCATACCTATCGAAACAATTGGACCCTGTGGCCAAAGGATGGCCACCTTGCTTGAGAGCAGTTGCAGCTACAGCGCTACTAGTGAGTGAAGCAGACAAGCTCACACTAGGACAGAACATCCGAGTCACAGTGCCACATGCAGTCCTTGCCCTTATGGAACAAAAAGCGAATTATTGGCTCACCAATTCCCGAATGTTGAAGTACCAGAGCATGTTATGTGAAAACCCACAGATACAACTCGAAGTGAGCCATGCCCTGAATCCAGCCACCTTGATACCCATCAGTGAAGAACTCCCAGAACATGACTGTATCGAAGTCATGGAAACTGTGTTCTCCAGTCGACCTGACTTAACAGATGTGCCTATAGACAATCCTGACCAGATCTATTATGTTGATGGGAGCAGTCTCATCCTTGATGGACGACGCTGTGCCGGATATGCAGTCGTCACTCAACATGAAGTAGTTGAATCATCAGCTCTAGCCTCAGGCACATCAGCCCAGAAAGCCGAATTGATAGCACTCACCAGAGCATTGTTGTTAGGAGAAAAACTTGTGCTAAATGTATATACAGATTCCAAATATGCCTTCACCACCTTGCATGCCCATGGAGCTCTCTATAAAGAAAGAGGACTCATCACATCAGGAGGAAAATCAGTCAAGTATGGTCCCGAGATATTGATGTTACTTGATGCAGTTTGGGCCCCAACACGTGTAGCTGTCATGCATTGTAGAGGACATCAAGCAGGAAAAGGAGAAGTTGCCCGAGGAAATAGATTTGCAGATGCCTCAGCCCGACAAGCAGCTATGACAGGACAAATTGCCCCACAAGCTATGCCAATGCAAGCAGCATTGTTTCCAGTACCCTTGAATCTATGGACCCCACGATATACCACCAAAGAATTGGATTACTATTGTGACAGAGAAAATGGAGTATTGAAAGATGGATGGATTGAGCTGCCACCAGAAGAGGGCAGTCAACCTCCAGGACGAATAGTAATTCCTGAACTATTAGGACCATCTTTTGTCAAAGCTTTCAACGAAGCAACCCACTATGGGAAGAGTGCTATGGAAAAAGCACTCAGACCACATTTCTACATCCCTCTGATGACAACCATATCAGCCTCAGTAGCACGTCAATGTGTAACTTGTGCCAAAAATAATGCCAAGCAAGGCCTTATTACAGCACCCCGAGTTCAGTCAGGAGGTGTCACCCCCATGCACAACCTCCAAGTTGATTTTACCGAAATGCCAAAAGCCAATGGATACCATTATCTACTAGTATTAGTTTGTACTTTCTCTGGGTGGGTAGAGGCATTCCCAACCAGAACTGAGAAAGCCCGAGAAGTTACCAAAGTCTTAATGAGAGAGATTGTCCCCAGATTTGGAATCCCAGCAGTAATAGGGTCAGACAATGGACCCTCATTTGTCTCCCAAGTTACTCAGCAGTTAGCAAAAGCCTTGCAGATACAGTGGAAACTCCACACTGCATACAGACCCCAGAGTTCAGTGAAAGTTGAGCGAATGAATCGTACCTTGAAAGCCCAAATGTCTAAGCTTTGTCAGGAGACACACTTGAAATGGCCCCAAGTGCTCCCCATAGCTTTACTCAGAATACGCTCAGCCCCTGTAAAGTCAACAGGATTTTCCCCTTTTGAAGTTTTGTATGGTAAACCCCCACCTATAGTGCAGGGAGTCAAAGGAAGTTTAGCCCAGATTGGTTCAGAAGTAACCAGACAAGAACTCCTAGCTCTTAGTTTTGTTCTGCAGACTCTCCATACGTGGATCCAAGACCAGTTGCCTATCAACTTGACGGAACCCTTGCATCCCTACCAGCCTGGTACTTCGGTGTGGATCAAAGATTGGAAGAAGATACCATTGGAACCCCATTGGAAGGGACCGTACACCGTCATCCTGTCTACCCCAACTGCAGTAAAGGTAGCCGAGATCGACGCCTGGATCCACCACAGCAGAGTCAAGCCCGCCGCCGATCCTGAACCAGAGCAGTGGACAGCAGAGCAGCATCCTGATGTACCCTTGCGAGTTACTCTGAGACGGCAACCAGCAGCATAGACACTTCATCACAAGTGCTTTGCAGTAGCCAAGTCTTTCGAAGAGGATTGCTGTTTTCCATGCAGCAACAGTTTTGTTTCAACGAACCCAATTTGTGTGTGATTTGACACACTACTTTGAGACTACATTGACTAAGCCAGACTTCACAAGCCAACTGAATTGCTAAGTTGGTTAATGTGTACTGGACATCTTGAGGATCTTCAATCAACACTCAGCACCCGTTAAACTGCTTTATTAGCAAACGGGACGAAGAATAAAAGACCGTCGTGATCAAGATTAGCAAGCTGAGGATTCAGAAGAACTCCAATCAACATCAACATGTATCTTCGTTTTTGCTTTGCCTTGGTTGCCTTCTTTGGAGGTTTTGAACTGACTTATGCTCTACCTCCATGCACTGCTTGCATAACTTCTACTAGAACTGGACTGAAAG
The DNA here is from genome assembly GCA_033557465.1 of Ichthyophis bannanicus. Classification (NCBI taxonomy): domain Eukaryota; kingdom Metazoa; phylum Chordata; class Amphibia; order Gymnophiona; family Ichthyophiidae; genus Ichthyophis; species Ichthyophis bannanicus. The sequence continues at coordinate 527,454,110 of CM066032.1, forward strand.
TAACTCAGACTTTGCTTTACCATTCTTACTATACCTGCAAGGGAACAGTAACTCGGTGTATCTATAACACCACTGAACTAAATGTTTGCACTCATGGCAAAATCAAAGCATGCTATAATCCGCATCAGAATCCATCCTATTACACGTTGGAAATAAGATGGAAGGATGCAGATGGACCTATATTAGCTGCTACACCACCACTTAAGGACATTACTAAACCTGCTGTTTTGAATTTTGATGCATGTAATGCCATTAATAGAGATAGTTATTCCACCTGTGGTACATGGGAGAAAGCGTATCGAAATGACCATAAGTACATGTGTCCAGAAGGTGCCACAGGATGGAGAAAGTGTACAGGGAAAAAGGAACCAGGCTATAGTACTGCCCCAGCGGCAGATTACTATTGCCCGTATTGGGGGTGTGTGTTTTATGCTACCTGGAACACTGGTATAACTGATGAGAAAATAGATAAACGGATGGCTACTCTAACCAAGCCAACCACAAATGATAAATGTCAGAAAGATGCTTGCAACCCCTTACACTTGCGTGTACATAATCCCCATGCATGGAAACAAGGATACAAGTTTGGTTTACGCATTGCTGGAGGAGCAATAGATCCAGGGACCATTGTGTATATCAGATTGAATACTCAAGCCCACAAGTCTTCTAAATATCATATTCATAATACTTTTTATGAAGCTATGCATGTAAATAAGTTTGAGATCCCTCACCCTCCACAGAATTTATTTCTAGAATTAGCCGGAGCAGTAGTATCTAGTCTTAAGATCACAGATTGTTATTTCTGTGGCGGAACCCAAATGGGAGACCAATGGCCCTGGGAAGCCCAAGAATTGAATTATTCCATGATTTACAATCAGACTGAATTACACAAGACTACCAGTGAATGGGTGTTAGCGCACTCAATCGTTGGACGTCTTTGCTATGCCAGAACTGGACCCCAGTTCACCCAAAAGATAGGACAGCTGGTCTGTCTTAGCCAGAAATACTATAATGCCACGACCAAAAAGACAGCTTGGTGGTCAGGAATTAGACATCCTGAACCTCCTAACCCACTAGCTAGATTTCCTGAACTTGCAGGTCTATGGACTAACCTTGCCAAAGTCCAAGCCTGGCAAGCCCCACCTGGCCTATATTGGATCTGTGGAAACCGAGCATATGCACAACTCCCGCCACATTGGGGAGGAGCATGTGTCTTAGGAACCATCAGACCTTCTTTCTTCCTGTTAAACACTGAACATGGAGAACAATTAGGATACCCTGTTTACACTACCCACAGACACAAAAGAGCATTGAGACAGAAAAGAGAAGCCTTACAAATAGGCAAGTGGGAGAAGTGGCAAGGTGATGATTGGCCACCAGAAAGAATTATTGAGTATTATGGACCTGCCACTTGGAATGATGATGGTATGTATGGTTATCGTACCACAATTTATATGATTAATCGTATTATTCGCTTACAAGCAGTAGTTGAAATAATAACCAATGAAACTAGTCATGCTCTTACGCTCTTAGCTAGACAAAGTACTCAGATGCGCACTGCTATATACCAGAACCGCTTAGCACTTGATTATTTGCTAGCAGCTGAAGGAGGAGTATGTGGTAAGCTGAATTTGACTAATTGCTGTTTGAAAATAGATGATAAAGGTCAAGTAGTTGAAGAAATTGCTAAAGATAAGCAAAGACATGCTTATGTGCCAGTACAGACTTGGCACGCATTGAAATTTCCTAACTGGTTTGCTAACCTTTTCTCTTGGCTGGGAGGATTTAAGACTTTCATTGTTTTAGTACTAATCCTTGTTGCTGTTATCTTTTTATTACCATGTTTAATCCCATGTTGTATGCGTTCCATTCATAGTGCTATTGATACCACAGTAGAGCGGAAGACCGCAACTAAAATAATGGCTTTATACAAAGCTAGTCCTAGTAGAAATCCTTCAATCATGATGTGATTCTTCTAAAAAAGTGATTTAATTCTCACACCTTATTGAGTAATAGGGTGAGATTAATCAAAGGGGGGAATGTGGCAGGTGCAGGCCTGTGACCCATGGTGTCTGACATAGGCAGGCCAGCATGGCTAGCTTGACCTGTAAATGAGGCCTGTGGAGAGGCATATAGGATTGCACATCCCCCAATACGCTGCTATTGTAAGATAGAACTCAGTAGAAGTATTGAATTAGCTTAGGTAAGCAGAACTGCAGAACTGAGAAATGGAAAAATACAGAAAAGACATGTTTAAAAGTTACTGATAAGAAAAAGTACATCTGCAAAGAAATAATGAAGAGTGCTGACAGATGAGTTACAGAACCTCGCTCTTCTGCATGCACAAATTGGTTCTATACCTTGAGAGTGTGAAAGTAACAAGTTGATGAACTGACCATTGTAATTGGGACTAGAGGGGGGGCATGCAGGTGGCATGCCCACAGAAGGGACATAATTGGATAAACTTATCAGTACCGGGACCAATAGAAGAGGTACGGGAGGTACGGGAGGTTACCGGGACCAATGAAATGTTTTTCTATACCTAGAATGGAACAGAAGTCTATAAAAGTTGTTGTAATGCTTGAAAACTTTGCTCAGCCATTTTGAATTTGACTTGCTTGAGACTTGTGCACAAATAAATGATTTGGACCTTCTGAACAGACTCCTGGTATCATTGGTTTGTCTGCGCTTTGCTGCTACACTTAATTTTATTGGAGCCCAAATTTATATCCCTCTAATGATTTTAACCCCCTAAACATTAAATCCTGTAAAATTAAACCCTTTAAAATTAAAATTTCCAAATTCTGATTCCACATCTAATATTCCCATATCCCCTTTACACAAACTAGACCCCTTTTAAAAGTTTACAGGACCTCCAGATCTCCCTGTGGTTTACATCGTTTTGGGTAATGTACCACCTAAACTCCTGGAACTATTCTCAGCAGAGCTTTAATTTAGGCCCCGGGTTCCTTCTGGGCCTGCTGCAACCCCATCAGCCAATCAGAAAACTCTTTTCATCTCCACCAATCAAAAGATTCCCAGCTTCTCAGGATTTTTAACCCTTCGGGTTACATCTGCAAGGTGGGATTCCCAAAGGAAATGCTGACTGACAGGGGGAGTAATTTTGTATCGAAATACCTAGCCCAGGTATGGGATGCTTTCGGCATCCACCATATAAAAACTGCCGCTTATCATCCACAGACCAATGGACTTGTGGAACGCTTCAACCAGACCCTAAAACAGATATTAAGAAGGGGCTTGGATGGGAAAATGACCGACTGGGACATTATGCTCCCGTTCGCTTTGTACGCTAGTAGAGAACGTACACAAGCCTCCGTAGGGGCTTCTCCATATGAACTGATGTTTGGCTGTGCCCCAACGGGAGTCCTGGACATTTTAAGGGACCAGTGGGTCGAGCCTGAAGGGGAAGTAATGGGAGTGCCTCAGTTCCTCTGCAAGTTCAGAAGTCGCTTACAGAGGGCTTCTCAAGCCGCAGAAGGGCATTTGCAGAATAGCCAGCGGTACCAGAAGCGGTATTATGATAGGGGCAAGAAACTATGACAACTGCCATAGGCGACTGGGTTGTAGTAATGGTTGCAGACCCTGGGCCGAAGTTTGAGGCCCAGTGGAAAGGTCCCTATACGATAGTGGAACATAAAGGACCAGTATCTTATATGGAAGAGAATGACAGGGGACTTTGTCAGGTGTACCATGTAAATGTACTAAAACCTTGGCAGGAGAGAACGGCATCAGTTAGCCGGTCCAGTGTGAATGTCAAGAGTCTAGCAAAGATTACGTGCTGTGGGAACGGTTGTTCCCCATCCCGTACTAGCTTAAGGGGGGGAGGGGGATCTGTGACACAGCAGCTGGCACAGAGCCCATGGAGTTAGGGAAAGTAAGGAACTTACCTCAGAATCAGCTGGGCAGCAGACAAACTCAGCTCATGTAGAATTAGCTGAGCAGCAAACAAACCCAGCTCATGTAGAATTAGCTGAGCAGCAAACAAACCCAGCTCATGTACAATTAACTGAGCAGCAAACAAACCCAGCTCATGCAAAATCAGCTGGGCAGCAGACAAACTCAGCTCATGTAGAATTAGCTGAGCAGCAAACAAACCCAGCTCATGTAGAATTAGCTGAGCAGCAGACAAACTCAGCACATGTAGATTTAGCTGAGCAGCAAACAAACTCAGCACGAGAAAAGCAAAAAGGCATTAGAGTAAAATGTCCTTGCACTAGTCCTGATGTAGCTAGAAGCAGGAAGGCTAATCAGGAACACCTGTTCTCAGAAACCCAGGCAGCATGCAAAGAGAACAAGGATAAAAGCTGCAGGGTAGAACCAGGGAAGGCCAGTAGGGGCAGCGACCTGGGAGGACTAAGCCAGCATCCAGTGAACACACGTCATGCTGGAGGAAACGCATTGAGGGAAGGAAGCAGTAGGTGTGGCAGCAGAGCAGGAAACAGCCAGCACCGTGCCCAGGACCCTGCTAGGATTCCTGGTAGTTGGAGAGCCCAGGAGAGAGCTGCAGAAGCCCAGATATAAGAAACAGAACCACAGCTAAGAGGTGGGAACCTAGCTTTGCTAAAGAAAAGGCAAGAGGTTCTGTTTGGTTTGAAAGGCAAGGGCGTGGCACCAGAAGTAACTTTGATACTGAAAGTTATACAGTAATTCCCCCAGCGTGGAGAAGAAGGGAAAGCCAGAAGGAAGCTTTTAATATACCGGGCATTCAGAGCCCTGGATTTAAAGAGCCCTTTCTAGAAAAGTTAGCCCATGACTCACAGGAGAGTTTTAAGGAAGACAGCAGCTGTGAAGAGTGTGACCCATATGCAATTATAAGTGACTCTGAGTTAACGCAGTGGGAGAACAGCAGCTATGATTCTGACCCTGTGCCCATGGATTGTACAATTTGTTTATCTGACGATATTGTATCTTTATGTTGAGCAACCAGCTGATGGTGCCTGAAGGAAAGAAGATATTTTTCTGTGCAGCAGTTCTTTTGTTTCATATGGTTTGTTGTATCCCAGGAATATCCCATCAGGGCAGGGAATAAAGCCCTAATATTACTTTTGCCTTACCACTTGACTACAAGACTCTTTTTGTATTAAAGGCAACTCAAATCTTAACACCCTAGGCAGCCGCCTAATAGGGTCATAAGAGGTAGCTATCACTCACTATCTCTCTCAAATGGCGTAGTTGTTGCGGATTTATTCCTAAGAGGAGCATACAACTGTGATACAACAGAGGAACAACGCAGAGGAATCCTACGAGTGCCAAGACTGGACAAGCCCAGAAGGTTCCAGATCCTGAGGGAAAGGATAAGCCCCTTCTCAAAGTGTGAATCTCCACCTGGCTCAGGTAACGGTATATGGGCACAGGCTGAGGGGTATTCGAGTGAGAAGGAGTAGCTAAAAGGAAAGTGGGACTAGGCACAATAACATTAGTAGTGCCACACTTGGTGTTCTCTTCTGTTTGTTTCAGAGTGGGTGAGCATCGAGATGGATGTTCAAGAAGTCCTAAGATGGATGAGCGCACAGTTCGAGAAGCAAGCGGAGATGGCTCAGCTGAGCCAAGAGTAGGCCATGGCGGCATTGCAACTCCAACAGAAGCCCCTGACCGAACTGGTACACACTCTGCTGGACGAACGAAGGAAGGAGAAACCACCGCAACAGCATTTCTGTGGGGTAGGCCCACAAAACTGTGGGGCATTGGCATTTGGACAAATGACTGGGGCTGATAATTTTGACGATTTTATTGAGGCATTCAAGAGGGTAGCCCTCAATGCACATTGGGCCAAAGAGCAATGGGCCGTCAGACTGTCCACCTCCTTTACAGGGGAGGCCTTATCAGCATATCAAGCCATGCCAGCTACCCTGGCAACTGACTATGGAGAAGTAAAGAAAGCAATAAAGGATAGGCTAGTCCTAACGCCTATGGTCTATCGGCGTATGCTAAGGTCTACCCGTCTCCAGCCAGGTGAAACACCCAAGGCGCTGTGCCAGAGGGTGCGCAGCCTGGTTTGGAAGTGGTTGACTCCAGAGGGGAAGACTCTGGAAAGTATATTGGATACGATTGTATTAGAACAGTTCTGGGAAGCAGTTCCGGCAGAAGTGAAAGCATTTTTAACCATGCAGAATTGCCAGACCTCAGCCGAAGCGGCGCAGCTCACAGAAAGGTTCATGGAAGCCGAATTGGCTAATAGGCCACAAGGTGGTGCTGTGAGTAAGTTGGGTATGGTCAATTCTGGAAAGGCAGTCAAAGATCCTAGGATGTGTACTCAAAATGTAAATGAATGTTTGCCTAAGAGGGATGCTAGAAGTGCATTGAAAAAATGTTTTAAATGTGGGGAAATTTGTCACATGAAAAAGGATTGTATATGGCGTACAGCTCTGATAACAGGTGACAGAAAAAGCATACAGGCGGGCTTCCGTATAGATGTTGAAGTACAAGGAGTCCCCGCTAAAGGGTTACTGGACTCAGGCGCGGACCAAAGTATGGTTTTGGGAAACTTATGGAAAACCATACAGGCCCGCACTGGCTCCACCACGAGTCAAACAGAAGGGAGGTACAGGATAAGGTGTGTACATGGGTCATCAACATATTACCCTCTCTATAGAGTGAAAGTCAAGGGTTTAGGAACCCAGAGGGAAATCCCAGTGGCCGTATTTCCCAGACTACCCTACGACATTGTATTAGGCAGGGACTGGCCACCATTCTATAGGGGAATAGAGGAAGGCACACACACAAAGGGAGGCATGGCTTCCACCAGGTCACAGGCCCAAAGCTCGGAGGCACGAGCTGAGCTCCCAGAGGAGGATTCTGACCCTCTAGAAGAGGAAAAAGAACGCCTAGAGGAGGAGGGTAGAACGACAGATGAAAACCTAGGAGAGCTTCCCCAGCATGAGGACTTATTCCGTGCCTCATCTAAAAGTACGAAGAAGAGTAAGGGCGAAAAGCGCCAAGAGAGACACCACAGAGTTCAACTAAGGGCAGGAGTAGAAGATGGACAGGGGTTGCCCTGGGTACCTGCCGACCTTGTGGAAAAGTTCCCGTCTTTTCCGAAGGAACAAAAGGCGGATCAAGCGTTAAAGCACGCCTTTGAATTTGCTCAGATGGGTAGGGACGTGCTCCCCAGGTTCCTTATGGAAGGAGACATATACAGGGAGAGCAACGATCCCCAAACAGGTGCTGTTAGGAAACAATTAGTGGTTCCTACAACTTTTAAAGCAGTTGTTATGAGACTGGCCCATGACCACCCCGTTGGGGGACACAAGGGAGTTCAGGGTACGCTTGACCAGATCCTGGCCCAATTTTATTGGCCAGGAGTGTTCAGGGAAACAAAACAGTTCTGCGAGGCCTGTCCCTCCTGTCAGCGGGTGAGCGCCACCAAGCCCATAGGAGTCCCTATGATACCAACCCCCACAATAGCTGAACCCGTGCGCCGGATGGCGATGGACATTGTTGGTCCCCTCGTAAAGACCCCTAGGGGATTCCAGTATATCCTGGTGATAATGGATCACGCCACCAGGTTCCCCTGGGCTATGCCCCTAAGAAACATCTCAGCTAGGTCCATAGCGTTAGAACTGATCAAGCTATTCTGCAAGGTGGAATTCCCAAAGGAAATGCTGACTGACAGGGGGAGTAATTTTGTATCGAAATACCTAGCCCAGGTATGGGATGCTTTCGGCATCCACCATATAAAAACTGCCGCTTATCATCCACAGACCAATGGACTTGTGGAACGCTTCAACCAGACCCTAAAACAGATATTAAGAAGGGGGCTGGATGGGAAAATGACCGACTGGGACATTATGCTCCCGTTCGCTTTGTACGCTAGTAGAGAACGTACACAAGCCTCCGTAGGGGCTTCTCCGTATGAACTGATGTTTGGCTGTGCCCCAACGGGAGTCCTGGACATTTTAAGGGACCAGTGGGTCGAGCCTGAAGGGGAAGTAATGGGAGTGCATCAGTTCCTCTGCAAGTTCAGAAGTCGCTTACAGAGGGCTTCTCAAGCCGCAGAAGGGCATTTGCAGAATAGCCAGCGGTACCAGAAGCGGTATTATGATAGGGGCAAGAAACCATGACAACTGCCATAGGCGACTGGGTTGTAGTAATGGTTGCAGACCCTGGGCCGAAGTTTGAGGCCCAGTGGAAAGGTCCCTATACGATAGTGGAACGTAAAGGACCAGTATCTTATATGGAAGAGAATGACAGGGGACTTTGTCAGGTGTACCATGTAAATGTACTAAAACCTTGGCAGGAGAGAACAGCATCAGTTAGCCGGTCCATTGTGAATGTCAAGAGTCTAGCAAAGATTACGTGCTGTGGGAACGGTTGTTCCCCATCCCATACTAGCTTAAGGGGGGGAGGGGGATCTGTGACACAGCAGCTGGCACAGAGCCCATGGAGTTAGGGAAAGTAAGGAACTTACCTCAGAATCAGCTGGGCAGCAGACAAACTCAGCTCATGTAGAATTAGCTGAGCAGCAAACAAACCCAGCTCATGTAGAATTAGCTGAGCAGCAAACAAACCCAGCTCATGTACAATTAACTGAGCAGCAAACAAACCCAGCTCATGCAGAATCAGCTGGGCAGCAGACAAACTCAGCTCATGTAGAATTAGCTGAGCAGCAAACAAACCCAGCTCATGTAGAATTAGCTGAGCAGCAGACAAACTCAGCACATGTAGATTTAGCTGAGCAGCAAACAAACTCAGCACGAGAAAAGCAAAAAGGCATTAGAGTAAAATGTCCTTGCACTAGTCCTGATGTAGCTAGAAGCAGGAAGGCTAATCAGGAACACCTGTTCTCAGAAACCCAGGCAGCATGCAAAGAGAACAAGGATAAAAGCTGCAGGGTAGAACCAGGGAAGGCCAGTAGGGGCAGCGACCTGGGAGGACTAAGCCAGCATCCAGTGAACACACGTCATGCTGGAGGAAACGCATTGAGGGAAGGAAGCAGTAGGTGTGGCAGCAGAGCAGGAAACAGCCAGCACCGTGCCCAGGACCCTGCTAGGATTCCTGGTAGTTGGAGAGCCCAGGAGAGAGCTGCAGAAGCCCAGATATAAGAGACAGAACCACAGCTAAGAGGTGGGAACCTAGCTTTGCTAAAGAAAAGGCAAGAAGTTCTGTTTGGTTTGAAAGGCAAGAGCGTGGCACCAGAAGTAACTTTGATACTGAAAGTTATACAGTAATTCCCCCAGCGTGGAGAAGAATGGAAAGCCAGAAGGAAGCTTTTAATATACCGGGCATTCAGAGCCCTGGATTTAAAGAGCCCTTTCTAGAAAAGTTAGCCCATGACTCACAGGAGAGTTTTAAGGAAGACAGCAGCTGTGAAGAGTGTGACCCATATGCAATTGTAAGTGACTCTGAGTTAATGCAGTGGGAGAACAGCAGCTATAATTCTGACCCTGTGCCCATGGATTGTACAATTTGTTTATCTGACGATATTGTATCTTTATGTTGAGCGTGTGCAAAGCAACCAGCTGATGGTGCCAGAAGGAAAGAAGATATTTTTCTGTGCAGCAGTTCTTTTGTTTCATATGGTTTGTTGTATCCCAGGAATATCCCATCAGGGCAGGGAATAAAGCCCTAATATTACTTTTGCCTTACCACTTGACTACAAGACTCTTTTTGTATTAAAGAAAACTCAAATCTTAACACCCTAGGCAGCCACCTAATAGGGTCATAAGAGGTAGCTATCACTCACTATCTCTCACAATATTAAATATCTAAATGTATTTTTTTGTGCTTAATACTTGCATCTCAAAGGTTTCAAACATCAAACTTGCAAGTCCAGTGAAATAGGTCTTTGACCTCCTAAAGAAGAAAATCAGCATATGAAAAAACTCAAATTACCTAGATAAAGTCAGGATGTTTGAATTTTTTACAACAGGAAAATGTTATCCTTTAAAAGTACAGGTAGCATATGAAAAGCAAACAGCTCTCTCTTTTGTTTTTTTGTTTTTTTCTTGAGAGATAAGCAAAGGAAACTGCAGTCTTGTTTATTTTTCCTTTAAACTCCTTAAATGCACTATTGTAAAAAAATCATTCAGGGAACTGCAAGTTGACATTTCATTTATCTAAATATTTGCAGGTATTGTAATGAGTATTCTTATAGGTAGCTGAACCAGATAGTGAAGTCTTAATTATTTTTACTGTCCTGAGCACTCATTTCTTAATCCTCCTTAATACTACATAGGAGGTGTAACTGATGGAAAACCCATTAGGTTTTATTTTTCAGTGAAATTCCCACCCCCTTAGAGGGAATGTGACCTTTCTCCCCATCGAGAGAAACCCCAACCCTTCAGGAAGCACCAGCAGCTGTTGCCTAATTGTCAGACCACCAGTCACAACATGCACAAGCTACCTGATCTGGCCATGCCCATCAGTTCTGCCACCCCATTCCTCAGCAGATGCACTGACAACCTACCACCTACATCTGCATGACCCCCATTCACTGGATTTCAGTATGTTTAAAAGTTAAAAATGTTACTTAAAAGTTTTACTAGCATTGCCAATTATGATTTGTCATTAAATTGCTAAATAAACTCACAATCACGTTTCTTTTCCATCTTAAGGTATCAATTTCCAAGCTTTATAAATTTTTATAATTCTTTTGTTCCTCAATTCTGATATGTGAACAATAGTTATGCCTTCTACAAATTACCTGCTACAATATTAAATATTTCCTTTTTTAAATCTTTTGCCAAAATACACACAATACACACAATATGTAAGTGTATTAAGTCAGAGACAAACACAGGAGACATGACACACACCATTTAAACAAAAAAAAAATAAGACTCAAGCAAGATTACTTTTCTTTCTACCTTACTCAAAATTTCAATAATTTTCAAATTCTATGTTCATAGCCTCTAGCTCGGACCTCCTGGTGTCTTGACAGAGCTCTCAACTCTTTGAAGGTCAAAGAGAAATAAAATAATTTTCCTTATCTTTTTTTAGCTTTGTTAAAGTACTCTGGTCAATTCAACACAGGTACATAGGAGCAGGGGCGACCCAAGGGGGGTGCGGGGCCATGTGTGTAGACTCGGTGCAGGGCCTCATTTGCATAAGGTGCCTCATTTGCATAAATATTTGCATAATGTTACCATACACTAACTTTTAGTAAACATGCCTCTTAATGAGTATATGGATAAAGAAAGACTAAAAGATTTCTACATTACTATAATCCAGTACCAACTGCCAGGCACATTAGCAACTACTACAAACACTGCCCATTTAGAACCCATAGCAAAGCCGCCGTATCCTAACAGCACTACCAGAACTCACAAAGCACCATACCCTACCTATCAAAAGACAACACTACAAATATTAAACCAATACATTTCAGAGAATAACAATACATGACCTACTGGGGAGTGAGAACAAGTGGCAATGTCAAATAGGAATTATATAAACAGAATACCTCAGCTCAATTACACATGCAGAACATAGACCATCACCAAACAAGGAATCACAATTTAGAAACAGGAAGACAATAATTAAACTGAGAACCCCAAAAGACAAACTTGGAATGTACAACAATGTAGAACTAAAACTATAAATTAATTTCCTCTTGTACTAAACAAAGTGCAGACGTTAATGATGCACATTTCCAAGAGCTGACATATTCCAGTTAAAAAATTCAAAATAAAGAGATATTTTTCTACCTTTTGTGCATTTTTTTTCAGTGGCAATTGCTCCAGCCACTTTCTTCTGGTTTCTTTGTGTCTTCTGCTAACTCTCCATCGTCTGCTGTCCATTTGTCCTTTCTTCTCTCTTCTAGTTTTTTTCCATTCTCTCTCTACATCTGCTTTAACATACTAATCTTTCTCCTTTTGTTCTTTCCTCATTTCTTTTTTTTTTAATGCTTTATTTACGTTTTATAACAACAAAGGAAAGGAAGACATACAGCTCAAAAGACAAATACATACATAAAATGTGATACATACACCAAAGTAAACCCCTACCACCCCCCTCCCCCCTGCTTCTTCTCTAGAAACTAATCATTCCCGAAAACGGGCGTGTACTGACATTAGTATGGTACAAAACCGAACGGTGATCTGAAACATGATAAGTATACATTAAGCAGACATGTCTGAGCAATGAGCAGAGTGTACATAATCATTGAGCATCTGCCATTTAGACAGGCGAAAGTGAGTTTGGATATGGGGAATAGCTCTCCGAGATATCTGCTCATATTTACTATATAAGCAGACGAGGTTCCACCATTCATTGGCAGTAATTCGAGAGCTATCCTTCCAATTCCTCGTGATTAAACATATGGCTATACCCAGCATGAAATCAAGGAGAAAGCGACCCCTCTTAGGAAGAGAGGGGACCTCCGCCACTGAGCGGAGTCCCACAATCTTCCAAGAAAGAGGCTCGTGGAGGTGTAAGATAGATTGAATACGACCCCAGACCCGCCCCCAGTAAACCTGCAGTTGAGGACATTCATAAAGAACATGAGCGAGGGTTCCCACAGCAGTATGGCAAGACCAACACTGATCCCTAGCAGTTGTGTTCCATTTAGCTATTCTTTCTGGAGTATAAAAGCATCTGTGTGCAAAAAAGAAGAGAGTTTGGGTTACAGAGGCAGATCTGGAAACCCGCACCACTTTGCTCCAGAAAACGCTCCATTGCGCAGGGGTTAAAGTGGTGTGCAGTTCGCGTTCCCAGGCTTGTTGAGCTCTACAGGTAGCAGTATCGGTACCCTGACATAATAATTTATAGAAGTTAGAGGCTACCCCATGCGTACTACTAAGAGAGTGAATTAGTTCTAATAGCCCGTCCTCAGTAGGGGCAGAGGGCGGCAGGATTTGAGCACTTTTGAGGCAGTGTTGGAGCTGCATCAATTGAAAGTAATGTTTCGCTGGCAACGCAAATTCCTTTTGTAAATCGGAAAAGGTCTTCCAACGAGCTGCAGAGAAGAGTTGTTGGGGTGTCCAGATCCCCCTAGAGTACCAGGGTTTCCATGCGATCGTTTTATTTAGGACTTGAATTCTGGGGTTATTCCACAGCGGGAGTCTGTCTAGAGGACAAACAGTGGGACCCAGTGACCGAATGAGAGTGTTAAAGGCCGCAAGAGTATCGACAATCATTGGGGGATGGCGTGTGTCTACTTGATGGGACATGCCGGGGAGATGGGTCAACGGAATTGGGCTACTTAGCTCCTCTTCAATGTCAAGCCAAACTGGTCTGTTGTCTGTTGAGGCAGCTAGCCATCGGGCACCTTGTTTAAGTAGGAAGGCTTGATGATATCTAAGAAAATCAGGAAAGCGGGTACCCCCTAGTTCCTTCACAGACTGTAGTTTTTGTTTAGCTACTCTTGGTGGTTTTCCCTGCCAGAGATAACGGACGAGAAGGCCCTCTATGTCTTTGTAGGTATGTAGCGGGAGAAAACAGGGCAGCATTTCTAAAATATAGTTCACTTTGGGGACTATCATCATTTTGACGGTTTCTAGGCGGCCCCACCAGGTAAGGGATAAGGGAGACCACCGATTTGTGAGCTCACGGACTTTGGAGACTACCTCCTTGGCATTAAAACTAATAGTGTCTTCTAAAGGAGAACAGTAGTGGATGCCAAGATATTTCACCATGCGGGATTGCCAAAGGAAAGGAAAGGCCTGCATGTCAGCCTCATGTACCCAGCGGTTCAGTGGGAATGCTACGGATTTGGTCCAGTTTATTTTATAGCCCGATAATTGCGAGTATCCGTCAATCAGGTCCAAGACAGCCGGGACCGAATCAAGGGATACAAAGAGCATAAGGTCATCTGCATATGCAGAGAGTTTAATCTCTCTGTGACTGAAGGGGACACCTCGAATACGTGCGGACTGTCTAATAAGGAGGGCGAGGGGTTCAAGAGCTAGATCAAAGAGCATTGGTGATAGGGGGCAACCTTGACGCGTGCCTCTTTGAAGATTAAAAGGCCGAGACTTAATGGCATTTACACAAATACTGGCAACGGGTTGAGAATACATGACTTGGAGGTATCGGAGGAAGCCCTCCCCAAAGCCATACCATCGGAGAACTGCAAATAAGAAGGGCCATTCCAAACGATCAAAGGCTTTTTCAGCATCTAGAGAAAGACCCACCCAAGGGTGGTCTAAATGGGCAGCACTGAATAGCACATGGCACAAGGTCCGAGCATTGTCAGCAGTGGAGCGGCCAGGTATAAAACCACATTGGTCGGGATGGACCAAGGTGGCCATCCTATCAGATAGCCGGGTGGCCAAGATCATTGCGAAGATTTTATAATCGGCATTAAGTAGGGAGATTGGATGGTAGTTGGCGGTTAGCAGCGGGTCTCTGCCTTCTTTCTCAAAAACTACCACATTAGCTGCAGAAAAGGATCCCAAAGAGGATGTATCTACCGCAAGGGCAGTAAAGTAAAGTTTTAAGTAGGGAACTAAATCTGCACTGAACGTTCTGTAGAATTCTGTCGGGAGACCATCAGGCCCAGCGGCTCGACCCGAGGCTGTTCGTTTTAGGGCAGAATGAATCTCTGAAGTAGAGAAGGGTTCATCCAGCGCATCCCTATCAGCTTCAGAAAGGGTCGGCCGCTGAATACCAGAAAACAAGCGCTCGAAGGTCTCGGATGAGAACTCACATTCAGATTGATATAGACGGGTATAGAAATCCCGAAAAAGTTCTACGATATCGGAGTCTGTGGTCAGTATGTCCCCTCCCTGTGGGGCGCGAAGGGCCGCTACGCGTTTGGCTTCTTTTTGACCGTTCAAGGCGTTGGCTAAAAGTCGACCGGCTCGGTTGCTTTCACGGTAGTATGTCCCTTGCTGAAGTGCAATACTCTGAGAAGCTGCAGTTGAGAGGATTGCATTATATTGAAAACGGAGACGCTGTAAGCGAACTAAGACGCATGGGTCATTACGTGAAGTTAGAATTCGTTCGCCTGCTTTGATTTGTTGGTCTAGTATAAGGAGCTGCTGTTTACGCTGTTTCCGCAGGCGAATTTGATAACTAGTGATCTTTGCTCGAATGGCCGCTTTAAAACCCTCCCACCAAGCCCAATTTGCAGTGTCCTGGGGTAGATTAAAGTGAAAGTAGTCCTGTATGGCTGCTCGAATTTCTAACTGGAACTCTGGTTGAGTTAATAAAGCTCTATCAAAGAACCAGGCCCCCGAATTCCCCTGGGGCGCAGTGGTGTGTAATTGAAAAGAAATAGCAGCGTGATCTGAGATATGTTGGGAGTGAATCTTTGCAGTGTCTACCTGTGAAACTAACAGTTTGGATATGAGAAAGAAATCTATGCGAGACTGGGATTTATGAGGGGAAGAGAAGAAGGTAAAGTCAAGCTCATTGGGGTGTAGTAACCTCCATAGATCGACTAAAGCAAGATCTTTGATCATAGAGGTAAGCGTAGTGTGACTCTTGGGGGGACCACTCGTCCTAGGCGGCTGTTTGTCAATCAAGGGATCAAGAACTAAATTGAAATCCCCCCGATTATCAATGAAGTATTAGCAGAGGCCTGCGCAACCTGAGCAATGGTAGCAAAAAAGGCAGGGTCATCAACATTAGGAGCATAAAGGCATATACATGTAACTTCCAGGTTACCTATCTTGAGGTGAGCCCTGGACCATCTGCCAGCTGTATCTGAGCTAGTCGCAATGATAGTAGCATGCAGAGATTTCCTAACCAGTATGGCAACCCCACATTTCTTAGAAACGGCTGGGGAATAGGCGGCCACCATGTAAGGTTTAACATTGAGTTTAAGAGTTTCCTTCAAATTTAAATGCGTTTCTTGGAGGAAAATCAGGTCCGCAGCTTCATGACTTAAATAGCTCAGGATTTTCTTCCGTTTTATCGGATTATTGATGCCTTTTACGTTCAATGATAAAAGCTTACATGGTGCCATCAATCAGTAAGAGACATTTTAGGTAAGGGCGCTTGAAAACATACAGCAGAAGCAGAATCTGTACAGCAATGACATAATCACCAAGTATGCTGGCCAATACACCCCATATTGAAAAGCTTGTATCAAAGTAACTTAGAGAAGAAGCAAAACCCCCAATGAATATGGCGACCATATGTCTGCGGGAGGAGGCCCAAGAGAGGAGGATCAAGACATGAAAAAAAGAAAGAAACACCAGAGTCCATAATTAACACTGTCTCTGATATTCATCGAAGCTACTCTGGGTAGATGGAGTCGGGTCACAAATATCATCAAAATAAGACAACAAACCGCCCTCGCCAGACTCTTTGCTGAACCGTGGCAAATCCAAAGTGGCGGGTACAACGGATATGAGAACGCTGGTAGGAACACTCTGGAAATCAGCGCATCAAGTCGGCCTCTTTAGCATCCAAAAACTCCGCTAGTAGATCAGGGTCCTCAAATGTTCTTGTCTGATTGTGTAGCGTGACTCGGAGCTTGGCCGGGTACATCAGGCCATAGCGTGCTTGTAATTGTTGAAGCCTCGGCCGGAATTCCAGAAAGCGCTTTCGGCGATCAACCGTGGGTTTAGCCAAGTCAGGATAGAAGGAGATCTTATGGCTCTCAAACTCCATATGGCCCTTTGCCCGGGAGGCGCTGAGAATTTGCTCCACTTGTTGATATCTCAAAAGTCGAAAGATGATAGGCCGCGGGGTCTTCCTGTTAAGCGTTATGTTGGTGGGTACACGATGAGCGCGATCGATCTCCAATTCTTTGGTAAAGGGGATTTGGAGCAGAGAAGGGAGGATTTTATATAGAAACTCCTTCATGTCTCCCGATTCCGCTCCCTCCGGTATGCCCACTAGTCGTAGGTTGTTGCGGCGCGCTCTATTATTGCCATCTTCCACTTCTTTCTGCAAGGCCCGCACCTGACGTTCTACTTTGTCGAGTTTGGACAGCCGGACCGCATGGGAGTCTAATATGCTATCCATTTTGTCCTGACGCGAGGAGAGCCCCTCTAGCCTGCCTTGCAATACACCAAGGTCTTCCCGCAGCGCTCGGAGTGCTTCCCCGTTTGACTGCACGAGGTCTTTAACCCCTCTGATCTCTGCGAGGATCTCCTGCTGCATTTCGGGGCCCTCGCATAGAGCCAGCCCCTTCTGCGGGGACGGGGGTTCAGTTTTGGAGCGTTTGCCGTGAGTAGCCGCTGGAGATCCAAATTCCAGGCGCGTAGGTTTGGTCCCCGCCATCTCACCAATGTGACCCGGTAAGATCAGAGCAGAAATCCAAAAATGTCCGGTGTTAATTCAGGATTCTGAGTAGGCCTGTCGGGAGCCTCAGCGTTATGCGACCATCCCGCTGGACATCAGGCTCCGCCCCCCGCCGTTCTTTCCTCATTTCTATTTCATCCACTCAAATTTTACCCCTCCATCCTCAATCCCCACTTACTCTCCCAATATTCGGCCAATTGTAGATTTGTCTTCCCTCCCACACAAAATATTTTCCCCTCTCCATTTCACTATCCCAGCTCCATCCCATTCTAATCCTCCCCCAACATCAACTCCCTTCTAGTTCCAGCCCCACCCAGCATCCGTTCCCTTCTAGTCCCTGCATCAGCCCATTTCCAGTCCTAGCCCCCCCATCAGCCCATTTCCAATCCTATCCTAGCCCCACCATCAGCCCATTTCCAATCCAAGCCCCCCATGAGCCTACTTCCAGTTCTAGCCCCTCCATGAGTCCATTTCAATTCAAGTCCCCACCACAGCCCATTTCCAATCTTAGCACCCCCAACAGCCCATTTCCAGTCCTATCCTAGCCCCTCCATCAGCCCATTTCCTGTCCTAGCCCCCCCCCCCACTCAGCCCATTTCCAGTCCTAACTCCCTCCCCTCACAGCCCATTTCCATTCCAAGCCCCCCTCCCCATCAGCTATTTGCAGTTCAAGCCCCCCTTCCACTCAGCCCATTTCCAGTCCTAGCAACCCCCCAACCCATTACTAGTCCTAGCCCCCCCATAGCCCATTACCAGTCCTAAGCCCCCCATCAGCCCACTTCCAGTCCTAACCCCATCAACCCATTTTCATTCTTAGCCCCTCATCACCCCATTACCAGTCCTAACCCCCCATAGACCATTACTAGTCCTAACCCCCCTCCCCATCAGCCCATTGCCAGTCCTAGCCCCCCCCCCCTATAACCCATTACCAGTCCCAAGCCCCCCATCAGCCCACTTCCGGTCCTAATCTCCCATCACCCCATTTTCAGTCTTAGGCCCCCCCATAGCCCATTACCAGTCCTAACGCCCCCATCAGCCCACTTCCAGTCTTAGCCCCCCCCCATAGCCCATTACCAGTCCTAACCCCCCATCAGCCCACTTGTAGTCTTAGCCCCCCCGTAGGCCCCCCCATAGCCCATTACCTGTCCTAACCCCCCCATCAGCCCACTTCCAGTCTTAGCCCCCCATAGCCCATTACCAGTCCTAACCCCCCATCAGCCCACTTGTAGTCTTAGCCCTACCATAGGCCCCCCCATAGCCCATTACCTGTCCTAACCCCCCCATCAGCCCACTTCCAGTCTTAGCCCCCCAATAGCCCATTTCAAGTCCTAACACCCCATCAGCCCACTTGTAGTATTATCCCCCCCATATGCCCCCCCCATAGCCCATTACCTGTCCTAACCCCCCCATCAGCCCACTTCCAGTCTTAGCCCCCCCCCCCATAGCCCATTACCTGTCCTAACCCCCTCCCCCCCATCAGCCCAGCTAGGTTAAAAAAAACAAAAACTGGCTGCTGCTGCTGCTGCTGCCGCCGCCGTGGCAGCAGCAGAATCGAGCATCCCGCAGGGCCCCCCCTGCTTCTGCAGAGTCCTGCATGCGGCCTCAGTGCAGGCTTTTCAGAGCCGTGCGAAGGCAGAGTTTCCCTTTCTCGCGGCTCTGTTAATCCTGCCACGGGGCTGATGGGAAATCCCATCAGCCCCGCGGCGGGATTAACAGAGCCGCGAGAGGCGAAGCTCTCTCTCTTCACGCGGCTCTGACAGCCAACACTGAGGCTGCATGGAGGACTCTGCAGGGCAGGGGGGCCCCGCAGAATGCTCGATTCTGCTGCTGCCACGACAGCAGCGGCAGCAGCAGCCGGTTTGTATTTTTTTAACCTAGCTGGGCTGATGCAAGATGCTTTTTGCGCGGGGCCCCCTGAAACGCGGGGCCCTGTGCAAAAAACATTCTTGCTCAATGGACGGGCTGGCCCTGCATAGGAGCTGTGGCACTAGATGTCCCTGTTTCGATGCCAACTTGTGGATTTGAAATAAAATTATACTATACAATGCCTACCTGAGCATTATTTTTTAAGTTTTGCTAGCAAGAGAGGAAACAGTGTAGAACTGAATGCTTTTCTCTAAAGTTCCCTTGCAGCAGCTCTGACTTATATTCCTAGGAGATGCATCAAAGCTTACAGAAGATTTACATATTTGCCCAACCATGAATTATAACACCTTATCTTATCGGTATGTAAGTTCCTGCAGACAGTTCCTGGTGTCACAGTCATGCTACATGTTAGACTAGGTTCATTAATTAGTCTGAAGCCCAACAAGTCAGCAGTCTGTTATTTCTTACATTATTTTAGCTTTTCAGTCTCTGCTTAACCCTTTATTTCGACAGTATTGAGATGGATTTCAAATTAAAATATATTTTTAAAAATCAGTAAAACATAAAAAGTAAATAAATCATTATAACATATAGAGGCATATTCTAAGATGTGCATCCCAGGTCTCTCTGCAACCAGTTGGAACCTGACACACAGAGGTAGACAGGATTTTGATCTCACAGGGCACATCTAGCCCCCGTGGGATCAGAATCCCGTCTAAGCCTGTACATGAAAGCCAAGACCCAATTCTGGTCAGCCTGCACATACAGGCACCTGCCAGGCTAACTCAGTCAAGGCTCCTGAATGGAGCCGCGGTGCCATGGCATTTGGTTGCCATGGCACCGCAGCTCCTTTCAGGAACCACGATTCCCAGTCACCAATGATTTCATTCTTTCCCCGCAGTCCGACCCCCGATCTGGCCTCCCATGGCCAGGGTCGGGCTGCGGGGAATCTCCTGCACCTCCTTCAGCCTTTGCTGCCACCTGGCCTGCTGTTCCCCATCATCTAGTGGAACTTATTCCACCTCAGAGGTGGAATAAGTTCCCCATCTAATCTGCCAGCCCCAAATGTACAGGGCTGACATCAGAATCGGCCCTGTATGTCCAGGGCTGCAGATTGCCCACTGCCCACCTTAACTTTGCCTCCACACCGCCCCTTTCCCGCCCCCATCTAGCCTCCCCGTACAAACTCCTTGTTCATGTGGGGAGGCTTGGTGGGGACAGGAAAGGCAGACAGAATAGACCCCATAGAATAAACAACTCATTTTGTGCTTCTTATATTATAAGCTCTAGATTCCACCCCCCCTAATAAATTTCATTTAATGGATGGGGGAGGAAGTTGTGGTAGCTGGTGATACCCTGTTCTGAAAACCTGCCTCTTCCACATTGCTTTCCCTTGTCAGAGAGGTTATTGTCAAGGATTGAACTGAGAGGACATGGAGGGCCACACACTTTCCCTTCATAAAAATAATACTGTTCTCTTCTATCGTGAGAGGATTTCTCTCTAGGAAGTTTCCTTTGGGGTTTAACTGGTAAGAACTCTTCACCCTCAGACATACAGATATCTTCAACTGCTTGTTTCTCCCTTTCTAGGGCTTGTACTTGCTTCAAACTGCCACGCTTTTCAGATACATACGGTTTTCCTTTCACTGCTCTCCACTCACTCTGCACAGCCCGGTGCCTTGGCAAAACAAACTGCGTCACAGGAAACAAATCCTTACAGCTGACCTCTCTGTGCGAATTCCTCCGTAGTTCTCTGTGTGAACTTCTCTGCAGCTGCCTGCATGAACCCTCCTGCAGCTCTGCATCGATGTCTGTGTCCTCTGAATTTCTGGAGTCTCCTGAGTCTCCAGAATCTTGGGAGTCTCTGCAATCTCCTTCCTCTCCCCCTGAGCCACGTGAGTCTAACTCTGACTGCTCTAAGCATTTTTATACTGTTTCCTGGGCGTTCCCTTACACAGGTGAAAGCCGTTTGAGTCAAGAGCTGGTGAATGCTTTCCAGCTGGGCGGGGCTTCAGACCTCATGTCTGAGTCTGTTTACGTTGCCTATGGTAACTGGGAATCATGTGGCTTGCCTGCCTGTTAGAATCTAAGCTGAAGCTAGCAGATTTCTGTGCTCTTGAGGCAAGGGACAGATCTTCCTCGTTACATGTCCCCCTCCTTAAGATATTACGAGCTGCAGACTCCCCAGTCGGACAGAGCGTAATCCTACTTAAGTCAAATATTCGGTTCTCAACGTGTACCAACCTCACCACTGCTGACCTTTCCTGCCAAGGTTTTAGCAAGTTAAGGTGGTATACTTGGCGGCGCCCCCTCTCGTTCTCTACCCTGTAGGAAACGGGACCCACCTTTTCAACGACTGTGCCCGGGCCTTTCCACTTGGCCTCAAACTTCGGACCGGCATCTGCTACTAGGATTAAAACTTTATCCCCTATAGATAAATGCCTTGTTTTAGTCCCCCGGTCATAATACTTTTTCTGCCTGCGCTGGCTAGCCTGCAGATTGTCCATGGATACTTGGGATGTCCATTCTAAATGGTTCCTGAGATCCTTAAGAAATTGGGGTACCCCTATCTCTGTCTCATCAGGTGCAACCCATTGCTCCCGAAGGATATCCAAGATTCCTCTCGGAGCCCGACCAAATAAAAGCTCGTATGGGGATGCTCCTAATGATGCTTGTATGCGTTCGCGGCATGCGTAAAGAACGAATGGAAGGACATTATCCCATTCAACCATATTCCCTCCTAGGCTCCGCCTTAACATCTGCTTTAATGACTGATTCATTCTTTCCACCAGTCCGTTGGACTGGGGATGGTATGCTGAGGTGCGGATATGCCGTACCCCAAAGGCGTCCCAAAGCATGGTCAAGTGTTTTGAGGTGAAGTTTGTCCCCTGATCAGTTAAAATCTCCTGGGGAAACCCAATCTCACAAAACAACTTTATGAGCTCTAGCGATATGGTTTTTGCGGAAAAGTTGCGCAGGGGTATGGCCCACGGAAACCTAGTCGCGTGGTCCATGATTACCAAAATATACTGAAAACCCCTCGGTGTTTTCACTAACGGTCCTACAATATCCATTGCTAATCGCCGCACTGGGGTAGCAATGGTGGGTGGTGACATCAGCGGTACAGGTTTCGGTTTGGCCGCCGTGACCCTTTGGCAAGCGGGACAAGATTCGCAGTACCAGGTTGTTTCTTTAAATACTCCCGGCCAATAATAGCGAGCCAAAATTTGATCTAATGTCCCTTGGACACCTTTGTGACTGCCTACGGGGTGGTCGTGTGCCAATTTCATAACTACAGACTTAAAAGTAGTTGGCACGACCAGCTGCTTACGTACGGTACCTGTCCTCGGATCAGCACTTTCTCTATACAACAATTCTCCCTCTAGGAAGAATCTGGGTAAATTTGTCCGAGCTTCTTGAGCATATTCGAATGCCCTTTTTAAAGCTGGATCACCTTGCTGCTCTTTTGGGAAAGAAGGGAATTTTTTTACCAGCTCAGCCGGTACGCAAGGTAACCCCTCCCCGGCTTCCAGGTCAGCCCTTCCTTGAGACCTATGCCTTCTTTCCTGGCATCTTTCGGCCCTATTCTTCCTAGCTTTGTTGGGAAGGTTAATCAAATCCTCATGCGAGGGAAGTGTGTCTTGTGGTTCCCTTTCCAAGCTACCCTCTCGTTCTGGGGGTATGTCCCTATCCTCATGCGCTCCCTCTGGCTCAGTTAGCGAACTGGTCCCTGCCCCTGAGGCCTTAGTCTGGGATCTAGTGGAAATTAAGCCTGTTCTTTCACTTAGACCTTCCTTGAGGCCTTTTCGAAAAGGAGGCCAATCTCTCCCCAACACGATATCTCTTGGGAGTTTTGGGATTACGGCCACTGGTACTTCTTCCCTAGTGCCTAGCCCTTCCACAAGCACACTATATAATGGGTGATATGACGAGGTTCCATGCACACATTTCACTCGTACATTCTGGCCTGTTTGCATGGGACGGATGGATTATGAGCCTGAATGGCTTGCCACATCTTTTGAGAAACCATACTTTGGTCTGCTCCTGAATCAAGGAGCGCCACAGTGTCTACACCCTCCACCTGGACATTAAGCACAAATCCTTCCCCAGGGTGTCTCTCTCCTCCTGACACAAGGGCAGTACGCTCTTTACATTCCCTGCATAAATGACCAATTTTACCACAGTGAAAGCATTTCATGGAATCGTACCTTTTCACCTTTTCCTCACATATCCCAGAATTATAAGTCTTCCTTAACCTCGACATCTTCTCCATGCCTGCTACCTTTAAAACGTTACCCCTGGAAGCCCCGGCTAACTCCACCTCAAAATAGCATTCGGTGAGGTCAGCCGCTTCCTTAGTGGAGTTGCATTTCTGTAGCATTAAGAAAGCCTTAATTTCTGGTGGCACGGCTTCAAAATATTGCTCCAGAAGAACAGCATCTATTAAAGACTCTACTGTTGCCTTCTCAGGAGCAAGCCATTTTGTTGCCAATCCTTTTAACCTTTGCATTAATGCCTTAGGCATTTCTTTAGGCATAACTTTGCCTCTCTAAAAAGACGCCGGTAATGAATAGGAGTTAATCCCAATCTATCTCTTACCGCAAACTTTACATCTGGGTAACTGGATGCTAGATCTGCGGGCATTGCTTGTAGGCCGCTAATGCCTCTCCAGTCAGGGACATTGCGAACCTAACGGCCCACTGGTCTAGTGGCCATTTAGCAGCTTCTGCAATTCGCTCAAAAGCGTCAGAGAAGTCGTCAAAATTGTCATTACTTTGTAATTGTCCTAGTGCCAATGCACTACAATTTTGTAGTCCTACCCCTTGGGGTATTGATCTGTCAGCTCCGTCAGCTGCATGTGTCCATTTCACCAGAGCTGCCAGAAGCTCTAGGAGCGACTGTTGCTGCGTGGCTAGTGCTGCCATAGTCTGTTCCTGTGTCATCCTTGCAAGTTCACTCTGGGCTTTCCACTGGGCTTCCATCCACTTCTGCATATCCTGGGGATCCATCTCGGCGTCGCAGCGTACCTGTAGGGAGAGAAAAAAAAACAGGGCCCACCAAGTGCGGCACAGATTTTCTTTTTCCTGCCTGCCTCTCAGGGTACAAATCTCCTTTCCTTTCTCAGCAATCCTAGCCACCCGTGCCCACCTACCAGTACCTTAGCACGATGTATAGCGCGGTATAAAAGAGACTTTAAATAAATAAATAAATAAATAAATGTAGGATCTCGCGTTGAGAAAGGTCCTTCCACGCCTATTTTCCGGGTCAGGATATGGGAAATCCAGTTGCTTGGAACTCAGTAACAGGAAAATCCAAACCAGGATTTCTTCTATCAGGGTTTACTGAACTTGGCTTCTTCCTTCAGCCAGTTGTATTCTCTCAAAGAATGTCCTTTTGTAGTGTATTTTTTTTTCCAAAAATCCAGAATACTACGTCATTTATGTGACCAGCAGGGGCTGGACTGTGGCTAAGGCTAACAGCCAGACTGCTGGGACTGACCCTCTTTGTAGAAAGTAGTAGTTGTGAGTCAAGTGGTCAGGTTTTCAAAAGGATTTATTCCCCTACCGGGGTTGGAGTCTCAAAGGTATAATATACAAACAAAACTTAGGACAAAACCATATACACTGGTAAGGAACTGAAAAAAACTCAAATACAGCATCTTGCCTCTTAAAGGAAATCATAATCGGTGGTACTATTTTACACAGCATACGGTTCATCTGATATTCAGCAATCTTTCCTCTGCTTTTCACAGTGCTCTCAAACAACGCTCAAACTTTGGCTTTAGCATAGAGAAGGAATCTTATCAGACAAAATTACCATACAATCCATGGCTTCCTCAATAGGAGATTCAGCACAAGCATCTAGGAACATAGGTTCTTGCTGTGCTCTTTCACTACAAACATCTTCTTTAAAACATGAAGTTTGTACATTTCTCAGTCCTGTCTCTTCAGCAGGCTCATCTAGACAGCCTCCTCTAAAGCAGGGTAAATAGCTATCGTATGACTCATAATAGCAGGGAGGAGAGACACCCTTCTTAAGATAGGCTTTTCCCTTAAAGCTTCTATGTGTCCTACCTTCCCAGTAGGACTGTGAATCACAGAACTGTTCTCTTCTATCGTGAGAGGATTTCTCTCTAGGAAGTTTCCTTCGGGGTTTAACTGGTAAGAACTCTTCACCCTCAGACATACAGATATCTTCAACTGCTTGTTTCTCCCTTTCTAGGGCTTGTACTTGCTTCAAACTGCCACACTTTTCAGATACATACGGTTTTCCTTTCACTGCTCTCCACTCACTCTGCACAGCCCGGTGCCTTGGCAAAACAAACTGCGTCACAGGAAACAAATCCTTACAGCTGACCTCTCTGTGCGAATTCCTCCGTAGTTCTCTGTGTGAACTTCTCTGCAGCTGCCTGCATGAACCCTCCTGCAGCTCTGCATCGATGTCTGTGTCCTCTGAATTTCTGGAGTCTCCTGAGTCTCCAGAATCTTGGGAGTCTCTGCAATCTCCTTCCTCTCCCCCTGAGCCACGTGAGTCTAACTCTGACTGCTCTAAGCATTTTTATACTGTTTCCTGGGCGTTCCCTTACACAGGTGAAAGCCGTTTGAGTCAAGAGCTGGTGAATGCTTTCCAGCTGGGCGGGGCTTCAGACCTCATGTCTGAGTCTGTTTACGTTGCCTATGGTAACTGGGAATCATGTGGCTTGCCTGCCTGTTAGAATCTAAGCTGAAGCTAGCAGATTTCTGTGCTCTTGAGGCAAGGGACAGATCTTCCTCGTTACATGTCCCCCTCCTTAAGATATTACGAGCTGCAGACTCCCCAGTCGGACAGAGCGTAATCCTACTTAAGTCAAATATTCGGTTCTCAACGTGTACCAACCTCACCACTGCTGACCTTTCCTGCCAAGGTTTTAGCAAGTTAAGGTGGTATACTTGGCGGCGCCCCCTCTCGTTCTCTACCCTGTAGGAAACGGGACCCACCTTTTCAACGACTGTGCCCGGGCCTTTCCACTTGGCCTCAAACTTCGGACCGGCATCTGCTACTAGGATTAAAACTTTATCCCCTATAGATAAATGCCTTGTTTTAGTCCCCCGGTCATAATACTTTTTCTGCCTGCGCTGGCTAGCCTGCAGATTGTCCATGGATACTTGGGATGTCCATTCTAAATGGTTCCTGAGATCCTTAAGAAATTGGGGTACCCCTATCTCTGTCTCATCAGGTGCAACCCATTGCTCCCGAAGGATATCCAAGATTCCTCTCGGAGCCCGACCAAATAAAAGCTCGTATGGGGATGCTCCTAATGATGCTTGTATGCGTTCGCGGCATGCGTAAAGAACGAATGGAAGGACATTATCCCATTCAACCATATTCCCTCCTAGGCTCCGCCTTAACATCTGCTTTAATGACTGATTCATTCTTTCCACCAGTCCGTTGGACTGGGGATGGTATGCTGAGGTGCGGATATGCCGTACCCCAAAGGCGTCCCAAAGCATGGTCAAGTGTTTTGAGGTGAAGTTTGTCCCCTGATCAGTTAAAATCTCCTGGGGAAACCCAATCTCACAAAACAACTTTATGAGCTCTAGCGATATGGTTTTTGCGGAAAAGTTGCGCAGGGGTATGGCCCACGGAAACCTAGTCGCGTGGTCCATGATTACCAAAATATACTGAAAACCCCTCGGTGTTTTCACTAACGGTCCTACAATATCCATTGCTAATCGCCGCACTGGGGTAGCAATGGTGGGTGGTGACATCAGCGGTACAGGTTTCGGTTTGGCCGCCGTGACCCTTTGGCAAGCGGGACAAGATTCGCAGTACCAGGTTGTTTCTTTAAATACTCCCGGCCAATAATAGCGAGCCAAAATTTGATCTAATGTCCCTTGGACACCTTTGTGACTGCCTACGGGGTGGTCGTGTGCCAATTTCATAACTACAGACTTAAAAGTAGTTGGCACGACCAGCTGCTTACGTACGGTACCTGTCCTCGGATCAGCACTTTCTCTATACAACAATTCTCCCTCTAGGAAGAATCTGGGTAAATTTGTCCGAGCTTCTTGAGCATATTCGAATGCCCTTTTTAAAGCTGGATCACCTTGCTGCTCTTTTGGGAAAGAAGGGAATTTTTTTACCAGCTCAGCCGGTACGCAAGGTAACCCCTCCCCGGCTTCCAGGTCAGCCCTTCCTTGAGACCTATGCCTTCTTTCCTGGCATCTTTCGGCCCTATTCTTCCTAGCTTTGTTGGGAAGGTTAATCAAATCCTCATGCGAGGGAAGTGTGTCTTGTGGTTCCCTTTCCAAGCTACCCTCTCGTTCTGGGGGTATGTCCCTATCCTCATGCGCTCCCTCTGGCTCAGTTAGCGAACTGGTCCCTGCCCCTGAGGCCTTAGTCTGGGATCTAGTGGAAATTAAGCCTGTTCTTTCACTTAGACCTTCCTTGAGGCCTTTTCGAAAAGGAGGCCAATCTCTCCCCAACACGATATCTCTTGGGAGTTTTGGGATTACGGCCACTGGTACTTCTTCCCTAGTGCCTAGCCCTTCCACAAGCACACTATATAATGGGTGATATGACGAGGTTCCATGCACACATTTCACTCGTACATTCTGGCCTGTTTGCATGGGACGGATGGATTATGAGCCTGAATGGCTTGCCACATCTTTTGAGAAACCATACTTTGGTCTGCTCCTGAATCAAGGAGCGCCACAGTGTCTACACCCTCCACCTGGACATTAAGCACAAATCCTTCCCCAGGGTGTCTCTCTCCTCCTGACACAAGGGCAGTACGCTCTTTACATTCCCTGCATAAATGACCAATTTTACCACAGTGAAAGCATTTCATGGAATCGTACCTTTTCACCTTTTCCTCACATATCCCAGAATTATAAGTCTTCCTTAACCTCGACATCTTCTCCATGCCTGCTACCTTTAAAACGTTACCCCTGGAAGCCCCGGCTAACTCCACCTCAAAATAGCATTCGGTGAGGTCAGCCGCTTCCTTAGTGGAGTTGCATTTCTGTAGCATTAAGAAAGCCTTAATTTCTGGTGGCACGGCTTCAAAATATTGCTCCAGAAGAACAGCATCTATTAAAGACTCTACTGTTGCCTTCTCAGGAGCAAGCCATTTTGTTGCCAATCCTTTTAACCTTTGCATTAATGCCTTAGGCATTTCTTTAGGCATAACTTTGCCTCTCTAAAAAGACGCCGGTAATGAATAGGAGTTAATCCCAATCTATCTCTTACCGCAAACTTTACATCTGGGTAACTGGATGCTAGATCTGCGGGCATTGCTTGTAGGCCGCTAATGCCTCTCCAGTCAGGGACATTGCGAACCTAACGGCCCACTGGTCTAGTGGCCATTTAGCAGCTTCTGCAATTCGCTCAAAAGCGTCAGAGAAGTCGTCAAAATTGTCATTACTTTGTAATTGTCCTAGTGCCAATGCACTACAATTTTGTAGTCCTACCCCTTGGGGTATTGATCTGTCAGCTCCGTCAGCTGCATGTGTCCATTTCACCAGAGCTGCCAGAAGCTCTAGGAGCGACTGTTGCTGCGCGGCTAGTGCTGCCATAGTCTGTTCCTGTGTCATCCTTGCAAGTTCACTCTGGGCTTTCCACTGGGCTTCCATCCACTTCTGCATATCCTGGGGATCCATCTCGGCGTCGCAGCGTACCTGTAGGGAGAGAAAAAAAAACAGGGCCCACCAAGTGCGGCACAGATTTTCTTTTTCCTGCCTGCCTCTCAGGGTACAAATCTCCTTTCCTTTCTCAGCAATCCTAGCCACCCGTGCCCACCTACCAGTACCTTAGCACGATGTATAGCGCGGTATAAAAGAGACTTTAAATAAATAAATGTAGGATCTCGCGTTGAGAAAGGTCCTTCCACGCCTATTTTCCGGGTCAGGATATGGGAAATCCAGTTGCTTGGAACTCAGTAACAGGAAAATCCAAACCAGGATTTCTTCTATCAGGGTTTACTGAACTTGGCTTCTTCCTTCAGCCAGTTGTATTCTCTCAAAGAATGTCCTTTTGTAGTGTATTTTTTTTTCCAAAAATCCAGAATACTACGTCATTTATGTGACCAGCAGGGGCTGGACTGTGGCTAAGGCTAACAGCCAGACTGCTGGGACTGACCCTCTTTGTAGAAAGTAGTAGTTGTGAGTCAAGTGGTCAGGTTTTCAAAAGGATTTATTCCCCTACCGGGGTTGGAGTCTCAAAGGTATAATATACAAACAAAACTTAGGACAAAACCATATACACTGGTAAGGAACTGAAAAAACTCAAATACAGCATCTTGCCTCTTAAAGGAAATCATAATCGGTGGTACTATTTTACACAGCATACGGTTCATCTGATATTCAGCAATCTTTCCTCTGCTTTTCACAGTGCTCTCAAACAACGCTCAAACTTTGGCTTTAGCATAGAGAAGGAATCTTATCAGACAAAATTACCATACAATCCATGGCTTCCTCAATAGGAGATTCAGCACAAGCATCTAGGAACATAGGTTCTTGCTGTGCTCTTTCACTACAAACATCTTCTTTAAAACATGAAGTTTGTACATTTCTCAGTCCTGTCTCTTCAGCAGGCTCATCTAGACAGCCTCCTCTAAAGCAGGGTAAATAGCTATCGTATGACTCATAATAGCAGGGAGGAGAGACACCCTTCTTAAGATAGGCTTTTCCCTTAAAGCTTCTATGTGTCCTACCTTCCCAGTAGGACTGTGAATCACAGAACTGTTCTCTTCTATCGTGAGAGGATTTCTCTCTAGGAAGTTTCCTTCGGGGTTTAACTGGTAAGAACTCTTCACCCTCAGACATACAGATATCTTCAACTGCTTGTTTCTCCCTTTCTAGGGCTTGTACTTGCTTCAAACTGCCACACTTTTCAGATACATACGGTTTTCCTTTCACTGCTCTCCACTCACTCTGCACAGCCCGGTTCCTTGGCAAAACAAACTGCGTCACAGGAAACAAATCCTTACAGCTGACCTCTCTGTGCAAATTCCTCCATAGTTCTCTGTGTGAACTTCTCTGCAGCTGTCTGCATGAACCCACCTGCAGCTCTGCATCGGTGTCTGTGTCCTCTGAATCTCTGGAGTCTCCTGAGTCTCCAGAATCTCGGGAGTCTCTGCAATCTCCTTCCTCTCCCCCTGAGCCACGTGAGTCTAACTCTGACTGCTCTAAGCATTTTTTATACTGCTTCCTGGGCGTTCCCTTACACAGGTGAAAGCCATTTGAGTCAAGAGTTGGTGAATGCTTTCCAGCTGGGCGGGGCTTCAGACCTCGTGTCTGAGTCTGTTTACATTGCCTATGGTAACTGGGAATCATGTGCCTTGCCTGCCTGTCAGAATCTAAGCTGAAGCTGGCAGATTTCTGTGCTCTTGAGGCAAGGGACAGATCTTCCTCTTTACAATGGATAAAGAAAGACTAAAAGATTTCTACATTACTATATTCCAGTGCCAACCGCCAGGCACATTAGGAACTACTACAAACACTGCCCATTTAGAACCTATAGCAAACCCACCGTATCATAACAGCACTACCAGGACTCACAAAGCACCATACTCTACCTATCAAAAGGCAACACTGCAAATATTAAACCAATACATTTCAGAGAATAACAATACATGACCTACTGGGGAAAGAGATCAAGTGGCAATGTCAAATAGGAATTACATAAACAGAATACCTCAGCTCAGTTACACCTGCAGAACATAGAGCATCACCAAACAAGGAATCACAATTTAGAAACAGGAAGACAACAGGGAACCCCAAAAGCCACACTTGGAATGTACAACAACACTGTAGAAATAAAGCTATAAATTAATTTCCTCTTGTACTAAACAAAGCACAGACGTCAATGATGCACATTTCCCAGAGCTGACATATTCCAGTTAATAAATTCAAAATAAAGAGATATTTGTCTACCTTTTGTGCATTTCTTTTTCAGTTGCAATTGCTCCAGCCACTTTCTTCTGGTTTCTTTGTGTCTTCTGCTAACTCTCCATCGTCTGCTGTCCATTTGTCCTTTCTTCTCTCCTCTAGTTTTTTTTTCCATTCTCTCTCTACATCTGCTTTAACATACTAATCATTCTCCTTTTTCTCTTTCCTCATTCCTTTTTCATCCACTCATATTTTACCCCTCTATCCTCAGTCCCCACTTACTCTCCCAATACCCGGATAATTGTAGATTTTTCTTCCCTCCCACACAAAATATTTTTCCCCTCTCCATTTCACTCTCCCAGCTCCATCCCATTCTAATCCTCCCCCAACATCAGCTCCCTTCTAGTTCCAGCCCCACCCAGCATCCATTCCCTTCTAGTCCCTGCATCAGTCCATTTCCAGTCCTAGCCCCCCATCAGCCCATTTCCAATCCTATCCTAGCCACACCATCAGCCCATTTCCAGTCCTAGCTCCCCCATCCATTTCCAATTCTATACGAGTCCCTCCATCAGCTCATTTCCAATACCAGCCCCCCATCAGCCCATTTCTAGTCCTTTCCTAGCCCCACCATTAGCCCATGTCAAATCCTAGCTCCTCTCCACTCAGCACATTTCCAATCCAAGCCCCCCATGAGCCTACTTCCAGTTTCTAGCCCCTCCATGAGTCCATTTCAATCCAAGCCCCCACTACAGCCCATTTCCAATCTTAGCACCCCCCAACAGTCCATTTCCAGTCCTATCCTAGCCCCTCCATCAGCCCATTTCCTGTTCTAGCTCTCCCCACCACTCAGCCCATTTCCAGTCCTAGCTCCCTCCCCTCACAGCCCATTTCCATTCAAAGCCCCCTCCCCTTCAGCTATTTGCAGTTCAAGCTCCCCTTCCACTCAGCCCATTTCCATTCCAAGCCCCCGTCCCCATCAGCTATTTGCAGTTCAATTCCCCCCTTTTCACTCAGCCCATTTCCAGTAATAGCAACCCCCCCAGCCCATTACCTGTTCTAAGCCCCCCATCAGCCCACCTCCAGTCCTAACCCCCCTATTAGCCCATTACCAGTCCTAACCCCCCATAGCCAATTACCAGTCCAGTCCTAACCCCCCATCACCCTATTTCCAGTCCTAACCCCCCCCCCCCCCATAGCCCATTGCCAGTCCTAACCCCCCTCCCCCCCATCAGGCCAGGGAAACCTTAAAAGAAAAGAGAAACTTGCTGCTGCCACTGCCGCCATGGCAGCGGCAGAATGAAGTGTCTCCCACGATCAAGTGTCTCCCGTGGGGCCCCCCCACCTCTGGCTGCCCGGCAGAGCCCACCTCAATCACTCTCCTCGGCGCGGCTTTCAGAGCCACGAAGGGAGAGTTTCCCTCTGGCGGTTCTGTTAAGCCTACCGGGGCTGATGGGAAAATTCCCATCAGCCCCGACGAGCTTAACAAACAGAGCCGTGAGGAGAGGGAAACTCTCCCTTCGCAGCTCTGAAAGCCGCGCTGAGGAGAGTGATTGAGGCGGGCTCTGCCGGGCAGCTAGAGGTGGGGGGCCCCGTGTGAGACACTTGATCGCGGGAGACACTTCATTCTGCCGCTGCCATGGCGGCAACGACAGCAGCAAGTTTCTTTTTTCTTTTAAAGTGACTGATGGGCAGAATGTTGTTTGCATGGGGCCCCCTGAAACGCGGGCCCTGTCAATGGACGGGCCGGCCATGACCACTGGTAGAGGACTCCCAAACTGCTTTATTTATCTACTTTTATATTTATCTCATGCCTTTCGAATAGTAATTTTGAGCTGCTTAGCTGGGACATTGATCGCCACTGAACAGATAATTCATGGCTCTACCTTCACTCACCAGACCCACAATTATACAGATAGTATCAGGCTATTTAGCAATTTAAATGGCTCAATAGTTTTGAAAATTTTCAGTTAGGGTAACTATACATTGATCACCTGAAGTTTAATGTATAACTTCCTTTGAATATTGGCCTAAGTAGGGATAGTCCTTTTGTCACTGACACTATTTTATTCATAAAGAATTAGACAAGCAGCTCAAGTTAATCTTGGCTGCCTGACAATAAAGGATTCCTGAAACTGTAGGCCTCCCTTGTCATGGGTCATGGCTAGGGGGATGGAGAAGAGGGGGCGACAAAGGATGAAAGAGTGAGAAGGTGTAAATGGCTTTTGCTGGAAGAAGGATGGCTGGCCAGGAGAACCTCTATAGTTGATGAGGGGAGGGGGAGGTATTGAGGCATTCAAAAGCTTTACCTTTCAATTTATTTGTCAATTGAAGAACAGCTGAAACTGCTTCAGGAAGAGGCAAACTTGTCTGGAAATTGATTAAATAACAGCTACCTGGAGAGGTAGTGGAGAAAATAGGTAGATGGAGTGGACTTTGATGGAAGAAAAAGAGTGAGGTAGAAGAAGGGATTGAAACCTACAGGAAGGAGACAGTAGCAGCCCAACACCACTGCCACAGCTAGTCGGACAAAATGTATGGGAGAAAAGGTAACTTCCATGGCAGAGGGCAGCAACTGAAGAAGACTCTTCAGGGAAAAAAACCAATCTCAGGGCAAGAAAATGCATAATATGTGAGATAAAGTATTCATGAATGTAGGAAAGTTTGTTGGAGACAGAGCAAGCATTCCATAAAGCACATAAAAAGGGGAGAGAAGAGGGAGGAAGGAGAGTGATGAGTATAAAATTGGAGGAGTTGTGGTGTGGTCTGCACAGATAGTGTGAGATATGCCTTGAAAGGCCAGGATTGTTTATGATATCCCCAGATGAATGAAGAGGAAGAGCAGGAGGGTACAGTAAAGAGAAGAGGAGGCATGGCAATAGTAACAATGAGATGCTCGCAGAGAGAGTAGAGATGGCTAAATGAAAAGAAGAAAATGTTGAAGCTTAAGAGCAGATGACAGAGTAGATGACAAAATGGCCAGAGAGGTAAAATACATAGGTTCCAATTTTCAACAAGATGCCAAGGTCTGCCATACCCACAGAAAGTTATCCATTCATGGAAAGGTGCTTGAATCGTGAGTCATGCACTACCAAAACAGGCAAGCAATGAAAATGCAGCACAAACTGAGCAAAGCAGCGGGTGCCCACTGCAGCATATATGGGTAAGCACAGGGCACGTAACCTGGGCTCTGCACCCAAGGTTGATAGGTGATAACCATGTAAGTGACCAAAACGGTGGCCAGAGAAGCAGGACAGCATGTATACATGGACCCGTTTATTGCCCATCCAGCATACCCATGCATATATGACATCATCATGCAGGCCCCGTGGGCTGCTTGTGCAAGAGTCCCCTGTGACAGAGTGGATGGACACCAGTGACATGGCAGCAAGGAGAAGCGGTAACTTCAGCCCTGACAAGAGTAAGAGCTTTGTCTGATCCATGCTGCAGCACGAGGAGGTTCTCTGCCACAGGGGGGGCCATTGGCCATGCCACAGGGGGGGCCATTGGCCAAATCTGAGGCTGTCAACAGCCATATGGAGGGGCATCCAACTCCAGGTGTGCAGGTAAGGAGACCACAACAGTTGGGGGGGGGGGGGAAGGCTGAGCACAATGCTAGGCACACACACCCTAAAAGGCAAAGGGAGACAGGACTGTGATTCCAAGTGACATGCTGATGGCTGCCCCATTGTTTACCAATCAGATGTTGGTGGGGTACGGGCCATGCACTGACACAGGTACCAGCCCTGATTGCCTGCAGCAGAGGGCATACCCACACACAGCAGGTGGTGAAGCTGCTGCACCTCTGGTGTCGGTTGGTAGCAACGCACAGCAATAGTAATGCCCGGTGCAAGGGGAGCTGTGGTCAGGCTGGGTATGCAGGGAACCCTGCCAGCCAGTGTGGACACCTGCCCCATCCCCCACCCCTATGCTCTGATGCAGGGATCTCCGGTGACCAATGGCAAAAACTGTCTGTCTCTGCAAGCGAATCTGCCACCATTGCCTGCCACTCCCTTTCCATTGATGATGTAATGCCACAGAACATGAAAGATCTGCAATGGTGAGCATGCACAAACTGTGAAACCCTGTCCTTGCACAGTGTACAACAAACTATGCAGTGATATGGCCTCTGAGGCAGTGGATGCCCCCTGCCGTGGCACGTGCCCACAGCCAAGGCCATGCATGGCCCACAACCAAGTATCATGGTGCCAATGGATGCCTATGTACAACAGATAGATAGGAGCAACGGAAGGGGGGGGGACTGCAGAGGTGTTTGAAGGGCCCAGAGAGGTGACATAGGTGAAGCAGTGACCCAGATGGCACCATTGCTGGTGGCACAGGACATGTGCCAAAGGGCCAGGGGAGTGGTGGGCAGGAACACAGTGCCAGATGTCAGAGATGTACCATCACATGCACCCCAAACCTGCCACCCATAGGTATACCCCTGTCCACAGGATGGGCAGGTTTCCAGACTGTAGCAGGATACAGATATGCACAACAGTTGATATGGTAGTTCCCAACTGAGCCCATGTGTGTCCCTACTCTCTCCCACAATGAATATAGAATGCAACGCATCCTTGAGGCCCTCAAGTACCTATTCCACACACGGCACCAGAGGAGACCAAACTAGCTGCAGAAAATTAGGGAGCAGCTGTCGGCCAAGGAAAGTCAGTGGGGTACACAGTGGAGTTCAGAAGATGCAGGGGTTGGCAGCCAAGGCTGCCGGACTGGTGCAGGCAGACCACCTGGTGGTGGACTCTCTTTGTACATAATGATGGGAACATGCTATGGGCAACTGTGCCATCCCTTGGTGCCACCATCCCATGTGTGCACCAGCTGGCACCCAAGACAGGCAGGTACACACACACATGGCTGGGGCATGGCACAGAAGGGCAGTACAGGGGCACACACCCCCAGCACTGGCCCCAGGTACACATTGTGCACCTGCACATGCTGCCCCTGTGCATGCCTATCGCCCGGGGGGGGGGGGGGGCTACCGGCAGGCCAAAGCTTGGCATGTGAGAGGGAGAACAGAGCTGGCTGGAGGTGGGCAAAGGGGAGGGGGTGCAGTGTGCACTGTGGGGAGGTATGCCCCTGTGGGCTGAAGGTGAGCTGAATCATGCATGTGTGGGCCCCCCAGGGGTGTGCCAGTCCCACCCCAGGGCCATGTCTGTGTGGACCATTAACCCCATCTCCTCTTTTCCCACAGTTGGCTCCCTGGCTGCCCAGGATACCGCTGGCCCACCACGCCCACCACCCAGGAGAAGCAGTGCAGTGCCACAAGAGCAGTCCAGGGGGACTGACAGCACCATTACCACCAGCAGTGATGGGGATGAGAAGGAGAAGGAGTTCAGCAACACTGTGACAAAAGACATCATGCTAGAGGAGGAGGAGGGAAGTGAGGGACCATGGCACAGTGATTGGATGGGGAGTCAGAGCAGGAGGAGGGATCAGAGTGTCAGGGGCAAGGTGGGGAGGCAGAGGAGGAGGGATGGGAGGGTCAGAGGTGGGGAAGGAAGGCAGAAGAGTCAGAGGGGGAGGGATCGGAGATGGTAGCAGGGGGGATGCAGGAACCACCCACCAAGCACCCCATGTACAGCAGTGTGGTACAGGGAACCACCAGCAGGAGCTCTGCTGGGGGCCCTGAGGTAGAGTGCACCCCCTGGTTATGCCCCACAGCCCATAGCCATGCCCACCCACAACCTAACAAGGGGACCATGCCCACTGCATGTCTCAGCACAGGCCAGGCACAAAAGCAATCAAAGCCATAGTACACCCTGCATAGCTGTGGACCCCCACAGGCACCCCAGCACCAATGGGCATGCCATGTCCATGCCACACCAGGCCCCTCTGCTCTACCACCCCCATGAACCTCCAGTAACTGGGCTCTTGCTGCCATGGTTGTAGAGGTGTGGTTCCTGAGGGAGGAGGTGCAAACTGTGGCAAAGTCCATCATAGAGCACATAGATGCCCTTTCCAATGCCATTAGAGGGCACAAGCAGGGCCCACCTGCACCATAGGTAGTCCCCCTAGCAGGGTATGTCTTGAGATGGAGTGGTCTGTAGTATGTATATTGTCTGCCACTGTTGGCACCATTGTATATGTTGGCACATGTTTGACAATAAAATGATTCCATTTTGCAAACACGCTGTGTCCTGCATTTTGTGAGGGCAGGGCATCGTATCTGAGTGGATGTTTCAGGGGACTGGGGGAGAGAGTCCAGGGCTCTATGGGCATGGTGTGTGGGTATGCTCGTTCTGCGCAGGTATGGCAGAGGGGTACTACTCGTGCAGACAGTTGCGGGCACAACCCAGCACAGGTATCACCTCTGTGGCCTCAGCCCATACTGTGTGGATTTGGCAGAGGGGCACTACCCATGCAGATGGTCATGGGCACAGCCCAGCACAGATAGTTCTTCTGTGCTCATGACCATGCAGAATGGGCTGAGGAGGATGGGTGTGGCCCAGCAGCACTGCACATGCAGGGTGCCCCTTGCCTTGTAAAGGCACATCATCAGAGTGGCCTACTTACTGTGTTATGCAATCTCCTCGGATAGTGCATTCTGGGTAGCCCTGCATGCCTATCTTGCCGTCCCTGAGTGCTGTGTGGCTATGGCATCCTATGGCGATAAGACATCATGCAGAATTTTGAAACACTAGCACCCAGGGGCCTTTGGATGGGGCATGACACCACTGCACGTTCTAGCCATGTATGTATAAGAGAACCTACGTGGGTAGTCTAACACCACCTTAGTGAGTGGCTATACAATGGTTGACAAGGCACCAACAGCAGCAAAGTGCAAAAGGAAGGCAAACTTCATGCCTTCGGAGAATCTATGGCCCTGGGGCTCATGCTGCAGCAGCACACTTCCCTCTTTGCAGCAAAGGATGCCAGCACTCAGCAGACAGCATGGGGCGACATCGTCCGCAGAGTCAATGCAGTCCACCAATAAAGACATGAAGGACATAAAAAAGAAGTGGCACATGGTACGGCAGGCAGCAAAGGTAAAGAGGGCCAGCAACAGCAGGCTGCCGCCTGCACAGCAGCACAGTCTCACCCTACTAGAGGAGCATGTGCTGCAGTACATGGAGGAGGTCACTGTTTCTGGGGTTGCAGGCTTTAACAGCTCTACCACAGGCACACAGGGGGGTGAGTAGGGATGCCCCATAGCCCAGATGGACTGTGGCTGCCATGTATGTGTCCCCACCATGCCTCTGTCCACCCAGGGCATGCCTGTCTGTATGTCAGACCTTGAGGTGGGTACGGTGCAGACTGTGCACCACCTGCTGGTTCTGTAGTAGGCTGGGTGCCATCCCATAGGCTGACCCTGGCAAGCCATGTCACTAACTTTTGCCACCTTTGCTCTCCCACAGATCTGCCAGGGAGCCCACCCTCCCAGCCTGGGACAGATGCATCGGGGGAGCCTCAACACCTATCTGATGCAGCACATTTGTGGTTTTAGGGCCATGCAGATGATCTTAGTGTTGTATTGGTCTTTTTGTTATATTTTAGTACCTTATGCCAATTGATGAGCTATGCTGGTCCTCTTTGGGTGTTTTAGGACTTTGCAGCTGATAAAGGTGCTCTGCTACTGGTCCTCCTGGCATGTTTTAGGGCCTTGTAGCCCATCTTGCAGTTGTGCTGTTCCTCTTGGTGTGTCTTAGTGCCTTACATCTTAGTGTTGTTTTGGTCCTCTTGGCATATTTTAGAGCCTTACAGCTAATTGAGCTGTTCTACTCTTCTACGGGTATTTTAGGACTTTGTTGTTGATCATGCTGCTGTGCTGGTCCACTTTGGGTATTTTATCACCTTCAGTCAATATTACTGCTATTTTGCCTTTCTTTAGGTGTTGTGACTTCCAGCTTGTCTTGCTGTTCTGTTGGCATGCAACAGGTATTTTAGCGCATTCCAGCTGATCTTGATGCTGTTTTGGTTCTTTCTAGTGTTTTGAGGCCTTCTAGGTTGTCTTGCTGCTGTGTTTTCTCTCTTCAGATTCTTTAGAGCCTTCCAGTCAATTTTAGTGCTGTATTGATCTTCTGATGTTCTTGTGCCTTCCAGCCAATCTTATTGTTGCTTTAACCCACTCATGCTGCCTTGAGGCATCTGAACAGTGTCACTGCCACTTTTCCCCTCTGCCTATGCCTTGCATCTTCCTGACAATGTTGGTGTTTTACTCCTCTCAAAGTGCAACCAATTATGGTGCTACGTTGCTGTTTTCCACTATCTTGAGGTGTTCATTCCACTCTTTGTAACGCTTTGCCCTTCTGATGGTGGCTTGAGATACTTATTGTGCCAATGTACATGCTCTTTGCCCCTCTTCTAGTGCCCTGGCATGTTTGTGACACTCTTGATGACTTACAGTGTTGTTACAAATGCCTGCCATCAAGTTTCATGTGGTTTTGATGGGAAATGGATGGTAAGCCTCACTGTTTCATTGGAAAATAGCTTTCCCCATAGACTTTAATGGGGATGAATGGGATGAATAAAAGAACGTGATTCAAACAGATCCATTCTTGCAAACAGCAGTGATCATGAAAGTTTTGCTATGCACAAGCCTGATAATTTTATAAGGAGGCACCTATTTTTAGGTGCCAGCAATATGCATTAATGTTGGAATATTAGAGATTTACAGGTGTAAGTAATCACACACATGCTTATATTACCACTTATAAAATACTAATCATCATAAAAGTACATGTGTTGTCTGCATGGTATATACTTTCACTGTGGGTGTGCACATGGGTGGATTTTGGGTGCAGTGTGGGTAGTAAAATATGCAAATTTGCATGCGTATTTGCAAAATGTAGAGCGTTCATTTATACCAACTGCACATTCATTTAAAGCACCTTCTCTGCCACTTACACTAGTATTTTATCAAGACTTGTAGGTGCCTACTTTTTCTTTATAAAATAGGCTTGATTTAGACAAGTTAAAACATGCTTTATCTCTGTGCCCTGTTGTAAAATTACTCTCTTAGTGCAGGGATCTCTGTTAAATTTATCACAATGCAGGTGCACCTGTGCTAATTCCCAAGACACTTACTGTGGGCCCTTGTATGAAAACATCAATCTGTTCTTCCACCCCTCTGAAGCTAAGCCCATCCCCCCATGAGAACACCCACCCTAGACTATCACCCTCCATTAACAAAGCCTCCCCATAGGCTTCCCAAATCAGAGGTGCAAAAATGCCATTTCCATTGAGGGGTCCAAGCCCTGCCCCTGAAATCGCCGGCCTTCCCCTCCTGTCTGTCCATGGGAGATTGGAACCCCATGGGCAGATAGGAGGGGAAGGCCAACAATCGCGGCAACAAGGCTTTGATGGGGCCAGGGCCCATGTGGCCCACCCCTTTCCAATGCCTCTGATCCAAATAACATACCCTCGCCGCAATCAACACCCTAATCCATCCCTCAACATCATAACCTGGCTCTCCCACTTTTGCCCATCCCTTATTTGGCAGATTGACCGCTAACGGGGCCACAAATCTACTGATAGAAGTCAGAGCTTCCATTTTGAACCGAACCCATGTAACAACAGGATGAGAGCATAGCGGAATTGATCCTGCCTCTGCCACTATATTACCAGGATTACCCCTGATAAGTGTCAAAGGGGGTTGGGGGAGGGGAGGGGTGTTATAGTATTGGGAGCTGGGGGATGGGCTACAGTGCTTATATTTGTAATATGTTGGGGGAGTGTGGATTGGGGGAGCCTACTTGACGGGGCTTTCTTAATGAGGGAGTGCTATGCTGAGGTGGGGTGCTTCACCATGATCTGATTATTTTTTTCTTTTTTGCTCTGACAGTGGGCATGCTAACTGCCTGTCAGTAGCAGCCGCCTCAGCAGTTGCAGTGGTGTGTGTGTAATGTACCACACAGTGTCTGTGCTGTCCAAGTCCATTCAACACCCATACTCTGCTCAGTTCCCACTGCTTTAAACAGCACATGATTTTTGATGAGCTGCTGTTTTTAACATGTGGTAGCCATTAGCACATGCCTGTACTAATGGCAAGTGTGTGTTAAAATACATGTTAACTACTTAACATACTTAAGCAAAAAGACACCAAAGTATACTGATAAATTTTAAAGTTGCAAACAACCATGTATTTCCAGCCTTTTGTCAAACAATTAATTCATTGGTGGGTATAGCTTAATCATACCATAGAAAAAAACATGGAAAATAACACTGAGAAATTATTGGTGGAGGATATTAGAATCAATAAAATTGACCATGTCTCCCAAAATAAATTATATTTTAAACATGGTTCCATTGGTTTCTTGAAATTGACTATAGTCAAATTGGAAAGAATTCTAATTAACCTTTTTCTTGAGAAATAGACCCATTAGAATTGTTTCATGGAAATTAAAACTACCAAAGGAATTTAGTGTGTTAACTTGTCAGATTCCAGTTACTATCTGAGCATTTGTATTTTGTCAGACTGGTCTCCAGCTAGTGAATCAAGGTCCGATAGATGTTCCGAGCAGGTTTACGTTGGAAAGACCTAATATTGATCAATTGTTGATCAGCACTGAGACACAAAATAAGTAAACTGGAAAGCTGATATGGAGCTATTCTAACAACCTTATAAGACTTCAGAAAATTATTCAATATTCCCTATTGCCAGTGCTTCTTCAAAAACATTGCTCATTTGCTATAAAGGCACATTTCAGACACTATGGGGTATGTTTACTAAAAGGCGCTAATGTCGCAGCTGGGATGTTATCGCATGATATGTGACATTATCACATGATAATGGCGCATTACCGTGTGAGAACGGCACGTATCACATGATAACATCTGCTGCGGCTGTAAGATGCGCCAAGGGTGGAGCAAGGCCCCCCAGAGGGCAGAGGAAGGCTCCCCAGGGGCAGAGAGAAGGGGTCAATGGGCAGAGAGTGGGCATGGAGTGGCTCCTTGCACACTAACACCGTGAAATGAAGCTCCGAAAATTAGCGCCAGTGAAAACCTGGCGCTAGGCACATTTGCAGGTCAGAGAAACCATTTCAGTCAGCAATGTACAGCAAAGGCAGGGAAGCCCAAAATCGTGATAGTAGTGATACATGTGAAGGAGCAAAAAAAGCAAAGAAACAGATAAAATGACCAGAACCACATTTGAAATCCCAATAACCAACCTGGCCAATAGTGATATTAATGAGAAACATAAAGCAACACTACTGACAAAGCATAAAAAAGAAGATATCATGTTTGGAAGAGTCTATTCTCAGTCCCCCTACAAAGTGAATGACCCCACATTGAAATACCACTGATCAGGGTGTTTGTCGTTTATATTGAGCAGGTTTGTTATGGTGTGCAAATGTGCAGCAACAGCAGAGTGGGCACGTAGGACAGGGCAACTGTACTGATGCTGGAAATGGGATACAGAGGGCTGCAGGTGGCACATGCTGTGGTCCTACTGGGGCACATTGCGGACTAGGCAGATGCCTAGGTGGCACATAGGAATGCCGAAACTGTAAAGCAGCAAGACAGCAACTGACGAGGGTCCAACATGGGCATGAGTGTGTTCCCCACAGTGTCCTAGGGGATATTACCCAGCAGGTACCCCCAAGGGCACA
Organism: Ichthyophis bannanicus; assembly: GCA_033557465.1. Taxonomy (NCBI): domain Eukaryota; kingdom Metazoa; phylum Chordata; class Amphibia; order Gymnophiona; family Ichthyophiidae; genus Ichthyophis; species Ichthyophis bannanicus. The sequence goes on from CM066032.1 coordinate 527,496,567, forward strand.
TAACATTGGCAGGCGGTGCCGGGGGGAAGCGCGCATGTCCATGTAGTGTCACGCCCATAGCCCCTTACAGCAGTGTGGAGGGGCATGCTTGTTATAGCAGATTCCACCACTTCAGCAATGTGCCTGACTGACTGACTTTGAAGTGCACCATGGGAAAGGTAGTCCAGTCAGGTTACACTTGACTTTTAGGCAGAAAAACACTCTTTTGTAGTTGGTCGAAAGTTAAGGCATTGACAGAATCTATTTATGAGGTAAAAGCAAATAAGGTTCACAAATTGTCACCTATTGGATTTCTTCTCCAGGATTATATTTAGTACAACAGGATATAACTGAACTTAAGCACAAACAGCTTGTAATGTCTTTCAATGCAAAGCAGAAAGTCCTTTCCACAGCCACTGCTAGCAAACGTGCCTAGCAGTGCTGTTTAAAACAAAACCAAAAATATAAGCTTCACATAAACAGCTCTCTTTTCTGTTCCAAATGAAACTTCTTAAATCCACCGTGAGTACGTCATAAGCTCTGCACTGCACTGACTTCAGCTGGTCAATGAGCAAACAATTAAGCAGCTGCAGACATTCTCAGCACAAGTATTTTCCTTTTCAAAGAACGTTTTTACTTCACATACAGGCTCTCTAGGGTACTGGGCTCTGGAAGGTTCCCTTATGATGTATTCCCTCTCAGGACTTCTTTGTGCTTGGCAGTTTGGCATAAAGAACAGTCCATGTAAGAATCATCCTCTTCCAGAACCAATTCCTGTTCTCCTAGCTGCATGGATTCTACTTCTGGCTCAGAGGGCTTAGCTGACTGCCTCCCATCAGGACAAGCGCTGTCTCCAGCAAATCTGTAATGCTCCCCATCAGACAGGCTTCAAAAACTCATACCTGGGTCAAGGCTTGGTTCAGTGGTTCCTCCCTCATATTCTGGCCAGCATGTATTTGAGCTTCACTGTCTTGTCCTCCAGCATGGGCTCTTGGTTCTCAGGGCTTCAGCTCCATTTCTCCTCCAGTAGGCATTCCTACTCCTTCTCCTCTCTCTTCCTGAATATTCTGTCCTAGCTTTAAACCTCCCAGGCTCCAACCCTGCCCTTTCTCCTCTCAGGTGTTGCAAATCAGTCTGCCTCTTGGCAGCTGAGTAATTGGGAAAGTCAGTGAAGTAAGGGTTCTTTACTCTGAACTTGCTTTCCCCCTCCTTCTCACCACTAGGGACACTCTGCAACATATTGCAGCCTGGTACAATCTGGTTTCTAGGTACAACTGAGGTTTTGTATCTCTGACCTGGCAATATGGGTCCTTTGATAAGGGTAAATTCCCCCTCTTTATCCTTGTTTCCTGGGCCCTGATAAGCTTCCTTATCACAGTAGGCACCCCCACCCGAGAACCCACACCATAGGCAGCTACCTGGGACTGCGCACCACCAGCACCACCAGCATAAGGGCATGTCAGCATGGTGGTGGAGGGGTGCTGGTGGTGGAGGGGGCAGTGGCAGCTGCCCACAGCAGACCACGGCCAAGACCCATTTAGGTGTGTGCCATGCACTGCAACAGACAAGATCTGTCTGACGTACAGTCATGATATCCCCAGGGAATGATCTGCCTCTGCAGCAACAGTGTGGTGCAGTACACACAGCCAATATGTTCAAGGGCAGAGGGTCACAGGTTCAAGTCCCAGCTGTGACCCCTGCAAACCATGTCCCCATATTTTATGCAGTAGTAAACTATGGTAATAAAGACAGAATCTTTCTTGCAGAGAAATGAAACATGCCATAAACGCCTATATCCAAAGAATATATTGGTCAATTCTCGGAGTGAAACTAGCACAACACCAAAACTCACTCCATCGGTAACAATGTAATCTGCAGAAACTTTTCAAAAAACTTGTTTGACAAACAAAACAAGGTCTCAGCAAGTACGGGCAAATAGTGCAACAGGCCCCCAAAAACTGGACCATTAACACACTACTGAGGCCCAATCACATCAGCGACCTTGATGAGTACAACCAGCAGCCAGCTTCAACCATAAAATAGCACAAGAATATTCAAAGTGAAAAAAGCACTTAGTTGTAACAAAACTATAACGCTAGTGCTTGAATCTGGATAGCCAGCTGCCGTCCCCGATGTTCTCATGAAGAGTCCTCAAATGTTTCGCGAGCACTCTCGCTTCCTCAGGGGATACTGAAATAAAAACACAAACACAACATGACATAATCCAAAACCCCACAGACAACTAATAATGAAAAAAATTAAAAATGAAAAAAATTAAATATGAAAAAAATTAATACCTTCAAACCACACCCAAACCGCGAGCCACTAACCTGCCAGCTAATCATTAACAATGCTGTGCAGAAAACGCCACCCATGCACACTCGTGCTCTATAATTGCCTTTTAAAGGAAATCCCCAAGAATGACGTCTAGGGACACCCACGCAAGACTCCACCTGCCACTCAAACACATACAGCTCAGTCAACGCAAAGATTCAATCCCTCCGGAGCTACAGTACGCAATTTATGAATCCATCTTTGCTCACACACCAACAGTGCCTGCTCTCTACTCCTACCTCCCCAACCCGACAAAACATGATCTAAGCAGAAACATCGCACCTCAGAAAAATGATGTTTGAACTCCTAAAATGCTGAACCAGAGGGGCCTCCCGCACAACACACTTCAGTCTACTTTTATGTTCCAACATCCTCTTCCGAAACGGTCGACACGTGCTCCCGACATACAACAACTGACATGGACACCATATCCCATACACTACATAGGAAGAATCACAAGAGGTCCGACACTTCACTTATATTGAACCTGATGATATTCGAAATGAGAGGTCACACATGAGACCTCACAAATCGAGCAGTGGCCACAAATATCATGTCCACCACCTAACGTATCACTCTCCAGCCCAGACCTCAAACCTGAAGAACACAATAATTCCTGTAGGTTTCTTTGACGTTGCCATACACATCGGACCACCTGATTTTCTAGCCCCGATACAGTGTGTACCACCCCCATATGTTTCCGAATGATGCGTTGAATCTTAAAACTAAAATGGGAATACTTAGAAATGAAATTGACATGTTCATCCCCTCCCAACGATGCCTTTTTGTCCCGAGGTGTCAACAGCAAAGAGTGATTATTATAGAGGGCCCTCTTATAAGCATCCCGAACCACCCACACCGGATAACCCCTGGCTAAAAAGCCCCGGGCTAGAGCTTTAGACTTACTCTTAAAATCAGACAGATCCGAGCAGTTCCTGCGGTAACGGATAAATTGGGAAAAAGGGAGACTGTTACGAAGACCCTGCGGATGCGCACTAGAATAGTGCAACAATGTGTTGCGGTCCGTGGGTTTACGATGTACAGACGTCTCCCACCCATGCCCACTTTTCCGTATCACAACATCCAAAAACACAATCTCATCAAAGCTGGAAACACTAGTGAACTGTATGTTCGCTTCACATCCATTCAGCCACTGAACAAACATCTGAAACTCTGCAGCCGAACCACGCCAAAGAACAAAAATGTTGTCAATAAATCTGCACCATAAACAAATGCGAGTCGAAAACGGGGAATTGGCCACCCATTTCTCCTCATACTTCCCCATGTAAAGATTGGCCACTGAGGGGGCGCAAGTCGCCCCCATAGTAACACCGGCCACCTGATGGTACAAGGTATCTTCAAACTGGAAATAATTATCAAAAATAGCCAGTTGAACCAGCCGTCGGACAAATACTACCATTTCCGGAGCCAAATCCCCCCTCCGTTGTAAACACTCCTCAACCACAACCAACGCATCCACCTGGGGAATAGAGGTATATAGCGAGGCAACATCTAAAGTAGCTAACAAAATATCAGGAGCACTAGCCAACCAGGCCCTCCAGATCTACTCGAAACTGAAAAGAATCAAACATTGTCATGGGCACATACGAAAGTCCTTTTTCAAGGACTTTACATTGATCATCTGACAAAACAATAGAGGACAAATTGATAACAAGAGACAGGGCAGAAACTGTATGGGGAGAGGGACCCCCTACCGGCCCCCACCCCCCGACCTTTGGACCGCCCCCGAGAACTCCCCTTCTTGTCGAGAGTCCCACCATTGTCCAAAAAAGCACCCTGAGCAGACTTGCTTGAGTCCCCAGTAGAGGAATCATCCGGGGACCTATCAAAATCCACACGTTTCTTTTGTCTCCTCTGCAACTTCCGACCCGGATTGAGCCAGGGATAAACATAGCCAGAGGTGTAATCCTCGTAATCGCGCTTTAATTTTTTAGCCTTCGCAGCCCGGACTTCATCACGTAACTGAGCCAACTGCTTAGCCAGATCTTCACTGTGGGTCTTGAAACTCGAAGCAGTATCTTTCAACTTGAGTGCAGCCAACAATTCCTCAGCTTCTTTGTTTTGCGCCTCCAAACTTGTCTTCGCTGTATCTATCACAAGGACCATTAAGTCCAAAGAGCATTTATTCAAAATGCAAGTCCACTTGCTCATAAACACTGGGTCAGAGGCAAACAGACGTGGCTCCTTATAAACTCAGAGCCCCCGAGGGATATGCTGGCGGCGAACATATTCGAGCAAAGACAGATGATGCAACTCAGAGCGAACAATGCGTTTCTGCAAATTCAATAATTTGTCCCAGCTGGCCAAATCCTCAGTGGCTTCAGACCCCTCCAAACCAAAAGGAGTCTGTTCTGTGCAAAGTGTTGAGATGTGTTCACTAGAAAAGCTAAAAATCTCCGTCCAAGATGATGACTGACCTTCCATGCTTGGTAATCCAAAGAATATATTGGTCAATTCTCAGAGTGAAACTAGCACAACACCAAAACTCACTCCATCGGTAACAATGTAATCTGCAGAAATTTTTCAAAAAACTTGTTTAACAAACAAAACAAGGTCTCAGCAAGTACGGGCAAATAGTGCAATAGGCCCCCAAAAACTGGACCATTAACACACTAATCAGCGACCTTGAGGAAGCGAGAGTGCTCGCGAAACGTTTGAGGGCTCTTCATGAGAACGTCGGGGACGGCAGCTGGCTATCCAGATTCAAGCACTAGTGTTATAGTTTTGTTACAGCTAAGTGCTTTTTTCACTTTGAATATTCTTGTGCTATTTTATAGTTGAAGCTGGTTGCTGGTTGCACTATTTGCCCATACTTGCTGAGACCTTGTTTTGTTTGTTAAACAAGTTTTTTGAAAAATTTCTGCAGATTACATTGTTACCGATGGAGTGAGTTTTGGTGTTATAAACGCCTATATGTCACCCTACAGAGCACAGACACCATAAACATGTGCAATCCCTAGAGCAGAGTGTCCCACCTGCAGTCCTGGAGGGCCAAACACCATTCGGGTTGTCAGGATGTCCCTAATAAATATGCATGAGATGTATTTACATGCACCACCCCCATTGTATGCACATGTATCCATGCATATTCAGTAGGGATAGCATGAAGACCTGATCCGTGTTTGGCCCACCCGGACCGGAGTTGGAAACCTGTGCCCTAGAGCAGCAGCATGAACACCCACACCCACACCCACAGGATCCACTATCCAGCGCCTCATAGAGAGTCAGGCCATTGGGCCCTGCGCAGACTAGCATCTCCCAATACTAGCAACTGCATACCTCAGCAATGCCGTTCTAAAAATAAATAAATAAACAATAAATAAATATCAAAAGGTCATTTTGATCAATGTCAGATAACACAGCCTATGTTAAACACAATTTGTTGACAGAGATTCATCATAGCAAACTTTCTGATATCTGTGCAGTGTGGTTCAGTGTATGTTCCAGACAGTGTTTACCAACCCGGGGAGTGACCCCAACAGTATTGAGTACCATAGCAATGCCTGAAGTGTGCCCAGAACTGGTGTAGTGGCCAGGGTTGCAAACCACCTCTATCCTTGCACAATGCTGAAATAGGTGTGGGAGTGTGTGTATGTCTACCCAGTGTCTTGTGGCTGCCTACACCTTACTGAGACCATAATGCTTCCACTGTTTCCAGTGTTAGCCTGCCAATGTGCGAAATGAGGAGCAAGGTACCGTGGGTATGGCCCAGACAGGGTGGCCTGGGCTGGATGCATCTGCACAGGGCATAGGGCAATGGCTGGGACATTGTAGTGCCTGACCACCACCTGAAAGGACAGGGTGGCCACAGCATGTCATGCTGGGAGTTCACTCTCACCTTGACTGAGCTGTGACCATGGCATGGCTATGTTACCCCATAGTGCCATACAGTATGTCTTTCAGGTGATATCTATGGGTTCCCTGTTCTGGGGTCCAATCACTGACATACCTGCATGCACGCCTGCCCGCACCCATCCCATCCCATTTTGGGTGCACACAGTTCCTCCAGGAACATGCACTATGTACTAGCTAGCAGACTGTCTGCAGTTAGCGTGTGTATGGCTGGAGCACCTTGCAGGGTGAAGACTGACAGTACTTACTGCTGGTCAATGTCAGATGGTGGTGGAGGGCATCTGAGCATATACAGGCCTACTGCCTGTCTGCCAGTGCCCTGTGTGATGCAAACAGATCTGCATCCAGTGGTTTGGAGGGATCCCTCTCCCCTGCAGGACCGGGGTAGCTGGTACCACAGCCCTTCATCATGTCACTGCACTGCCACCTTTGCAAAGATGTAGAATGTGGGGCTATTGGAGGCAGATACTGTCCCCCCCACACTGGCCCCAAGAGGGTGGGTCTGTAGGCACTGCCCCCTAATCCACATGTGGGTCCAGACACCTCCCTGCCCTATAGGGCATAGTAGGTGATGGCAATGAGGTGAGGGTGTTTCTGCTGGCAGCACAGATTGTAGAGATGTGTCACATGCAGCAAAAGATTGCCTCAGACAGCCAAAGCAGATGAGACCCCCGAGGGATCGAACCCATAAGCTCTGGGTTGTTGATCATTGTATTAACCAGTAGGCTACAGCTCTATACACCTTCTCATAGCACTGCCACGAAGTTAAGGTTACCGCGCGTAAACAGCCAACGTGCCCCCTATTGTGCGATACACAGTGCATGCTACATGCACACCGACCTCCCTATATGGCATTGCTCACATCATGGCTGGGGGTTTCACTGCCAACATTAGGATGGTGCACACATACCCCATAGCAAATAGCAGTGTGTCCCCCAAAACAAAACCATCACCGCAGCTGGGAAACCTAAGGTACCCTGGAAAGTGCCATAGCTGTGGGTCTACCCCATCCCAGTAAGCACAGCTGACATTTACTGGGTTGACCTGCAGTTACTGTGTAGTCAGCCTGTGCTATGAGAAGAGACATAGCACACTGGTTAATAAGATGCCCTCAGAGTCACTGCTCATGGGTTCGAATACCCACTGTACCAACAGTTGTGGCAAGGAGGACTATCCAGAGTCCAGGGGAGGACAAAGAGACAGGGAATTTACCCTAGTAAAGGGCCCCCTTTCACCAAATCAGGGTAGGAAAGCCATAAACACCTCCAGGAATCAGAAAACTTCCACGTGGAAAACATTTCAGGCTCCCCCTAGTGGAATGAAGGGGAGAGGATACAAGGCTCAGAACCCTTTAGGCAGTGAATGCTTCAAGAACTCAGGTGCCCAGAGTCAGGCTGATTGCCGTCACCTGAGTAGGGTGGGGTTGTAGCTAGAGCCCTGGAAGTATAAACCCAGAGCAGAGTATGAAGAGAAGAGGAGGAGAGGAGAAGCAGGCAGCCAGGCTGAGCAGAGCAGAGGAACAGAGCTTCCAGCTGGAGAGAGTACTATTTGGCATGTAGCATGGCTGCAGGAGAGTTTGGAGCCAGGAACAAGAGAGACTCCAGGATTCCCCGGAAGGCTGTTAACTGAGCACTGTGAGTAAGGTGGGGAGTCAGAGCCTATGCAATTGGGAGAGCCCGAGGTGAAACTGATTGAGGAGGACACACCCATGGACTGTTCCTTGTGCCAAGCTGTAAACCGGGGGAATATAGAGAAAGCAAGCCAGTCCTGAAAGAAAGGCTTCCAGGAAAAAGGTACCCTTATCACAAGCAGGGTGGCTGAGATCCCCATGTGTTTATAGAGGGGAAGTTTACCACAGACTGTAAATGTGATTGTTTTTGTTTTGTGCTTTAACCACAGCAAAGCTGAGAAGGGAATACAATAATTGCTTGCTGGTAAAGACTGTGTATCCTGCAATAGAGAAAACCTTTAAAACTGAATTTTGTGGTTGAATATGTTTTGGACAATTTTTGCTTCCAAGAGTCCTGAACCAACAATCCTATGTGTGGTATGATCGAACCATTGTGTATATAAAAAATAATAAATTTCTGTCATTTGCTTTACCTACTTAAGCCTGACTACAGCTTTCTGCATGGTTCACTCATACAGCTGAATAAGGACTACATTTCCCAGAGGGCATTGCAGGGAAATAGTTTTATAAAAAGCTGAAAAAGCATACAGCAGAAAGTTCCTTCAAAAATCCACGTCCCTCTAAGCTAGAGGCGAGTGGTGGCAACGTGACACAGTAAAATGAGTGTTAGTAACAGTCAGACACATCTCCACAAACAGTGACACAAGCTGAATACACTATAACCTTTGTCCCATGCCCCAAAGAAGAGGCCTGGCATGGTGTTGCATCTCCAAAAGTGCAGCAGAAGGCACCCACAGCTGAGGCACAGCAGATGCAGCCCAGGCCAAATGGCATAAGTAATGTGATGCTGTAAACCAAAGCCAGCCACCGTAGCTGCCAATCTCAGTATCCAACATGTAGTAATGAAGCCCCAGAGATACTTTTCCATGTGGTGTCCGTGACACGCACACGTCGTGTGCACGGCATAGTAGTGCGTGATATGGCATATGCACGATACTGCACATGCGCAGCGGGCGTGCATGCGTCACCAACACATGGGCATCCCTCAAAATGGAGATGCAATCCCACAAGCCAGCCTTTAGCTGCCACGACCTACAACAGCTGGCAGCCCTAATATGCACCAGGCTCCGCGCCTCTTCCCAGGCGCCTCAAAACGCCAGGATCTGGAATGCATAAGGAGGGCGTGGGTGCACATCACAAGGAGCTTTAACCATGCAGCAGACTACCCACATGAGGCAAGTGTATGGGAGCAGGTCACTAAATGGAAGATGTGCAACACAATATCCAGCAATCAAAACACATAAGATATGCACCACATGTGTGAGACACGTGTATGTGGGCAAACCTGTGATCAAGCTATCTGTGCATGTTGCTGTGTGCACATATGCCAATCCCCAGGAGGCATAGACATGAAAGCAGAGGTGCAGAGGGTAGCACGCTGTGATGTAAGCTGCTCTTGTTGCAGTGCACACCTCTGCCCAAACCCCAGAAGTTGCAGCCCCCATGACAGAGCTATATTAAGCATCCCTGTGACATGGTGGTTGATGCTATGACAAATTACCAGCTCTGGCCAATCTCCAGGAGAGATCTGACCTGATCACAGAGGCCAAGTAGTCATCATGGTGCACTGGTAGCTGCTGCAGTCGGAGTACCACAGGCCTGTCCCATCCCCAGGAGGCATCCGATCTGATGACAGAGGTCCAGCAGTCATCCTGGTGGTGTGTTAGTTGGTGCTGCTGATGTGTTGAACATCACCGTTGGCCCCGAACGCTCGCAGACCTGCGCATAGGGGCGTATCAAACATTCTGGTGTTATGGATGTTGTTGTTGCAGTTTCCCAGCTCTGCCCTAACCCCAGGAGGCATCAGACCAGCTGACACAGGTCTATTCTACATCCTGGTATTATGGTGGGTGCTGTTGTTGCAGTTTCCCAGCTCTTTCCTAACCCCAGGAGGCATCAGACCAGCTGACACAGATCTATTCTACATCCTGGTGTTAAGGTGGGTGCTGTTGTTACAGGTTCCCAGCTCTGCCCTAACCCCAGGAGGCATCAGACCAGCTGACACAGGTCTATTCTACATCCTGGTGTTATGGTGGTTATTTGTGTTGCAGGTTCTCAGTTCTGCCCTAACCCCAGGAGGCAGCACACCAGATTCCAGTGGTCCAACAAGCAGCCTGGTGTAATGGTAGCTGATGCTGGTGCAGGTACCCAGTCCCCCACCCCCCCCCCCAGGTGTCTGAGCATGCACCACAGAGGCTGCATCAGCATCCATGCATCATGGTGATGGGTCCTGTTGATGTGGGACGGCCTGCCCAACACCAAGGTGTGTGCTGGATTGCTGAGTGTATGGAGTCACACCCCCTGTAGACCACAATTGCAATGCCCTACATGCTATGTTGCCCACATGTCATGCCAGGAGATGGCAGGGACATGATATGGGGTGGCTGTGAGGCGGTACACAGGGCACATAGGTGTCGCAACACAAATGCCCAGCCTCATGCCCACATATGCAGGTGGCGCTGCCAACAGCAGGTATGGGACCCGCTGCCCATAGCAGGAGCGGCCACCATTGCACGCAGACATGTGTGTCATGTGGTTTGCCATGGGCAGGGATACAGGGCACTAATGTTTGCAAACATTGCTTATTCCCCCAGATAGAGGACCTACAGAAGAAGGGCAGAAAGATGCGGCTACACTGCCCGGGGTACTTCCACTGCATGCAGCGGGAGGAAATGGCCGTGGGTGATGGTAAGTGTCCCAGCCTATGCATTGTGCCACACCATGTCCCAGTGGCATGGCAGCCTGTGCTGCCACACACAATGTGTCTGTGCCGTAACAAACACATGAAACCCTGTTCATTTCTGCCTTCTCCACAGAGGCTGCAGATGCTGGGGAGGGGACCTCTGCAGGCACACACCCTGGTGGCAGCCCCCCATGACCACTGGAGGTCCCGAGGCAGAGGAAATACCTTCAGCGGAGGAGGACACCATGGATGTGGGGGAGGAAGACAGGGTGCTGGGGAGGTGGAGTGGGAGGGTGAGGAGGGTGGCAGGGATAGTGAGGGGAGCAGCCAGGATGGGGAGGGCGGGTGGGGCACAGAGAGTGTGGAGGGGGATCCTCTGCCTGAAGGCGGTCGCACGCCACCACAGGACACTGGGGGCCCCTGCCACCTGCCCCATGTGCATGGCCATGGTGTCAGGCCAGGTGTGGGCCCCACACACATTTCCACACACAGGGCCCATGCAGATGCCACCACCCAGACCACAGCCACATGGTGTGGATGTGGTGGAAAATGTGTGGGTCTCCTGTGTGTGGCGATGGGCACCATTATGCGGACCCTGGGCGAACATGGCCATGCCATCAGGCAGCTGACAGCTGCTGTGCAGGGTATGGCTGAGGTGATGCGACGCCAGCATTACCATGGCATGTTCACGGCACACCCCCAGCCATACCCCCACGGCGGACCCCCGGGTGTGTGACCCACAGTTATAGCTGTGACCATCTCCCAGTGGCAACCCCAAGAGCAAACTGTGTCCCCACTAACGTTGGAGACGGATGTCCATGCTGGGATAACGCCTAATGTGAAACAGTTTGTACAGTTTATCCGCCTGTGGGAGATTGTTTCTGTGTTCCAAATGTTAACATTTGTATGGCACCTACCAACACATACCCTTATTAAAACACTATGTAGGCAGCCAAATTCTGCAATGGTCATGTGTCCTCTGTACATAGATGCTCTAGCGGTGAGTGTGCCACCTGTGTGCATGTCTCAGTGTGTATTTGTGATACATACATTGTCCCTGCCCCACAACAGGCTGTGTTGAGCGCCATGTGTGCTGACAGACACCTGATGACACCATGATGTAAACATGTGCTGCACCGTCCACCAGACATGGACACAGGCACGTTGTCACAGATAGTCAGTCTGTAGCAGGGGTGCAGCACATGATAGGATGGTGAGGAGGTGTGGGTGTAGTACCCATGATGCAGCATATATATGATGTATGCGGGGACCCACGTGTCAGTCAGTGCGTTAGTCCGTGGGACACACTAAGATGGGGTTTGGTGGGGTGAAGGAGCAGCAGCGCACTACAAGCGCTGGAGGGGGGTAAACAACTGACAGTAGCTAGGTATATCTGTATGTCGTGTCTACCCACCAAGCATGTGCATTTAGTATGCCACAATGTCCCTCATGTGTGACTGACAGATGGGTCACCCATGTAGATAGCCTGATGTGGATGATATGCGGGGACAGAGGGGGGACATACCCCACAATATGGGCTGAACAATCAGACATGTACAGCAGGTGGCAGGAGGAGTGAGGGTGTAACACCAGGCATATGTATGGTCGTGAACACATGGCATGGTGCATGGGACACAGGGCATGTGTGCACCGCTCTGTAATGACTGACGCTGGTGCAGACACCACACCAGCCTCTGACATGGTAGAGCACAGGTGACCATGCTAACACCAATTGAGACAGCCCACTCAGGGAACCCCCAACACAAAGGAAGGACACGTGCACATTGGTGAACAAAGGTAATGTGTCATTTAATGTGGTTTACAGTCCAAATTGCATTCACACAACTACGGCCTGCATGACTGCCCATGCCCCGCCCCCTCCCACGTCCCCCCACACCATTGCTGCTGCTGCTGCTGCTGCCGCCACCACCTCTGGTGCCACAGCAGGCCACCATGGTCTCGAGGGCATCCGCCACCCAGTCTATGCCAGCTGTGATATCCACAGCAGTCCCTCGCAGCTTCCGTGTCTCCTGGGTATGCTACCTGGTGTCTCTGCGGAGCCCATACACCACCCGCATGAGGGCCCACACCGCCTGGATTTGGGCACGCTGGAGCTGCTGCTGGCCACGCATCTCCATCCGCATACCAATCAGCGCCTGGCATGTGCCTGTGGGAGGGGAACAAGGTGACCTGTGAGACATCTGTTGCCCAGACCCCAATGTGTATGACCTGCCTGTTCCCCACTGAGCCACACCAACCACCCCAGGCATGGCCAGGGGGGATATGTATGTGTGGAGGCCCACTGTCATTGTGTGCGTGTGTGGCCCCACCGCTGTGTCTGGGTGTTGGTGTGCCACAACAGCACATGCAACCATCCTGCCAGTTGCCTACCTGCAGCATCCCTGTGTGCAGATGCAGTATGTGCCCTCAGCTCCTGGAGGACAACAGGCACTGTGCCTGTTGTTGCAGTGGATGGCCCTGGCAGTAGCAATGTGGGGCTCACCCTCACAACCTCAGGCCCCTCCCCAGCCACTGTGGTGCCTGTCTCCCCGCTCTGCTGGGGTGACCCTTCATCCTCCTGGGTGGCCACCTCCTCAGACAGCACCTCGGCCCATGGGGTGTCTGGGGCATTGCTGATGGCAACCTCTGCATGTGGTGCCTCATCAACCTCCACAGGCTCTGGCTCACCGCCACTGTCCTCCTCAGCCGCCTCGATGGCCTGGATGTTACCTGGGGGGGAACACGGTACACAGTAGATATGGGGTGTCACAGACAGAGACGTAGAGCACATTGTAATGTAGACACATATTTGTGTATGTAGCCCTTGCGTACCTCTGTCTCTCTTATCTGGTCAGCCATGGGGACAGGAACTCTCCTGCTTGCTCCTTCTTCACCCCCTGTACCCCCTCCACCACACATTGTATGTACAGAACTAACCCACTTGATGGGGATGCCCCATTTTCTAACCCACATCTTGGGTGCGGACATCTAAGTCTGACCTGGAGCGTGGAATATGTATGTGTGGGTTACACCCCGACCTTGGATGTCCTCACTGCATCTCAGATATGTCCAGGACATCCTGACCTATATCCATGCCTACATCTGCCCAGGGCAAGAACGGGGGATGGGAGGGAGCTCATTCTGTCAGACAGATATGTGGAAGGTTTTGGGAAGGAGGTTTGACTCTATCCCCTATAATGTTCACGTGCAAACACTAACAGAGAATGTGGACTCAGGTATATGTTTCCCTGGGTCGGACACACCTGCTCCTAGGACATGGGCCCGCTACCCCCGTGGCATGCCCAGCATGTGCATGGTAGATAGCTGTATGTGTGCTGCATGTCCTGAACATACCTGCTTGGGGATCAGCCGTGTCCAGCTCCGGTGAGAGGCCATGGATATGGATGGGACCTAGGTGCTCAGCCAGCTGCTGCTCCAGGGGCGTGAGGCTGGGGATGAAAGGACCGCCCCCGCCAATGCTGCTAGCATGTCGGCGTTCTGCAGTCATGTGTGCACGGACCCCCTCCTGATATCATTAAACCTCTTATGAAGGCTGTCAAGGTCCCTTGGTGGCCCCCCAGCCTGTGCCACGGCCCTCTGCACCTCCACCCACATCTGGGTCCGTACACTAACTGTTGTGCATGAGCTCATGCGCCCATACAGCTCCTCATAGTATTCAAGGACACTTGCAAGCAGGTTGTGGTTTTCCTGCTGGCTAAACCGTATCGCCCTCTTCCTCTCCCCATCTGGCACAGGCGTCCGCCTACGCTTGCCTGTGGTATGCTCCTCAGGCCGCTCCTGGGTGGTGACAGCCATACCCAATGGGCCAGCAACCTCATACTGAGGGTGTTCCAACCCTCCCATCTCTGGGGACTGTGGCCCTGCCGTTTCTCTGGACACCCCACCTATCGTGTCCTGCCACAGCATGTCCCTGTTCTCCCTGTCCTCCATCTGCATCCCAGACTTGTCTTACCTCATGTGGCCTTGCCCCTCCCCGTCACCTTCACCAGCCCTCAACACCTTAGCCACTCACCAGCCCTGCCTGCTGTTACCTCCGCCATGCACCAACCCAGTCACTCACCACCACCACCACCACTGGCCACCCTTGCCACTCGCCTCCCTACCATACACCAACCCAGCTACCTACCTCCCTCACCGCTCACCAACCTTACCACAGTCCATGCCTAATCTGCCTCTGATCCCCCTTTCGCTTCAACACGAATAACGCACACCTCCAACCTCGCTCACCAGCACTAACCCCTCAGCGTGTAACATGTGTGTGCATTGATTTATGGACCTTCGGAGGTCTGTGTGTGTGTGCACGCATTGTGCATGTGCATAGGCGATGCGTAGGTTGTGTACGCGGAGCCATGCGGCACACACACGCAAGACGTGTACGTGTCTGTGCATGTGCAGCGCATGGCTCTGCTATCCCCTGGCACCTATGGGACGGCCTCAGAGTCATGCGCCGCACATGCGCAGACATGTACATGTCTTGTGCATGTGTGGCGCATGGCTCCACTAACCCCTGGCACCTCTGGGACAGCCGTGGAGCCATGTGCCACACATGCACAGACATGTACACGTCTTGCGCATGTGCAGCGCACGGCTCCGAGTATGCACCCTACGCATCGCCTATGCGCATGCGCAATGCGGGCACACACTTGCAGACGTCTGAAGGTCCATAAATCAACGCGCACACATGGTACACGCTGAGGGGTTAGTGCTGGCGAGCGAGGTTGGAGGTGTGCGTTAATGGTGTTGAAGTGAAAGGAGGGTCAGAGGCAGGTTAGGCGTGGACTGTGGCAGGGTTGGTGAACAGTGTGGGAGGTAGGTAGCTGGGTTGGTGTGTGGTGGGGGAGGTGAGTAGCAAGGGTGATGAGTGGTGGGAGAGGTGAGCGGCGGCCCTGGTGAGTGTTGGGGGAGGTGTGTGGCTGGGTTGGTGTTTGCTGGGGGAGGTAGGTGACACAGTTGGTGGGTGGTGGGTGAGGTAGGTGACACAGTTGGTAGGTGGTACGGTTGGTGAGTGGTGGGTGTGCTGTGTGGCTGGGTCAGTGTTTGAGGGTGGAGGTGAGTGGCAGGGCTAGCGTCAGGTGGGGTGGTGAGGGGGTTTGGGTTAACAGTGTCCGCTATGGCAGCCTTTGTGGTTGCTTCAGTTACACTGGGGGATGTGGATGGCTTGCAGTTGCCTGATGAGGGAGATGGTGTCCATGGGGCTGGGGCATGGGGTGGAGGTGCAGGCCTGCTCCAACACCGACCTGCAGCTGTGGGGGCAGGCCAGGCAGGGACTGTGCTGGCACGGCGCAGGAGGCGTGCAGAGTTGCAGGACCACTAGCCTCGCCTCTACAGGCCCAGGGCCCGGCTCCAGGGCATGCATGAGGACCAGGTCATCTCCCTCTACTGCCTGAGCACAGGGGCTATTAGGGAGCTCTTTGAGGATCTGAGACCTGACCTCGAGCCCCTGATTGGTCCGTCACATGCCATACTGGGTTTGGTCAAGCTTCTTGGTGCCCTACATTTCTTTGCCTCTGGCTGTTTCCAGTCATCTGTGGCCACAGTGGGTGGCATAAGCTGCTCCACCTTCTCACGCTGTCTCCACCAAGTACTGCGTGCCATGATCAGCCGGGTTGGGAATTACATTGCATTTCCCAACACTAGGCAACTGTGGGGGACCCTGCACCAGGCCTTTGAGGCATTTTCCGGGTTACCACACGTGATGGGAACTATTGATTGCACACATATTGCCCTGGTCCTACCAGAGACAGGGAGGCAGTGTTCCGCAACCGCAAACACTACCACTCCCTGAATGTTCAGGTTGTATGTGATGCAGGTATGTGTATTCTGAATATGGTCCCGCGGTTTGCAGGGTCCACCCATTACTCCTATATCCTGCATCACTCGGCACTGTTCAGACAATTTGAGGACTGTGTCCTGCTGGGTGGGTATTTGTCATCTCTGACATGCACATCGTATACCCCTGCTATCCATCCACACACGTCTGTCCTTGACGTGTGTCCCAAGTTGTGTGTGTGTGTCATCTGTGTGTGTGGGAGCTGCTGGGGGTGGGGGGGGTTGATGCCAGGTCCTCTGTGCTGCGGTGCTGTGTGTTGGTGGCACACTGACATTTGACGTATAACGCCATTTGGCATTGTGTGTTTCGGTTGGCTCGGTACGACACACATGTATGCTTTCCATTTATCAACAGTGTGGTGTTGTCTATGCCATCTTGCCTGCCACGGTGAGGTGACTGTTCCTGTTGCATCATCTGTCTGTGGGGAATAGCATGACCATCACATGCTTGCACATGTGTACATCTCTGCCCTTGTCCAGGGTGCATTGCATGTGTGTCTCTGATGTGTTCAGGCCTGCCACACATACCTTTCGGCCTCTGGTGTCTTCCCATGTGTCTGCTGTGGTTCAGGTTACTGTTGTTTTCACTCCATCTACCTCACCCGTGCTCTGTATCTCATACCTCCAGACACTGGCGCATAGTGGTTGTGTCCCATCATGTGTTCCCTTATGTTTCTGTCTGACCTGTAGGTGCTGTGGGTCTGCACGTACATTCATGTGTGCATGTGTGTGGACAACAGGTACTGTTTTAACGTTCAACATTTCTTTCTGCAGGTGACGCAGGATATGGGTGTTGGCCGTGGTTGCTAACCACTGTGCGTCTACCACGGACACGCGCAGAGATGAGGTACAATGAGGCCCATGCCTCCAGTCGCTCTGTCATCGAGCGCACCTTTGGCATTTTGAAAAGTCACTTCATGTGTCTGGATAGGACTGGTGGGGCCTTACAATACCAACCCATGACAGTTGCAGAGATCATTATTGCCTGTTGCATCCTGCACAACATTGCTCTCAGGCACGATATCGATGTTGAAATTAATGAGGATCTGGAAGACGATCCAACGTGCCCTCCTGTCCATGGCCATGGTGACACACATGAGGGCGCAGCATTCAGGTGCCAGCTGATTGAGGAGCTATTTGCATGTGAGTAATGGATGTTTTTGAATGACACTTTTGTATAGATATCTGTACTACTACTACTACTGAGCATTGGTATCGCACTACCCATCATACACAGCACTGCACTGACATTGCTGACACAATGCCTGGCCATCTGAGCTTAGAATGTGGTCCTACTGCTAACACAGACGGTGTGGGCAGGGGACAACAGCGGGAGGAGCTGATTAATGTGTGCAGGTTTGTTAGGCTTAGGTGATGTGGTAGGCTGACACACAGGATTTTGGATGGTTGTTAAGGGTGGCTGCCCTGCAGCCACAGGTAGTTAGTTCCAGGCGTTGGGTGCTGCAAGGTGACAGGTGTGTGGTCCCATATTAACAGTGGGTGAGCAGCCCATAGATAGGGCCAGCTGGCTTGACGTTTGGGGATGACATTTGGGGGATATGAGGGGATTGAATGATCGTATGCTCTGATGAGCAGGGACTGTGTGTTACAGGTTTCGGTATGGCAATGTATACAGGTGTTAGCACTGTTTACATGCTCAGTAGTAGTAGTAGTAGTAGTAGTAGTAGTAGTAGTAGTATTTGTAGTACTTGGGTTATGCGGGTCAGGGTACAGGGCAACCACAGTGTGACTCCATGTATAGATCAGCAGGTGTGTCTTGACCTCACCTGGGGCCTGTGAGGTGTTGTGGCAGGTGGGGTGTTATTGTCATACTGTGCATGTCGGTAGCTTAGCCATGCAGTGCAGTGTTGCAAACATTGCGACGGACATAGATGATTTTGAGGCAGACCAGCAAGGTGTAGGCTACAGTAACCAGGTTGGCGGGTGATGGAGGAGGTCATTAGTGCTTTATGTGTGTGTTCTGGGTGGACGGCAGGGACCTTGCTGATGTTATCTAGGGGGACACTACAGGCCTTAACTACATGATGGGTATGTGTGGGGATGGGGAGCGAGGAGTCATAGAGACCTGCTACCTTGATGACCATGTCGACAGAAGGTGTATCTAACCTATACACAGACAATGTAAGGTTTGGAGAGGGTTTAGGGGCAATGCCCAGATGTCTGGTCGTGGCCATGCTCAATTCATGCAGCAGGGGTACCTGCAGCCAGAAATGTCAGGGGGCAAACTGAGGTCAGGGTGTGGTCTGCCAAACATAGCTCATGCATGGTGAGATATCTTTGGGTCACATCAACGTACAGCTGCTAGGGATACCCAGGGGATGTGCCTGATGCACCAGGGAACTGGGTATGGGGCCAGGGGAATGTAGCAGCCCCTGCATAGCTCCCTTTCATACAGCACCTGGGAGCGGGTTAGCAGGGGAGGTGGACCCACAGGAACACACACTGAGGGTGCTATGGGAGACATATGGGGGTGGCAAGCTTCTGCGGACAAACCTTTGGGACAAGCACGTACAGGGTAGCACAGTGACGGTTGTGGTCAACTGTCTTGAGGGCAGCAGACAGGTCCCAGAGGGTACAGACAGGCTACAGACCCTTGGACCTGGCCAGGAACACGTCAGTGGCGTGTTTGGGTGGGCACAATTAGGTACCGTGTCATGACGAACTGCCAGACTGTAACGGGTATAGGAGGTTATGAGAGATGTTGACGTGAAGCTGGTGTATGTTTCCCTTGTGTTTCTCGATCCACAGGACATGCTTGGTGATGTTCCAGGTGCTGTAGTGCAGTGTCAGCTGTGTGTACCTCATTCAAAGTGCAGGACACTGGGGTAGGTGGACATACAGGTGATTTGGATGTGTGGACAGTCAGGAGCAACACATGTCACAGGTTATCTGTCTACTGCACATATGTTGTGGGTGACCTATTTATCGGGCTCCCCGGTACCCCATATGTTGATGTTGGCCACACATATCCACATGTGTTCATGCGCAGTTTAACTTCTCTGGCACTGTCTCTGGGACACATCCAACAAGGCTGTGTGTGTCTGCAGGTCCTAGGTGTTCCGGTGGTGGGCCCCACTTTCACTCTTCCATGACATTGTAGCATCAGCCAACAGCAGTGTATCATAGCATTTGCCGGGCATTTATCTCCACTATTCGCCCATTTGTGCACATACAGGCCATATGTTACTGGTGCCATGCTCACCTTCTCATACTGTGTGTGGGGGGGGGATGGGTGGGTGGCTCTGTTATGATACAGTGTACATGCAGTTTGACCTATCATGTGGTGTGAGGGGTCTGTACACCTGGGGAGCGGTGGTGACTGTGCTATCTCTACCTTACTGCTGTTTACCTTGTGGACATTGTGGACATGTGTTGTGTGTTGTGAGCTGACCTATCTCTTGTGTGCTGCCAGACCACTGCCAAACAGCATTTTTGTATCACAGATATCGCCATAATGTGGACATGCATCAACAGTGGCTGGACATGGGGACATGGTGACTCTACATATTTCAATGACATATTCTCCCTTCACTGTGACGTGTTGTGGCCTTTGAGCGCCTCAGGGGATCCCAAACATACACTTGCTGCAAACACATGGTAGGTTGTACCTTTGGTCTTTTGTGAATGACATCAGCCTTTACATGTTAATGATTTACTGTCTGTCTCATAGACATTTCCTGTTGGGTCTCTGTACATGAACGCTGATGCACATGGGGTGGAGCTGTGAAACACCTGTGTAACATGGGCATGGACATGACCATATCCATGTGACACCCTCGTCTGCGGTTCCAATTCAAAATGTCCCCAACATGCAGTGTGTTCTATGTTGTGATCATGTTATGTTTGCCTGTGTGATGTTTCCTTACGTACATTTTGATGTTTGACTCTCTGCAATTTGGGCTGATGTTGCAAGCAGCATATCAATACATTGTTTATCCTCTTCTGACACAGGGCAGTGAACACACAAAGCACATCTACTACAGTGCATCCGGCGTCACCATCAACCACGTGTTGGAGGACACAACAACACCATGGAACTACCCCTGGGAAATGGTGCCATAGGATGTTTGACCTCTGCGAGTGGGACACATGCCTAGGATGGACAGTATTATTGTTGGACTGCTACTTTGGCCATGACAGGCCTGTCCAACACACCGTTGCTGCTGTGCTCTGGCTGGGTGTCATGTTCATCGCAGGGGACACACATGACCTTTCCAATACTGTGGCATATTGGGATGTCACACTTGACTATGCATGTCCAGGGTTTCAAGGACAGTCGTAGCATGACTTGTTGGATTGCAGATACCCTTTGCACTTGGGACACTGTGTACTGGTCCCCACATGTGCAGCAGGGACTAACATTTTCACTGTATGTTATACATCCTTCTGACATTGTGTTGTTGTGTTTTACCCATGTGTGTGACATGGAACGCAGGATACGCTCTTCTGTTTGTTTCAACACGAGCATACAGCCATGCGTATGGCACAGGGGGAGCAATGGAGAGGTCCTCTTGTCCATGTCCACCTAGCCTCCACTTGGACATGACACAGTACTTGCCATGACACCACTTTACTGCACACTAGCATCTTGGCTTGCTGTTTGCAATCACCAAGGGTGTTACAGTGCATGTGTGGCATCACTGTATCATGTTTCAACATACACGGTGCATGTGACTGACTATGTTGGTGCAACACAGCATGTTGCAATATGGCTTCTGTGTGGGTTACTGTAACATGTTAGACTTTTCTTTCCACTCTATATACAGGTTATTGTGTCTGTTTACTGTACAGACGTGGCACTCTGCATTGATTTGCAAACCTAGCATTGCATGTCTGTACAGTCCTATTTATCTCCTGAGGTAATGACACTCACATTTCCCCCTTATATTTGGAGTGTGGCAGTGTGAGTGTCCATTTTCTTCCTTCATTTGTGCATTCCATGTACCGTGATATATGTGTACAGACACTGTATCCACACCAACAAGTGCAGGGGGACCTTCTGCATAGTGTTATCTCTGCATGTTTCTGCGGATGGTTTCATTTGAATTCTCTGTGTTCATGTGCCTCTGCTACCTGTTAGCATATCCTCATTGTGCATTTGATGATTGTTTAGGGTTACATTGTTGCAGCTTTGATTCCTATATCAGGCATTATGTGACAGCTGTAACATATATTTCCATATGTGTGTTTACACTTTCTTACTTTTAACAACATATGCTGTTTCATTTGTGTGCCTCCTGTGTTGGCAGACAGATATGTTTTAGGGAACAGATCATGACTGATGTGTGTTGGGCCCTCATCATGCACCACCTACTGTCTACATGCACACATATGTAACTAACACATTTGGGGCATGCAGCAGCATGTGGGGGGTGGGGGTCCAATACATACTGCACACCATGCACCTGATGCACATTATCTCAACTATCCATCATCTGTGGACGGGCCAGTGACAATTCTGTAACATGTGGGTTGCTGCCCTGCAAAATGTGTTCTCAGATTTTCACCTGGGATCCAATCACCTTGATATTATGATAGGCAGTATCTACACTATCCCTGATGATTAACCAAAATAAAAATATGTGTTGGAAATACATTTGTCTCTGCTGCTGCTTGAGCACACTGACACACGTATTTAGTGATTTCCTGGTCATGTACATGGCCTACCTGTGCTCACATCCTTGTACGGTGCCAGCTGTCTATCTGCCAGCCATCTGCAACATCACTGGGTGTTACAGGTTCCCCTACACACATTTCCTTTGAGGTAATATCTTTGCATTGTGCTTGGTGTGGTTGTTTGGGATAGTGGTTACGGATATGTGTTGTAACACCATAGGTTGCAGGTTTGATGCCCACACGGTGGGGTTTTTTTGTGTTATGCTAACCTGACCATGAGCTAACTACAAGGTTCATCACCTATCCGCACACCCTTCCACCTCTTCACTGTACACTAAAGTGTGCCCTCTGTGCTGCCTATCCATCACATATTAGCTGTTACATATGTCTCTTTCTTTGTAGAGCTCACATAGGTAGTCTGTTTAGGGGACTGGCATTGCTGTGGTTTAGCTGGTCTGTGGAACACCTGTTTGCAGGTTCAATTCTCACATGCTCCTTTTCTGCTCTGTTCCATATTTTGCCCTGCTCCACAGGGCATAAACTGCCGCCCCTTGGGTTTAGGTTCTTTCCTCTTTTGCATGCTGTATCCACTGCATGACATTTCATTGTGTGTGTGCATGCAGTTATATGTGGTTCTGGTCCCAATTACAGACTGTGATTTGAGCTGTACACACCAGATCTGGATATGCATTCCATCATGGTTACTGTTGGAGGTTTGCCTATCCTGGCAGCCAGCAGGCTTCTTGTATGATGCCCTGCAGTATTCTTGTATGCAGCCTTTTCTACTGACCTCATGTTGGTGGTGTAGCCTACTGGTTTGTGCACTGACATTTGTGCTAATGGTCATAGGTTTGATTTCTCTCTGTTCTCTTTCATTTGTATGCCTGTCCTGCACAGCTACTTTTCAGTCCTGTAACAGTCATATCTGTGCAGATCTGTGCTGTTAGCACATTGTACCCTTATCACAGTTGCCAGCCATCCTTCTGTCCTTCTATGTGTGTCTGGCAGCTGTGTGCCATCCTGCCTTGATGTGCAAGCTCCTACCCCATGTCCTGCACTGGTGCACGTTTCTGCATTTCAGCTGTTCCTGTTTTCCTCTCCTGTGTGTGCTGTGCATGACACTGCTACTCCTCTGTCCTCCTGTCATTGCACCTATCCTGCCACCTCTGCCTCCTCTGCTGGACGCATCTTCCCATCCTCTGCCACACACTGTCATTGTTGCATGGTACATTACCATCACCCTATGCATCACTACAACTGTCCCCAATTTGTTTGTCCATTTTTCAAACTGCCACATGGGCTGAACGCAGATTTGTCTGATCCATCAGCTCAGATCTACTTCCTTCCATCACTTGTGCATTGTCTTTCCTTGATGCTCTGTGCAATGTTGGGTTACATCTGTGTTTGACCCATACCTTTCTTGCTTTTCAACTTGGGGAACCTTACTGCCCTTGGCCAACATTTCTTGAGTGCCCTGTACATCCTTGGGGCATCTTTAGCCACACCTTAGATTCAGCCAGCTTATGGGGTGCCTAATATGGTGCCTTGGGGGTTGACAACCTTTCAACATGCTCTCTGGGGCACATTATAACCCACCTTGGCTGACGTGGTGGTTTAGGATGTGCCTTCTGGGGCGCCCTGAAAGGTGCATTAGTTTATGGCACTGGGGTGCGGGTATTTTTAGCTGGCAGCACAGATTGTTGGGCTGTTATGAGCAGGAAAAGGAGTTGCCTTGGTCACCCTTATTCATTAGGCCCACTGGGGGATCAACCTCATGACCCCTGTTTCAGCAGTCATTGTATTAACTAGTGTGCTACACCTCTATTGCTGTGATTGCAGGTCAGCACGCGAAGTTAAGGTTAATGCACGGTAACGTGCGCAGCTCCCTCTATCACGCGATAACGGACATGGCACACTTTATCGCATGACAACCCACGATTACTACCTTAAGACTGTAACGCCCACTCCTTATATGGCATTCTTTGCATTATCGCTGCAACTAGCGCCGGTGACATTAAGACGGTTTAGTAAACATATCTCTATGGGGTATGTTACCGGCGCTAGTTGCAGCGTTAATGTGAAGAATGTCATATAAGGTAGTGGGCGGTCTAGAGGTAAGGTTGCAAGGAAACGGTATCATGCAATAGTGGGTGCCATGGCACGTTAATGCACATTAACCATAAGGTCATGCCAGTGCAGTATTAGAAACTGTCAAGATATAGCCCACTGGTTACTGCAATGACTGTGGAGACAGACATCATGGGTTCAATCCCATAGTGGTGTTATGTAAGAAGGCTGTCTGAAGCATTTCCTTTTTTAAATTTAAATCAGCGCTGTCTGAGCCATTTCCTTTTTTAATTTAAATCAGTGCTGCCAGCAAAAACACCCTCACAGTGCCGTAACCTAAGGTGCTGCATAAGGCACCCTATAAGGCACTCCATAGGGCACATTATAAAGTGCCCTGTCTGCCAAGGCACCATATAATGTGCCCTATAGGGCGCTTTATAGGGCGCCTTATGAGGCAACTTAGGCTACGGCACTGTGAGGGTGTTTCTGCTGGCAGCATTGATTTAAATTAAAAGGAAAAGCCTCAGACAGCCTTATTAAATAGCACCACTGTGGGATCAAACCCATGACCTCTGCCTGCACAGTCATTGAAGTAACCAGTGGGCTACATCCCTATAGCATCCAACACATCGCTGGCTGGCTACAGAAAGACTGCAGGTCACCACACAAACTGTCTGCCGTGGTTACCATGACAGGATAAACCCACCCGTACCTATGATGCACTGCACATGCAGATCAGCAGCCTACATCTGCTCACATGATGGGGTATGCGTCTCTATATCATCCCAGCCTGGTAGGGGGAACTGACTGTGTGTGTTACTGGCACAGAGTAGCTACAGACCGTGACATTGTGCGGTTCCTGTGCTCACCCTGAGGGTGAGGTGGGGCGCCCAGCACCAGGTCCGCAGCACCTGGCTTTGCTGAGACAGGTTATGCTGCAGGTCCCCATCAGTGCTAGTGTGTGATAGGTAGTCCTTGCAGACACACCTAGGCTACACCTGTGTCTATCTGTATTTTCCAGTCACGTCTAGCCCTTGTGGACTATGATGCACCCAGAATAGTGCATATCCTGTGTGGTTGTCATGGTTACATGTTATAAGTGAAGGGTGGTGTTTGGACCCAAAAACAGATTATGCAGCACCACCCAACCCACCTTCTGTGGATCAGGGTAGGGGGACAGTATCTCCCACCAACAGATCCACATTCTACATCTCTGCAATGATGACAGTAGAGGGGACCATCAACCCCAGTCTTGCTGGGGAATAAGCATCCTCCAGGGCAGTCAATACAGATCTGTATGCATCACATAGGGCACTGGCAGTAGGCCTGGAAAAGCTCAGCTGCTCCTCACCACTATCTGACATTCACCAGCAGAAGGCACAGTAAGTCTTCACCCACTGCACCCTGCAAGGTGTTCCAGCCATACACATGCTAACTGCAGACAGTCTTCTAGCTAGTACATGGTGCATGTACTAGCTAGCAGAAGAACTGTATGCACCCAAAAATGGGATGTGAGCACGCACAACAAGCAGGAATGTCAGTGATTGGGCCCCAGAAAAGAGAACTCATAGATATCACTTGAGAGAAATGCTTTATAGCACTATGGCGGAACCTAGCCTTGCCATGCCACGCACAGTCAGGGTGAGAGTGACCCCCCCCCCCCCCCAGCAGGACATGCTGTGGCCACCTTGTCTGTGCAGGTGGTGGTTGGGCACTACAATGTCCCAGCCATTGCCCTATACCCTGTGCAGATGCATCCTGTCCAGGCTGCCCTGTCCAGGCCATACCCACAGTACCTTGCTCCTCATTATGCACATTTGCAGGCTAATACTGGAAACAGTGCAAGCATTGTGGGCTCAGTAAGGTGTAGGCAGCCACAAAACACTGGATAGACATACACACACTCCCACACCTATTTCAGTATTGTGCAAATATAGAGGTGGTTGGCAGCCCTGGCCGCCACATCAGTCCTTTGGCACAGTGCAGGCATTGCTATGGTACTCAATACTGTTAGGGTCACTCCCAAGGGTGGTAAACACTGTCAGAAACAAAAACTGAAACACATTTCACAGATATCAGAAAGGTTGCTATGATGAATCTCTGTCACCAAATTGTGTTTAACTTAGGATTTGTTATCTGACATTAATCATAGCAACCTTTTGATATATGTGGAACATGTTTCCAAGTTTAAGACGGCATTGCTAAGGTATGCAGGTGTTAGTATTGGTAGATGCTGCTCCGCACAGGGCCCAACAGCCTGACTCTCCATGAGCCGTTGGATAGTGGAGCCTGTGGGTATGGGTGTTTGTGGCCCTGTTGGCCTATGCTCTAGCGCAGAGGTTCCCAACTCTGGTCCTGGTGGGCCAAACACAGTTCAGGTTTTCATGCTGTCCCTAATGAATATGCATGATATACATTTGCATACAATGGGGGTGGTGCATACAAATGCATCTCAAGCATATTTCTTAGGGACAGCATGATACCTGAATGGTGTTTTGTCCCTCCAGGACTGCAATTGGGAACCTCTGCTCTAGAGACTGCACATGTCTATGGTATATGTGCTGTGTAGGGTAAAATATAGGTGTTTATGGCGTGTTTATTTTATATGCAATAAAGATTCCTTCTTTATTACCATGGTTTAGTACTGGGTAAAATATAGGGACATGGTCTGCTGGAGCCACAGCTGGGACTTGAACCTGTGACCTTCTGAGAATGTGGTAAAAGCTATTAGTATAGCTGGGTTTAAAAAAAGATGTGGACAAGTTCCTGGAGGAAAGTTTCATAAACCATTTTTTTCAGAGGACCCGGGAAATCCACTGCTTGCACCAGGACAAGTATTGTGGAACCTGTGCACCTTTTCAGGAACCTGCCAGCTACTTGTCATCTGGATTGGCCACTGTTGGAAACAGAATACTGGGCTTGATGGACCTTCAGGTGGTTGTTCTGTTCGTACGCATTTAAGACCGACTGCAGTAATTTCATTGTGGGTATGCAAAGGGGTAGATTTTGGGCAGAGCATGGATGAAGCACAAAATTTATATGTGTAAGTTGTAAAATACTATAACTTAAGCATAGTCTTGAAATATTTAGGCATGGGCATTTTCACCTGACATGAGGCAAGCACAAATGCTTGCACCTAGTTTGTATATGTTTTTTAAACCATTTGCACCCCTATTTTATAAGGTAAAATACACATGCACCTCATTTGGGTCATGTTTACTAAAGCATGCTACCGCATATCATTGATTTTAGTGTGTGCACCAGGTGCACTGTGCTGACATTTAGTGCACAGTGTTGAGCTAATCGGGTAGTACACGAGTGAGTGGTGACAGAGCAGGTTAGGGATATAACATAGGCATAGATGGTGTATCATAGTTAGTGTAGGCCTTATGTGTGTGCACTAATCATGACTGTTTCCATTAGCACTGGAGAACTTAGCACCACCTTAATGTGTTAACTGTACTGCGGCGCTCCTGCCCGGCCTTGGGGCTAAAGACAGGAGCGGCGGTCTGATGCTTCGTGAGGAAGGAGAGTAACCTGTATCCAGGGAATGCTGGGTATTGTAGTTCCTGCTCCTCTCGCTCTGAAATAAAGAGTTGTAGTTATGGGGTTTCCAGTATTTTTATTATAGTAAAGGATATTGTTCCATCACATGGCAAATAAATGCAAACAAAATAGGTGCTTCAAAATGCTAACAGGAAAACTTAGGATAAAGGCAACTCAAAGTATAACTGCTTCTTTTCACTTCTCAGCAAATTACTCACTTTGCCCCAAGAGGTCAGTTAGCTTCACTGCAGCCTCTTTCAGCCACTGTTACCTTCACAGTGCTGGGGAAAATCAGGTGCACATAATTAGAGCTTTCTCAGCAAGGCAATACAACAGCTCCGTAGCATTCAATTCACATATGGTAAAAAGCAGTTTCCTTCAGCTTGGCATCTCTACACAGCAGACCGTGCAATCCATGCTCTCACAATCTGGTAAGTCTGTATTATCTTGTGTTAACTCTTCAAGCTGTATGGAATTACTGGCTTCTGGTAACACTGGCTGTCTTCTAGCTTGCAACTCTAAAAACTGCTTAAAACTCTGTAGGAGCAATTCAGCCTGCTGTTTGTGAGATAGGGAATTGCTCTCAGCTATACAACTTCCCTCTGGCTTAAGGCTGTTTATTTTCTCCTCTCTTAGATTAATTGTGTCAGAGTAACTGCTAGTCTCTTTTGCTAATGTTTCACACACAGGAGAGTTAGCTTTACGTTCAGCCTGGAAACTTTGTGGCAATTCACTTACTTGTTGCCATGCCGTTCTGACTTCAGATGGCTCCAACGTTCTCCAGCTGTTAGAATGTTTGTTGCTCTCTGGCTCAAACGGTACTTCACAGAATGATTGTTTTCTTTCTTGTGCCTGCCTTGAAGGCTTCCTTTCCCAGGGCTGTGCCTTCCAACGGTTGTCTATTTCAGGGCTAGGTCCTCTCTCCTTGGGACTTCTACTCACTGCCTCTGAATAGAACTTTGCAGGTCTCCTTCCAATGCCAGGTTCCCAAGTATCAGCATACTGTCTTGACTTCCAATCATTCTTCCTCCTCTCCTTCTTTCTCTTCTCTATCTTAATCCCATTCTCATTCTCCATCTGACTAACAAAGCCATGCTCTGGTTTAAAACCACGTTCTCTCCTGGACATGCCCCTTCCAAGGGCAGGGTGTGCCCAATCAGGACTGCAGGACTCCTCCCCTGGGCTGGTCTCCATGCTCAGCTCTGTGGAATAGAGTCTCTCTTTCTTCCTTGGTTTCTCAAATAGGCATAAATCCTGCCGAACCTCAGGATTTTCATCCGTTTCCATAGGCTCAGGAGGGCACTGTTCACCACAGATCCCCCCCCCCTTAAGATATCACGGGCTGGCTTCTGACCAGAGGCACAGCACGTGATTTTACTCAGGGCATCTGCGTTCTGGTGGAGCCGTCCGGCTCTATGTTCCACTTGAAAGTCGAACGCTTGGAGGGCCATAAACCAATGAGTTAACCTCGCATTATGGTTATACATCTGGTTTAGCCATTTGAGTGGTGCGTGGTCAGTAATCAAGGTGAAACGTCTCCCCGTGAGATAAAAGCGCAGCGCGTCTATGGCCCACTTAATAGCCAGACACTCACGTTCAATTGTTGAATAGCGCTGTTCCGCAGGGGCTAGCTTCCTGCTGAGGTATAACACGGGGTGTTCCGTACCATCATGACGCTGGGACAGTACTGCGCCAAGGCCCGTCTCCGACGCGTCAGTCTGTACCAAAAATGGTTGGGAAAAATCCACACCTCTGAGAACCGGTGCTGCACACAACTTGTTCTTTAACAGGTGGAATGCTTCTTCCGCCTCTTCCCACCATCTCAGTTGGTTAGGCGCGTTCTTCTTTAACATTTCAGTTAGAGGGGCACTCTTCTCTGCAAATCCTGGAATACACCGTCTGTAATACCCCACTAACCCTAGGAAGCTCCTTAACTGCTTCTTGTTAAGTGGTTTGGGGAATGCTTGAACAGCGGCTATCTTATCAGTAAGGGGCTTCACCACCCCATTACCCACCAGGTGACCCAAATATTTAACTTCCCGGCCTCCAAATAAACACTTAGCCGGGTTTAACGTAAGGCCAGCATCCCTAAGTGCCCTAAGAACGGCTTCAACTCGTGGGAGATGTTGTGTCCAATTGTCACTGTGAATGACCACATCATCCATATAAGCCACAGTGTATGTTTGATGCGGTCGCAGAACCAAATCCATTAATCGCTGACACGTAGCAGCAGCTCCATGTAGGCCGAAAGGCATTCTTTTAAACTGATACAGGCCTACCGAGGTGCTGAACGCAGTCTTCTGTCTGGCATCCCTGGTTAGTGGGACCTGCCAGTATCCTTTCGACATGTCCAATGTAGTGAGGTATTTGGCACGGCCTAGGCGATCCAGAAGTTCTTCTATTCTGGGCATAGGATATGTATCGAAACGAGATATTAAATTAACTTTCCGAAAGTCGATACAGAACCTTATGGAGCCGTCGGGCTTGGGAACTAGAACAATTGGGCTGTTCCACGGGCTCCGCGACTCTTCTATAACGCCCATCTGCAACATTTCCTGTACCTGCCGCACGACCTCCTCCTTCTTGGCTTCTGGCAGCCTATATGGACGTTGGCGTATTATTTCGCCAGGCGGCGTTATGATCCCATGGGCGATCAGATCCGTCTTGCCTGGCATTGGTGTGAGGACATCCTGGTATCTTGTTAGTAGCTGAACCAACTCCTGTTTTTGTGCCCAAGACAAGCCTTCATCTACTCTAGGCTCTGGGTGGCTTTTACATACTGCGATTTGTGGCCCCAGGTCTTCCTCTTCCTTTTCTTCTACTACTGCGGCTAGAGCTTGGAAACTGGTACCCCCTGTTGACCCGAATCCACCTGCTCCACGAGCCGTTGTTGATAGGCTGGATACTTCTTCCAGCGGAGGCAGACCCACATGCTTGCATCACGTGAAAATAAAAATAAAGAAATAAAAAGGGACAACAAGAGAAAGAGAGTGTAAATCTGATTACTAAGTTCTCCCCTCTTAGTTATCAAATTCAGAAGATTTTGAAAAAGCATCAATATCTAATTTACACCATTCCAGGCATGGCAGACAAACCAGTGAGATGTGTCTGGAAAAGACACAACAATATTAAAGAACAATTAAGTTCAACTAATATTAATCCCTCTTCGATAGAGACTATGGGTTCACAGGAAAGGGGACATACAGCATGCGGTCATTGCACAATCTGCCCAGTCACAGAAAATATTACAGAATTTGAATATTTAGGAAGAACTCACCGGTTAAACAAAGTGACTTCATGTGATACTATTTCAGTTATATACGCAATTAGATGCCCGTGTGCTAAATTATACATAGGTAAGACCAGCCGACCTTTTAAACGCCGGATTCAGGAACACAAGAGTCGATTACAAAACAAGGTAATGACAGCACCGATAGTCCAACATTGCACAGATATGGGGCATGACTATTCTCAATTGCGGTGTTTTTGTATCGATCGAATAACAAAACCGAGAAGGGGCAAGACCCTAGAAGAAACGTTAGTGTTCTATGAACAACGGTGGATCTTCTTGGTCAATACAGTGCAACCAGCAGGTCTAAATACCTCCGTTGAGTGGCAATCATGCAGATGAGTAGTAGGATGGATCAATCAATTGTTAATAAGTATAAAAGAGCGCATGAGCTAATAGTTCGCATGCGCGGCGTTTTTTTGGACTGACAGAAATCAGAGAATACTTTAGAAAGACGTGGGCAGCATCTACTAGTGAGTAATAATATATATCAGAGAGAGCGGTTTTTTAATTGAATATTTTAAAGTTTCATGGTGGGTAAAACAGTTTAATTTAGTTAGTGATATTTGTTTTTAGATTCTCCATGAGAAGACTCCTAGTGAGGAGTGCAACGCGAGGACGTCAAAAGTGTGAGGCGTGAGGAGAATTGTTTAGGAGCTCAGATGAACAAACATATACAGAAACGAAGATAAGTTTGTTCACTAAAGAATTTCAGTATTTACTGTTCTCTACGGAATTTTAAACCACAGTTATTTAATTAAATTATAAAGGAGTGAACACAGGTGTAAAAGCATAAAAAACTACAAAAAAAAGTAAATATCAGACACAAAAACAGGGGAAACCCGGTAGTCATTGATGTTATCAAGCGCGGTTAAGGTGTTTGCCATAAGGTGCACGAGAGCGCAGCTTTGATCTGAGACTACATACGGGTGAGATTAAAAGTTTAAGCTAATAATACACCAACAGTTCTTTAATGTATAGCCAGTAGTTAAGAATGGAGTAATCGTTTTGGACTTTCACATAAGTTGTAATACTCCGGAAAGACCAACAATAGTTCTTGGAAGAAAGGTCTGGCAATCTTTTTCCCTCACACCTTGCCAAGAAATCCCAGGGACTGATTTGTTAGCTTTGACTCTACTGCATACATTGCATATATAGAACAGCCAAGTTTATCCATAGTATCACCAGGAAAAGCACTAGGGTTGCCAACTTTTTGAAAGGCAAAAACCCACCATCTATGGCTAGCCATGCTTCATCCAAGCCCGTCACCCCTGCCTTGTCCCATTCCTTGTTCCCAAAACATAATTGCAGAGAGGGCAATGTGCAAACTGAACAAGCAAGATTGTTATACATTCTTAAATAGAAATTCCATACTAACAGAAAACCCAGCATTGATTGTACTCACACACACAATACAGATAGGCCTTCATCAATAAATGAGCACAAAATAAAAAGAGAAATATTTAGAGAAAAATTAAACTAAAACTTCAGAAAGCCAGATGCTGCATGTAATGCAACACAAGAGAAATAGAAATGCATTTCCCCTATACTGTACAAAATAAAAGACAGCAGATGTCAGGATTGGCATTAGGAGTGATGCAACCTGGCAATTGCCCTGGACCCACAAGCCAGAGAGGGCCTCAGATCTGTCTGAAAAAGGCACAACTTGCTTCAGGGCTTTAAGAACTGCAATGTTTGGTGCTGGGCAGCATATGGGGTCATGTAGGCGACGGGGAGAGCTGCAATTACCATGGATGTTCCTGTTTAAGGACCACGGTGCTTGTGCCTACTCCTGGGTTTTGGGGCCGTAATCCTGGTATCAATCCAGCACTCTAGAGTAGCCACAAGTATTGAAGGCCTTAAACAGGAGCGGCTATGGTGATTGCAGCTCTCCCCGATGCCTGCATGACCCCATATGCTGCCTGAGTCCAGCCCCGTGGCTTCACTTTTCTTTTTAAATTCTGTCACTGCTGACTAGCCCACTATGACCGCTGACAGCCTTTATCGCAGCTGGAAGCTGTCTTACTGCATGTGTATGGCCGGCCCTGGTGCCCCCTGCAACCTATAAATTGGCCCCCTTCCCTCATTTTTAGTAATGTTTTTTCCAAAAGTCCTTTCTGAACTCTTTTCACGTGATGCTAGTATTTCTTCTTCAAATCTAATGTTGTAAGAAAATTGCAGTGAAAGGGCAAATGCACAGCCAGAATAAAAATAACTACTTAGCAGTAAATACTTAGCATCATTAAAACAGGTAGTCCAAAAAAAAAATCTGATCTGGTCATCTCACTAACAGTGACCTAAACATTCTCTAGTACCAAATCATTTAAGTGAACTAATATAAAACCTTACAAAAGTCACCGAAGGTCTACAATGCCAAATCTACTATACCATACCAGCATAAACTTCCAAAACTCATACAAGGGGCCTACCCAGAAAAGGCTGCACTGTAAATATTGCAACAGGCCCTGGCCTAGAACATCCATACATACACCTGTTTGAAAAGTTAAACAAGTTAAATTACTACAGTACAGTATAGATCCCTATGTACAAACTCCATGTTAACAGAACACCTGGCCTCAGTCACACACTCAGAACACAGACCCTTACCAAGTACAGAATAAGTGACTACAATCTAAAGTAAAAGTAAAAATATGTAGATACAAATTAAACTGAAACCCCATGAAGCCAGACTCCTCATGCAGTGCAGCATTAGATAAATAAGAGTTGCAGTTCCCCATACTGTTTAAAATATAAAGGTAACACAAAGTCCAATCAAAAATAAAATTATTTTTTCTACGTTTGCTGCCTGACCATTTTATTCTGTGATCATGCTGGTCCCGATATGAAGCTTCTGCTTTCGTGTCTTCTCTTAGCTCTCTTTCTACGGTCTATAGTCCATCTGCCATTTCTTGTCTCTTTTTTTGTTTTCTTTACTTCCTTCCATCAACCTATTTCCAGTCCCAGTAACTCTCCCCAATATCTGCCCCCTTTCCAATCCTCCCCTCCCAGTACCTTCCAATGTCAACCCCCTTGCATTCCCAGGAATGCCACTGGTGTCCATTCCCTTCCAGTCCACCTCCTTAATCTTTCCCCACTGTCCAGCCCCTTCTAGTCAAAATTCCTTCCCAGGTATCAGCTCACTTCCACTCCCAGTGCCACCCCCTGTGTCAGCTCCCTTTTATCCATCTCCTTCCCCCTTATTAGCTCCCTTCCAGTCCCCACTTTCCCACCTCTGTCAGCTCCCTTCCATCCCCCACCTTCGCCCTCCCATGTCAGCTCCATTCCACCCTCCACCTTCCCCCTCCCATATCAGCTCCCTTCCTGTTCCCTACTTGCTCCCTCTGTCAGTTCCCTTCCAGCCCCCACCTGGCAGCCACAGTTCCTGCATCTTACAGAACCACAGCTGCGGTAGAGCTAATAATTAAAATAAAAGCAAAACTGGTGCGGAGCCTTCTGGCCTCTGCTATGGAACCTCTGCTGCTGCCTCTAGCTTAACTTCTGTTTGGGGGTGGGACACAGCAGCTGGGGTTCCATAGCAGAGGCCAGAAGGCTCCGCACCAGTTTTGCTTTTGTGGTAGGCGACGGCCTATGATCCATGCTAATTGAACTAAGCAGACAGGCCTAAGCAGCTTGACCTGTAACTGAAGCCTGTAGTTAGGCCCAGAGGAATGAAAACCCCCCTGAATGATGACACCATAGAATTGAAACTTAACTCAGTTTAACTGAACATAGCTAAGCAGAAACGAAACTTAGAAAATATAGAAAACAAGTTTAATTGGTACTGATAAGGTGTGCTATGCTTCTATGGAATTAATTAACTCTGCAAAAAGCAAGGTT
The DNA here is from genome assembly GCA_033557465.1 of Ichthyophis bannanicus. NCBI lineage: Eukaryota > Metazoa > Chordata > Amphibia > Gymnophiona > Ichthyophiidae > Ichthyophis > Ichthyophis bannanicus. The sequence continues at coordinate 527,531,352 of CM066032.1, forward strand.
ACAGTGCCCTGCTTCCCATATGTTTTAACAAGCTAAGCGACCTTGGAGGAGAGATGTAACAAGTTAGAGACACTGACCATTGTAATTGGGACTAGAAGGGGGGCAACCAGGTGCTGAGCCCAGACCAGGGTCCCGATTGGGTAGCCATATCAGTACCGGGACCAATAGATGGGTGAGAGGGGTACTGGGACCAATGAAAAGTTTGCCTATGCTTAGAATGGACAAGAAAGCTATAAAAGCTGTTGTTTTGCTAGAAACCATTGCTCAGCCCATTTTGAAATTGCTTATTGCTTGAGCCATGTGCACATTAAACTGGCTTGGATCCTTGAAACGACTCCTGGTTTTATTTATTGCATGCTTATCTGCTGCTACATTTCTTGGTGCGTTTGGCCTGGAAGTGCGAGTGGTGGATGGTGTTCAAGTGAATAAATCCACGTAATTCGCCTTGAGGTTTGGTCCAGTTGGAACCATGCCAATCCGGCGCAGGGGAATTTCCCTGGGCCCACCGATCCTCTTGAATCGGAGGGGGTTCTGCCTGGCCTCGGCAGGCACTGAGTCCAGCTGGCCAACACTTCCGACCCGGGGGAGTCCAGGATCCAACTCAGAAGCTTGGGAACCAGATCTGGTAAGTATAGTTTTGAAAACCTGTCTAGACAGATGAGTTAGAACTGCAGTGTGACACTTTGGTAAGAATTTGAAACTTGTAACTTGTAATCTCGAGAACTTGGAACTTGGAATTTGGTAATGAGAGCACTGATCCCCTCTCAAGGACGGTCCTATTATCCTTGCATGAGTATGCGCAAGGCGTAGCTATCGTCCTTCTTGTTTGGTAAGACTTAAGTCTTTGTTTGAAAATCCTTGCATGAGTATTCGCGAGGTACAGCTGTTATAGAGAATCATGATTCAGCCTAGTCAGAACAGACAGGAACTTGGAATTTGTAATCTCGAGATATTGGGAATTGGTAAGAGAGCATGATCACCTCTCAAGGAAGGGCCGAGTAACCCCGCATGGGTATTCGCCGGGTGAAACCCCCATCCTTTTTGTAATTGGGAAATTGGATAAGACTAGTCAGAATAGATAGAAAGGAATGCATTCTGAGATACGTTGCTAGCATGATTGTGTGAATGAAGTGTGAATGAGAGGTCTGGCAGCACGGACCAAGCGAGAGTGGACTCTGGACTAGCGCAGTTCCTAGTCGGGTGACTGCGTCTAGGTCGCGAAACGGATGAAGCGTTTGGTGTATTGTCCGTCCTGTGTATTTGATTTTTGTTATCTGTTGAAACTGCGAGTTTCCCTTCTGTTATAAATGTGAGATTATTCTGTTGAGTAATTTGTGACAGTTCACTGATTAAGAAATTGTATTAATAGAGCAGAATGAAGACCCAAAACACCTACAGTCATTTAGAGAAATCAAAAAGCTGGTCTGACCCAGTTCGTTTTTCTACTGCAGTGTGAAAAACTGACAGGGGGCGTGTCTGAAGGAAAGAATGTACAGTGTCGTCTTTCTAATCCTGTGCAGGCTTAAATCTCAATGCTGTTAGTTTGTGCTTATTTCAGGACAATTGTACCTGTGTTATTCAATATGTTTTTTAATAGTAATGTTCCTTCTGCTATGGTTAGGTATTATATACCATTCGATAGGAATATTTAGTCAGAATTTTAGTTTTGAAGGTCGAATTAACCTCATCGGAGCTCCGTAAACTGTTTTTAGTTATATTCTCTGCTTTGTCTGTATTTTTATTGTTACCTTTCAGAAATGATAAACTAAGCAAACTGTTTTTGGGTTTATTTCCTTTGACTTATAAACCTACAAAGTAATTATTAGATCACGACTTGACACTGATTTAAATTGTTTTTTCTGGCATCTCTCTGTGCGTGTGAATGAGAAGTCTCTTTTTATGAGCACAGTTCAGTTGTTTCCCAGCGAGCAGAGGGGTGTAGCTTGCAGAGAAGGAAAAAAAATGTGTTTTAAGAGACAGCAACTCTCGGTTGAGAGGTCTCCCGTTTATTTAAAATAAAGGATTCATTCAATCAAAGTTTTAAAAAAAAAAGTTTATCTTGCGGAGTGTTTGCACTAACCTTTTTATGAACAAGTATAAGTCATTTGAATGCATGCTTCCCCAAACGGTAAGCTGTTTTTCTGTATTTGAAAAAAGGGAAAGGTGTGCTGTACTTTATGAAAAATATCCGGAATGTCTTTTGAATATTTGCTTTCTGAACTAAAAAAAGTAATAATTTCTTTTGCAGAGACATGCTGATTACGGCTGGCAGATAGTTATTTTTATTCTAACTGTATCTAAATTGTTCCTGTTTGGAATAAGTTGCAATAAGCATAATGGATGTATGTGCTCAATCTAAGTGTTTCCTGCCTGCCCTATGTTTACAGAAATAATAAGTGTCTTTTCAAGTATGATCAAGAATTTCAGTAAGGGATTTACTGAAAACTATGAAATGTCTCTGTCCCAATCAGGAATGCTATGTGAAAGGGAGTGACTTCTGCTAGTTATATTTCCTTAGTTCACTATATTTTGCCCCAGAATCTCTAGATATCCTGTCTCTCTCTCTCTCTCTGTAAGTAGCTCCGTTTAGAGTGCTTAAGGGGGGGATGGAGCCCATTCCACCGATGATGTCACCCCCCGGTAGGCATGAACTAATGTGCCCACAGCAGAGAAGTAGATCATTTAAAAAAAAAACAAAAAAACAACCTCCTGGATAGAGCGTTGCTAGGAGAAACCCAGGAGAGGGGGGGGGGGGGGGGAAAACCACCCTGTAGATTCCCTAGTTTGCCAGCCACCTCCGCAGGAGGGGGATGTGCACCCCCTCTGAACCAGAAGTGAAAGTCAGCTGACCAGACTTGTTTAGAACTGAAAAAAACTGCATTATACACTGAGAAGCCTTAGGATTTGATTGAACTAATGAACAGTATAATGCAGACCAGTAGCCCAGGAGAAGTTGTGTTTTTGTCAGTCAGTCCCAGAGAGATACAAAACAGAAATGAAACTGGATGGATTTGCGGGCATGATAGTTACTGGAAGTTGATTTGAAAGTGTGTGGATTGTTGAAGAAGGACAGAGAATGTAAAAATTGTAAGATGGAAAAAGAGAACAGATATTTTAATCGAATGATGTGGAGGAGATTCTCCTAATCAAAGGACCAGAGAACGTGTAAGAGGCCGCAGAAGTAGCAGGCCTCCACTGGGTGCAAATCAGTGCACCCATTATAGAAAAAGAAGGACATTAGAGAAGTGAATGCCCGTATCTTGACTCCTCCCCAGGAGGGGAGGAGGGAGTACTTGATTGCAAAGTCATAAAACAATAAACCAAGCACAGTGTTTCAGCATGAGAGTGAAGTAGCTATAGCGTGAGTGGCAGCCGAAGAGGGCTACAGCATGGATGAAGACTAGGCCAGACCGGACTCTCCAGTTTCCCTGGGTCCCCAGGAGTCAGTCTGAAAAATAGGGGACCAATATATGGACTTTTATGGGGGATACAGGAGCAGAATACTAAAGCCAGTAGCCCCTGTGTTTTTCTAGATGCATCACCATTATCAGAGCTACTGGGGCTAAGTCCGCAAAGCCTTTTTTGCAGAACCGCATGTGTGAACTTAAAAAAAATAATAATAATAATGTACCAGTTCCTGTATATGCCTGAATGCCCTATTCCATTTTTGGGCCGAGACCTGCTTGCAAAGTTTCAAGCACAGATATCCTTTGTTGAAGGGGGAAAAATGAAACTCAAAATCTGCTGGCCTGATGGTGTTAACTGTCCCCCAAGAAGAAGAATGGCGGTTCTATTCACCTGCATCCAAAGCAACAAGCTGTACACTTACCAACCTCATAGCCCCACCTGGAGGATGGGCAGAAGATAATCCACCTGGCCTAGCGAAGAACATAGCCCCTGTCATTGTCACCCTCAAGCCAGTCAAGAAGCCTGGGACAGGTGATTACCGCCCAGTGCAGGATCTAAGAAAGAATGAATGATGCAGCTGAAACTATACAACCAGTGGTACCAAAATCCTTATATTCTCTTGGAACTGATCTCTGCTGAAGCTATACATTTCATCATTCTGGACTTAAAAAGATGTCTTTTTCTGTATACGCTTAGCACAAGACCCCACTACAAGGAGGTAGGGCCAACTCACCTAGACAAGATTACCTCAAGAATTCAAGAACTGGCCTTACTCGGCAAAAAGATTTGACAAGTTATCCAGTAATTCCAGGAGAAAGAATTCTACTGCAATATGTGGACAACTTGCTTATAGCCACCAACTCAGAAAGTGAATGTCCACAAGCCACCAGTGAACTCTTGCACCTTTTTAATGAGGCTGGATACAAAGTCTCAAGAGCCAAAGCATAATTATGTCAAACAAGTTAAATACCTAGGATTCCAGTTGTCCAGCGGAATTCGACGCCTGGAACCCTTACCAGAACGCAAAGCAGCTGTATGCAGTATTCCTACTCCAACCACCAGGAGGCAAGTGAGAGCCTTCTTGGGTGCCACAGGGTACTGTTGTATATGGATCCCCAATTTTGCGCTGCTAGCAAAACCATTGTATCACATTGTATCAAGCTACCAAAGGAATGAAAAAGTCTCCATTGGAATGGGGACTTGAATAGGAATGCAGTCTTTTGATCTTTGAAAACCGCTCTGATGTTATCACCAGCTCTGGGTCTACCAGATGTCCAGAAAACCTTTCAGTCTCTATGTTCATGAGTCACAAGGAAATGTTCTAGGAGTGTTGACTCAATCTCTTGGACCTTATTTGAGAAGCTGTTACAGCTACAGCCTTCCTAGTAAGCAAAAACTAAAAGAAAAATCCCTTTGAGACAGAATCTTCAAGTTACTGTACCACACTCTGTTCTAACCAATATGAAATACAAAGGAAATTACTAGCTAACAAATCTATGAATGTTGAAGTATTAGAGTATGTTGTGTGAAAACCCCAGATACAACTGAAGGGTCAGTCAAGTTTTGAATCCTGTTATGTTGTTACCAATTGGTCTTGACCCCCTGATCATGACTGTTTAGAAATTATGGACACTGTATTCTCAAGCCGCCTGGATTTGACTGATGTCCCTATGGAGAACCCTGAACAGACTTTCTTTGTGGCTGAAGGCAGTTTCATCATCAATGGACATTGTTGTGCTAGATATGCAGTGGTGACCCCTGATTTGGTAGTTGAGTCCTCAGCCCTGGCCCCAGAAACTTTACCACAGAAAGCTGAACTGATAGCCCTCACTAGAGCACCAACAATAGGAAAAGAGCCCTGTCTAAATGTGTACCCAGATTCCAAGTATGCCCTTACAACCTTGCATGTATATGGGGCCCTGTACAAAGAATGAGGGTGGATAACCTTAGGAAGCAAGTCCATTAAGTATAGCCCCAAGATATTGATATTAACAGATACATACTGCCTATAGATCTCAGAATTTAGGAAAAGTAGAATGCATGAATAGAACCCTGAAATCTCAGTTGTCCAAACTTTGCCAAGAGGTTTACCTGAAGTGGCCCCAGGTTCTTCCCATAGCCCTTCCTAGGATATACTTAGCCCCTGCTAAGTCTTTAGGAGTTTCCCTTTTTTTTGAAATTTTGTATGGGCAACCCCTGCCTATTGTATAGGAAATAAAAGGAGATATGAGACAGATAGGATCTGAAATTATGAGACATGAACTATTGGTTTTAAGTTCTGTTTTGCAGAAGTCTTCATACCTGAGTACAAAATCGATTACTCATCAATTTGCCTGCACCCCTGCATCCTTTCAAGCCTGGAGTCTCGGTGTGGATCAAAGAGTGGAGAAAGATACTGTTAGCCCTGCTTTGGAGGGGACCCTATGTTGTCATCTTGTCAACTCCAACTGCAGTAAAAGTTGCAGAATTTGAACCTTGGATCCACCATAATCAAGTGAAGCCAGCAGCTGCTCTTGAACCTGATCACTGGACTACTGTACAGCATCCTGAGACTCCATTGCACCTCACCCTACGACAACAACCACGGACCTAAGACTTATTGGTCCCTCAGAAACTGCACTGTTTCAAGACTGTTTATCTGAAGGTAAGCCTCGCATCTGGAGAAAAAAACTGCAATCATCAGGAAGAGACTGTGTTGTGTTAAGAAATTGAATCTTCTAAGAGACTGTGTTTAAATACTCTGAAAAGACTGTTTTGATCTTCTAAAGAGTGAACTGCTCTAAGGAAGCAATAATAGCCTAAGAGACTATGCTATGATATTTTAAGAAATTGAGACATCCCAGAGGACAGTGATACTTTGGAATCTACAGCCCTACTCCTGCCAAAAAGCTGGTAGGTCTACGTACGGCAGAAGCTTGAGGATCTACAATCAACCCTACATCTGTTATCTGTTGTGGAAGTCGACAGTTCCACCAATTTTCCAGAGACTATGCCCATTATGAATTATTATTATTGCTTTATTCTGGCAACAGTTTTGGAGTGCTTTGAAATGACTTTTGCCTTATCTCCCTGGGTAGCCTGTATAAGTACAACATGAACTGGACCGAAGGTCACTCAGACCTTGTTTTATCATTCTTCCTATACTTGCATTGGTATACTCTCCAATCCAAAAGTTGTTCTAGATCTTGACTTTCTACAAGGCTATGCAAGCCACCGTTGCAATTCCTCATACCACCACCAGAACTTGTTTCTTGAACTTGCTGGAGCAATAGCATCTAGTCTCCACACTTCTGACTGTTTCTATTGTGGAGGAACTAAGATGGGAGATCAGTGGCCCTGGGAGACGCAAGAACTGAACTATTCTATCCTATACAATCAGACTGATTTACATAATACTACTAGTGAGTGGGTATTGGCCCACCCCATTGTTGACAGTTTGTGTTTTGTTTGGACTGGACCACAATCTACTATGAAGGATGGACAGCTGGTCTGTCTAAATCAGAAGCTTTACGACAGCACAACAAAGATGCAACTGAACCTTCTAATCCTTTAGTTCTTTTTCCCACTCTTGCCAAACTATGGACTCTGATTATCTGCTTGTTATTCCCTTGTTTCTTGCCACTTTGCTTGCGAATGATAACTTCATTTATTAATAACACTGTAGAGCATAAGGCAGCTACAAAGATACTAGCTATGTGAACTTACTACCCTATACCACAGAGTGATACCTTTACCTAGTATTATGTGATTTGATTCTCACACCTTATTAACATGCGGGTGAGAATAATCAAAGGGGGGAATATGGTAGGCGACGGCCTATGATCCATGCTAATTGAACTAAGCAGACAGGCCTAAGCAGCTTGACCTGTAACTGAAGCCTGTAGTTAGGCCCAGAGGAATGAAAACCCCCCTGAATGATGACACCATAGAATTGAAACTTAACTCAGTTTAACTGAACATAGTTAAGCAGAAACGAAACTTAGAAAATATAGAAAAACAAGTTTAATTGGTACTGATAAGGTGTGCTATGCTTCTATGGAATTAATTAACTCTGCAAAAAGCAAGGTTACAGTGCCCTGCTTTCCATATGTTTTAACAAGCTAAGCGACCTTGGAGGAGAGATGTAACAAGTTAGAGACACTGACCATTGTAATTGGGACTAGAAGGGGGGCAACCAGGTGCTGAGCCCAGACCAGGGTCCCGATTGGGTAGCCATATCAGTACCGGGACCAATAGATGGGTGAGAGGGGTACTGGGACCAATGAAAAGTTTGCCTATGCTTAGAATGGACAAGAAAGCTATAAAAGCTGTTGTTTTGCTAGAAACCATTGTTCAGCCATTTTGAAATTGCTTATTGCTTGAGCCATGTGCACATTAAACTGGCTTGGATCCTTGAAACGACTCCTGGTTTTATTTATTGCATGCTTATCTGCTGCTACACTTTCATTTTAATTATTAGCTCTATTGCAGTTGTGGTTCTGTAAGATGCAGGAGCTGTGGCTGGATCGGAGGGAGGGAAGGTGAGGCTGCGGTGGGAAATGAAAAGCAGGTTTTCTGCTCTGGCTTCTCCCAGTCCCGCAGCCAGTACAAAAAAAAAACAGCTTTTCAATGTCCGGTTTTAACTAGCTGCCAGCCATGCCGGTTGGCAACTCTAAAAAGCACTGATGTCATAATGCTTCTTCCAGCTTTATAAATTATTTTGAATATCAACATTTAACTCGGGATGATTTTCAAGGGAATTTATGGATGTTTAATCATGAAAGAAGGTCCTCACAGCCACAGGGGAAAAGAGGACGGACTGGAGGAGGGGTAAAGGGGTTTCATTTTGAAGTCCTCATGCCTGCTTTTAATGGATTTCATCCACATATTTTACATTTGTAAATTATGTGTATTAAAAAAAAATCTGGCTGTTGGATTTTCCAAGGGAAAATCCATATGGCATTTCCCTTTGAAAATCAACTTGTAAACCTGCAGATGTGAAGTACTTGTGAAACCGAAAGTTGCCATTTATGCTGAATTTGCCTTCAGTATGCCCATATTCCAATAGAAACACTAGTTGCAATGTTAAAAAGAAAAGCATGAACACAGCAACTGTAGTAAAATCTGACATTTGGGTGAATGGAAGGGTAAATAAGCCCTCACATTTCTGGACAGGAAAGCAATGGAAACTGGCAGAGAAAACTGCAGGCAGATAATCCTAAACAGAATACAGTGAGAGAACCAGCTGCCTTCAATTAAAAACTTGAAGAGGTATGGGTAGGGCTTCCTAACTCAATACCCAGGAGGCAGAGCAAGAGAGTGCTAAAGGCACAGTGCTGGACTTATCTGCATTTGAGTTGTAATAGCTATGAGCTTTCAACTGCTTTAAATTGTGCATTGCATTAAATGTGAATCAGTGTTCACACAGTATTATAGATATTTTGGCCACAGCAGTCTGCAGCTGTTGTCCTCATGGCTATCACCTTAGTCAACACAGAATTTTTAGACAGAAAAAGCTGACAAACTTTCATCAACTTGAGGCCATTGTACTAAACTCTGGCCTAATCTAGAAAGGCCACCTGATACATGTGAAAACACAAATAGTAGATAATAAATGGGATAATGTGCACTATTTTCCCTTTAAGCAAATAGAATGTAACTACTAGTTCACTGATATTTTTCATGCATAATTTTATGCTTTTCATGCAAATTCTTTGTTAATGAGTGAATGTGATGCAAAATTATGCAAAGCAGCTTATCAGCTATGAGTACATATTTAAACAACACTGAAAACACTTTGCAGAGTGTCGGTACATTTTATTGGCCTAAATGAGGTATAGTTACAGTTTTTTGCAAACTTTGAAAGAAAAAGAGTCATGCCATCTTGTTATTTGGCTTATTTAAATAGACGTCACAATGGAAAAATAACCTACACTATTTACTAAAGTGCATGCAAAGTTCATCTTTCAGTACATCAGCCTCTTATTAAGCAGCTCTGAGTTATGGTAGATGCCCTTAAGGGATCTGGACTTTATATCTAAGCAACACCAGCTCTTGATTAAAGGCTGTCTATTTGGCTAAAAGGCCTAGTCACAATTTCTGCCCTTCTATTGTTCAATGCTGAAATAGTTTGTGCTTACTGGAATAAAAATCTGTTTCACGTTTCAAAGCCCTATAATCAAAGCATGCTGTTTTACTCCACACCATTTTCCAGTACTTCAGCACTATATCACAAAGAGATATTCAATAAAAGATGAAAATATTTGTTATGACATGAAAAAATATTGTCACAGTCCACAGATGGAGGGACTATCATAGATATTCCATTAACTCCATCCAATCTACTCAGAAACATACCTATACTTATTCACCAAAATATGAATACACCTTTTATTTGTCTCCAGAACTCAGACTGGAATATGCTCCTGTTAGAGGATTGTACCTCGTATAAGTCTAGGCCAGAATGATGTCACAGATTCTTAACTTCCATTGCAAAAATAAAATGTTTAATCTTTTCATTTGGACTTCGACTTTCAAACTTTGGATACATCATGTGAAGAGAGAGATCATTAGAGAAAGACATCATGCTGTTAAGGTTGAAGGTCAATGCAAAAGAGGAAGGTCAGGAATGTGATGGATCAATACAGTAACAGCAGCTATGGGTACCTCCTAGCTGAAGACTGAGCACAATGTAGGACAACTATCCACAGTGCTGCCAATCTTTGCATGCAAATGTTACTTTATCTGTTAGGGCTTTTGACACTTCTTGCTTAGTACTTATTCTTTACAATGCAATAACAATATCTCTCATCTTATACTATCTCTGGATCATACTCATTCTGCCTCTACATTTTTCTACATTCATACAAACCTTAGTATTCATTTCAGACACTCGCCTTCTCAAACACACAACATATTGCCATAGGAATATGGAACAAATCTCTAGGGAGATCACAAGTGACATATAGGGGTATATTTACTAAAGGGTGTTAAGCTTTGGCAGCTAACACCGGGCATTTGTGCAAATAGTGCTGCATTTGCTGCAAAAGTCATGTGTTATCTGTTGGGGCATGCCCAGAAGATAAGATGGTCAAAATAAAGGGATCACGGCATGTCAGCATCGCAGATGCAGCTAATGTCACCCATTGAGGTGGTGTTAGCTGCATCCGTGATGTCTGCAAAACATGCAGTTACCATGCGCTGTTGACGCCTGCAATAACAGTATGGTACAGGCAAGTCCACTCTCTGCCCATACAACACTCAATCTTGCAACTAGTGCGCAGCATGTAGCTATTGCTAAAAATTGTCTGCAGCAGCTACAATTGGACTGAATAACTGTCACCACAGTGCAATTTTTCCATGTTAGCATCACGATGACAGCTAATGCCCTTTAGTAAACATCTTCCATAGCACTAATGGGGATATGCATTCAGGTTGTGGTTTTAGTACAGACAATTGCCTTCACACACAAAAATGAAAACAAACTAAATATTTTTCTTTGCATACCCCTATGTACTAGCATTTGCAAGCCTGATTCATTCACACTACTCATAAATTGCAATATAGGGTCATATTTCCAGCATATAATCTACTGCACACATTTCACTTATGCCCCTTCACAGTACCACATATGAACAATCTCCACTTACAAATCCATTCTCAGAAGACAGAAGTGTTCATATAAGACCTGACACTAGATACAGAGCATGGACAAACTTTTTACTTTAGGAATGTGCATTGGTTAGTGCCTATTCAGTTCATTACTGTATATATTTTTTACTATTATTACTGTTCATTGAAATATAATACACAACATTCCAGTGCGATAGGTACACTTACATCACACTCGGGAAAAGATTAACAGCAATCATTTTTATCTTTGATTTCCCCTGAAAATCCTCCCCTCCCTCCCTTTCCCCCTGCTCTGTTTCACATATTTTCTACATTTCCACTTAGCAAGGCGACTCAGTGGATGGTACCCCTACGTTTGATCATTATCGTTATCATTTTCCTCTCTGCCCGCTCTTCCTCTTTGCCTCCAATATATAATCATTAATTCATTTTGTGTGCATGGTTGTAGTGTATCTATATAGCCCGCCCCCCCTCCCCCATAATGCTAAAAAGGCGTCTACTCGACATAGTTTTCCTCTAGCCTCTGTTTGTTCTAATAACATCAATTGGTGGAAATCCTTCTTCCACTCCCATAATGTGGGCACTGTGGGTTCCCACCACTGGTGCAGGATTGACTGTTTTCCAACCAAACAAGCCTTTCTGACCAACAATCTGGTCCATTTCCCCATAGGTTTATATGGGGTAAGCTGATCAAATAGCACAAGAATTGTGTCCACTGTATGTGCTGGCCCACCAATGTGCTGACATATGACTGAATCTGGTGCCAGTAGCGTTGAATTTTAATATATAATTATTCAGCATGATCTGGCTTCTTGTTTTATGTGGTGATATTAATATTCTTATATACTTATTTATATTACGTTTTGTGATCATCTTTACCCTTTAATTGTTTTATTCATTTATTGTTCACAATGTGGGTCTTATTATTGTATTTATGAATATTTATTTATGCTGCTGTTTTTATTATGTTTTTCATGATTTTATTTTGCTTTGTAGTTTGTGGTGTGCCTCACCCTTGACGAAGTACCTACGAAACACAGCCTGTGTTGGGTCTGGCCCCCCTTTTTTTTTTTTTTTAAACTTTTATTTTCATTTTGCAACAAACAAAAGAAACAACACACCAAAAGAGACAAAACAAGTATACAATAAGGAAAAGTAAACCCATTACCCCCCACCCCGATGCTTCTTCTCTACCCGATTATATCAGCATGTGAGCGCTTCCAATTAACAGTGATTATACATCAAACGATCAAAAGAGTATCTACAATACAGCATGATCATGGGACAGAGATATATACAAAGTTAGACAGTCAGATGAGAGCATTTAGCAAAATGTACATAGTCATTGAGCATCTTCCATTGAGACCAATGAGAAGGAGTCTGAACAGAGGAAGCAAACAGACGAGGTATTTGTTCATATATACTGTAAAGACAGGCATGATTCCACCATTCATTGGGGCTCAGATGGGAGCTAATTTTCCAGTATTACTTAATTAGGGAAATAGCAATGCCAAGCATAAAGTTCGAAAGGAGGAGAGAAGCCATTTTTGGGAGAGAGGGGATCCCCGCAACTGGGCGAAGTCCCACTATCCTCCAAGAAAGGGGCTCCTGAGAGTGCGAGATAGACTAAATACGACCCCAGACCCGACTCCAGTAATACTATAGTGCGGGATATTCATGCGTAACATGAGGCAATGAACCAATGGCCGCAGGACGTGTCCAGCAACCATTGCCCTGAGTAGGGTTCCATTTGTCTAATCTGTGAGGAGTGTAAAAACACCGGTGGGCTAGAAAGAAGAGGGTCTGAGTGAGTGAGGCGGGTCGGGAACCCGTGTCCCTCTACTCCAGATAAGGCTCCATTGCTCCGAGGTCAAAGTCACATGCAATTCTCTCTCCCATACTTTCTGCGCTATAGAGGTATCTCAAGTGATAGCATTACGTAAGGTTTAGGAAAATTGGATACTACACCCGGTGAACTACCGAGAGATCGGAAAGTCTCCAATCAACCTTATGTAGAGAATGCCGATGGCGGGAGTACACTAGTGCTCCGAAGGCGATGCTGAAGTTGCACTGACCAGAGTCGGGAGACTAGAGATTGCATAAGAGTATTAAAGGCACCTAAAGTGTCTAAAAGCATTGGTGGATAGTGGAAGTCTGATGGGAGAGTCATACCAGGGAGAAAGGTAAAAGGAATCAGTTAGCAAAGGCCCACTTCTATATCTAGCCACACAGGTCTACTCGGTACTGGATCTTCCAACCAACGAGCACCTTGTTTGAAAAGAAAAGATTGAGGGAACACTTGAGTAAAATCGCCACCAAGTATTAATGGAGTATTGGCAGAGGCCGAGGCCAACTGCGCAATACTTGCATAGTAAGCAGGGTTGTCCACATTCGGGGCATAATGCAAATACACGTGAATTCACTATCTCCAACCTCAAGGTGTACACGGGCCCATCTACCCTCCTTGTCAGCGCTAATATCAGGTACAGTAGCGTGCAAAGACTTCTTAACCAGAATGGCTATCCCGTACCATTTGGAAACGGTGGGAGAATAGGCAGCTACCATGTGAGGCCTAGCGTTGAGTTTCAGTGTTTCAGCAGAGTTTAAATGCGTTTCCTGAAGAAACACCAAATCAACATGCTCATGGCTAAGATAGCTAAGGATTTTCTTTCCTTTGAGTGGACCATTAATGCCTTTGACGATGAATAATAAGATTTTACATAAGGCCATTCAGGAAAGTTAAAATTCTGAGCATGATAGCACACATAATTTCACTATGTCCCTCAAACTGACTGTATCTGGCAGTACACATGACATAGGAAAAATAAGCTAATATAATACAATGAAGCGCCCCACATTAACAAAGAAAACCACAGTACGGTAGAGGAGAAGCAAAACCCCAAAATTACTGGCGACCATGTGTCTGCGGGGAGAAACCCCAGAGAAGGCCGAAATTGAAAAAACACATAACCTGTAGGACTGTGCGTGCTCCGAATCCGACCGAGGCACACATCATGAAGGGATAGGAGACCAAAAAACAAAAGTCATACAGAGAAAGAAAGAAAGTCCAGGCTATTTCTGTGCTTGGCTATGACCGCCGCATCGGTGCCCTTCAAGATGGCGGATAGAGCCGGCAGATAAGAGTCCAAGATTTGGGATTAGCGCATCTGCTCTGCTTCTTTGGAGTCCAAAAATGTTGATAGTAGATCAGGATCCTCGAACGTCCTGGTCTGGTTGTGGAGAGTCACTCGGAGCTTCGCTGGATACAACAGGCCAAAGCGAGCCTGTAGCTGTTGAAGTCGAGGGCGAAAAGCAAGGAGTTTCCTCCGACGGTCAACGGTAGGCTTTGCCAAATCAGGAAAGAAGGAGACCTTACGACCTTCAAATTCCAAATGATGATTCGCTCGGGCAGCATGTAAAATTTGTTCCACTTGTTGATATCGTAGCAAGCTAAAGATAATAGGCCGGGGGTCGTGCGGTTGAGCGCCATGTGGGCAGGAACACGGTGTGCTCGATCGATTTCCAGTTCTCTGTGAAAAGTGATCTTCAGCAAGGAGGGAAGAGTTTTGAGCAAGAATTCTCTTATATCTCCTGCTTCCACCCCCTCCGGTATTCCGAGGAGCCTCACATTGTTACGACGGGCTCGATTATTGCTATCTTCCAACTCCTTTTGAAGATTCTGTATCTGGCGCTCAGCCTTGTCCAGATTGCCCAAGCGCACCTCGTGCGAGTCGAGGACCCCCACCATATTGTCCTGCCGTAATGAAAGACCTTCAAGTCGGTCCTGGAGCACTCCAAAGTCTTCTCGCATGGCTCGAAGCGCTTCTCCATTGGACTGCACCAATTCCTTCACGCCGTGTATTTCCTCCAAAATCTCCAGGTGCATTGCGGGGTTTTCACGAAATGGAACCATCTTCTGTGGGGAGGACACCTCTGTTTTAGAGCGTTTTCCGTGAGAAGAAGAAGGAGACCCGAAGTCCAAGCGCGCTGGTTTATGAGCCGCCATCCCCCCCGAGGTGCCCCGGTCAGCTCGGAGCGAAATAGTAAATTTGTATAGGTATTAAGTCAGGATTCTAAGTAGGCCTCTCGGGAGCTTCAACGCAAAGCGTCCTACCCGCTGGACATCAGGCTCCGCCCCCCCTGGCCCCCCTTTTTTAACGCATAAGGACCAATAAAAGTTTTGTACACTGCTCACGTTTTGTGTTGGGTTGCTACGAGTTGCTGTTTTCCTTCCTGGGGAATGGCACCCAAGGCCATTTCTTGATCCACCGATATTCCACCATCTATTGCCCATTTTTGTTCTACTTGTAGGAGATCTGGAGGGCCTTGCCATTCTCTCAGTTTTTGGGAATAGCTTGAGAAAGAGAGTCCAGCTGACTCGCCCCATTCAAAAAAGTGTAGAATTCTAGTGGCGGCTTCTGCCTTTAAAGCTTGTTTTGGCAAGGAACTCACATAATGTTGGAGTTGATAACATGCAAATATGTGCTTGTTATTAAGTTTGTATTCTTGTCTAAGTATCTGAAATGGTTTACAGGCTCCAGTTTCGTCCAGGATATGCCTTATGTTCCTTATCTTGCACGTTGCCCATTCTCTAAATGTTTGTGTTTCATTTCCCAGTAAAAATTTCACATTACTCCGTATCGGTAGCCAGCTTGAGACCCCCAGGGAGGTCTACCAGTGGGAACATAATACTTGCCATACTCTCCCTATGGGTTGAATCAACACGCTTTTTCCTAGACTGTATAGTAGGGCTGCAGTATCCATATGCAGCACTGCCAGAATGGAGTGTGGGGAAACAAAGTCCTCCTCTAGTGCCCAAGGAGTATAAGTCTCTGTATATCTCAACCAGGTGTCACAACTGACAGGCTCTTGCATACCATGTCAGATCTGGAAGTCCTATCCCCCCTTTATCCAATGGACCTTTCATATGGTGTAGCGGGATTCTGGCTTTCTTTCCTTGCCACAGGAACTTTCTTAATGCTCTTTCAAACCATAGGACATCTTTCCGAGGAAGGTGGCAAGGAAAGGTCTGTAGCATATACAGCAATTTAGGAAATAACACCATCTGAAATGTGGCTGCTCACCCAAGTAGTGATACTGGTAGGGAGGTCACCCATCCAAGCTTTCAGCTATTGTAACATTTTTGTATGGTTGAGTTTATACAGAAGATGGGTGTCCCCGGGTAATTGGATACCCACATATGTAAAGGTGTTATCCGCCCATTTCAAAGGGAATGGGGAGTCCCAGGACCCATGCATCTGCCCCAGTACTACTACTACTACTCAACATTTATATAGCGCTACCAGTCGTACGCAGCGCTGTACAGCACAGACATGTAAGAGACAATCCCTGCTCATCAGAGCTTACAATCTAGTCAAGACAAAACACATGAAACATGGGAGGTGTAGGCAGGGGTAGAGTAAGGGAGAGAAAAGGAGATCAGGTGAGTCAAGATCTGAAAGCAGCAGCAAAGAGGTGAGCTTTCAACCTGGACTTGAAGAGGGTTAGAGAAGGTGCCTGGCATACAGACACAGGTAGTTTGTTCCAGGTGTAAGGTGCAGCAAGGTGAAAGGAGCGAAGTCTGGAATTAGCAGTAAGAGAGCGGGGCATAGATAGAAGCAGTTTGCCAGAGGAGTGGAATTCCCGAGTGGGGTTATAAGGGGAGATGAGAGATGAAAGGTACTGAAGAGCCATGGAGTGAATGCATTTATAAGTCAGCAGGAGAAGTTTGAATTGGATGCAGAAGTGGATAGGGAGCCAATGAAGTGACTTGAGAAGAGGAGTAATATGGGCATGACGAGGATGGCGGAAGATTAGCCACGCAGCAGAGTGTTGAACAGATTGAAGGGGAGCATGATGATTCAAAGGGAGACCAGCAAGGAGAAGCTTACAGTAGTCAAGACGGGAGGTGATTAAGGAGTGGATAAGCGTTTTAGTAGTGTGTTCGGAAAGGAAGGGGAGGGTTTTGCTAATGTTATAGAGAAAGAAACAGCAGGTCTTAGCTACGAGATGGATGTGTGTGGAGAAAGACAGGGAGGAGTCAAAGACAACTCCCAGATTGCAGGCCGAGGAAACAGGAAGGCATACAGAGTTATCCACAGAGACTGAGAAAGGAGGAAGAGGAGAGGAGGTTTTAGGGGGAAAGATAAAAAGTTCAGTCTTGGCCATGTTCAATTTCAAGAGGCGGTGAGACATCCAGGCAGCAATGTCAGAAAGGCAGGCAGAGATCCGGGCCTGGATTGCTGAGGAGAGTTCGGGTGTAGAGAGATAGATCTGGGAGTCATCAGCATACAGATGGTACTGGAAGCCATGGGAAGAGATAAATACACCAAGGGACTGGGTATATAGAGAGAAAAGGAGCGGACCCAAGACAGATCTCTGGGGTACACCAACTGCGAGCGGGATAGCGGAGGAGGAGGAGCCACCGGAACACACACTGAAGGAGCGATGGGAGAGACAGGAGGAGAACCAGGATAGTACGGAGCCCTTGAAGCCAAGTGAGAACAGCGTGTCAAGGAGAAGGTTGTGGTCAACAGTGTTGAAAGCAGCAGAGAGGTCAAGAAGGATGAGTACAGAGTACAGGCTCTTGGATTTAGCAAGGAACAAGTCACTGGAGACTTTGACAAGAGCTGTTTCAGTAGAGTGTAAAGGACAAAAGCCAGACTGTAAGGGATCCAGGAGGGCATGAGAGGAGAGGAAGTTGAGGCAGCGGCGGTGAACTGCACGTTCAAATAGTTTAGAAATGAAAGGAAGGAGAGAGATGGGTCAATAATTAGAAGGACAGGTGGGATCAAGAGAGGGTTTTTTTGAGGAGAGGTGTGACCACAGCATGTTTGAAGTCTGTGGGGACCATTGCAGTGGAGAGCGAAAGGTTGAGAATATGAGAGATGGAAGGGACAATGGTGGAGGAGATGGGGCTTAGGAGACGGGTGGGGATAGGATCAGAGGAGCAGGTGGTGAGTTTGGAGGAAGAGAGAAGGTGTGCAGTTTCCTCTTCAGAGATGACAGGAAAGGAAGAGAGGGTAGCAATGGAAGGGGGGGGGGAGTTGGGAGTGGAGAGGGGGAGGAGGGGAAGTAGCTGAGTTTGTGTGGAATTGGAGGGTGATCTTGTGGATTTTGTCATGGAAGTAGTCAGCCAGAGTTTGGGCAGAAAGGGAGGGAGGGATCAGAGGCGGAGGCACTTTGAGGAGAGAGCTGAGAGTAGTAAAGAGACAGCGAGGATCAGAAGCAAGAGGGTTAGTTAGCTGCACATAGTAGTCTTGTTTGGCAAGAGCTATGACTGACTGGAAAGAGCCAAGCATGAATTTGAAGTGTAGAAAGTCTTCAGGGGAGCGGAATTTGAGCCAAGCATGCTCAGCAGCACGGGCACAGGAAAGTAGATAGCGGGTAGTGGAAGAAAGCCAGGGTTGGGGCGCAGAGCGTCTCACAGGACGTGGGGTGGGTGGAGTGAGAGCATTTAGAGCCGAGGAGAGTGCAGCATTGTAGGAGGTTACTGCCTTGTCGACAGACTTGAATGACAGAATGGAAGAAAGAGACGGAGAAATGGTGGAAGAGAGAGTCAAGGGATCAATAGCATGAAGGTTTCTAAAGAGGTTGGAGGAGAGAGGATAAAGTTGAGGCAGTGAGAGATGGAGATTAAAGTTTAGAAGGTGATGGTCGGATAAGGGAAGAACTGAATTACGGAAGTTCGAGGGTGAGGAATTAGAGAAAAATATCAGGTCCAGGCAGTGGCCATGCTGGTGAGTGGGTACATCCAATGCTTCAGATTTAGCGCAGTTAATCCAGAGTCCCGCCATTTCCTCAATTCTGGAAAATTCCCGCAGTATGGGGGAGAGATATCTGTGGGTCTGTAAACAGCATAAGTATGTCATCTGTGAAAGCCGAGAGTTTAAACTCCTGTCTCTCTATCTGAACTCCGGGTATCGTTGTGCATGATATCAATTTGCGCATCAGTGTGTCTAAGGACAACACGAACAGTAGGAGTAATATGGGACATCCCTAGCGTGTCCCACAGCCCAGATGGAATGCCTCAGACAGCATCCCATTCACCGTAATCACTGCTATGGCCTCCACATATAACACCTGCACCATATGAAGAAAGTGCTCTCCAAGTCCATATAAAGGGAGCAGCTGAAATAAGTATGACTACCCCACTCAGTCAAAGGTTTTTTCAGTGTCAAAATAACCATCAGGGAAGGGATTTGGTTTTCATGTATCCATTCTAGAGAAACAAACATTTTCCGTATGTTGTGGCATGCATAGCACCTACATATGAAACCTACCTGAGATTCCTGGATCAAATTTGGGAGTAGAGGCACTAACTGGTCAGCTAAGATTTTGGCCTGCAACTTTAAGTCAAAGTTAATTAAAGAGATTGGCCTATATGAAGCTGTTTGCAGGGGATCTTTTCAGGGTTTTGGAATCAATGTTATGTATGCCTGATTTCTTCCCCATGTAATCCGACCATTTTCTAATCGTGCCTTGTATGTGTCTGCCAACGGTGGGGCGACCAAGTCTGTCAGTAATTTATAAAATTCTTCCCTTAGTCCATCTGGACCTGGGTCCTTGCAAATTTGGGTGTTTTTGATCCCCTTTTGTATTTCCTCAGCTGTAATGGGTGTTTCTAGTGTGGCTGCTTGTTTGGCTGGGAGCCTGGGAAGAGAGAGATCCTGCAAGTATGCTACGATGTTTTCGCATGTGACCTCCTCCCCCCAGTAAAGATCTTTACTGATAAAAAACTTTGAAGAGCCATGCAATTCCCACTGAGTCTTTATGTAGTTTACCATTTTGGTCTCTTAGGGCTGCTACCATTTGCGGTCCTCTGCCTCCTTTGAGACATCGGGCTAAGAGTCATTCGGTTTTGTTTCCATAGCAATGTAATTGGTGTTTATAGTACATTAGGGATTGCTTTGCTCACTGGTGTAATGCCTCATTTAGAGATGCCTGTGCTTCCAGCCATCGTTTCTTAGCTATTTCCGTGGGATGTCTAAGGTATCACTGGTGTTCTAGTACTACTTGTTTTTCTAACCGGAGTACCTGGGCATTTATCAGACACCATCATTGAGCTACATATGTGATAATATTGCCCCTTAAAACTGCCTTTATGTTTCCCAGAAAAGTTCTGGTGTCTCTACATGTAGCAGCGAAGTGCAGACAATGAATAAATCCAGGAGTCAATTTACAGGGTCCAAGCCAATTTATTGTGCACAAGGCCCAGTTAGTCAAGCTTCAAAAAGGACTGAGCAAAGTTCTTACAGAGACATATTCATTTATTTTATTTATTTATTTACATTCTCTTATATACCGCGCTATTCTGCATCAGTGCGGTTTACATTGAACAAACTAAAATTACATTGAACAGGGCATTATAACTTGGAGATAACTATTTTACAGGGAACATGGGCTGTGGAGGGTTAAGTGGCTTGCCCAAGACCACAAGGAGCACCTGTGAGACTAGAAACCCCAGTCCTTCCGGCCCAAGGTTGCTGTCCTCTAGTGGGATTTGAACCCCTGACCTTCTGGCCTGAAGTACCTTGCCCCAACCACTAGGCCACTCCTCCATTTCTTTCCAGTTTGATACATGCAAACTTTCTATTGGCCCCAACGCCCCCTGCGTTTGTCCAATCGGAGATCCCTCTTGGGCCTAGCACCCATCTCCCTCCTCTAGGATTGTTCTAACAATGGTACAGTTTTTAGGTTTGGATACTTCTCTACTGCAAGGTCGTTTCTGGCTCTAGGAATGCATGTATTGAAACATTTCTATCTTCACAGCACAAGAGAATAATGAAAGATTTATGCATTCATGAAAACTTCTTATTAAGCAGTTTAAAACAGCTTTCTCAAACTTTCACAGATTTTTATTTTCTACTAAGATGGGGGTTGGAATCAGGGCCTAACTTACAGGCCTTTCATAGTTGCAGACTATTATAGAACATAGCCTGCCACATTCCCCCCTTTGATTATTCTCACCCGCTAGTGAGAAAGGGTGAGAATTAAATCACATATTAAACTTGTGTAACAGCATCAGCTTGGGGTATAGGGGAATATTGCCACATACTAATATCTTCGTAGCTGCCTTCCGTTCTACAGTGTTATCAATAACTGAGGTTATCATGCGTAAGCAAAGGGGTAGGAGACATGGGAGCAACAAGCATACAGCTAATATGAGTAATACGATAAACACAAGGGTCTTCAGACCACCTAACCATGAAAATGCTGAACCAAACCACCCATCAAGCCTCAGGCCATGCCAGGTCTGAACAGGCACATATGCTTGTGTGCGCATTTGAGTAGCTATATCTTCAACAACGTGCCCATTATTATCAATCTGCAAACAACAGTTGGTTAAATTCAATTTTCCACACACTCCACCTTCAGCTGCTAATAAGTAATCTAGAGCTAAACGATTCTGATAAATAGCTGTACGCATTTGTGTACTCTGCTTAGCTAAAAGAGTTAGTGCTTTACTGGTTTCATTGGTTATTATTTCAACAACAGCTTGTAAGCGTATAATACGATTTATCATATACACAGGAGTACGATATCCCCATGTACCATCTTGCTCCCAAGTGGCAGGTCCATAGTATGAAATTATTCTCTCAGGTGGCCACTCCTCTTCCTTCCACTTGTCCCATTGGCCTATTTTCAAGACCTCTTGTTTCTGTCGACTCCTGTACATGGGAAAACCCAGTTGTTCTCCATGGGATGTAGGCAACAGGAAAAAGGAAGGTCGTATTGTTCCCAATGCACATGCTCCTCCCCAGTGGTGAGGAAGCCTAGCATATGCTCAGGTTCCACAAATCCAGTACAGTCCAGGTGGTGCTTGCCAGGTATTATAAGATGCTAGATTAGTCCAGATGCTGGCAAGATTAGGGAAACGGACTAAAGGGTTGGTGGGCTCTGAAGCATTGATTCCTGACCACCAGGACGTCTTCTTGGTGGTACTGTTGTAGAACTTCTGATTGAGACAGACCAGCTGTCCAACCTCCATTGCAAACTGTGGTACAGAGCGAGCAAAACACAAGTTACCAACAATGGGGTGGGCCAGTACCCACTCACTAGTAGCATTATGTAAATCAGTCTGATTATAAGGCATAGAATAATTCACTTCTTGTGCCTCCCAGGGCCATTGGTCTCCCATCTTAGTTCCTCCACAGAAGAGGCAGTCCGAAATGTGGAGACTAGATGCTACTGCCCCGGCGAGCTCAATGAACAAGTTTTGGGAGGCATGAGGAATCTCAAACTCGGCCTTCATGGCTTCATAAAAAGAGTGATGTATTCGATAAGGTGCAGATGCATGAGTCATTGTATTCAGCTGTATATGTATAAAAGTTCCAGGATCTATGCCTCCTCCTGCTATTCGTAACCCAAATCTGTACCCCTGCTTCCACTGGCTGGGGTTAAGTATAATGAGCCGCACTGGATTACAGGCACCTTTCTTGCACTTTCGGGGTTCTGGTAAGGATAATTTTTCCAGGCTTGCTATGCGTTTATCTCCCTCTCGTCCAGTAGGCGCACCAGACCAGGTGGCATAGTACACGCATTCCCACTTGGGACGGTAGTAAGCATCTTTGGATGATGTACTGTAGACGGTTGGGGAAGATTTCCCAGTACACTTTCCCCATCCATATGCTCCTTCAGGACACATATATTTATCATCATAGTAGTAGGCTTGCTCCCAATATCCACACTTGTGATGGACATTTCTGTTTATCACCTCACAAGCGTCAAAACTCAGGGTAACATGCTTTGTGGGATCAGGGAGTTGTCGTGTGGCATTTATGAGGGCTCCATCCCCATCATTCCATCGTATCTCAAGTACATAATAAGAGGGGTTCTGCCGGGGGTTGTAACAAGTCTTACTTTTCCCCTTCGTACAGATATTTAACTCTGTACCATTATACACACACCGGCTAACTATACCAGTGCAAGTATAGTAGGAATGATAAAGTAAAGTCTGAGTGACCTTCAGTCCAGTTCGGGTGGTAGTTATACAAGCTGCACAAGGGGGTAAGGCAAACGTCTTTTCCAGGAATCCCAGGACCGTCACTCCGACAAGGCAATAGTGGAGGAACATTGTGATTACAGTCTTTGGAGGTCAACTGGAATATTGGGAACGATGAACTTGTAGAGTTTCTTTCTTCTTCTCTGCTTCAACTGCCACTCTTGCGTGACAGGGGTGGGATTGTAGATTCTGAAGATTCTTACAATGCTGGTTGTCTCCGCAATGTGAGTCGCAATGGAGTCTCAGGGTCATTTACTGAAGTCCATTGACCAGGTTCAGGAGCAGCTGCCGGCTTCACTCGACTGTGATGGATCCAGGGTTCAAGTTCTGTGACTTTTACTGCAGTTGGGGTTGACAAGATGACAACATAAGGTCCCTTCCAATGTGGCGCTAGCGGGTTCTTTCACCACTCTTTGATCCACACTGACACTCCCAGCTTGAAGGGATGCAGAGGCTCTGTTAGGTTGATGGGCAATCGATCTTGCACCCAGGTATGAAGACTCTGCAAAACAGAACCTAAAGCCAATTGTTCTTGTCTAGTTATTTCAGATCCTATTTGTTTCATATCTCCTTTAATTCCCTGCACAATGGGCGAAGGTCGCCCATACAAAATCTCAAAAGGGGAAACTCCTGGAGGCGGAGCCAACAGGGGCTAAGATGGCTGCCTAACTTTCCTCCTCGCCACCTTTTCTATCAAGAATCCTGAACTCCCTCGGCTATTCTGCTCGGTTTGGCTGGAAATCGAGGTGGGGGCTGTAGGAGATGGCTGCCAGCAAACCCACAAAATTGGATTTCCATGCGGCTCTAAATGCGGGAGCTAAGAGGGCTAAACCGGATCCTCCCTCTCCTCAAAAAGCGGGGACCGGGCGAGAAGGCCCTGCCATTATGCAGGAACTGCTAGACGAAATACGAGCTGTCCGGGAGATGGTGGCTGTCAACAGGCAAACCTTACAACACAAAATCACATCCCAACAGTCTCAACCAGTGGAAGAAGATGGTCTGGTGACTCCCACAACCTTTATCATGGATCTAGCGATATACATCGCCACCATCTCATCCATATCCCACTACAAAGCTCTTCGAAAACCAAGCAAAGAAAAAGCCCATATACCAGCAGCTTGAAGTGCGCACTCATTAACTCTCGCTCACTTCGCAATAAATGGCCGGCAATCACTGAAACAATAACATATCATAAATTAGACATTATCATGATCACCGAGACCTGGCTCTCACCGGAAGACAACATCATACTCAATCAGCTACTACCACCTAACTTTGTGGCATTCACCAGCCACAGGCAGAACAGACGAGGAGGAGGAGTTGCCGTCTTCACTAGATCCGACCTTCAATTCAAGATGATAGAATCCAACAGCATCGATACCCTTGAAACAATAACTATATCCAACAACACTTGCTCCATAAACCTGATTTACAGAGCGCCTTCTGCAGATCCAGACAACCTCTCCAACATCATAAACATAGCATCTAACACCCACGAACTAAATAAACCAAATTGGATCCTAGGTGACTTCAACCTGCCATCCTTACAAGACAATCAAGCAGCTACTTTCATTGAAGCCCTAGATATCTTGGGATATTCCCAACTGGTACAAGAACCAACACACATAAAAGGCAACATTCTCGACCTCATATTCGCCCCACAAACAGTGCTTCAACAAGCACAAAATTTCATGTTATCACTAACAGCAGTACCTTGGTCGGATCACAAGCTCATCACCTTCCAGATTCCGACCCCTATCAAGCCAAAAAGAACCACTGTGGACACCAGTATGACCTCGAGCTCAACCACCAGAAGCTTTCACTCGTTCAACAAAGAACGCATCCTAGCCGAAACGAACAAACTCCTCGATAAGGATACACAAAACCTAGAGGACCTAATCACCACATGGAACAACAAGCTCAGCGCAATCGCAATCCGTACACCAACAACTAAAGCCCCAAATAAAAGATCAACTGCACCATGGTTCACAGCTGACTTAAGGACATCTCTAATCCAATTACGGAGATTGGAAAAGCGCTGGAGGAAGTCACGCACCACCAATGACCAAGTAGCATACACCCAGCACTTACACACACATCACAGGGCTGTCATAGACAGGATGAAACAATACCATACAGACACCCTGAAACGGTCATTAAACAAGCCGCACGACCTCTTCAACCTGGTCAAATCTCTTGCCAAAGAACCCACCCCGGAACACCCTGGAACCATACACCCTCAGGACTACGCCAGCTTTATGCAATCTAAATCATCTGATTGCAGCAGCACCACTCTCTACAGCTAGGATTATCCTCCTGCCTCTCATAAAAATACTAATTTAAAGGGTAGAAATTCATGTTTAGGACTAGAATCCAAGATCAGTGTTGGGCACTCTAGTGACTAGTTCCCTCTGGATACTGTTGTTAGCTTCCAGCGTTTACAGGCCATATTAGGTATTACCATGTTTGTCCAGATCGATACTGTAAACCCAGGGATATGCCAGTGTTGTTAACTACCATCGTTTATAGGCCATATTTGGTATTACCATGTTTGTCCAGATTGATACCTTAAACCCAGAGATATGCCAGTGCTGATGCTATGTTAGAGCAATGTCATCTTTAGCTAGATAAGAACATAGGGACTTGGGATGTACCATAGTGGGTCAGACCAAGAGTTCATCAACAGATCCAGCTGCACATACACGAAACAGGCTCCCTCCACGGGACAGGCTCCCGCACCGCGACAAACCCAGCTCCACATCCACGGGACAGACCCCCGCAACAGGGCAACCACCACACATCCGGCTCCACCTCCACGGGACAGGCTCCCTCCACGGGACAGGCTCCCGCACCGCGACAGATCCAGCGTCACATCCACGGGACAGGCCCCCGCACCAAGACGACCGCCACAGATCCAGCTCCACATCCACGGGACAGGCTCCCTCCACGGGACAGGCTCCCGCACCGCGACAGACCCAGCTCCACATCCACGGGACAGGCCCCCGCACCAAGGCGACCAACACAGATCCAGCTCCACACACACGGGACAGGCTCCCTCCACGGGACAGGCTCCCGCACCAAGGCATCCGCCACAGATCCAGCTCCACATCCACGGGACAGGCTCCCGCACCGCACCGCATCAGATCCAGCTCCACATCCAAGGGACAGGCTCCCTCCACGGGACAGGCTCCCGCACCGCAACAGATACAGCTTCACATCCAAGGGACAGGCTCCCTCCATGGGACAGGCTCCCGCACCGCAACAGATACAACTTCACATCCCCAGGACAAGCCCCTGCAACAAGTACAGCTCTCCTCAAAAAAGCAAACAACAGACGAAAACCTAAGGACACAGGCGTCGCCCTATCAGAACATCACAAGCTATCAACATGCACACCACATACTTCCTCCCACTATACCTACTAGTCACACAACTCCTCCCACCAACTACACACCCCCACTACCCCCAAACAAACACACCATGGTACCCACCAACTGCACTGCCATATCTCGGTCCACAACACACACACAAAGAGACACTCGCAACCTCCCAAACAAAGAGACAAAACAGACACAAATCAAACCCCAACACCGGCCCTAAGGAAGCACACGTCGCAACAACCTCTTCCACAAAGAAAACATCAATTGAGCTCATAAATGCCAGATCCATCTGCAACAAGATACACACTCTGGTAGACCACATTGAAGAGCGACAGCCAGACATAATATGCATCACAGAGACATGGCTCAACCCTACAGACAGTGTACTACTCAACCAACTAGTACCGAACAACTACTCAGCATACAACTGCCCACGCATCCACAAGCGTGGAGGAGGAGTCCTAATAATAGCAAAAACAGAACTCAAGTTCAAGACACTGAATCTCACAGATACAAAGCAGTGTAACACAATTAGCATCAAGAACAAGAATATTGCAATCTGCCTAACCTACAGAGCACCCCGTGCTCCACCCGACGAACTAGCCTTCATACTCGAAGAAGCCTGTGCCATAACGTCAAACAACAAACCAGCACTACTAATCGGAGACTTCAACCTCAATTCCGCCAATACAAAAGATGCAGAGGCCTTCCTTCAGGCAATGTCATCACTTCAATTCACACAGATAGTCAATGCACCAACACACAGACTAGGATCATCCCCAGACCTCATCTTCGCATCAAACTACCTAACTTCAAGAGACCTAATCTCTACACCCACCATCACCCCAGTACCATGGTCTGACCATTACTTAATCGAGACAAATCTGCAATCACAAGAAGACTGGACAAGCGAAAGAGCGAACTTCCCACACACACAAAGACGATTCAAGTCCTTTGACAAGGACGAATTCATCCAGGACACAATACAACACTTGAACATTGACTCAGAGGACCTGGAGGAACAAGTTTCCAACTGGAACAATGTCCTAGCTAACGCCGCCAAACCATCCGTTGACAGGACCAAGAAACAACACCACAACAAGAGACAAAACAAACCATGGTACTCAGCAAAAATACGACAAGAAAAGAGGGAGCTCAGGAAAATTGAACGGAGATGGAGAAAAAACAAAACTACTTCCGACCAACATCTTTACCTAACAAAGCAAAAACAATACAATGATCACATCAACCAATCAAAGAGAGAATTCCACACAAACCTGATAAATTCTTCCATCAACAAACCCAGAGAACTTTTCGAAATAGTAAAAACCCTGACAAAAGAGCAAGCAGCAGAAAGAGAAATACAAGTGGATCCACAGATATTCGCCGACCACATCAAAGACAAATTTCACTCCACAGAGCGCACAACACCCAGTAGAACCAACAGAACGAACGTCCACCCCAAAACCTGGGGCACATTCCACTCACCCTCAAAAGAGCAGATATCAGACATCATCTCCACAATCAACACAAGCACTGCTCCTACAGACCCTTGCCCAGTGTCATGGGTCAAAGCCACCAAAGCAAGCCTCATACCAAACATTCATAAAATGGTACACAACTCACTCACTCAAGGACTCATGCCACAGCAATTAAAGCTTGCCTCAGTAAGACCAATCACAAAGAAAACTTCTCTCGACAAAAAGGACCCAGCAGCATACCGACCAATCTCCAGCATACCCTTCCTCGCAAAAATAATCGAAAAAACGGTTCAACTACAACTTCAGGAACACATTGACGAACACGGAACTCTCGACGACAACCAACACGGATTTCGTCCCAACCATGGAGTCGAAACTCTCCTGATCTACCTCTTCGACAGCATCATAAGAATAATTGACGACATCAGGAATGGAATTATAATGATCTTCATCGACATCTCCTCAGCGTTCGACACAGTTGATCACAATATACTCCTGGAGAGACTGAAGAACACTGGTATACACGGTACCACTCTAAAATGGTTCCACTCGTACCTAACAGAAAGACAGCTACAGGTCAAGGTGGGACAGGACACCTCCCGGCCCATAAACGTCCAACAAGTAGTACCACAAGGATCCGCACTCTCAGCACTCCTTTTTAACATCTACATCCAACCAATATGCAACATTATGAAAGAGAACAACATCCAATACACAATATACGCAGACGATATAATGGTATACTCCCCGATATCAATCGAAAACCCGGACTTCTCTAAGATAGCAGACTGCCTTACCCAAATGGCGAAGTGGTGCCAAAACAACAATCTAGCTATAAACTACAACAAGACTGAAGCTTTAATCATCACTCGAAACCAAAGCTTCACACACCCACCAAACATAAAGATACAAAGCACCACGATACCGATAAGATCGGAGGTGAGATACCTTGGGGTTACTCTGGACAGTAAACTCAACCTCAAACCACACATAGACAAAACAATCCAAAAAGCATATTACAGGATGCGAATCATCAGGAGACTGAAACCACTCCTCGCTCCAGAACACTTCCGTACAGTCTGTCAAGCACTGATAACCCCAATACTGGACTTCTGCAATCCGATATACCTCGGACTACCAAAACAAGCTCTCAAACCACTACAGCTGGCACAAAACACTGCAGCTCGAATCATATCCGGAGCCGCAAGGCAGGAGCACATCACACCTACACTAAAGGACTTACACTGGCTCCCAATCATTGCTCGCATCAGATACAAGACTATCATAAACCTATTTAAGATAAAAGAACACACATCAGCCAACAGCCTCCACCTGCTCATACAACCGGAAACCAGCGCACGTCCCAGAAGAAGTCAAACACGCAACCGAGTCAGCACCCCAAATGAGTACAAGCACACACGCAAGGACACAACAGACAGAGCTCTCTCCATGGCTGCTCCAACAATATGGAACAATCTACCGGACGATCTAAGGGCAACTCCAGACCTCAAAGACTTCAGAAAACAACTGAAAACCATGCTGTTCATAGAGCACTATGGTCACATCACATAACCTAAGAGAATGGATAACAGCACTCCAATCCTCCCAAACAACTGAATATATATAAAATATGATTCTAGCACCACTGTAAATAGCCCACCCTGTATATAGCTCAAACAAATCAAGCACCCAACACATCCCTCACACAACTAAGTTTTATCCTCACTGCATGTACAACACACACACTTTACCTGATTGCTTGCTGTGATACCACCTTGATTATTAAGATAAGGCGGTTTAGAAATACTGTTAAATAAATAAATAAATAAATAAATCTAAACTGTGCAAGACTGATAAAGTGATGTCACCGGACCTCTCCAACGAACAAGAGTTCTCAGTATCCCTAACCACCTTTGTCACACCATCAAAAAAATCTATTGAAGATACCATCGCAACCTTAAATACCTCCACTGCATACTCAGACCCCTGTCCAGCATTCTGGATAAAAGATCTGCGTTGTGACCTTGCCCCGATCTTAGCAAAGATGATAGACCTTTCATTCAGCACTGGGTCGTTCCCTTCCACGCTCAAGCAGACCTCCGTTAGACCGCTCCTGAAGAACGCCAAATTAGACCCTCAAAAAGTGGAGTCATACAGACCCATTTCCAGCATCCCGATGCTTGCTAAAATCATCGAAAAGACAGTCTACAAACAGTTACAAGATCACATTGATACCAATGCCCCCCTAGACTCATCTAAACACACGGATTCAGAGAGTCACACGGAGTCGAAACTCTACTCACAACACTTTTTGACACCATAATCTCAGGCATTGACAACCTACGCCAAGGTTATGCACTCGTATTTTTGGATATAGCGGCGGCGTTCGACTCTGTCTGCCACGAAATTCTCCTAGGTCGGCTAAGAGAGAAAGGCATTGGTGGAAGAGCTCTTGAATGGTGTAGATCCTACCTGTCAGGCAGATGGCAATACGTACGTGCAAATGGGTCTACTTCCGAGCCATTCTTACAAAGCCAAGGAGTTCCTCAAGGATCTTCCCTATCATCACTTATGTTTAACATCTATATCCAACCCATCTGTAATATTATCAGATCATTCAATGTGAGTTGTATGATATACGCAGACGATGTCTTACTGTACCTTCCAATATCCCTGGATTGCCCAGACCTTACCCCCTTGACTGAGTGCTTCAACACCATATCCGAATGGCTCCTCTCTCAGAATCTGCGCATCCAACACAAGAAGACGGAGGTCTTATTCATCTCCAGAAATCCTGAGTTTACACCACCCAGCTACCTAGAAGTGGACAACGCTGAATTACAAGTAAAATCAGCTATTCGTTACCTCGGAGTAACATTGGATCAGAACCTCAACATGAAGCAACACATAACCAACACTGTAAGAGCGATTTACTTCAAGATTAAATCTCTTAGACACTTACGCCCCCTACTTGAACCAAGCGACTTCCGCACCATTTATCAAGCCCTCATCATCCCCCATTTGGACTACTCAAACGCCATCCTGCAAGGACTCCCTCAGGCCACCTTACAGCCCCTGCAACTTGCCATGAACAGTGCAGCGCGGATTCTCCTCGGCACACCAAGAAGAGAGCATATCACACCCCTCCTGAGACAGCTTCACTGGCTCCCCATTCAAGCCAGGCTAAGTTTCAAAACCCTAGTGATGACATTCAAGGCCATCAAGGGACTCTCCTCCTCCTCACTATGTGACCTCATCCAACCACCCATACCCAACAGGCTAAGAAGAACCTCAGTAGCTAACATGCTAGTGATACCGAGAGACACTACAAAATGCTCCAAAGCAACATCGAACAGAGCCTTTAGACTATACGCCCCAAGTCTCTGGAACTCCCTACCACCACACATCAGAGCAATCCCTAACCTGAGCCAGTTCAGAAAGGCCTTAAAACATTTCCTCTTTATCAAGCATCTCACTTACTGCCCGAACCCCAGCCACTAAGCATGTCCAATACCCAATAACTCCCTCTGACATGTATATAGTTACCCATTCATGGTTATGCTTATGTATATAGTTTACCCTGTTTTCCAAGTTACTTGTTCCTGTTCAATGTAATGACCTGACTTTTGTTCATTGTCGGTTACCTTCTTGTTTTATGTAAACCGCGCTGATCGCAAATAGTGCGGTATATAAGAAATGTAAATAAATAAAAATAAATAAATACATGGAGTGCAAGCGGATGTCGCAGAGTTGAAGGAGATTAAGGTACAAGTCACGGAACTGGCGAATAAGTTTCATGAGATGGAGAGTACGCTGGGTGCGCATGAGGAGAGGCTGAAGCAGGTGGGGGCCAATCGCAAAAGAATTGAGACTCTGGATCGCACGCTGGAAGATTTAAATAACCGTACCAGACGGAATAATATGCGCATAATTGGGCTGCCAGAGGGTGCTGAAGGTACGAATATCACCGAGTTCCTGGCCGTAACTATCCCAAAGTTGCTGAAGCTAAAATGTGATCTGCCCTTTGAGATAGAGCGGGCGCATCGCATTCCAACTTTTGCAGGCCCCAATGTTAAACAGCCGCGTCCCGTTATTATGTGTGTTTTAAGGCATTCGCAAGTGCTACAAATCCTGGCGGCAGCCAAAGCGGCAGGCTCTACTAAATTCGAGGGGCAGAGTATTGCGTTTTATCAGGATTTTCATAAAGCAACTGTGGAAAGAAGGAAACTGTTGCTGGCTTTTTGACCCAGACTACGACTACTGCAGGCCAGATATGGGCTCTTTTCTCCGGCAAAACTGCGGGTTACTTTGCATAACCAAACGCGGACCTTTGAAGATCCAAACTTGCTGCGGGCCTATGTGGAAGAGCAAGAAGCAGCTCAGCAGTTATGCGCTGAGGTGGAGTACTGGAGCTGTGTGAGCTGCCCCGTTGACCGGACTGCTGCTGGTGTTTGGGCAGCAGAGAGTGGTAGGGTGGTGTAAGACTTAATTCGGGGAGGCCCTTATTGTAGCGTGATTCGGTGGCTTGTGGGACTCTGTGCTACGGGCCTGTGCCTGATTGTCATGGGTGGTTGGTCTGAGGGTCTTTTAATCTAGTCTCTGAGGGAGTGTTTTGTGGGCTTGTTGATGATGGGTGGTGATGGGTCGGGTTGGGTGGTGTCTGGGTAAGTGTTGGGTCACCCAAGTTTTGTTTTTCCCTTTAGGGGAAGTTTTTTGTCTCCTTGTGGTATAGCTTTTTTGGGAAGTGACAGTATGATATCAAAGGGAAATGTAAGGGGTTGCAAACTGTTTGAGTGGAATGTGCTCATTGTACGAACCCTGTCCCATGTCTTCCTGTAAGTTTCTCTCTCTGAACGTGAAGGGCATAAACAACCCTATTAAAAGGAAAAAGATCCTGCTTTATTGTAAAAAAGAGAATGCCGATGTAGTCCTACTGCAGGAAACTCATCTCAGTTCCTCAGAATCTCGAAAGCTAGGGCTTGGCTCATATCTCCTTGTGTCCCACTCGGCTGCCGTGCACAAGAAAAATGGGGTAGCAATTTTGATTAAGAGAAGCTTGACCCCTATGGTGGTACAGGCTCGCGCTGCCGTAGATGGGAGATGGGCTTCAGTAGTTCTACAGATCCAAGAAAAACAACTGGCTCTATTGAATATTTACGCCCCCAACTTGGTGGATGTTAGATTCTTTCAAAGGATTGCAGAGGAAGTACATTCACTTGCCCCTTATGAGATTATTGTGGGAGGGGATTTAAATTTAGTATTGGACCCATTGCTGGACTGTACTCCATTCCGGGCACATAGGCGGCATCAAGCTACTTCGGTAGTCCTATCTATCATGCAAAGGGCAGGCCTCGCAGATGTCTGGCGGGTCAAGCATCCCACCAGCCGGGAGTACTCCTTCTTCTCCCTCCCTCATGGCTCCCATTCCCGCATTGATTATTTTCTCATCTCCAAGACCTAAAGCGGATATGTGTGCAACACATATCTCAGATCATGCGGCTATTACCTTTACTTTGAGGCAGGGGGAAGATGGGGCGGGGAGTACTAGATTCTTTTTTCGTAGATCCCTGCTAGGGGATAAAGCCTTTCAGGTTCACATGCGGGAGGGAATTAGGGAATATTTTGAGGCTAATCAACCGGGAGACACCTTGGGTTGGGCCTGGTGGGAGGCTTTCAAAGCTTTCACCCGGGCGAAGGTCACGAGTTTTACGATTGGCTTAGAGCAAGCAAAGAAGACCAAGTTGGCTGCCTTGGACACCCAAATTAAGGCTGGTGAGAGGTTGTTGATTTCCAGGTCGGATCCCGAGATTTTGCTACGCCTTCAGAGGCTGAGGTACCAGTATAATCTTATCTTAAGTGAGGAGGCTGAGCAGGATATAGGGACTCAACAAGCTAAATATTATGTGGAAAGCAATAGGGCAGGCAGCAGGTTAGCGAGCATGCTGAAACCACGATCCCTACGAAATAGAATTGCGGTTCTTAGGGGGAACTCCCAGGCTGAGGTGACGAAGAGCTCGGAGATAGCAGAAGCTTTTCGCTCTTTTTATGCAAGCTTGTATGGATCTGAAACAGAATGTGCGGTAGAGAGCTTTCAGAACTTGCTGGCTGAAGTGCCGCACCCAGTCCTCTCCTCTTGCCAAGTCTCTGAGTTGGACAAGGGATTTTCTGCTTGTGAAATTCAAGAGGCCTTAAAAGCAATGGCTAAGGGGAAGTTGACCGGGCCAGATGGGATTCCGTCTGAATTTTACCAATTCTTTGAAATAGAGCTAATTCCACATTTGGTGGAATACTTTTCCCGGCTCGATGAGCAGTTGCCCACTATTGGTTCCTTTAATGATGCCACTATTATTGTTCTGGAAAAAGCGGGTAGGGATCCCTTCAAAGTAGAAAACTATCGGCCTATCTCGTTATTAAATTCCGATTATAAACTGTATGCATGGGTTTTGGCGCGGAGATTGGTGAAAGTCATTCCGGATCTAATCCACCCGGATCAATGTGGATTCATTCCAGGCCGGTCGACGTCTGATAACGCTCGGCTTTTGCTGAATATTTTCGCCATGGCGGAGGGGTCTGAGTCTCCCTTGGTGGGCCTTTCGTTGGACGCCGAGAAGGCTTTTGATCGGTTGGAGTGGGCATTTTTGTACCAGTCCATGCATTAGTTCGGCTTCGGGCCTGTATTTATGCGGCTCATTGAAGTGTTATATACCAACCCTACGGCCCGCATTTTGTCAATAATACTTTGTCTGCCTCGTTTGCCCTTCAGAGGGGCACGCGGCAAGGTTGTCCCTTATCCCCGCTACTGTTTAATATTGCCTTAGAACCTCTGGCCCTTTTGATTCGGCATTCTCAGGAGATTTCGGGAGTGGAGATTCGGGACATGCGTGTGAAAATCTCCGCTTATGCGGATGACCTGTTATTATTTACCCACCCCTCCTTGTTAGTGGCAATATTAAGGGTGATTGGTAGGTACTCTCAACTATCCGGGTATCGGATAAATTGGTCGAAATCTACCGCGTTTCCTTTGAATAACCTGACGTTTAAAGCGATGGTTGCGCCTTTTCCCTTTGTGTGGGCGTCGGACGCGATTAAGTACCTAGGGGTGCGGTACTGTCATGATTTGGAGGAGACAGTGGAGGTGAATATCAATCTCTTACGGGAAATGGTGCAGCAATTTACCTTACAATGGTCACCCTTACATCTGTCGTAGTGGGGCAGGGTAGAATCTATAAAGATGGTTCTGGCCCCAAAGATCAACTACATACTGGAGATGCTGCCTGTCTCTATACCTGTTAAATTCTATAAGAAACTTGAGAGAGCACTCAGTCTTTTTCTGTGGCAGGGCAAACCTCCGAGGATTGCATATAAGAAACTAATTGCTAAGAAAAGTTTTGGAGGGGTTCAACTTCCTAATTTTCAAACTTATCACCAAGCCTTTAAGCTTAAACAAGGAGCGCAATGGCTTTCCTCAGATGCTACACTAGGGCGGCCAACGTGGCTGGAGGTTGAAAAACGAATTGTTGCACCAATCCCTGTACCCCTGTTAGTTGGAATGTCACTGCCGGACATGCTCCGGGCTGGCCAGGTAGTTCGGAGCACGCAGGAAGCCTTCCGGCTCTTGGAACAGAGGCTGGGTCTCGGCTCCCCTCCGTCGCTGCAGATGTCGATTTGGTTTAATACCCGCATTAAGATCGGGCATAAGGTGGCAGCTTGGAAAGCTTGGTATGGTAGTGGCATATGGACGTTAAGCCAACTCCTGGATGCTCACAAGTGGAAATCGTTTGCGAGGGTACAACAGGAGTTTAAGCTCCCCGGCACTTGCTACTTCCAATGGTTGCAGTTAGTACATTGTTTATCGAAGGCAGGACTTACTGCGGACTCCTTATCCCCAGAGTGGAAGCTCTTAGGAATCATAGAGGCTTGCACTGCTGGGAAAGGGGTAAGCTCGAATTTTTATGCCACACTCAGGGATGGGACTTCCTCATGGCTGTCGGGTTTGGGAAAAGTATGGGAATCGGATATTGAAACGCCTGTGTCACAGATCCTG
Organism: Ichthyophis bannanicus; assembly: GCA_033557465.1. Classification (NCBI taxonomy): domain Eukaryota; kingdom Metazoa; phylum Chordata; class Amphibia; order Gymnophiona; family Ichthyophiidae; genus Ichthyophis; species Ichthyophis bannanicus. Next base: position 527,567,280 of record CM066032.1, read on the forward strand.
TGGGAGAGGACTTGGGAGCAGGCCACCAGGGTCTCCAGAGGAGCGGCGATAACCCAGTCTTTGTTTTTCTTGACTCATAGAGCGTACATAACTCCAGTGCGGCTGGCTAAGTGGGACTCGAAGGTGGGTAACAACTGTTGGTCATGTGGGGAGGCTCCAGGTACCCTAAAGCACATGATGTTTAGTTTCCCACACGTTCAGAGATTTTGGGTGCAGGTTTGGGACAGGGTTCAAAAAGTATTATATCTCGATGGACAGCTGTGTTGGAGAACCATTGTTTTGCGTTCCAATGATATTACCCTGAAGCTATCAAAGGACAAAGTGTTTTTGTTTAACTTTATGCTAGCTGTTGCCATTAAAGTGATTCTGTCATGTTGGAAGGATTCGACAAAGCTGGACGTCATATTGTGGTGGAACCTGTTATGTCTATATGTGAGGCACGAAAAAATGCATGATAAATTGATGTCATTCAGTGGTCGACAACCCTTGCAGGGTATACAAGACGGTTCCAGCGACGATGCACCACCTGTCAGAGATAAATGGTGGTATTTGGACGAGTTTGCAGCTTTGTCTAAGTAGTTTTATTTTATTAACATTGTTAGCCTGTAAGAGTGTACTAGTAATACTTGTAGCTCCAGTATCGGAGATTTTGTTTAGATTTTGTTTAGAAAAAAAGCAAAAAGAAAGTATATGAGAGAAGCAACATGTATTATTCAGTTATTAGTTCTCTTCTTCCAGGAGTACAATGAAAACCTTGTGTGAATAGTGAGCAAGGGTCCTAATTAAAGCATTGGAGATGTTCTGCCAAAAAAAAAAGGGAAACTCCTAAGGTCTTGGTTAGAGCAGAACGTATCCTAAGAAGGGCTATAGGGAGAACCTGGAGCCACTTTAGGTGTGTTTCTTGACAAAGCTTGGTTAACTGAGATTTCAGGGTTCTATTCATGCGTTCTACCTTCCCTGAACTCTGGGGTCTATAGGCAGTATGCAGCTTCCATTGTATCTGTAGAGCTCGAGCTAACTGTTGAGTCACTTGGGACACAAATGAGGGCCCATTGTCTGACCCTATAGTCAATGGTATTCCAAATCGAGGAATGATCTCATGGAGCAGTATTTTAGTGACTTCTTGAGCTTTCTTAGTTCGGGTGGGACAGGCTTCTACCCACCCAGAAAATGTGCAAACTAGAACTAACATGTAGTGATATCCGTTTGCTCATGGCATTTCAGTAAAATCCACCTGAAAATCACTCATAGGGGTCACCCCTACTGACTGAACTCTTGGGGGTGGAACATTGCTGTGCCACTGAAGCGGACAGGGGTCCTAATAGTGAAATACAGAAATGGGGTCTTAGGGCTCTTTCCATGGCCGTTTTCCCATAATGTGTTGCCTGATGAAAAGCCTGAACAAAGGCTGGTCCTAATGCTTCAGGAATGACTGTGGGACCTGGAGGTGAGCTACCCTCTGGAGGTGGCAGCACTATCCAACCATTTTCTGTTAGGACCCCTCCCTCCTTTTCACAGAAATAATCTAACTCTCTTGCAGTGTATCAGGGAGCCCATGAGCTAAGGGGCACAGGGAATAAGGCTGCCTGCACTGAAGTGTCTTGGGTCACAACTCGTCCAGTTGTGGCTGCTTTTCGGGCAGTGGCATCAGCAAATCTATTCCCTCGGGTAACTTCTCCTGCTCCTGTCTGATGACCTCGACAGTGCATGACTGCAACTTGCTTAGGGGCCCATACAGCATCTAATAATATCAATATCTCAGGCCCATACCTAATGGACTTGCCTCCTGAGGTGATCAGCCCTCGTTCTCTATACAGGGCTCCATGTGCGTGCAAAGTGGTAAAAGCATACTTGGAATCTGTGTACACATTTAAACAGAGTCCTTCTCCTAATGTCAGTGCTCTAGTGAGAGCTATCAGTTCAGCCTTCTGTGCTGAAGTTCCTGGGGCCAGAGCTGAGGACTCAGCTACCAGATCAAGGGTCACCACTGCATATCCAGCACAACGATGTTCATTGATGACAAGACTGCTCCCATCTACGAAGAAAGTCCGTTCAGGGTCCTCCAGAGGGACATCAGTTAAATCTGGGCAACTTGAAAATACAGTGTCCATAGTTTCTAAACAGTCATGATCAGGGGGCCCAGGACCAATCGGGAACAACGTAGCAGGATTCAGAGCTTGACTGACTTTTAACTGTATTTGGGGGTTTTCGCACAGCATACTCTGATATTTCAACATCCGTGAATTCGTTAGCCAGAAACTTCCTTTGTGTTCCATGAGGGTCAGGACAGAGTGCAGCACAGTCACTTGAAGATTCTGTCCCAGAGTGAGCTTGTCTGCTTCGCTCACCAAAAGGGCTGTTGCTGAAACAGCTCTCAAACAAGGGGGCCAACCTCTTGCTACCACATCCAACTGTTTTGACAAGTAGGCTACTGGCCGTTGCCAAGATCCAAGAGATTGGGTCAGTACCCCCAATGCATTTCCTTGTGACTAATGGACGTAAAGATGGAAAGGCTTCTGGACATCTGGGAGACCCAGAGCTGGTGATGACATCAGAGCGCTTTTCAGAGATTGCAATGCTGCATCCTGTTCAGGTCCCCACTCCAGTGGAGACTTTTCCATTCCTTTGGTTTTGCTAGCAGCGCAAAATTGGGGATCCATATGCGACAGTATCCTGCGGCCCCAGGAAGGCTCTTACTTGCCTCCTGGTGGTTGGAGTGGGAATACTGCATACAGCTTCTTTGCGTTCAGGTCCCAAGCGTCGAATTCCACTGGACAACTGGAACCCTAGATATTTAACTTTAGTTTGACATAGTTGCGCCTTGGCTCTTGAGACTTTATATCCAGCCTCATTCAGAAGGTACAGAAGTTCACTGGTGGCTTGTAGACATTCACTTTCTGAATTGGTGGCTATGAGCAGGTCATCCACATACTGAAGGAGAACCCTTTGTCCTGGGTTCATTGAGTAACTTGAAAGATCTTGATTCAGGGCAGCACTGAAGAGAGTAGGTGAATTATTGAATCCTTGAGGTAATCGAGTCCAGGTAAGCTGGCCCCTCCTTCCTGTTGTGGGGTCTTGCCATTCAAAAGCAAACAAAAGTTGACTAGTGGGGGCTAGGCGTATGCAGAAAAAGGCATCTTTCAGGTCCAGGATGGTGAAATGAGTAGCCTCAGCGGGGATCAGTCCCAAGAGAGTATAAGGATTTGGTACCACTGGGTGCATAGTTTCAACTGCATCATTTACCCGCCTTAGATCTTGTACTGGGCGGTAGTCCCCTGTCCCAGGTTTCTTAACTGGGAGAAGAGGGGTGTTCCAAGGTGACTGGCATTCCTTGAGAAGTCCATACTTCAACAGTTTCATCAGATGGCAGTGGATTCCTTCAATGGCTGGTCGGGGAAGAGGATACTGCTTCACATGCACTGGTTCCGCTCCTGGCTTGAGGGTGACAATGACAGGGGCTATGTTCTTCGCTAGGCCAGGTGGATTATCTTCTGCCCGTACTTCAGGCAGGGCTATAAGGTTGGTGGGTATACAGGAACTGGATGACTTAATTGGAGGTGTACTATAGAACCGCCACTCTTCTTCTCGGGGAACAGTTAGCACCATCAATCCAGCAGGCTTTGGGTTCACAGTCATTTGCATTTCTCCTCCTTCAGCAAAGGATATTTGTGCCTGAAGTTTTGCAAGCATATCTCGGCCCAAAAGTGGAATAGGGCACTCAGGCATATACAAGAACTGGTGCGTGATCTTCTGTCCCCCTAGTTCACACATATGGTTCTGCAGGAATGGCTTGGTGGCCCTGTTACCAGTGGCCCCAACAATGGTGACAGATCGAGAGGAAAGAGGAGCCACTGGCTTTGCCACCACGGAATGTTCTGCTCCTGTATCCACCATAATGTCCATATATTTGTCCCCTACTTTCAAACTGACCATAGGCTCCTGGGGATCCAGGGTGAACTTGGAGCCCAGTCTGGCCTAGTCTTTATCCACTTCATCCATGTCATAGCCCGTTGCTACTGCCACTCACTCAATGGCTTCTTCTCTCTCTTGCTGGAACTGTGCTCGGTTAATTCCTCCACGACTCTGAAATCGGCCTCCCGTTCTCCAGGGACTCCCTCCTCCCCTCCTGGGGGTGGAGTCAAGATGCGGGCATTCACTTCTCCAATGTCCTTCTTCTCTACAATGGGCGCACTGATTCGCACCCAACGGAGGCCTGCTATTTCCGCGGTCTCTTCCACGTTCTCTGGTCCTTTGGTTAAGAAAACCTTCTCTAAGTCGTTCAACTAAAGCGGCAGCAAGAAGATCTGCTTTCTTCTTCATCTTTCGTTCACTTTCTCTGTCACGTTCATTTTCATGATTCACAAACACTTTCTGAGTGACTTCCATTAAATGAGCTGTATTCATGCCCGCAAATCCATCCAGTTTCTGTAATTTTCGTTTTATGTCTCTCTGGGACTGACTAACAAAGGCTGCATTTACCATGCGCAAATTCTCCTGAGCGGCGGGATCATATGGGGTATATAATCTATAGGCTTCAGACAACCGCTCATGAAAGGCTGCTGGGCTCTCATCTGGACCCTGGATAACTTCAGATACCTTCCCGATATTCATGGCCCTCTGGCCTCCCTTCCTCAGGCCCTGCAGCAAGGCCTGGTGAGATCATGTTAGAGCCGCCGCCCCCCTTTCATCATTTGGATCCCATCTAGGATCTTCATTTGGGAAAGCTGCAGCGGCTGCTTGTGGGAGATTCATTTCCCCCGCCTCTACGGGATTCTCTTCTAACCAGCGGATGGCTGCTTGCACAATCCGCGCTCGCTCCTCAGTAGTAAAGAGAGTGGACAGGAGCTGGCGACAATCAGTCCAGGTAGGCTGATGAGTTTGCATTATACTAGACATTAACTCTGTCAATTCTTAGGGCTTCTCAGTATAGGATGCATAATGCGTTTTCCAGTTTAATAAATCAGTAGTGGAAAAAGGCTGGTGGACGTGAGGATCGCCTGGTAACATGCCTGCCTGGTGCGAAGGTAGCGGACCTCACACGCCACCTAGATAAGGTCTTAGATAGTGCTGGGGAGGAGTCTGCTGTCTTGGTACATGTTGGTACCAATGACATAGGAAAATGTGGTAGGGAGGTTCTGGAAGCTAAATTTAGGCTTTTAGGTAGGAAGTTGAAATCCAGAACTTCCAGGGTAGCGTTCTCCGAAATGCTTCCCGTTCCACGCGCAGGACCCAATAGGCAGGCAGAGCTCCGGAGTCTCAATGCGTGGATGAGACAATGGTGCAGAGATGAGGGGTTCGGATTTGTTAGGAACTGGGGAACATTCTGGGGAAAGGAGGGGCTCTTCCGAAGGGATGGGCTTCACCTTAACCGGGATGGAACCAGGCTGCTGGCATTAACCTTTAAAAAGGAGATAGAGCAGCTTTTAAACTAGATAATAGGGGAAAGCCGACAGTCGCCCAAGAGCGCATGGTTCGGAAGAATGTATCCTTGAAGGATACTACAAAAAGCAGAGAGGTTCCAAAAAAGAGTAAAGTAGCCCAAATGCCCTCGAGTATGGAGCAGACAGAACTTAAAGATCCCAAATTACCCATGTCTACCAATAGCCAAATTAATATGAATAAAATACAGTCTCTAAAATGCTTGTATGCAAATGCTAGAAGTCTACAAAACAAGATGGGAGAGTTAGAATATATAGCACTAAACGAGAGGTTAGATATGATTGGAATATCAGAGACATGGTGGAAGGAGGACAACCAGTGGGACACTGTGATACCTGGGTACAAACTATATCGAAATGATAGAGCTGATCAAATTGGTGGAGGGGTTGCGCTCTATGTTAGAGAGGGCATTGAGTCAGAAAGGATTAAAGTTTTGCAAGAAACAAAATTTGCTGTAGAATCTCTATGGATTGAAATTCCATGTAAAAAGGGGAAGGCGATGGCAGTGGGGGTGTACTATCGTCCGCCTGGCCAGAATGAACAAATGGATGATGAAATGCTCAAAGAAATCAAGGAAGCTAGCAAACGTTACAGTGCAGTAATAATAATGGGTGATTTCAATTACCCCGGCATCGACTGGGTCAGTGTCACAACAGGACATGCTAGGGAGATAAAGTTCCTAGATGAAATAAATGACTGCTTCTTGGAGCAGCTGGTTCATGAACCGACCAGAGGGGAAGCAATATTAGACCTAGTCCTTAGTGGAACACCAGATGTAGTGCAAGAGATAAGGGTGTTGGGGCCACTTGGCAATAGTGATCATAGCATGATCGCCTTTGATTTAATTAGTGGAGGAGGGATAGTAAGGAAATCCACAGTACTACCCTTTAACTTTCGAAAGGGAGACTATGATAGAATGAGGAAAACAGTTAAGAAAAAACTAAAAGGAGCAGTTGCAAAGGTTAAAGACGTACATCAAGCTTGGGTGTTGTTGAAAAATACTATCTTGGAAGCCCAGACCAGCTGTATTCCACGCTTTAAGAAAAGTGGAAGGAAGTCCAAAAAATTGCCAGCATGGTTTAAAGCTGAGGTCAGAGAGGCTGTTGTTGCCAAAAAAGCATCTTTCAAGAAATGGAAAAAAGAGCCAAATGATGAAACCTGGAAACAGCACAAGCACTGGCAAGTCAAATGCAAGGCATTGATAAGGCAGGCAAAGAGAGAATTTGAGAAGAAGCTTGCTGCGGAAGCAAAAACGCGAAATAAAGACCTTTTCAAGTACATTCGTAGCAAAAAACCCGTGAGAGAGTCAGTTGGTCCATTAGATGATAAAGGGGTTAAAGGAGCACTAAGAGGCGACAAGGCGATAGCAGAGAGATTGAATGAATTCTTTGCTTCGGTCTTTACTGAGGAAGATGTAGGGATGTTACCCACGACTGAAGTGGTATTTAAAGGTGTGGAAGAATTGAAGGAAATATCGATACATCGGGAAGATGTCTTACAACTATTAGATAAACTGAAGAGTAGCAAATCACCTGGGCCGGATGGTATACATCCAAGGGTGTTGAAAGAACTGAAATTTGAGATTGCAGACCTGCTATCAGTAATCTGTGAACTATCATTAAAATCATCTCTAATACCTGAGGATTGGAGGATCGCCAATGAAACATCAATTTTTAAAAAGGGTTCGAGGGGTGATCCGGGAAACTACAGACCGGTGAGCCTGACATCAGTACCGGGAAAAATGGTAGAAACCATCATAAAGAATAAAATTACTCAGCATATAGATAGTCATGACCTAATGGGAGACAGCCAACATGGCTTTAGACAAGGAAGATCTTGTCTTACTAATCTGTTATGTTTTTTTGAAGGAGTAAATAAACAGGTGGACAAAGGTGAGTCGGTTGATATTGTGTATCTGGACTTTCAGAAAGCCTTTGACAAGGTCCCTCATGAGAGACTTTTGGCAAAACTAAAGAGTCATGGGATAGGAGGCAGTGTACTACTGTGGATCAGGAACTGGATAAAAGATAGAAAGCAGAGGGTAGGGCTAAATGGCCAATTTTCCCAATGGAGAAAGGTGAATAGTGGTGTACCCCAGGGATCTGTGCTGGGTCCGCTGCTTTTTGACATATTCATAAATGACCTGGAAAGTGGAATAACGAGTGAGGTTATCAAATTTGCTGATGACACAAAACTATTTAAAGTTGTTAAAACCCAGGAGGATTGTGGAAAATTGCAAGAGGATCTTGATAAATTGGAAGACTGGGCATCAAAATGGCAGATGAAATTTAATGTGGAGAAGTGCAAGGTTATGCACCTAGGGAAGAACAACCCAAACTATGGTTACACGATGCAAGGTTCCACATTAGGAACCACCACCCAAGAAAAAGATTTAGGCGTCCTTGTGGATACCATGTTAAAACCCTCGGCCCAGTGTGCAGCGGCGGCCAAGAGAGCAAATAGAATGCTAGGTATGATAAGGAAAGGAATGGAAAATAAAACAAAAGATATTATAATGCCTCTATATCGTTCCATGGTGAGACCGCACCTTGAATATTGTGTGCAATTCTGGTCGCCATATCTTAAAAAGGATATAGCAATTTTAGAAAAGGTTCAGAGAAGAGCCACCAAAATGGTAAAGGGGATGGAAGGCTACTCCTATGAAGAAAGGCTAAAAAGGTTGGGGCTCTTTAACCTGGAAAAGAGACGGCTGAGGGGAGATATGATAGAAGTCTATAAATTAATGAACGGAGTGGAACGGGTAAACGTAGATCGATTGTTTACCTTATCAGAATATAGAAAGACTAGGGGACATGCAATGAAGCTACAGGGTAAACTATTTAAGACTAATAAAAGAAAATATTTTTTCACTCAACGTGTAATCAAACTCTGGAATTTGTTACCGGAGGATGTAGTAAAGGCTGTTAGTGTAGCTGGGTTTAAAAAAGGTTTGGACAAGTTCCTGGAGGAAAGGTCCATAAACCATTATTAAGAAGGGACCCAGGATATCAATGCTTGAACCAATACAAGCATTGTGGAACCTGTGTCCCTTGGGGAAACTGCTAGGTACGTATGACCTAGATTGGCCACTGTTGGAAACAGAATACTGGGCTTGATGGACCTTGGTCTGACCCAGTATGGCATATCTTATGTTCTTATGTTCTTATGGTCCTGGCGCCATCTGGCCCTGATCATTTAGGATAGGTAAACCAGGCACTTGATGCAATGGCATTAGGCCCCCTGCTTTCTCCTTCTTCTTCGGGGTTACACTTCTTAAATCATACGGCTCCCGGATATAAGCTTCCTTGGTGGGTGACCCTGAACTGGCAGGAGAGCCTCCGCTTTATGTATCGTCGGAGGACCCTGGCCCCCCCCGACGTACTTGGGCCAGACTCGAGGCTATCACTCGGGGAAGTGGGCTTCTTTTGCTGCTGCAGCGGTAATTGCTGAGGTACCTCATCAGGTTCAGCTTCAGGTAGCGGAGCTGGGGGAACTAACCTATGTGGGTACTGGGGTAAACGGGCCAGGATTTCTGGGGACTCTGAGGCGGAGTACACAGGCGGCTTCCTCTCCTCAACCTTCCGGGTCCCCCTAGTGGTTGCTACTAATATTCTACACTGTTCCTCATAGCAGCGCTTTACCCAAGAGGGCTGCCTTTCGCAAACACCCAACCAGGAATCTATGTAGGGGAACTGATCAGGGTGCGCTTTTTGTACAAGCTGATGAACACGGGAAACTATTTCTACATCAAAGGTGCCCCCACGGGGCCATGAAGTGGCTAGCACAGGCCACTCCCTATCACATAACATTCTTAATCTAGACAGAGACATTCTTATGCCGTAGTCTCCTGAAAATCCTTTACGGAAATTCGTGATCATACATTCCAACGGAGTTTGCGTGGACTCCGTCCCTCCCATAATCGTAATGGCGTACACGTAATGACGTACAAGACGACAAACAGTAAGGGTAGGTAGTATGGCTGTAGGTAAGGGGTCCGTACAGCCCACAAAACACTAAGGGGAACAAACACCACACGCTTCCTCCTTTTCGCGACCTAGGCGCGGTCACCCGGCCAGGAACTGCGCTACTCAGGAGTCCGCTCTCACCCGGTCTGTGTCTCAAGACCTCTCAATCATGCAGGCAATCATACCATCACAAGAAATTATTTTTCAAATGCCCAAGGTTTTCTGACTAACTGACTATTCCCAACCAAAGTGTCGGTGGCTTCGGCTTCCGCTAACCCTTATGCGGAGCGTACTAGGACCGCCCTTATGAGAGGTGATCAAGCTCTCTTGTCTCGCGCACTCATGCGAGACTTTCCCAGTTAGTCTATACCAAATCAGTCTCGTGCACTCATGCAAGACTTTTCCCCAGGCTTCACTGACTATTAAACAAGAAAATGTCTACTCACCGGATCCGGTTCCCGATACAAAACCAGTTCTTGGGTTGGATCATGGACTCCCCTCGGGTTCGAAGGTGTTGGCCAGCCGGACCCAGTGGCCCGCCGAGGCAAGGCGGAACCCTCTCCGATACAAAAGGACCGGTGGCGCCTGAGGTTTCCCGGAGCCGAATTGCGTGAAACATTTGCTTGAATACCATTCACTACCCGCACATTCCCGGCCAACGCACCAAGAATATGTAGCAGCAAAGTGCAGACAATGAATAAATCCAGGAGTCAATTTACAGGGTCCAAGCCAATTTATTGTGCACAAGGCCCAGTTAGTCAAGCTTCAAAAAGGACTGAGCCAAGTTCTTACAGGGACATATTCATTTATACATTTCTTTCCAGTTTGTTACATGCAAACTTTCTATTGGCCCCAACGCCCCCTGCGTTTGTCCAATCAGAGATCCCTCCTGGGCCTAGCACCCAGCTCCCTCCTCTAGGATTGTTCTAACAATGGTACAGTTTCTAGGTTTGGATACTTCTCTACTGCAAGGTCGTTTCTGGCTCTAGGAATGCATGTATTGAAACATTTCTATCTTCACAGCACAAGAGAATAATGAAAGATTTATGCATTCATGAAAACTTCTTATTAAGCAGTTTAAAACAGCTTTCTCAAACTTTCACAGATTTATATTTTCTACTAAGATGGGGGTTGGAATCAGGGCCTAACTTACAGGCCTTTCATAGTTGCAGACTATTATAGGCCATAGCCTGCCACAAACATACTGTGCATTATGAAAGGCATATGACTGTCAGCGTTCTTATGTATATGTGAAATTGTTCATTCTGATATAAGTGGAGGGGAAATCGCCATAGCCATTGGTTGGCCGTGGGTGTCTGCCACATCATATCCAACCATACTGGTGAGTAATCGGAAATCTCGTCTTGGCCTATTTGCACGTCCTCAACCCAAGAAAAGAGTTGTTCCGATAAAAGTATGTAATCAATTCAAGAGTTAGTCCCATGTACCCTTGATCTGTGTGAGTATTCTCTGTCGGATGTAGGAGACGCCAAGCGTCTACCAAGCGCAATCATTGTTTAAAACCCCTTAACTGTCGAGTCACTGGTCCTCTTGTTCCCATTACCTTCCCACCAGATGTATCAACATCTGGGTTTAGGACTCTATTTAGGTCCCCCCCCCTGCCACCAATGGGTTATAGGACACCTGTTCTATGGTAGATGCTAAGCGAGCATACCAGGTCGCGTCGGGGGTATGGGGGCCATGGATATTACATAGTATGATTGGTTTACCCTCCAGATCTCCTTTTATAATATGTTTATTGGTCCATTGTGTCTAAAATTTCAGCCTCTACAATGAACCGGACATTCTGGCGTATTAAGATAGCTAGTAGCCTCCTTCTTTCCCTGTGCCGGTATGCCATATACCTGTCCCACTCAGTATCGGCAAAGCTTGTTATGTTCTGCTGCTGTTTGGTGGGTTTTTTGCAGGAGTGCAATGTCGCATTGGTGGTGGGCCAGTGCTCGGTGGATCTTAGAGGGTTTGATAGGGGACCCCAGGCTGCAAACATTTCAAGAGATGAGTCTCAGGACATGTCCCAAATTATTGGCCTTTGATATATCTGGCACTTTCCTTTCTTGGTGTAGGGATCCTCCCAGCCTGAGATCCCCATCAGACCATGTCTTCTCCAAAATCTGTACCCACTAAGCCTCTTTGCCACAATATGTGATCTACTATTTCGTATCCTATCCTTTATCCGCTTTCCCCCTCCCCCCTTCATCTACCCCACTCCCTCTCTTTTTCACCCCAAGTTCTCATCAGGTCACTCCCCCCACTCTCTACCTGTCCTTTTCATGTAGTATTACTAGCCCATTTAGATCACCTATGATTTCCCCTTTCCTTCTCTAATCTTTCCCACACTTACTAGTTCTATCTTTCCTTTGCTACTCTCACTGCTCCCTGTGTTTTAAGTCCACACCTCTCCGTCCCTTACAGCATTTTGCAATATCTAGGGTGTGTGTCGGTATTGCAATGGCCTCTTTGAGTAGCCTTCCATCTTCTATTTTCTATTTGGCACCCTAACAATCCCCTCGTCCTTCGTACACCTTGTGCTGCATATCATATCTTCTTACTATTTTGTTCACAGTATTTTCTTCCACCCTACCTCCTATTTCCCATTCCCTGATGATTAACATCCCTTTTTTCATGTCTCATACATCTCTTCGACTCTCCCTCCTCTTCCTCCCTCATGAATTTTCTCCCCACATTCCCCTTCCCCTTCTCCCCATAGCTTTTCCAAATATACATTATTTCCCTTATGTCACTTCCCTAAGTACCCGCTTATTTTAATCAAGTTATCATTACAGTTATATTTATATTTAGATTAACAGCCTGGTTGTTCTTTGTTCTAGTAACATAGTTCTTCGGCTCTGAGAAAGTACTATCTGCCAGAATTACAGTCAGGCCTCCTTCCAGGAGCAAGATCTGGGTTTGGCAGTCTTATGAGAGGTACTCTTGCCCGTAGTTGTTGTCCATACTTTATTCCCAAATTTCAGGAGCAGCTAGCAAATTTGTCGGCCTGATGGCTGTCCTCAAAGAAAAACATGGGGAAGGGAGGGCAGCCAGCATTCTGTCTTCCACTTTTCATGTAGGCCTTGTCCATCGCCATGAGGTTATTTAGTCCTTAGCTCCTCCATCCTTGAATTCAAACATCTGAGTGGATCCATTAGCAAAAATGAGAAGGCAGGCTGGGTAAAGGACTGCAAACCTGATCTTCATGTCCACAAAGCACTGACATAGCCCAGTGTATGCCCATCACTTTTGACTATGCTGGAGAGAAATCCTGAAATGCTCTGATTTTAGTCCCTGTTTGTTGAAGGTGGCCTTGCGCTCTTGAAGCCCAGAGCACCTCTTCCTTTTGAAGAAAATTGAGAAAGCATCTAGAACCATTTGGGGGTGATTATCCTGCAATCGGGGTGGCCTTACATGATGTATTCTCTCAATAATCCAGTCCCCACTATAGGTTCCCATCGGCAGCGTTGCTTTTAAAATAGTCTCCACATATCCACGAAGTTCTGAGTCTTTTACTGTTTCTGGGATCCCTGAAAACCTCAGATTATTTCACCGGCTGTGGGTCTCCAGGTCTTCCAGTTTGTCAGCCTGGTGCTCTGTCAGCACTGCAAGCCATTTGATTTCCTTCTCTGCTGCAACCAAGTCGTCTTTTTCTTGGGAGAGGTAGTGTTCAGCTTGTTGCAGACGGTTCCTCACTGCGTCCATCTTGTTGTTTAACTCATCGAATTTAGAGCCCAGGGCCCCCACTACCTCAGTGGTTACTTTCTCCACCAGGTTTGCTTGCAATGAGGAGGCTAGAGATGCAGGAGCCTCCTCCATTTTGGGTTGACTCGATGTGGACTTTTTGTGGTCTTTGCCTGCTGATTTCATCAGTGATTGTAGGCGTAGCATTTTCCGAGGAGTGTAGGTGGGTACTCCTCTACTTTGTCTCTCTTGGCACCCAAAGAGAAGGATTGATTTGGTTGGTATAGATATGCCACCAAGGGATTGAGCAGGGAGAGAGTTCAGAACATGTCCATTCTTTCCCACCACATCACGTGACCTCCTCTCATTACTGTATTTTAAATGTAATTGCACTGGGAGAGGAGCTAGGATGGTTGTACACCGCTGATCCTTCTCCAAGCTATGCTGTGAGTTTGTTACCTTAGGCTGATTTCATGGCTCCTAAGAAGAATGGTAAGGTTGTGGCTGACTGCCACAGCAACATTTGGAAGATCATCTGCATCCCTTTGAGAAGAAAAACTTACAGGGTAATTTCCCTGCTGCTGTAGACGGTGGTGGAGAATTGACCAGGCTTGGAGGTGAGGCACTGGCAATCTTGCGCTAAAGCATATCCTAGTGCCCAATCTGGCAAGGAGAGAGCATGGAGGAAGTCTGGTAGAGAAAGCCAGTGAGACGCCGAGAGGGAAGTCCTCTTCAAATTTAATTAATGCCATAGACATTGGAGCTCTCAATTAGGTTATCAAAGGAAACTCTCCAAGTTGATGTCCCTAAAGAGAACCCATGAGCAGCCGGAAAATCTGTTAGGCAGAATGAACACAGAGCAACTTTCTGCTCTAAATCAGGAATGTGTTTAATTATATGCTTCAATCAGTGTTCTGATCATATTAATTTGATGCTTCTGCCCATCAAAATGCTTGCTCAGAAACACCAGGATATTGCATAAATCTGTTGTTGAATCTAAGAAGGTTATTGATGTTAAAGATAATACTATAATACATCAAAAATTAGGACTGATGGAAAATCAAATGAGACACTTAACTTTACGAGGGATGATATTCAGAACTATGATATCAGCGGCACTATCTGACTGTCCATGGGTGGCATGAGGGTATGTTGGTGCTATGCAAGTGTAGGCACTTATCCAGTCAGTGCAATATTCAGCCAGCACAGGTCCAAACAACTTGGGCCACATGGAAAGCAGGCCTAATTTTCAATATGAACAAGTGCCAGCTGAATATTGTGCTGACAGGATAAGTGGCCAGACCGGATATTCAGTGGCATCTCCTATCTGGATACTACATTGAATTTCCCATCTATATTTAAGCACCACAGCTGAATGCCACGATGTTTGATTACTGGCCCATGATTTTTAAACTTTTCAGGAGTATTTCGTATGATGTTATTTGATCTTTTTGAGAAGCATCTAATAAAAATTTTGGTCATATCATTAGAAAATATTTTACCAATTAGTAAGCTGTAGTTTTTCTGGAAAATCTGCATCTGAGTTTAATAATATTAATTTTGATATTTCTACATTACTGGAACCATCTGGCATGGTCTTACATCTTTATTTTTTGGAAGTCTAAAGAAGGTTTTCATGGACAGAAGATATAGATATTTCCAGACATGTCCCGCACTACACGGGAAGGGCAGATGTTATTCTTGGCTATGTGCAAAGAGACTTTAGCTATTAGAGCTACATTTGCACCTCATTATTCAGGTGAATGTGCAGTTCAGTATGAATGTGAGATATATTTTCTTTATACCTGAATAATTATGTGATTTCCTCAACTTAAAGAAGATATCTACTTCAACACCTGTTGCCCAGAATGTGGATGGATTAGAAATTCTGGGGCATTTCTACTAAAGGGTATTAGTTTCTACTGTAGGGCTAATGAAGATGTATTACTCGGTGGTAGCAACTAATGTTGGAGAAACGCAGATATCACAGGCACTTTTCTGTGAAATTTTCATTTTGCGCAGTGGACCCGGGGAGGGGGAGGGGGGATTGGGGCAAGGAATAGGTGTTCCTATTTTTGGCAACCACTGCTCAAAAATATTTTGTGCAATGGCTGCCAAAAATGGCATGATTGTGGCTGCAGCAAACACCACCTCAGGAGTGGCATTAGCTGCAGTCAACTCTGCTGTAGACCTCTTTGTGATTGCAAGCGCCACCCCGACCTGGTCTACCTAAGCTAAGAACATTATCTTTACTGCAGATGAACAGATCCATGGCACCAACAAATAAATCAGAGTGGCCTATCCCCCTCTTTCATCATTGATTCCCCCCTCTCAACAACTCCTGATCCCCATCGGGAAATGTCCCCAGCAGCACATGGCAAATATGCATTAAAAGGGTTAGTTGAGAAACCATATTTGCAATTTATACATGTCAGTGCAACCACATTCATTTGTAATTTGCAACCACATGTAAATGGCCATTTTGCAAAAGGACCATTTTACATGTGGATGACCATACCATCTCAGAAGTAGATAGAAACATGGCAGTGGTATGTCAGGGGCATAGTCTAGGCAGGACAAAAATCTATACGTATATTCCCCATTTTATATAGGAAAGGCATGTACAAGCTCAAAATTGGCCACATCCAGACTTATACCTGCTCCATGACACAAGTAGGTATAGAAAAAGTGTTCCTCTTGCCCATCCCACACCGCCAGCAGAGCAATCTCCCCCGATCGGGGTAGAAGCACCTGAGCGGGAAATCATCCCGCTCAGAAGCTCCTGCCCAATTGGGACATTGGGAGGGCTACAAAAAGGGAGCTCTGTCGGCGCGGCCACACTCCCCACAACGCCAGCAGAGCAAGCTCCCCCGATCGGGGTAGAAGCGCCTGAGCGGGAAATCATCCAGCTCAGAAGCTCCTGCCCAATCGGGGCAGTGGCAGGGCTACAAAAAAGGAGCTCCGTCGGCGCGCCCGCGCCTGAGGGCCCACTCCTGAGGGCCCTTTGGCATGGCTCTTAGGTGCGGCACAGAGGCGGGCACAGAAAAAAAATGGAACAGACTCATCTACAGGGCCCACAGGAGCCACACAAAAACACCGGAAACAACAAAACAACAAGAGCAACTAAACCCACAGAAACAGCCATAGAAACTACCACAAAGAGCTACAAGAAGCAAACCACAACAAAAGACTACAGCAACAAACACCCAACAT
Organism: Ichthyophis bannanicus; assembly: GCA_033557465.1. Lineage (NCBI taxonomy): Eukaryota > Metazoa > Chordata > Amphibia > Gymnophiona > Ichthyophiidae > Ichthyophis > Ichthyophis bannanicus. The sequence continues at coordinate 527,583,590 of CM066032.1, forward strand.
ACTCCAACTCACACAGCAAAGCTAAAGCAACCCGAGACAGCGTGGAAAAGGACCACCCAACGCCATAAGAAACTAGCGCAGAAGCACAGCACGGCCCCAGGACACACAGGTACACCTACAAGCCATGCCATCCTTCCTAGCCCCAATTTACCTCCTAGCACCATTCCTGACCCTTTACCCCTCCACCACAGACACCCTCTCCAACCATCCCTTGTCAGACATCACAACCATCCAAACCACAAACCACAAACTAAACATCACAACCATCCAAACCACAAACACCAACACCCCCCCTACATTGGGCAACACCCACACACCACCCACACCAATACACACTCCCAACCCCCTAAACAGCAACCCTCTCTCCATTTCACTAATAAATGCTCGCTCAGTCAGAAACAAATACCACATGCTTGAAGACCTGATCACAACCCAAAAGATTGACATCCTATGCATAACAGGAACTTGGCTAACAGACACCGACACTGTGCTCATGAACCAACTAACACCGAATGGGTACAGTCTTCACCACTGCTCTCGAACACACACCAGAGAAGGAGTAGCCATCATTGCGAAAGCCAACCTCCACCTCAGGAACCATGCCTCAGAAACAACCAATGAAGCAGACATACTCACCCTCACCAACAAGCACCTCTCCATATGCCTAATCTACCGAACACCCACCTTAAGCACCGACCTATTGGGTATACTACAACACATATCTGAGAGCGCCATCTCCACAAAAGAACAACTAATCCTCGGAGACTTCAACCTCCCATCACTCCAAGACAAACATGCCGAAGCCTTCATCAATGCCATGGAAGCAATGAACCTGACACAGATCATACACGAACCAAAACACGAAAAAGGAAATACACTTGACCTCATATTCCTAAACTCCCAAAATGCCACCTCATACAAAAACCCAGAAATCACATGTGTACCATGGTCTGACCACTATCTCATCAACATATCCCACATCTACCAGCACACTAGCGTCAAAGAGAACAAACAACATACAAGAAGATGTAAACCATTCATCAAAGAGGCTTTCCTGGTGCAAATACTACCTAAACTCCAAACAAGCTCCACCAATATCGATGACCTAATCTACAACTGGAATACCACAATCTCCTCTGCATCCAGTGCAACAGCAAACAGGACCAAAACCAGACATACCGCAACAAAAGCTCAATGGTTCACCCCCAACCTATGGAAACTAAAGACCAAACTCAGAAGAGCGGAAAGAAAGTGGAGAAAAACCAAAAAAGAGGACGACAAAACAAAATACATGTGTGAACTAGACGCTTACCACACAGAAACCGATAAAGCAAAAAAGACCTACCACTCGAAGATCATAAACACCTCAATAAACAAACCACGGGAACTCTTTGAGATTGTCAAGAAACTAACAAAAGCACCCAACCAGTCCGACCAACTACCGAACATCCTGCCAGAACTACTAGCACGCTAATACAAACAGCTTCAACAACCACAAAATCCACAACTGAATGCAGAGACAACAACCCACCCTACCACCATAGACATAGGCTAGAGCACATTCGAACCAATTACAAAAGAAAAAATAGAATCCACCATCTCCCACCTAAACACCACCACCTCTCCACTAGATCCCTGCCCTGCAGAATGGATAAAGAAAACCAAAGAGGACTTAAGCGCACCACTAACCCACATTGTTAATGAATCCCTCAGAGAAGGATGCATGCTAGACATCCTCAAAACCTCAATCATCCGCCCAACCCTAAAAAACCACAACCTTGACCCCCTTGATCCCGCCTCCTTCAGGCCTATAGCAAGTCTCCCGTTCACCACCAAAATCATTGAGAAGATAGTTCAGCAACAACTTCAAGACCACTTAGATACCAACTACATACTGGACCCGCAACAGCATGGCTTCCGTCCATTCCACGGAGTCAAGACCCTCATGACATCACTAATGAACACCCTCATCAAAGGCACACAGACCAAGCACTCTGGATATGCTATGATCTTCCTGGACATATCTGCAGCCTTCGACACCATCTCCCACAACATCCTCCTACACAGACTCCAAGAAATTGGCATCAAAAATGTCATACTTCAATGGTTCCACTCCTACCTAACCAATAGACAACAACTGATCCGCACAAACATAGCAACCTCTCCCCCTTTCAGCAACACCAAGGAGCACCCCAAGGATTCACGCTATCTGCCATGCTCTTCAACATCTACCTGCAACTACTCTGATCAATCATACGCGCCCACAACATCAACTACCACATCTATGCAGATGACATAATGCTCTATGGTCCAATCACAACCACTAACCCAATGAACAAATACCTATCAGACTGCTTCATAGAAGTCTCCAACTGGCTACAAAAGAACAATCTATCCATCAACATAAAAAAAACAGAAGCCCTCATAGTAACCAAAGATCCAGACTTCACACCACCTACACACTTCAACATAGGAGCCACACAAATACAAATTCAACCACACATAAAATACCTAGGAGTCATTATAGACCAAGCGCTCACACTCAAGCAACAGATCAAAAAAACTACCACAAGGCAAAAACAGTACAACGCCTCAGACCTCTCATTGAACCGCAGGACTTCAGGACAGTCATGCAAGCCATGACACTCCCCCACCTGGACTCCTGCAATATAGCCTACCACAGACTACCTGCCACCCACACCAACCCACTATGAACTGCCTTAAATACCACAACAAGAATTATCCAGAAAGTAAAAAAACAAGATCACATCACCCCAGTCCTGAGGGAGCTGCACATACTCCCTCTCGAAGCAAGAATCAAATACAAATCTGCCCTACTTATTCACAAAGCCCTCTACCAAACCCAGACTTCCCAGCTCCGCACTCTACTGCCCCAACTCACCCACAACAGAACAATCAGACAAACCACCAATAACTCCCTCACCATCCCCCATAAATGGACCAAATACAATCAACGGACCTGCAACAGAGCCTTTGAACTGTACGCATCATCCCTCTGGAACTCTCTACCAAGTCATATCAGAAGCAACGGAGATCCCTTGACATTCAGGAAACAACTAAAAACCGTCCTATTCCAGGAATACCTCGGACCAGAAGCAAACACCCATCACTGACTACCCCCCAGACCCCCTAATCATACCCTCGGATCTATTTTCTAAGAGACTGATGTGCATTGTCTATGTCCTTAATATCTGTTCAGATCATTAATGTTGGCCCCCCCCCCCGGTGATAGCCCCAACCCTAGAATTGATTATTGTCCCCACCCTTTAATGTCAAACCGCTTTGACCCGGTGAAAAGCGGGATATAAATATAGTTAAATAAATACATAAATAAATAAATCCTTTTACAAGAGAGATCAAGGGGAATGTCCCCCTTAATCCCACAATGTTTCTTCCCACTCCAAATTCAAATGACTTAAAGATGGGGTTCTCTGTAGTTGAATAGCAGCATCTGCCTGACTCAGTTTGCGAAATGGCTTAGACACACGTCTAAGTAGCGACATGTACATGTGAGTGTTGTGAAATGCTGCCACTTACATATGAAAGTTGCCGAGTTTTTGCGGTCAATCTTCCCCATGTGTATATTTTACCAGGAGTCCTCATTGACTCAAAGGCATATTTCTGAAATGGCTCCTCCTGCTGCATGTGGATATACAATTTAGAAATGGAACTATGATTAGCAGAGCTGTTCCTAAAATAGTGTCAGAACTGATTACGTTCTGATCTCAACATCTCCATTCTTGTCTCCCTATCTAAAATGTGCTTTTACATTAACAGCCTACAACCTTTTAAATATGCAGCATGCAGAGCAACCAAAGGCCAGTCGTGGTTATCATACAATAAATCAATTGGTTTTGCATGTATGAAACAAACTCTGTGCTTTGATACAACCACACACTACTGACACCATGCACATAGTCAAAAATATAAAGTGGCATTTCAGAAGGAATGTCTAGGAAGAATCTGGACCGTCCAGAACAGAACATTCCAAATCTGAGGAGTGGCAGCAGTGCCTTCTGTTATCTCCCCATCTCTACCCTGAAAAATGAATATCTCACTAAATGGTTCTGGAGATGGCCCTTATGCTTTAAAGCTTCTTTCTCTTACCTCTTCATTCGACTTCTATTTTTGTTCTACTGGCCCCACTCACCAGCACAGCCTCTACCTTGACCTTGTATTCTTCTCTAATTGCTTATCCTCAAACCTCTGTACCTCAGTTCTTCCCTTATCAAACCATCACCTGCAAAGCTTCATTCTTCATCACTCACCACCTCAACCTCACCCTGTCTCCTCCAACCTCTTTAGAAATGTTAATGTTATTGATCCTTTGGATCTCTCCTCTTCTGTCTCATCACCTCTTTACTCCATTATGCCATCTGAGTCTGTTGATGAGGCAGTAGCTTCCTATATCATAGTATTCTCCTCTGCTCTGGATGCTCTTGCTCCGCCCATGTCACATCCTTTAAAGCGTACTATACCCCAGTCCCAGTAGCTGTCTTCCACTACCTGCTATCTGTGCCCATTCAGCTGAGTGTGCTTGGCTCAAATCCTGCATCCTTGTGGACTTTCTACACTTCAAATACATGCTTGTCTCTTTCCAGTCAGCCATAGCACTCACCAAACAAGACTATTATGTCCATCTGACTAACTCTCTTGCCTTTGACCCTCGTTGTCTCTTTACAACTCTCAACCCTCTCCTCAAGGTGCCTCTGCCTTTGTCCCCTCCGTCCCTCTCTGCCCAAACCCTGGCTGACTATTTCCATGACAAAATCCACAAGATCACCCTCCAATTCCCCACGAAGTCTTTATCTTTATCTTTATTTACGGATTTAATATGCCGCTCTTTACCAGTGGCATCAGAGCGGTGTACAGTAATAAAAATACAAGCTGCAGAAACAGAAAAAGAACGCTATTATATAAAGAACAGGACAGGAGGAGAAAGAAAAGGCCGTAGATAGTACATCAAAAGGGGAACAAAGCCAGGTAACAACAACATACAGTCAGTACTATCGTGGAGGGGGGGAAAGGGAAACAGGTGGGGGAGGGAGACTGAAAGCGGTGCAAAAAAGGTGAGTCTTCAGCCTGGATTTAAAAATCTTGTATGAAGGTTCCAGGCGGAGGGCGATGGGGAGCGCATTCCAAAGTCTCGGACCCAGAAAGAAAAAGGCTGAGGAGCGGGTGGACTCGAGGTGGGCCTGTGAGGGGGAGGGGAGGGAAGGGACATGCGATTCAGGTGAACTGATCTGAGGGAACGGTATGATGAGTGTAGATGTATGAGACTGGCAAGATAGTTACTTTCCCTACTTCCTCTCTCCTCTCTCCCCCCTACCCCTACCAACTTTCCCCCTAGCCCTTTCTTCATTTTCTATGATCTCTGAGGAGAAAACCACACACCTTCTTTCCTCCTCCAAACTCACTAGCTGCTCCTCTGATCCTATTATCTCCTCCACTGTTGTCCCTTCCATCTCTCATATTTTCAACCTATTGCTCTCCACTGCAATTGTCTATGCTGCCATCAAGCATGCTGTGGATTCATCTCTCCAGAAGAAACCCTCACTAGATCTTACCTGTCCTTCTAAATATAGACCCATCTCCTTCCTCCCCTTAGTTTCTAAACTATTTGAATGTGCGGTTCACCACTATTGCCTCAACTTTCTCTCCTCTCAAGCTCTCCTGGATCCTTTACAATCTGGCTTTCGTCCTTTACAATCTACTGAAGCAGCTCTTGCCAAAGTCTGCAGAGACTTGTTCCTGGCAAAATCCAAGGTCCTTTACTCAATCCTCATGCTTCTTGACCTTTCTGCTGCTTTTGACACCGTTGACCACAACCTTCTCTTCAAAACCTTGTCCTTGCTTGGTTTTAAGGGCTCTGTACTATCCTGGTTCTCTTCTTATCTCTCCCATCATTCTTTCGGTGTTTGTTCTGGTGGATTCTCCTCTACTGCTATCCCACTCTGTCTTGGGTCCACTCCTTTTCTGTCTATATACACAGTCGCTTGGTGCACTCATGTCTTCCCATGATTTTCAGTGCCATCTTTATGCTGATGACTCGACATCTCTGCCTGACTTTCTGACATTGCTGCTTGGATGTTTCACCGCCGCTTGAAATTGGACATGGCCAAAACTGAGCTTCTTATTTTTCCCCCTAAATCCTCTCCCCTTCCTCCTTTCTCACTCTCTGTGAATAACTCTCTACTCCTCCCTGTTTCCTCATTTGCAACCTTGGGGTTGTCTTTGACTCCTCTCTCTCCTTCTTCACATGCATCCAACTGATAGCTAAAACCTGTTGTTTCTTTTTCTATAACATCAACAAACTCCACCCATTCCTTTCTGAACACACTACTAAGACACTTATCCACTCTTTAGTCACTTCCCATCTTGACTATTGTAACCTACTCCTTGCTGGTCTTCCTCTGAATCATCTGTCTACCCTTCAATCTGTTCAACGCTCTGCTGCATGGCTAATCTTCCGCCAGCCTATTCATGCTGATATTACCCCTCTTCTCAAGTCACTTCATTGGCTCCCTGTTTCCGCTTGAATTTCAAACTTCTTCTGCAGACCTATAAGTGCATTCATTCTGCAGCTCCTCGGTACCTTTCCTCTCTTATATTTCCCTACACCCCTCCTCGGGAACTCCGTTCCTCTGGCAAATCGCTTCTATCTGTGCCCTTCTCTTCTATTGCTAACTCCGGACTTCGCTCCTTTCACCTTGCTGCTCCTTATGCCTGGAACAAACTACTTGAGACTGTATGTCAGGCGCCTTCTCTGACCCTTTTCAAATCCAGGCTGAAAACTCACCTCTTCACTGCTGCTTTCAGATCTTTACTCACCTGGTCTCCTTTGTGTTTCCTTATTATTTCCCCTACATGTATCCCATGTCTTCAGCTACTGTATTGTCTGTCTTGACTAGATTGTAAGCTCTGATGACCAAGGACTGTCTTTTACATGTGTCTGTGCAGCGCTGCCTACATCTGGTAGTGCTATACAAATGCTCAGTAGTAGTAGTAGGACTCTGTGCAGATAACATGAGTGTAGGCCATTTTGCATATGTGGACACCTCCAAAATGCATGCCCATAGAACTGTGAACTATAGAACATAGACGTTGTCTAAGTAGATTAGTGCCAGTTAAACCACTTGAGGCACATTGGGAGGAGAAGGGTCATGTCCCCTCTGACCTAACATTTTTTGTACTTAGGGTTGTAGAACCACACTGGAGAGGTGGAGATGTGGACTCTATACTTTTGAAACTGGAACAGAGGTTAATTTATGAACTGAAGACACAAATACCTCATGGGCTGAATCAGGATGTCAGTCTTTCAGTATTCCTTTGATTTGGCCATTTTGTAATGTTTTTTTGTTTCTCCCTGGTTCTGGTCATGGTTCTATACCTCCATTACCCTAGTTTTACTTGTAGTCTCCTTTGGGTTTTAATTAGTTTTATTTTCTCATGTTTTCAGGTTGGCACACACTGATTTTATGATGTTGACAGTCTCTTAGAAATTAACTTTATTTGAACTTTTTAATTTAGTATTACCGTTTTTGTGCTCCCCCTTTTAATATTTATTTATTTATTTGTCTTTTAAGGCACAGTTTTTTGGTTTTGTATTGATGGCCACTATACGTGTACATAACCCCCATTTTTTGATGTTGACTTTAATTAGCATTGTGCTGTGCCCTTCTAGACTACCCCGTTCTCTGTCATTCTAGCCGGAGTGAGCCTTGTTTTTGGAGTGGGCTGCTTCAAATAAAAGAGCTTACTGCTGCCCGATTCTAATATATGTATTTTATTCTGGAGTTTCTGACCTTTATGTTTTTTCATTATTTCAGTTGGAGCCCCTTGAGTACCCCGTTTTGCTATTAAGCTTTTTAGTATGAGTAAGTTATTTTAATTTAAAAGTGATGTCAGCTTATTATGAATCTCTAATGGTACCCTTATCATTATACTTAATATTTTCATCCTTACACTCGGGCCTGATATTGAGGTGGGCAGGCTATGTGCCACTGTGGCACATAGTCTGCCCGCCGACCCCCCTAACCCGGATATTCACTTCTGCGCTAGCGGAAGCGAATATCCAGATTAGCCTGGATGCCCTGGCAGCCGCATAGGCTACACGGGTAGCAGCGATTTTTGTTGCTACCTGCATAGAATCTTCATCTTAAAGATAGGGGAGTTTTTTTCTTGCCTATATTTAAGGCGCAGAGGGCTACGCGGGTAGCAATGAAAATCGCTGTTACCCTTGTAGCCCTGCTCCGCCCCGGAACACCCCTAACATGCCCTGATGCTATGCCGGTAGCATCGGGGTGTGTTAGGGACTTAGCTGGGATATTCAAAGGACACTACCCATGTAGGTGCCCTTTGAATATCCCAGATAAGGCCCTTACATGGGTAACTAAGGAAGTTACCTGTGTAAGGGCCCTTGAATATCGAGCCCATTATGCTTTTGGTTTAATCTTTGCACTCCAAGCCACACAGCGGAATTTGAGATATCTTCTCTGCCCGCTGCTCTAATGGTAAACTGCAAGCATGTTAATTCCTCATTTTAATCTTTACACTCAGAGTCGATATTGGGGCAAGCAATTTAAATTGATATTGGCTTAATATGAACCTATAGAGGTACTCTTATTATTGCCCTTAAAACGTGTTTTATTCAAAATGTTGTTTAACCTTGGTACTCCGAGTTATACAGTGGGACTGGGATATCTCCTCTGTCCTGCTGCTCTAATGGTAGTCTGTAAGCAGTTTAATTTCTTATCCCAGATTTCACAAATTGATGCAACATTGTGGCCCGTAAGGTGTTCTACACAGTATTATATATTTTGGTAATCCTTTTAAATGCTACATCCCGTTTGCTCTCCCCTTTGATCTTGAATGTTTGGTGGGAAACTGAGCCACCTACATAAGAACGCCTCTAGTCTTGATACTACAACGATATGGCACTCAGGAAGACTGTTAAATTGGGGTGAGTTTACTTTTCAAATTATTTTATGATCTCTGATGTCTGTAACTATTGGTGCTAAAAATGCACATAATGCTGTTTGATCTGACAGTGCTCTCTGATACATGTTAGGGTTTAAAAGAGGCGCCGTATGCTGGCTGCCCCTGTTTGTGATAACATTAATTAAGTTGTTTTCTTGCTTGGGCAGGCTTGGGCTGTAACATGATCAACTTCAGGCTTAGCGATTCAAGTACAATGTACTAAATAAGTTGATTTAGCATTACATAATTAAACGTTCTTTATAGCATTAATTTTTTTTTTCGCATTACAGCATTTCAAAAGAACTTTTATAGAGACACACTCAGCCCTTGGACTGGTTTTAGAGGAACGAGTCTTTCAGTTTGGTCTGACAGTCAGACTTTCTCAAAGGTGGCATTTTTTCATTATAAAAGCGTTGTCCTCAGAATAATATGGGGCAATTCCGTATTGAATATATTGTTGTAATTGGATATCTCCTGGTCTCCTGGTGACATTACATATTTCTTAGCTACATCTATATAGCCTGCCCTAGAATTAATTTATAACATGGACTATGTTTATAAATTTATACATCCTCAAGTTGTTTGAAAACAGTTAAGGCAAACTTGGGAAGGCATGATGCCTCATGAGTATGCTCTTATTCACTACAGATACAAATTCTTATCAAGTTATAAACACAGTGTGTTCTTGTGAGTATGCCATTTTCTCAGTTGGGCTATTATAATAACTATCTCCTCCTTAGGCCCAATTCCATCCCAAATCTACAAGCCCTCTCTATGCCTGGTCTGAATCAGACGTACAGAGGGTGTCGTGATTCTGATTCCACGGGGCATGTCTAGCCCCGTAGGATCAGAATCACAATCAGGCCTTTACATGCAGGCCGGGACTGCGATTCAGCCTGGCCTGCATGTACAGGACTTGCCCGACTAACTCAGTCTGGGCATTGCAATGGAGCCGCGGCACCATGGCATCCTGTTGCCATGGCACCACGGCTCCATTGTAAAGCCGCGATCCCAGCCAGCACCTGCACTGCATTCCCCGTGGTCTGACCTCCGATCCAGCCACCCAAGACCAGTGTCGAGATGAAGGGAATGCTCACTGCCCCCTCCTGCCGCTTTCTGGCTCTGGTCCCGCCGACCACTGGTGACTAGGGAAGTTATTCCACCTCGGAGGTGGAATAACTTCCTGGTGCAGACCACTGGCCCCAGACATACAAGGCCGATATTAGAATTGGCCTTGTATGTCCAGGACCGACGATTGCCCACTGCCCGCCCTAACTCTGCCCCCAATCACCCCCCCAAACCCACCCCCTTCTAACTTCCCCATAAAACCGGAGGGGAAGTTAGCCGGCAGTGGGAAGGGGAACAAATAGGAGATGGACGTTGTGTTGGGACGTCCATTCCCACTATTCACGGGTCGGAATGACCCCACTTGTCTCTCTTTCTGCCCTATACAGGCTTCGGGCAAGGGAGCGGAAAGTGAACCCCTCCCTGCTCACTGGCCTAAAGCTAATCAGGGCTGAAGAAACAACTTTAAAAAGAACTGAGCCATCAGGCGCGAGAACTGAGCCCCGGACCACAGCAGGAGCCCGATTGGTGTTGGGCGAGGGAGCGGGAAGGCAAACCCCTCCCCACTCACTGGCCTAAAGCCAATCATGGCCGAAGAAACAACTTTAAAAAGAACTGAGCCATCAGGCGCGAGAACTGAGCCCCGGACCACAGCAGCAGACCGATTGGCATCGGGCGAGGGAGCGGGAAGGCAAACCCCTCCCCGCTCACTGGCCCCATAGCCAATCAGGACCAAAGAAACAACTTTTAAAAGAACTGAGCCATCGGGCACGAGAACAGAGCCCTGGTCCACAGCAGCACCCCGATGGGCATCGGGCAAGGGAGCGGAAAGGCAAACCCTTCCCCGTTCACTGACCTAAAGCCAATCAGGGCTGAAGAAACAACTTTAAAAGGAACTGAGCCACTGGGCACGAGAACTGAGCCCCGGACCACAGCAGAAGCCCGATCGGCGTTGGCCGAGGGAGCGGGAAGGCAAACCCCTCCCCGATCACTGGCCTAAAGCCAATCAGGGTCGAAGAAACAACTTTATAAAGAACTGAGCCATCGGGCGTGCCCGCGCCTGGCGGGCCACCCCGGCAGGCCTGCACCTGTGGGCTTTGCCACAGGGCCCTTTGGCGGGACACAAAGTCAAGCACAAATGCTGTTGCCAATATACACAATAGCTAAGCTGACCGATCCTCTACACTTGAGTAAGTCTGCAATCAAACCGCTCCAGTACTGCTGATCTTCCTCATTAACTTTGGATGAACTGCGAGTCTATCTCTAAGCACAACCACTACTGTACCTAAGTTCTGCTTCACCTAAAACATTTGACTGTCATTGTGTATGACTGATTGATTTTCTAATTGTTTAGAAACATAGAAATATAAGGACAGAAAAAGACCACATGGCCTATCTTGTCTGTCCTTCCATATCAACAACTACAACAGTCCCCTTTTTTCCTTTAGAGATCCTCTGTATTTGTCCCATGCTTTTTTGAATTCAGTTATTGTCCTCATCTCTATTACCTCCACTGGGAGACTATTCCACGAATCCACCACTCTTTCCATAAAGACATATTTCCGCATATCACTCCTGAATCTATCCCCCTTCACCCTCATCCCATGTCCCCTCATAGCAGAACTTGCTTTCATTTGAAAGAGGCTCTCCCCCTGTGCATTTATGCCATGGAGGTATTTAAACATCTCAATCATATCACCTCTATCCAGCCTTTCCTCTAAGGTGTACATATTAAGATCCTTAAATCTGTCCTCATATGCTTTATAATGAAGACCACTAACCATTTTAGTAGCCACCCTCTGCACCGACTCCATCCTGTTCACATCCTTTTGAAAGTGCAGTCTCCAGAATTGCACACCATACTCCAAATGAGGTCACACCAAAGACTTATACAGAGGCACTATCAACTCCTTTTTTCTGCTAGCTATTCCTCTCCCTATGCACCCAAGCATCCTTCTAGCTTTTGCCGTCACCTTATCTACCTGTTTAGCTACTTTAAGATCATCAGACACAACCATGCCTAGGTCCCGCTCTTCTTTAGTGGACAAAAGTACTTCACCCCCTATACTATATTGCTCCCTTGGATTGCTGCAGCCCAAATGCATGATCTTACATTTTTTAACATTAAATCCCAGCTGCCAAATTCTAGTCCATTCTTCAAGCTTAGCTAGATCCCTCCTAATGTTATCTAAACCTTCCTGGGTGTCTACTCTATTGCAGATTTTAGTATCATCCACAAAGAGGCAAACCTTACCCGACAGTCCTTCCACTATATCACTAACAAAGATGTTAAAAAGAATCAGACCAAGGACAGATCCCTGGGGCACATCACTGGTAATATCCTTCTCCTCAGAGTGAGCTCCATTTATCTGTAATCTTTGTCTCCTCCCACCAAACCAATTTCTAACACAAGCAGTAACTTTAGGGTCCATCCCTAGGGTGCTCAGTTTGTTTATAAGTCGCCTGTGAGGAACATTGTCAAAGGCTTTACTGAAATCTAAATACAGCACATCTAGGGCTCTCCCTCGGTCCAACTCCCTGGTCACCCAGTCAAAGAAATCAATCAGATTTGTCTGACAAGACCTGCCTCTAGTGAATCCATGCTACCTCGGATCCTGTAATCCACTGGACTCCAGAAACCTCACTATTTTTGCTTTCAGCAGCATTTCCAGTAATTTACTCACCACCAAAGTTAAACTAACCGGCCTGTAGTTTTCAATCACATCCTTACTTCCGCTTTTGTGTAAAGGCACCACATGAGCCTCTCTCCAGTCCTTTGGCACCACTCCCAACTCTAACGAGACATTGAAAAGGTCAGTCAGTGGAGCTGTTAGAACGTCCCCAAGTTCCCTCAGTATTCTAGGGTGTATCCCATCCGGTCCCATCGCTTTGTTTACTTTAAGTTGAGCTAGTTTCTCACAAACACAGTCTTCTGAAAATTGTTCAAGATGTCTTTCGCTTCTGTTCCTGTTTATGGGTGTTTTCTGAGGTCCTGCTCCTGGTTCTTCATCTGTGAATACAGAACAGAAATATTTGTTAAGCAATTCCGCTTTATCCTCATCATCTTCTACATAGTTCTCCCCTTCACCCTTGAGTCTGACAATACCACTTTTGCCCTTCCTCGTCTCACTAACATATCTGAAAAATGTCTTATCCCCCCATTTTATTGCATTGGCTATTTCCTCCTCTTTTTGAATCTTTGCTTTCCTGACTACTTTGCTAGCTTCTCTAAGTTTTTCCAAATATAGATTCCTGTCTTCCTCTCTCTGTGATCTCTTGTATTTCATGAAGGCCTCCCTCTTTTTCTTCACTTTTTCAGCTACTTCTTTCAAAAGCCATAGCGGTCTCCTTTTCCTTTTACCTTTATTTACCATTTTAACTAAAAGGTTGGTTGTCCTTAAAATATCTCCTTTCAGCTTTGCCCACTCTTTTTCTATATCCCCTAGCTGTTCCCATCCCGCTAACGACTCCCTGTGGTATTGGCCCATCTTGGCAAAGTTAGTCTTCCTAAAGTCTAAGACCCTCACCTTTGAATGAATTCTAACAGCCCTAGTCCTAATACTGAACCACACCATCTGGTGATCACTGGATGCAAAATGATCTCCCAATATAACATCAGAAACACTTTCACCATTGGTAAGCACCAAGTCCACTATGGCCCCTTCACGTGTGGGGTCTGTTACAAATTCCCTGAATAGTTCTCCCTGCAGAGAATCCAGGATCTCTTTACTTCTAGAAGATACTGCTGCAGAAATGTGCCAATCAATATCTGGCATATTGAAATCCCTTATCAGTAGCACTTCCACTATCCTAGCAATGCTGTGTATGACTTCAATTAACTCTCTGTCCACCTCATCCTCTTGTGAGGGAGGTCTGTATATCACGCAAATGCAAACAGATTTCTCTTTCCCTCTTTCTAGTTTAACCCACAATGCCTCCTCTCTCCCTTTTAAGCTCTGTAATTCCAAAGCTTTAGAAATATTTTTTACATATAGTGCCACTCCTCCTCCCCTTCTTCCTACCCTGTCCTTTCTGAATAAAGTATAGCCAGGTATAGTTATATCCCAGTCATGGTTTTCTGTGAACCATGTTTCTGTAACTGCCACTAAATCCAAGTCGGCCACTCCCACCAAAGCTTCAACATCAGGGATCTTATTTCCCATGCTACGGGTATTTATACACACTGCTTTCCATATGCTACCCCTGTTACCCATTTCCATAAAGGTATTTAATGTATCACTTACCTGGGTGCTTTCTTCACCAATCCCCAATGAATCTAGTTTAAAGTCCTCTTCAGTAGATTAGCCAGTCTACTAATGAAGACACATCAACCTTTCTTGGACAGATGGATGCCATCTCTGCTCTGCAACCCTTAGAACTGCATCCCATGGTCTAGGAAACCAAAACGCTGTCGATGACACCTTCCACGCAGCCATGTATCCATTTCCAGGATGCGAGCATCTCTGCCTTGGCCTTTACCCTCAACAGGGAGGATTTAAGAGAATGCCATCTGTGCACCTATCTGCTTCACCCTCTATCCGAGAGCCATGAAGTCACTTTTGATATGCTCAGAGGGATACCTGGCAGTATCATTTGTTCCCGACATTGATTAGCAACATTGGGTAATAGTCAGTGGGCTTGATGAGTCTCAGCAAACTCTCCGTAACATCTTGGATTTTGGCACCAGGCAGACAGCATACCTCTCTGGACATCAAGTCTGGTCGGCAGATGGACGCCTCAGTACCCCTTAGAAGAGAGTCACCAACCACCACTTCCCTTCGCTTCCTTGTGGTCACTGATTCTGCAACTTTGGGGAACTTGAGCTCTGGTTCTTCCCTTTCCAGGGATGCTTTCACCTCCTCCACTTCCAGGGCTGCATAATGGTTCTCCATTTCAAGGGCTGGAGAAGTTGGATTAGTGATTCTGCAGGCCCTAGTGACTTGTGTCCAACCTTTGTTATTCTGTTGGCACCCATCTTCTCCTCTGTTGCACAAAATCACTCAGAATCGCCACAAAAGAACATGTTCTACCAATCGTCTCAACCACTATCCAGCATCCATTGGTATTGTAAATAAAAGCCTCTTTTTAAACACATTTATTTTGTTCTATCCTTGGACACATCACGTTCCTCTACTGTGACCTGTTGCTGACGTGACGTTCTGCTCTTAGTTGGACTATGATTTAGTTTTTATCCATGTTGCATTTATTACTTTTATCATATTATCTGGTATTATTTGTTTTGTTTGAGGTTTTACCCCTGAAGAAGGCAACATTCTGAAACGCGTAGGGGTTTTAATAAAGCACCGGTGTCCCTTCACACTACTCACTTTTGTGTGCTCTCTTGTTTCTTGCAAGTGTGTTCACTCTGTGACACTTGGCCATTTCACATATGTGCACATCTCCAAAATGCATGCCCACAGACAGGGGCGGCCCAAGGGGGGTGTGGGGCCATGTGCGGAGGCACATTGTGGGGGCCTCATTTGCATAAGAAGTCTCATTTGCATAAATATTAGCGTAATGTTAACATACCTCTTAATGAGTGTCTGGATAAAAAAGACTACCAGATTTCTACATTACTATACTCCAGTGCCAACCGCCAGGCACATTAGAAAGTACTATAACACTGACCATTTAAAACCCATAGAAAACCCACCGTATCATAACAGTGCTACCAGGACTCACAAAGCACCAAATCCTACCTATTAAAAAGGCAACACTGCAAATATGAAATCAATACATCTCAGAGAATACCAATACATGTCGTACTGGCGAAAGAGAACAAGTGGCACTGTCAAACAGACTACAAGAATAGAATACCTCAGCTCGGTTACACATGCAGGACATAGATCGTCACCAAACAAAGAACAAGGAATCACAATTTAGAAATCGGAAGGCAATAATTAAATTGGTAACCCCTAAATTCAAACTTGGAATGTACAACAACACTATAAATTAATTTCCTTTTGTACTAAACAAAAATGCAAAGATGTTAGTGATACACATTTCCTAGAACTGACATTTCCAGTTAATAAATTCAAAATAAAAAAGTATTTTTCTACCTTTTATTGTTTGGGCATTTTATTTTTCAATTTCAATTGCTTCAGTCACTTTCTTCTGGTTTCTTCTGTATTCTGCTAATTCTCCATTGTCTGCTGTCCATTTGTCCTTTCTTCTCTCTTCTAGATTTTTTCCATTCTATCTTCTACATCTGCTTTAACATACTGATCTTTCCCCTTTTGCTCTTTCCCCAATTTCTTTTTTATTCCTTTATCATCCACTCAAATTTCACATTTCCATCCTCAATCCCACTTACTCTGCCAATACCCAGCAACATGTAGATTTTTCTTCCCTCCCACACAAAATATCTTTCCCCCCTCCATCCTCATTCCTCCAGCCCCATCCCCTTCTAGTCCTCCCCCAAAATCAGCTCCCTTCTAGTTCCAGCCCCAATCAGCATCCACTCCCTTCTAATTGCATTCTCTCCCCCCCCCCGCATCAGTCGATTCCCAGTCCTAGCCCCCCCCAATCAGCTCATTTCCAGTCATATTCTACCCCCATCAGCCCATTTCCAGTCCAAGCTCTCCCCATAAGCTCGTTTGCAATCCTAGGCCCCCCATCAGGCCATTTCCAATACTAGCCCCCCCCCCTATAAATCAATTCCAATCCTATTCCAGTGAGCTGATGGGGGGGGGACTTGGACTGAAAATTGGGCCGAGTATGGGGGAGCTTCAGCCCATTTCCAGTCCAAGCTCCCCCACACTCAGTCTATTTGTCCGAGCCCCCTCATCAGCTCATTTCCACTCCGAGCCCCCCCATCAGCTCCTTTCCAGTTCTAGCCCCCCCCCCCAAAATCAATTCATTTCCAGTGCAAGCTGCAGCCATTTCTAAAAATAGATCCCCCATCGTACATTTCCATTCCTATTCCAGAACCACATCAGTCCATTTCCAATCCTACCCCCCAAAAAAGCCCATTTGCTGTCCTAGTCCTCCCCATCAGCTCATTTGCAGTCCTAGCCACCCCCCTCACTCAGCCCATTTCCATTCCCTACCCCCCCACTCAGCCCATTTCCATTTCTAGCCCCCCCCAACTCAGCCCATTTCCATTCCTACCCCACAAAAGCCCATTTGCTGTCCTAGTCCTCCCCATCAGCTCATTTGCAGTCCTAGCCACCCCCTCACTCAGCCCATTTCCATTCCTAGCCCCCACTCAGCCCATTTCCATTCCTAACCCCCCCAAAAGCCCATTTGCTATCCTAGTCCTCCCCATCAGCTCATTTTCAGTCCTAGCTATCACCCTCACACAACCCATTTCCATTCCCTAGCCCCCCACTCAACCCATTTCCATTCCTAACACCCTAAAAGCCCATTTACTGTCCTAGTCCTCCCCATCAGCTCATTTGCAGTCTTAGCCCCACCCACTCAGCCCATTTCCATTCCATAGCCCCCCTCAGCCCATTTCCATTCCCTAGCCTCCCCCCAACTCAGCCCATTTCCAATTGTAGCCCCCCTCCATTTCAAGCCCAAGCCTCGAAGAGCCCCGCGGCAGGCTTTAGCGGCTCCGAGCAGGCTCAACTCAGCTTGTTACAGCTGCCAAAGTGAAGAGTGTTGTTCCCTTCACTTCGGCAGCTGTATTGTAATGAAGATCGCTTGCACGCCGGAGGACAAAAAACACTTCCTGTGTCCCGTCTCTCAACATGCCTGTGATCTTCATTACAATACAGCTGCCAAAGTGAAGGGAACAACGCTCTTCACTTCGGCGGCTGTTACAAGCTGAGGTGAGCAGCATGCAGAATGTTGTTGGCGCACGGCCCCCTGAAGCACGGGGCCCTGTGCCAACAACATTCTTGCTCAATGGATGGGCTTGCTCTGCCCACAGAATCGGGTACAAGTATGTCCTAGTTTAGACAAGGCAGAAAGGGGGCTTCTATGTTTTGAGGCTATCACGTCCTGCCCTGACATTTCATATATTCAGTAATAGGTTTTGAATATGTATTTATGGGAAGGTTTCCTTAGCTGAAAAATGTTAACTGCTGCTATGTAAGAACAATTTCTTCTTTTCCCCCTGGAAGCATTGCAGCCATGAAATGAACACTTCTCTGGGAACAAGCAGGAAGTCAGTACTCACATATGGGTGACGTTGGTATCGACGGAGCCCTCGCGGAAGCATCCCTCCAGCTTTCAAAGAAAGCCTTTGGGAGATGCCACCATGCATGCATGGTCCCCTTCATGCCCAAGGGTGCCATCTTGCTCAGTCTCCTTTTTTCCGCAGAACCCTTCAAACATTTGTCTGGCTTGTCCCTGGAAAAAGTTGATTTTTCTTTATGAGTTTTATACTTAACTCAGGTATTGCACCGGTACTCTTCCCGCCTACTGATCACCTTGCCTTTTCTTTTCCTGGCATCTTCGTGCCTTTTTTTCTCCCACTGGTAGCCTGGAGAGTCTTCAACCTCACAGGGGAACTTTTTTCCCCCATGGCTGCCAGTGGCTTTAAGAAGTGTGTTTGGTGCTCCAAAATTATGTCTTTGACTGACACACATGACTGCTGTCTCCGCTGCCTCGGGCCAGAACACGACCCAGCAGCCTGCAGTCTCTGCAAGAGGATGTCCAATAAGGCCCTCAAGAGCTGCCAGCAGCAGCACGATAGGTTTTTCCCTGAGTCCCCGTTACCTCCAAAGGCCAGGGCCTAATCTGAGGCCCAGACATCTTGGGTAGAGCCTTCCAAACCCAAGCCTCATTGTGGGTCCTCAGAAAGGGGATCTCCCTCGAGGGAACCCAGGAAGAAGAAGTAACCCTCGAAGGCGGCATCCTTGGACGGTTCCGACTGGCTGGGTGCTCCCCATGCCTGGTCCCATAGTCCGAGACATTCGTCCGAGGCGTCGGAGAAGGAGCGGCAAAGGTCCTCTGGAAAATCTGACTGCGGACCGGTCTTAGTCCCCAGACACTATCCTCATCGAGGATTACCCTTTTGGGGAAGCCATCATTGGGCCTGAATCCCTCAGTTCCCACGCCGAAGGCTGTGGAGCCTTCTGGTCTGGAGTCCAGAATAGCGGCCCTGGAGCACAGATTCTCTGCCTTCATGGATCAGCAGCAGGCGCTGTTGTCAGGCATGAGCGGTTTATCTTCCTGACCACCAGGCCCTCAATGTCCAAGACATCCCCGGAAACTGAGCTGATCCTCGAGGTCCTTAGGCCTTGAGTCAATCCTCGGCCAAGGTCGCGATCCAAGTCCCTCTTGATGGGACCGTGGTCATCCCCAGCAAGTTTGCCGGGCACCAGCCACAGGGCATCGGGGGCCCTGAGGAATGTGGAGCAGCCTCCTATGAGTTCTCAATGGACTACTTCGAGTGGGAGTCCCCTGATACCCATCGCCACCAAGACGTCCCATCTGACGCTCCCGTCTCAGAGTCTCGATGGCGGTCCCCGCTCAAGAATATGGGCTTCTTTGATTTTGTTAAGGACATGTCTAAGTTCCTGGCATTCCCGACTGAGTCGGAGGAGGACCCTCGGATGGATGAGTTGGAAATCCTCCAATATGAGGCCCCTCCACAGGAATTGCTCACGATGCCCGTCCCTCCCATCCTGGAACAGCTGATGCTCCGAACGTGGGAGACACTGGCTTTGGTGCCGTTGGTGAGAAAATGGCTCGACGCAATGTATCGAGTCCACCGGTGCCCTGGCTCCCAAAAGTCACAGCTGTCACATAACTCCATGGTGGTGGAGTCAGCCATGCATCAGCTAAAAAGCAAAAAAACACACTTTTTGGTGCCCCCGGCAGGGAGACCCGCACCCTGGATGACCTCGGCAGAAAGTGCTACCAGGGCTCATCGGCTGCATCCAGGCCTACCAGATGTACATGGGCATGTACCTGAGAGACCTGGCGAAAGAACTCACCGGGTTCTCGGCTGGTCTCTCCAAGGAACCTTACAGCGGTTCAAGAACCTGGCCAAAGCAGTCCGTGAATGCTCCAAATTCATCTTGAGCGGCCTATGATGGGCTCGACTCGGCAGCTTGAGTAGCAGCGGCTGGCATCGGTGCACACTGCCAAGCTTGGCTACAGTCATCTGACCTTGAGCAGTGGGTTCAGGACAAATTTGTCAATGTCCTCTTCCAAGGAGAGAATCTCTTTGGCAAACCCATGATCAACAAGGTTGCCAAGCTGGAGATCGAGTTCATGACAAGGACCAGGCTCTCTAAAAAGACCACTGCCCCTCCCCGACGGAAGGGAGCTGCTTACAGAAACTACCCACCTTATCAGGCTTACCCAGTTCCCCAAAAGAGTCAGCAGGCCAAGTGACATGGGCATGGACCATGTAAGTAGAAGACTCCAAAACCCCAGGCACCAGCTCCGGCCCAGCCAGGGGGAGTTTTTGACTCCTTGAGCATAGCCTTTCTACCCAAAGGAGATCAGCAGCCCACAGGGGGACATCTGGCCCTCTATGTCCAGAGGTGATTGACTATCACCACCGATTCCTGGGCACTAAGGGTAGTCAGGGAGGGTTATTTCCTCCACCTGACTCAGACATTTCCCCCTTATTTCCAGGGAGAGCCCCTCAGGTTTCCCCTCCACTGGGATCTTCTTCTGAAGGAGTGGGCAGGTCTTCTCGAGGACAAAGCAGTGCAACCAGTGCCCCACCACCTCAAGGGAAAGGGGTTCTACTCAAGGTACTTTCTCGTGCCAAAAAGGACAGGGGCCTAAGGCCCATTCTTGACCTATGCAACCTCAATTAATTCCTGGTGAGGGAGAAGTTCAAGATGCTCTCCCTTGGAACATTGCTGCCATACCTCCAGCAGGGAAACTGGCTATGCTCCTTAGGCTTCAAGGATACTTATACCCACATCCTCATCCACCCCAACCACAGGAAAAACCTGCGGTTTGTAGTGGGGTTCAGGCACTTTCAATACAAGGTGCTCCCCTTCGGCCTAGCCTCTGCCCTAAGAGTTTTCAGAAAATGGCTAGTGGTTGTGGCTGCCTTCCTGTGGCTCCAGGGGGTCTTCGTCTTTCCCTATGTGGACGACTGGCTCATAAAGGGAGGCACGGCCTCAGAGGTGGAGTAGGCCACAGCACATACCATCCAGGTTCTGCAACACTTGGGCTTTGCCATAAACTACCCCACTCTACACTTTGTCGGCCCCTTCTACCTCCTCCACCCCAGCCGCTCCTTCTGCCCCTCCCAACCCTGCTCTCCTCGCAACCTATTTCAGCAATAAGGTCCAGGTCCTTCGCTCTGCTCTCACTGCATGCCCCCTACTCCTCTCTCCCCCTCCACAGTTGGCCCATCCTCCCTCCCCTGTCTCCCCACCTGTGATCTCCTCCCTCTCTCATTGCTGGCTCTCATTTCACCCCATCTCCCCTGTTGAGCTGCCTAAAGCACTTTCCGATACTCGCAAGACGACTTGCCCACGACCCAATTCCTTCCTCCTGGCTCTGCAAATCCTCTCTTGCCCTTCTCCCAATTGTTCTTGCTATTTTTAGTTCTAGCCTTACCTTTGGCCTCTTTCCTACCCTCTGAAGCATGTCATTATTTTCCCCATCCTCAAATAGCTCTCCCTTGTCTCCTCCTTCCCGCAAACTGGTGCACCATTTCTAACCTCCCTTTTCTCTCTAAGTTGGTTTTCTTAAAGCTCTTTTCTCCATCTCGACACCACCCTCACCTTACACCTTCGTCAATCGGGTTTTCGCCCTGGTCATAGCACTGAGACTATCCTTCTCTCCTTCCTTAATGAGCTGCACTCTTCTCATGACCATGGGCTTTACTTTATCACTATCTCCCTGGATCTGTCCTCTGCCTTCGATCTCGTTGATCACGTCACCCTCCTGTCTCGCCTCACAGAGGCTGGGATCAGAGGATCTGTCCTCACATGGTTCCACTTTTTTCTTTCCTCCAGTTCCTTCTCTGTCAAGGCTGGCTCCTCCTCCTTACCAATCACCCCCCTATCCTGTGGTGTCCTCAAGGGGTCTGTTCTTGCCCCCCTCTTCCTTAACATTTTCCTGGCCCCTATCACTCTTCTGGTTCAACAACACTGTGTCTCTGCATTTTATTACATAGATGACATCATTCTACTACACCATACTGACCCTTCTGCCCCAATCTTTCACCCTTAATAACTGTCTCTCATGCATTGATTCCTGGCTATCCTCGAATTTTCTCCAACCTTAACCTAACTAAACTACGGGCTATTTGGTTCATTTTTGGCAACCTTACCCCTTCCTTGGCCCCCCCCCCCCCACCATTTCATCCTCGCCCCTCCCTCTGGTATCCACACTCCACTACCTCGGTTTCATCCTGGACTCAGCCCTGTCATTTCACGACCATCTTTCCTCAGTGATCCGCTGCTCTTTCTCTTCCCTGTGCCAAATCCGACCTTTCCTTGCCAGTTTAAATTTCATAATAAGTCAGAGCCTAGCAGCTCTGTTTATCACCCAGGAACTTGGTCACAGCTTACCTCAGCAGCACAGGCATAAATAGCTCAACCAGAGCTCTGTGGTCCTCAGTCTTGAAGGACTATAAAAAGGGACTGCTACTTCTGGAGAGAGATCTGCAATTGTGAGTATATACTTCTGGGAATTTTCTGAAAGAACTTCTTTGTATTAAAGCTAATTAATCTGTGAATCCAGTGTTTTTTGTTAAATCAGTCAGGGCCTAGTAGCAGCAGTTTAAGTTTAAATTTAAAACACAGAAGAGAACTTTCTGGTTACATTTCATACCCAGCAGAGAGCTTGTAGTTTAAATTTAATAGTCACTCAGGGCCTAGTATCAGCAAAGTACTTTTAGTTTACATTTAAAACACAGAAGAGAGCTTTCTGGTTAAAATTGGAACCCAGCAGAGAGCTTGTATTTTAAATTTAATACTCACTCAGGGCCTAGTATCAGCAAAGTACTTTTAGTTTAAATTTAAAACACAGAAGAGAGCTTTATGGTTAAATTTAGAACCCAGCAGAGAGCTCGTAGTTTAAATTTCATAATAAGTCAGAGCCTAGCAGCAGCAAAGAGCTGTAATTTAAATCAAATCAGAATATAATTTAGCATAAAAGGCAAAACAGGGTCAGTACTCTTTGAGCAACAAATAAAGTCTTCTAGCAACCTTTACAAAGAGGCCTTCTACCTAGGGGGCAAGAGACCTGTAAAACCTTTTCAATAGGTGTTAACACCAGGTGGCAGGTCAAAAGGCCATTTTGAAAGACTCCTTCTATCCAAGCAAGGAATGTTAATCGCCCAGGAAGTTGGTCACAGCTTGCCTCAGCAGCAAAGGACAGGGTACTGTGTAGCAGCCCTCTTTTAATAAGTGTTATTTCCCTCCCTCCCTCCCCAACACCCACCCACTTCTGGGATAATCGTAGCTTTATAGGTACTTACACATCTTAAAGGAAAGGACGTGCTCTCAGGTGAAGCTCATTATCCAAATCAGTCATACACTAAGGACCTGAGATTAATTAAGCTTCAGGTGAACAAGGTATATTAAGCGTATTAGGTACAGTTTTATTAGTATAAATATCCATAGCAACCCTTAGTAAATAAAGAACTTAAAGATCTAAACCCAAGCTTAAAACTAAGATGCAGAGAGCAGTCCAGCAGCAAGATGGGGGCTTTCCAGTCTTTTTCATTGAGTGTCACATGTATGATTTTCTCCCAGTTGGTGAGAGGTCTTACGTGTGCACTAGGTGCAAGGAGCTCTTTGCTCTCAGGGAACGAGTCTGTTCTCTAGAGGCTAGAGTAGCAGACTTGGAAGACATAAGAAAGACAGAGAGGTACATAGATGAGACCTACAGGGATATAGTCCTGAAGTCCCACCTCCAGTCTGGCAGCATCCCTGTTGCCATGGAGGAGAGAGGTCACGTGACAGGAAAGCATCACCCTGGTGTGGCAGGAAGTGATCCTGTAACTAGGACCTGTCCTCCAGGTGATGTAAAACCCTCTTGCACCGAGGAAGTTTCTCCAGGGCCATGTGCCCATGAGGGAAGATTTAGGACAGCCATTATAGTTAGTGATTCGATCATTAGGCATGTAGATAGCTGGGTGGCTGGTGGATGTGAGGATCGCCTGGTAACATGCCTGCCTGGTGTGAAGGTAGTGGACCTCACGTGCCACCTAGATAAGGTCTTAGATAGTGCTGGGGAGGAGTCTGCTGTCTTGGTACATGTCGGTACCAGTGACATAGGAAAATGTGGTAGGGAGGTTCTGGAGGCTAAATTTAGGCTTTTAGGTAGGAAGTTGAAATCCAGAACTTCCAGGGTAGCGTTCTCCGAAATGCTTCCCGTTCTACGTGCAGGACCCAAAAGGCAGGCAGAGCTCCGGAGTCTCAATGCGTGGATGAGACAATGGTGCAGAGATGAGGGGTTTGGATTTGTTAGGAACTGGGGAACATTCTGGGGAAAGGAGGGGCTCTTCCGAAGGAATGGGCTTCACCTTAACTGGGATGGAACCAGGCTGCTGGCATTAACCTTTAAAAAGGAGATAGAGCAGCTTTTAAACTAGATAATAGGGAAAGCCGACAGTCGCCCAAGAGCACATGGCTCAGAAGAATGTATCCTTGAAGGATACTACCAAAAGCAGAGAGGTTCCAAAAAAACAGTAAAGTAGCCCAAATGCCCTCGAGTATGGAACAGACAGAGCTTAAAGATCCCAAATTACCCATGCCTACCAATAGCCAGATTAATATGAATAAAATACAGAGTCGAATGCGGCAGCAATGTCTAGGAAGATTAAAGTGTACCCTTGTTTGATATTGTCTAACAAGCATACCCTTGTTTGACAATATCAAACAAGGGTACGCTTTAATCTTCCTAGACATTGCTGCCGCATTCGACTCTGTAAACCACAAGCAACTCCTAATACGGCTCCAAGATAAGGGAATAAGTGAATCAGCATGGTATTGGTGCAAATCCTATCTAACTGAAAGATGGCAGCAGGTATGGACAGGATCCACAACCTCTGAGCCTTTCCAACAAAAGCATGGTGTACCTCAGGGCTCCTCACTCTCTGCCCTCTTATTCAACATTTACATGCAACCCATATGTGATATAATCCGCTCATTTAACATTTCATGCCTGCTCTATGCAGACGATGTACTACTCTTCACCCCATTCGCGATTGAGAATCCGGACTTCTCTCAACTGGTAAAATGTTTTGATGCCATAACTGACTGGCTCCACTCACAGAGCCTCAAGATTAACTTTAACAAGACAGACGTCCTGTTCGTTACCAGAAACCAATCCTTCTCTCCTCCGCCAACCTTAAAGACAAGAGACGCAGAGCTCCCAAGCAGACCCAGCATCTGCTACTTAGGCATTACATTAGACCAGTAGCTCGATTTCAAAACACACATCTGCAACACCATTAAACAAATCTACCACAAAATACTAACACTGCAACATCTCCGACCCCTTCTGCATCCGGATGACTTCAGATCAGTTTTTCAGGCACTGGTGACACCCCACTTTGACTACGCTAACGTGATCCTGCATGGTCTACCCAAAAACACGCTAAACCCTCTACAGTTGGCAATGAATGCGGCTGCACGCATCCTGACTGGAGCTGCTAGAGGTGACCACATCACCCCAATCCTTAAGGATTTACATTGGCTACCAATCTACTGCCGGCTCTCCTATAAAGTAATCCTAATTACCTTCAAGGCTATCAACAAAATATCTTCCACATCCATAACAGACCTTGGGTCCAACACAGAGGATCTCTAAAGGTAAAAAGTGGACTGTTGTAGTTGTTGTTATGGAAGGACAGACTAAATGGGCCTTGTGGTCTTTTTCTGTCGTCATGTTTCTATGTTTCTATGTTTCTTGTTCACCCCACGCCAGCAAATAGGGCAAGGAGAACATTCACCGCCAATACCTTACAAATCCCCAAGGAAATAACAAAATGCACCAAGACAACAAGGAACCGCGCCTTCAAGTTCTATGCTCCCAGCTGCTGGAATGCATCCCAACTACCATCAGGGCCATAACAGATCTTGCCCAATTCAGAAAAGCACTAAAACATCACCTCTTTCTCTTGCACTACTCTCAACCCAGCAACCTAATATCATCCATCACACACCCAGCTAGGAACTCATAAGTTATAGTCAAATCATGTCCATACTGTAGATAACTGTAAATAGATGTACATAGTTCCCCCCGTTGAAACCCAAGTGTAACCTCCAGTTCGATGTAAGTGCTTAATAGTGAGCCTGTTATGCACAATACTGTTGTCTCTGAACTGCGCTGATTTTTAAGAGTGTAGTATGTAAAAACAATAAAATAAAGAAATAAATGCAGTCTCTAAAATGCTTGTATGCAAATGCTAGAAGTCTAAAAAATAAGATGGGAGAGTTAGAATATATAGCACTAAATGAGAGGTTAGATATTATTGGAATATCAGAGACATGGTGGAAGGAGGACAACCAGTGGGACACTGTGATACCTGGGTACAAACTATTTCATAATGATAGAGCTGATTAAATTGGTGGACGGGTTGCGCTCTGTGTTAGAGAGGGCATTGAGTCAGAAAGGATTAAAGTTTTGGAGGAAACAAAATTTGCTGTAGAATCTCTATGGATTGAAATTCCATGTAAAAAGGGGAAGGCGATGGCAGTGGGGGTGTACTATTGACCGCCTGGCCAGAATGAACAAATGGATGATGAAATGCTCAAAGTAATCAAGGAAGCTAACAAAAGTTACAGTGCAGTAATAATAATGGGTGATTTCAATTACCCTGGTATTGACTGGGTCAGCGTCACAGCAGGACATGCTAGGGAGATAAAGTTCCTAGATGAAATAAATGACTGCTTCTTGGAGCAGCTGGTACATGAACTGACCAGAGGGGAAGCCATATTAGACCTAGTCCTTAGTGGAACACCAGATCTAGTGCAAGAGATAAGGGTGTTGGGGCATCTTGACAATAGTGATCATAGCATAATCACATTTGATTTAAATAATGGAGGAGGGATAGTAAGGAAATCCACAGTACTACCTTTTAACTTTCGAAAGGGAGACTATGATAAAATGAGGAAAATAGTAAAGAAAAAACTAAAAGTAGCAGTTGCAAAGGTTAAAGACTTACATCAAGCTTGGGTGTTGTTGAAAAATACTATCTTGGAAGCCCAAACCAGCTGTATTCCATGCTTTAAGAAAAGTGGAAGGAAGTCCAAAAAACTGCCAACGTGGTTTAAAGGTGAGGTCAGAGAGGCTATTGTTTCCAAAAATGCATCTTTCAGGAAATGGAAAAAAGAGCCAAACGACGAAACCTGGAAACAGCACAAGCACTGCCAAGTCAAATGCAAGGCATTGATAAGACAGGCAAAGGGAGAATTTGAGAAGAAGCTTGCTGCGGAAGCAAAAACGCGAAATAAAGACTTTTTCAAGTACATTCGTAGCAAAAAACCTGTGAGAGAGTCAGTTGGTCCATTAGATGATAGAGGGGTTAAAGGGGCACTAAGAGGCGACAAGGCAATAGCGGAGAGACTGAATGAATTCTTTGCTTCGGACTTTACTGAGGAAGATGTAGGGATGTTACCCATGACTGAAGTGGTATTTAAAGGTGTGGAAGAATTGAAGGAAATATCGATACATCGGGAAGATGTATTACAACTATTAGATAAACTGAAGAGTAGCAAATCACCTGGGCTGGATGGTATACATCCAAGGGTGTTGAAAGAACTGAAATATGAGATTGAAGACCTGCTATTAGTAATCTGTGAACTTTCATTAAAATCATCTGCAATACCTGAAGATTGGAGGATTGCCAATGTAACGCCAATTTTTAAAAAGGGTTCCAGGAATGATCCTGGAAACTACAGACCGGTGAGCCTGACATCAGTACCATGAAAAATGGTAGAAACCATCATAAAGAACAAAATTACTCAGCATGTAGATAGTCATGGCCTAATGGGAGACAGCAAACATGGCTTTAGACAAGGAAGATCTTGTCTTACTAATCTGTTATGTTTTTTTGAAGGTGTGAATAAACAGGTGGACAAAGGTGAGTCGGTTGATATAGTGTATCTGGACTTTCAGAAAGCCTTTGACAAGGTCCCTCATCAGAGACTTTTGGCAAAACTAAAGAGTCATGGGATAGGAGGCAGTGTACTATTGTGGATCAGGAACTGGTTAAAAGATAGAAAGCAGAGGGTAGGGCTAAATGGCCAATTTTCCCAATGGAGAAAGGTGAATAGTGGTGTACCCCATAGATCTGTGCTGGGTCCACTGCTTTTTGACATATTCATAAATGACCTGGAAAAGGGAATAACGAGTGAGGTTATCATATTTGCAGATGACACAAAACTATTTAAAGTTGTTAAAACCCAAGAGGATTGTGGAAAATTGCAAGAGGATCTTGATAAATTGGAAGACTGGGCATCAAAATGGCAGATGAAATTTAATGTGGACAAGTGCAAAGTTATGCACTTAGGGAAGAACAACCCAAACTATGGTTACACAATGCAAGGTTCCACATTAGGAACCAACACCCAGGAAAAAGATGTAGGCGTCATTGTGGATAAGATGTTAAAACCCTCCGCCCAGTGTGCAGCGGCAGCCAAGAGAGCAAATAGAGTGCTAGGTATGATAAGGAAAGGAATGGAAAATAAAACAAAAGATATTATAATGCCTCTATATCGTTCCATGGTGAGACCGCACCTTGAATATTGTGTGCAATTCTGGTCACCGTATCTTAAAAAGGATATAGCATTATTAGAAAAGGTTCAGAGAAGAGCCACCAAAATGGTAAAGGGGATGGAAGGATACTCCTATGAAGAAAGGCTAAAAAGGTTAGGGCTCTTTAACCTGAAAAAAAGACGTCTAATGGGAGATATGATAGAAGTCTATAAATTAATAAACGAAGTGGAACGGGTAAACGTAGATCAATTGTTTACATTATCAGAATATAGAAAGACAAGGGCACATGCAATGAAGCTACTAAGAAGGAACCCAGAATATCAATGCTTGACCCAGTACAAGCATTGTGGAACCTGTGTCTTTTGGGGAAACTGCTAGGTACGTATGACCTAGATTGGCCACTGTTGGAAACAGGATACTGGGCTTGATGGACCTTGGTCTGACCCAGTATGGCATATCTTATGTTCTTATGTTCTTATGTACCCTCTCTAATTACTCTCCTCTTTTCACTAGTTATGAACAGGATAGATTACTGTAATGTTGCCCTCACTGGCCTTTCACAGTATGAACTTCACAGACTTCAGTTACTACAAATAACAGCAGCCCATATTGTCATGTATGCCTCCCTACTGAATACATTATGCCTCTGCTTATCCATCTCCACTGGCTACCCATTGCCTATAGGATTCAGTTTAAGATTATCATCTTTGTTCACAAGGCTATTCATTTCACTTCCCCTCAGTATATCTCTGACCTAGTTTGTGAGAATGGAAGGATTGGCCAAGTCTCCTGAACAAAGACTATAGCAGAGACTATAGCAGAGACTGATGAGATTTTCTGTGATAAGGTAACTTACACTAATATAAATCATCCTGTCTATGGCAATCTTGATCTTGATATGGATAGTGATGACCCTATTTATGGTACTCTTGATATGGATACAGACATTAATGACGGCACAGATAATGATGGAGAAACAGGACTGTGAAGGTGGCTATAGCCATATACCTCTAACCAGGTAAAAATATATGCTTATTGAAAAGCAAGGCTGAACTGTGAAACATACATTTTTAGATAGAAGCTTCTGTCTTTGTAAAAAATGCTGACAGTTACTGCAGAAGAGATTAACTAACAAATTGTGTACACAGCTATTATTACCAGAGGTTAGCTTCTGAAAATTTTGAGTTCTTTCTGTGTGTTACAGAAATCCCTGCTTGCTCCATTCAGAGCATTCCCTAGGGGGGATGGTGATTTAGTTACTTTAGTGTCTCATTGGTCCCTGGCAGAAACATAGAAACATAGAAACATGATGACAGAAAAAGACCACATGGCCTATCTAGTCTGTCCTTCCATAACAACAACTACAACAGTCCACTTTTTACCTTTAGAGATCCTCTGTGTTGGTCCCATGCTTTTTTGAATTCAGTTACTGTCCTCATCTCTACCACCTCCACTGGGAGACTATTCCATGGATCCACTACTCTTTCTGTAAAGAAATATTTCCGCATATCACTCCTGAATCTATCTCCCTTCACCCTCATCCCATGTCCCCTCGTAGCAGAACTTGCTTTCAATTGAAAGAGGCTCTCTCCCTGAGCATTTATGCCATGGAGGTATTTAAACATCTCAATCATATCACCTCTATCCCGCCTTTCCTCTAAGGTGTACATATTAAGATCCTTAAGTCTGTCCTAATATGCTTTATAATGAAGCCCATTAATCATTTTAGTAGCCGCCCTCTGCACCGACTCCATCCTGTTCACATCCTTTTGAAGGTGCGGTCTCCAGAATTGCACACCATACTCCAAATGAGGTCGCACCAAAGACTTATACAGAGGCATTATCACCTCCTTTTTTCTGCTAGCCATTCCTCTCCGTATGCACCCAAGCATCCTTCTAGCTTTTGCCGTCGCCTTTTCTACCTGTTTAGCTACTTTAAGATCATCAGACACAACCACGCCTAGGTCCCGCTCTTCTTTAGTGGACAAAAGTACTTCACCTCCTATACTGTATTGCTCCCTTGGATTGCAGCAGCCCAAATGCATGACCTTACATTTTTTAACATTAAATCCCAGCTGCCAAATTCTAGACCATTCTTCAAGCTTAGTTAGATCCCTCCTCATGTTATCTACACCTTCCTGGGTGTCTACTCTATTGCAGATTTTGGTATCATCTGCAAAGAGGCAAACCTTACCCGACAGCCCTTCCGCTATATCACTAACAAAGATGTTAAAAAGAATCGGACCAAGGACAGATCCCTGGGGCACACCACTGGTAACATCCTTCTCCTCAGAGTGAGCTCCATTTACTTGTACTCTTTGTCGCCTCCCACCCAACCAATTTCTAACCCAAGCAGTAACTTTAGGGTCCATCCCTAGGGTGCTCAGTTTGTCTATAAGTCGCCTGTGAGGAACAGTGTCAAAGGCTTTACTGAAATCTAAATACACCACATCTAGAGCTCTCCCTCAGTCCAACTCCCTGGTCACCCAGTCAAAGTTTTTAATTTAGCTAGATCATGTCCTGACTCCCGTGAAAAACCTGGTCAGTTTGTAGATTATTGGCACCAGCTAATAACTACTTACGACCCCTCCTGGGTAGATTTGCAAAGTTTGCTGAAATCAGTCTTTTTAAATCCAATAGAGTTTTGGGCAGTCCGCCATCACCAACTGCGGGATAACACAGTATGGGAGTGGCCCCTTGAAGACCCTGTCACCAATTCTTCTGATATTACCCAAATGACCGCCTTCCAGGAAGACCGGAATAATTTGTTAAAAGCTATTGAAAAGAAATGCACCCCTGTAAAAGATTTGTCCAAGCTATTAGACCTGAAGCAGGGAAGGGATGAGGCTGTTGCCCAGTTTCCTACTCGGTGTTGTTTAGCGTTCTGAGATTTTTCCCCTCAGAATGGTGAAATGGAAGGATCTGCCTCAATTTTTGTGAATGGATTACAGTCAGAAATAAAAACTATTCTTGAAAATGCTTTGCTTGGATGGTCCACCAAGTCTGCACAAGAGATATTGGAAGCTGCCTTGCATGCAAAAAAGCAGATCCAGAAGCAGAAGGACGAAGACAAAGGTAAAGTGGAGAAACAACGACAAAAACTTTTAAATCTCCAAGTAGCAAGTTATGAATCAAATTTCAGGGGAAGAGGCAGAGCAAGTGGTGACAGAGGTGGCAGGGGCACTGTACCCTTTAGGGGTCGGGGCTGTGGATATATGGGTGGATATCAAGGACACCGCACCTGTTTTAGGTGTGGCAAATTGGGGCATATTGTAAGAGACTGTACTATGCCAAGGAGCGACCCTCCCCAATCTGATGCATGTCATGATGCTGTAGGGCCAGTTACTCGCCTGCCCCATATCCTGTTTTAACACCTAACCAGCCTTCAGTCATGACTCAATATTATGCAAAAACTGACCTTGACTATAGTGAGGACTGACTAGGCTTGGTCGTGCGCCCCAAATACACAGGGAGAAATACTCGCTACAATCTTGGGGTATGAATTACTCTTCCTTTTAGATACAGGCACCTCCACGTCTGCCATAGCTCTATCACAATTTCCCCCACCCCTGTTTGAAGAGCTGCCTACAGCTCCTAGAGTCCCTTTTGAAGGAATTGAGGGAAGAACTATAATTCACCAAAAATTAACTGATGTACCCCTTCTAGTGAAAGGCAAATTGTATCATACAGATTTTCTGGTTGGCCCTACTTTGCCTGTCAATTTGCTTGGGCGGGATTTTCTCTCCAGAAACAAGACTGTTATCAAATGGGAAACCAGCATTTTGACCTGTACCTTGTGTCCCCTGCAAGTTCAGCAGCCTGTAGCTGTGACCCTGACTGCCGTGACCATCCCGCCCTTGGACACCCTTCCTTCAACTTTGTGGGCCGTACCAGGTAATGACATTGGACATCTCAACATTTCCCCGGTCAAGATTGAAGTACAGCCGGGAGCTCCATTGCCTTATGTGTGTCAGTATCCTCTACCTGCTGTTTCACTGGCTGGAATACGACTATAGACTGAAAACCTGCTAGCCCAGGGTGTGTTGGTACCAACTTCTTCTCCTTGGAATACTCCTATTTTACCTGTGCTAAAGGCTGATGGTAAGTCTTACAGATTTGTGCAAGATTTGCGAGCCATTAATCGCATTGTCCTACCACTTTTTCCCCTCATACCCAACCCTCATGACATTTGGACTCATATACCCTGTGGCTCCACCCACTTTTCAGTCATAGATTTAAGCTCCGCCTATTATTCTATACCGGTAGGGGTAGAGGCAAATAACTATCTCGACTCCGCCCCTACCAGTATAGAATAATACCGTATTCCATAAACCATTATTAAGAAGGGACCCAGGATATCAATGCTTGACCCAGTACAAGCATTGTGGAACCTGTGTGTTTTGGGGAAACTGCTAGGTACGTATGACCTAGATTAGCCACTCTTGGAAACAGGATACTGGGCTTGATGGACCTTGGTCTGACCCAGTATGGCATATCTTATGTTCTTATGTACCCTCTCTAATTACTTTCCTCATTTCACTAGTTATGAACCGGATAGATTACTGTAATGTTGCTCTCGCTGGCCTCTCACAGTATGAACTCCACAGACTTCAGTTACTACAAAAAACAGCAGCCCGTATTGTCATGTATGCCTCCCGTACTGAATACATTACGCCTCTGCTTATCCATCTCCACTGGCTACCCATTGCCTATAGGATTCAGTTTAAGATTCTCATCTTTGTACACAAGGCTATTCATTTCACTTCCCCTCAGTATATCTTTGACCTAGTTCATCTTCACATCTCTCATCGCTCACTATGACACATCCACACAAACCACTTGTCTCTCCCCTCCCCCTCCCTGGCTCACTTTGAATCAACTTGCAGCTCTGCATTTTTCTTTCTTGGTCCCAAGCTCTGGAATTCTCTCCTCCCTGACCTCTGCCTCGAGCCTTCCTTCACCAAGTTCAAGGTTCTGTTAAAAACCCATCTTTTCTGCACCACCTTTAATCTTCCTCCCAGCTCTGTCCCTAACTGAGGTTTCCCTTGTCTCTCCTCTCTCTCGCTGCCTGGTTCCTCTCTCTTTCTCTAGTTTCTCCCTTTTTATTTGTTTTTCTCTGTCCTATCAAAACTATGGTGCTCTTTTCCTTTTCCTGGCAGTGTGCATTTTGCTCTTTTGTAAACTGCTTGGTTGTTTCTTCGAAGGGTGGTATATCAAGAAATGGAATAAAGATAAAGATGAAGATAAAGTCTCACCTCCTCCCGACACAGTGTCTGGAATTCTTTGGAGCAAGGATTGCCACTCTCCAGGTGAAGACTTTCTTTCCCAGGGACCGAGCTGATCGTCTCAGGACTCTGGCTCGGGATGTACAGTACCGTCCCTCGGTGCCTGCTCGGCTTCTCCTGTGCCTCCCCGGACACATGGCCTCCATGGTCCATGTCACCCCAGACACTCGCCTCTACATGAGGGTGGCACAGTGATGTCTCCGGGACCAGTGGTTTCAGGTCACGGGCTGCCTCCGATACAGAGTTTCTGTGACCCGCCAATTGGCGGACTCCCTGGTCTGGTGGCAATCGTCCCAGCATCTCAAAGCAGGCATACCTTTTCAGGCCCCAACCCCCTCAAGGGTCCTCACCACAGACGCCTCCCTGCTCGGCTGTGGAGCCCACTATGTAGATCTCTACACCCAGGGCCTGACTAAGTGGTGTTTTCAATTAACAGATACACTTTAATTTTCGACTTTTAATATATAATTATGTAAGATTGTTCTATAATTCTATAAGATTGTTTTGATGAATCCTTTAAAAGTACTTTTTTAGGATAGAATTTTAAATTTAAAATTTGTGCAAATTTAATTAAAGGTGTAGGTAGGCAGGGCAAGGCCCATGATGTGGATACTTTTCAGCTCGCTCCAATGGTTACACTGTTCACCGATGAAAGGTAAGAGCGTTAACTGAGGCCTTTTAAACCTTTGATTCTACATTTTGCTATTTATGATTAAGTGCATTGAAGACAGAAGGAATGGAATTAGGTGAGTATTTATGTTGGTTTACTAGGCTGTAAACCATGGAAATGCCCTTTGAATATCAGGCCTCATATGGCCTATCCAGTCTGCTTATCTATACCAAAGACTAAACAATCCTCTCTTCTTCCTTAGAGATCTGCTGTTCTGGTTCTATGCTTTCAAAAATTTGTATACAGTCCTTGTCTCTCTCACCTCCACTGGGAGGTGGTTCCATGCATTTAGCACTCTTTCTGGAAATAAATATTTCCTTCGATTTCTCCTACGTCTATCCCCATTCACCTTCATCCTATGCGCCTTGTTCCACCATTTGAAAGATAGCCCTGGGTTTGCCTTCGCAACTGAATGAGGCAAAATTTAAGATTTCTTCTTACTGGGATGACTCTCGACTATAGGAAAGATGACACCTTTTTAATAACCACACTCAGAAGGGGCTGTGTGCACAGATGCATATCAGCAATTCTCCTGTGAATATATTAATGTAAGCACACGGCTCTAGTAAATCAGCACATGTATGAAATCAACAAAAGGGGTGGTTAATTACAAATATAAATGATGCAGAGGCTTATAATAGTAAACAAATCACAGGTACAATTGCAGCAATGAATCTTTCCCCCTCCCCTCGGGAACAACTATTACCCCTGTGTCTGTATCAGTTTCCAATAGGGAAAGGTAAAACTTCAGCATTTAATTGCATGTTGTAGGCTTATTAAGAGACATAGGAAATAAAAATACATATATCTGATAAAACAAGTCTTCATCTTATCTTCTGTTAGAGGCGTTGCATCAGCAGGCATGCAGACAGTACCAGCAATTTGCTCTTACAGCTTGTATACTAAGCTCATGGAGAGACACATTGGCTGGCTGCCCTGGCAACTTAGCAGAAGTGCTGTGCTCTGCTGTGTGGAGAGTAGGGTTTGATTCCTGTGCTTTCACTCCCTGGGATGAATGAAACTGAAATACTGCATCCACAGGCCCTGAGGCAAAGGAAGTCTCAGTCAGTGCTCTGCTCAATGACAAAACTTATTGACTGGAACTGGGTACAAGTGTCTTAGGGGTATGTTTACTAAACTGCGGTAACGGTACATAACGCGCGTAATGTAACGTTAACGATCGTTCGCGCGTCATAACACGCGTTATGACGTGCGAACGATCGTTAACGTTACATAACGCGCATTAACCGTAGTTAACGATCGTAAACTCCCGCGGCGCGGTAAAACACCGCAGAAGGTGGAGAGAGGGCAGAGAGAAGGGGTCAATGGACGGAGAGTGGGCGGGGAGAGGCTCCCTTCACAGTAACGCGCTGATCTGAAGAGCTCAATTCCAACGCGAATGAAAACCTGCCGTTAAATGCACATTGCAGGGGAGAGAAACCATTTCAGTGTCAGCAATGTACAGCCCAGGCAGGGAAACCTAAAAAAAGTGATAAGTGTGATACATGTGCACAGAACAAAAGGGCACATAAACACTGAAAATGACCCCAACAAACTGGAAAAAACCATAACCAAGCTGGCCAATAGTGGTATCAATGAGAAACATCAACCCCTCGCCCCCCGAGTAAGCTCCATAGAAAAGATATAAATTGTGGAAGGGTCTATTCTCCGTCCCCATACAAGGTGAATGAGCCCACAGTGAAATAGCGCTGCTCAGGGTTTTCCCCACCATCAGACAGGGTTCCTATGGCGTGCACATGTCCTGCAACATCAGGGCGGGCATGTTGGAACGGCAACTGGACAGATGCCTGAGAAGGGGATACAGTGGGCCGCATGCGGCACATGCTGTGGTGGAGCTGGGCCACAGTACGGACTAGGGTGATGCCTGGGTGGCGTATACGAATGCTGAAACAACAGAGCAGCCAGACAGCAACTGCTGAAGACCAACATGGGCATGAGTGTGTTTCCCACAGTGTCACAGGGGATAGTACCCAACAGCCACCCCCAAGGGCACGGAACATTGGCAGGCGGGGCTGGGGGGAGCGTGGACATCTATGCAGGCACCCCTACCCCAGAACCCGCATCATAGGCAGCCGCCTACCTGCACACTGGATGGCCTGAGACTGCGCACCACCAGCTCCACCAGCAGAAAGGCATGTCAGCATGGTGGCTGAGGGATACTGGTGGTGGAGGAGGCAGTGGCAGCTGCCCAGAGCAGACCGTGGCCTAGCCCTGTGTAGGTGGGTGCCGTGTGCTGCAACAGACGGGCCCTGTCTGACGAACAGTCATGGTATCACCAAGGAATGCACTGACTCTGTGACAACAAGGTGGTGCAGTGCACAAAACCAGTTTATTTAGAAACAGAGGGTCACAGGTTCAAGTCCCAGCTGTGGTTCCTGGCAACCCAGTCCCCATATTTTACCCACTACTACAACGTGCTAATACAGACAGTATCTTTATTGCAGATGACGTAAACATGCCGAAGACACCCACATTATACCCTACAGAGCACGGACACCATATACATGCACATTACCTAGAGCAGAGTCTCCAAAATGCAGTCCTGGAGGGCCAAACACCATTCCGGTTCCATGCTGCCTCTGATAAAGATGCCTGTGCTGCATTTCTATGTGCCACCCCCATAGTATGCAGATGTATCTCATGCATATTCATGAGGGACAGCATGAAAACCCGAACAGTGTTTGGCACCACAGGACTGGAGTTGGGAACTTCTGCCGTAGAGCAGCAGCCAACAGGGGCAGACACACCCGCACCCACAGGCCCCATTATCCAAAGCCTCCCGGAGAGGCAGCACTTTGGGCTGTGCGTGCATCTCCCAATACTAGCACTTGCATACCTTAGTAATGCCACCCTAAACCTGGGAATATGGTACACATCTTTAAAGAGATTGCTATGATTACTGGCAGATAGAAATTCCTAGGTTAAGTACAATATTCTGAGTGAGCTGCATCATAGCAACCTTTCTGATGTCTGTGGAGTGTGCTGCAGGTCTTGTGTCTGACAGTGTTTACCAACCTGGGCAGTGACTCCTACAGTATTGCGTACCATAGCCATGCCTGCCCTGTGCCCAGGACTGGTGTGGTAGCCTGGGCTGCCCAACACCTCTATAGTTGCACAATGCTGGCATAGGTGTGGGGAGTGTGTGTCTGTCTATCCAGTGTGTGGTGGCTGCCAACACCCTCCACAGCCCACACTGCTAGCTCTGTTGCCAGTATTGGCCTGCCAATGTGCATAATGAGGAGCAAGGTACTGTGGGAAAAGCCTGGATAGGGTGGCCTGGCCTGGCCGCATCTGCACAGGGCATAGGGCAATGGCTCGGACATTTTAGTGTCCGGTACCACCTGCACAGACAGGGTGGCCATAGCATGTCCTGCTGGGCAGTCACTCTCACCCTGACTGTGCAGTGATCATGGCATGGCTAGGTTCCCCCATAGTTCTGTATAGCATTTCTCTTATGTAATATATAAGGGTTTTCTTTTGGGGCCCATTCACTGACTTAACTGCTTGGTGTGTATGCTGACATCCCCATTCTGGGTACATGCAGCTCCTCCAGTACCATGCACTATGGACTAGCTGGCGGACTGTCTGCAGCTAGTATGTGTCTTGCTGGAACACCTTGCAGGGTGCAGCGGCTGGTGGCTTGCTGCTGGAGAATGTCAGATAATGGTGGGGGGCAGCTGAGCATTCCCAGGCCTGCCATCTGTCTGCTACTGTGTTATGGATGTGTACCGCTGTGTCTGTTCCCCAGCAGGACTGGGGTTGATGTTCCCCTCTACAGCTACCATTGCAGGGATGTAGACTGTGGATCTATTGGTGGGTGATCCTGTTTCCCACCCTGAGCCCCAGAGGGTGGGTTGTGTGGTGGTATGTCATCTGCCCATGGGTCCATACACCCCCCCCCCCTTCACCTGCAGCAGGTAACCATGGCACCAACACAGGATATGCACTATTCTGGGTGCATCATCGCCCATAAGGACTAGACATGACCGAGACATACAGCAGGGCACAAATGTATCCTAGGTGTGTCTAACGGAACTACCTATCACACACTGCTGGGGACCTGCAGCATGGTGTAGTTCATCCATGAATGGTGCTGTGGACCTGGTGCTGGGCACCCCACCTGAACCTCAGGGGGGGCACAGTACCCGCACAATTTGACTGTCTGTGGCTACTCTGTGGCAGTACCACACACGGTCTGTTCCCTCTACCTGGCAGAGGTGCTGTGGGGGTGCATACCCAATCTTGTGCCCATCTCTTGACTGATGATTTGCATGTGCAGTGCATCATGGGTACAGGTGGGTTAACCCTATCCTGGTAACCACAGCAGAGAGTTTGTGTGGTGACGTGCAGTCCTGCAGCCAGCCAGGGCTTTGTTCACAGCCTTATAAGGTGTCCTATAGGGGACATTATAGGGTGCCTTGGCGGACAGTACACTTTATAATGTGCCCTATGGAGTGCGTTATGGGGTGCCTTATGCAGCACCTTAGGTTATGCCACCGTGAGGGTGTGTTTGCTGGCAGCACAAATTAAAATACATGTCAAATGCCTCAACAATCACTACTTAAATGTAAAGGGTGCTGCCTCAGCCAGCCTTATACATTGGGCCCACTGGGGAGTCAAACCCATGACCCCTGTATCATCAGTCAGTGTTGTAACCATTGTGCTACGGCTCTGTTGCTGTGATTGTATGTCTGCGTGCCTTCTTAAGATTAACGCACGGTAACGTGCCCTGTAGCGCTCGTTCATTTATGGCGCCTTGTAGCGCACGTTCTCGGCGCGTTCTCGGCAACGATGTACCGCCCATGTCCTTATTTGGGGTTTCTGTCTCTAACACGGCTCCTAATATGAATCGCACTAACGCAGTTTAGTAAACATACCCCTTAGATTCTGAATGGGTTATAATTGGGGGCTCCTTGAAAACAACCAGACAATGGAAGGTTATAAAAATAAGCAAATAAAAATATGCAAAATACCCCAGAAAGTTGTGAATGAAGGCCTACAGATCAGCTGCCTAATAGAGGCCAGATCCATTTGGGCTGGATGTATAAAAGGAGGCAAGGATTCATGAGACTTCTCCTGGGAGAGAAGAGCAGCAGCCCCTGGAGGACAAGGCACCACAGCAAACCAGCTTAATGTAAGTTTGCCACACTGCCTCCACGATGCACCCCACTCCTAGCCAGCACCCTTTGCCCCCCCCCCCACCTTTGTACACCACTGTCTACAGCAGAGGTTACCATCCTTTTTGGTTATGCAGACCCCTTATTAACCTCTAAAAAGTTCAGGGGCCCCCAGTTCATCCCTGTCACTCTTCCAAGACCCTTTCCCCTCAGTGCAAAGCCTATCCCCACTGCCCTCTTTATCTTCCTTCCCCTTCTTTCTCTACCAGTCTCTCTCTCTCTCTCTCCCTCTCTCTCTCCAGCCCGCCCAACTAGTCTCAGTCTCTTTTTCTCTCCTTCCTGACAGTTCCACCAAGTCTCTCTCCTTTATTCTAACAAATCCTCACCATGTTTTTTCTGTGTCCTGCAGGCCCACTGTAACAGTCTCACAGACCCCAAGGGGTCCACAGACCATGGGTTGGGAACCACTGACACAGAGGCATCTGTGATAGGAATAGGGAGACAATAATTAAAATAAGGACCCAATATTTAGCCTGCAATGGTCAGCCTTGCTAAAACACCTGGCCACCACAGGCAAGAATGAAACCTGATATTCAATGCTGGAACTTAGCCTGCATCCGGCGTTAAATACCTAATTTTGTAGTTGACAAGTTCTGCTATCTGTTACATGCAGACACTAACCAGATAGAAAAACTGCATAAAGTTAGGACTGCTATTGCCTATCTAGTTAGTGGCTGAATATCACTGCTAACCGGATAGGTTCCAGGAGCTCCTCCACTTAGGGTTGCCAACTTTTTGAAAGAAAAAAATGCCACATGTTGCACCTGTGCTCTGCCCCCGTTCCTGCTCCACCCTCCAAAGTAACTGCAGTGATGGTAGCAATGCAAGCTTCTGCACCTGCTTGCCACATCAGGGTGGGGGGGGGGGAAGTGGGGAGGACAAGAGATTGCGCTATTCAAGCCCCACTGAAACACAGTTCCCTCCTCAATCCTCCAGCACACACATTCTCCCCCATACTATATTAAATCCAAACACATATTCTTTATCCACAGAACCCCTCCCCAGCACCTCCTTCAAAAACGAGTGCAGAGCAGAGCTTAGACATTTCCCCCAGAGCGTCATTTGAGTAACATCTCAGTAACAGGCATATTGTGAAGTATACAAAACTCCACCAAGTTGCTCAGGATCTAGAGCAAATCTACCATGCCAACATTAACTTCCAAACTTCACACATCAAGGTCTCTACAGTACCTAGGAAAAGGATCCTGAAAAAATACTCTATCTCTATAGCCTACAGACTCACATTCTTGAACAACTATTTTCCGAGATACGCGTTGTGAAACTTGCAATGGGGTCATTTTTGACCCCATCGGTACTCACAGGGTTAAAGTCACGTGTAATTGAGTTGAGAGCTACTTTTTTTTCTACAATATCAATGTAATGTATCATTTCACTTCAAGGTAAGGCCTATATATTTTTAGATTCCTCTCCTTTGGAAAGGATTCTTTTGTATAGGAAGAAATAGGAATAGGGATTTCATTTTTCTGTTTTGGTTTGCCTGCTGATTTTTTTGTTAGCGGTTTCCTTTGGTAACCTCTGGATTTCCTTTTTTCCTTTATTTTGGTATAATTGTGGGGTTTTCAGCTCATCGTTAAGTGGTCTAATGCAATTATGCTGAATATTGAATTATTTACTGTGTTTATAGTTTTTTTATATTCCTTTGGGATTATTGCATGTCCTTGAAAGTTTATGATTGAAACAAATGTTATATATCTCAATAAACATATTGAATTACAAAAACAAAAAAAATACCCCTTTGACACCATTCTGCAGAGGCAACTTATAAAGTAACTGACCACCCTAGGAATTGGGCCCTAAAATTACTGCTTGGGTTAGAAATTGGTTGAGTGGGAGGCAACAAAGGGTACAGGTAAATGGAGCTCACTCTGAGGAGAAGGAGGTTACCAGTGGCCTAGGAATATGTCCTTGGTCTGATTCTTTTAACATCTTTGTTAGTGATGTTGCAGAAGGGCTGTTGGGTAAGTTTGGCCTCTTTCTGGATGATACCAAAATATGCAATAGAGTAGACACCCAGGAAGGTGTAGATAACATGAGGAAGCTAAGCTTGAAGAATGGTCTAGAATTTGGCAGTTGAGATTTAATGTTAAAAAATGCAAGGTCATGCATTTGGACTGCAGCAATCCAAGGGAGCGATATAGTATAGGGGGTGACGTACTTCTGTCCACTAAAGAAGAGCGGGACCTAGGCATGATTGTGTCTGACAATCTTATAGTAGCTATACAGGTAGAAAAAGCAACGGTGAAAACTAGAAGGATGCTTGGGTGTATAGGGAGAGGAATGGACAGCAGAAGAAAGGAGGTAATAGTGTTTCTGTATAAGTCTTTGGTGCAACCTCATTTGGAGTATTATGTGCAATTCTGGAAACCACACCTTCAAAAGGATATAAAGAGGTTGGAGTCAGTATAGAGGGTGGCTACTAAAATGGTTAGTGGTCTTCATTATAAAGCATATGAGGACAGACTTAAGGATCTTAATATGCATGCTTTAGAGGAAAGATGGGATAGAGGTGATATGGTAGAGATGTTTAAATACCTCTGTGGCATAAATGCACAGGAGGGGAGAGCCTCTTTCGATTGAAAGCAATCTCTGCTACAAGGAGACATAGGATGAGGATGAAAAGGGATAGACTCAGGAGTAATATGCGGAAATATTTCTTTATGGAAAGAGTGGTAAATGTGTGGAATAGTTTCCCAATGGAGGTAGTAGAGATGAGAACAGTGTCTGAATTCAAAAAAGTATGAGACAAGCACAGAGGATCTCTAAAGGAAAAAGGGGACTGTTGTAGTGGCCGATATGGAAGGTAGACTAGATAGGACTTGAGGTCTTTTTCTGCCATCATGTTTCTATGTTTGGGATAGCATCATAGGCACCTAGTAACTCTGTCCTAGACCTGCCCCTCATTTCTGTTGGCAACTGGGTGCCTCCCCACCCAACCACAGGCGTCCTGTGACAGCAGTGCTAGCCCTGGTGGCAATACATTTGTCCTGTGGTCCATGACAAGTGCAGGCATGTATCTGCAACTGCACTGAATGTCCCTCACATTGTCCTTCAGCAGCCCATAACATGGTGCACAATATTACAGCTTGAGTTGTGTGAAGGCATAGCTGTCCAGGCAGCTGCCTTACGGTGACCATGAGGGTGGGTAGAACAAAGTATTGGGCATAAAAAGCTCATCAATTTCTTTGGCTTGCGAAGGGAGTGGGACATGGATCATGCTCTGGAATGACTTCCCACACCTTGAACCTACTCTGGGACCAGCACTGCATATCTAGAGGGATATGAAGTCCACCAAATGAGCAACATATTGGCCGGGTGCATTGTAAACATACCCCCACAAAGACATACCTTGTTTGTCCCAGCATTTTCAGACAGTCCACCTGCTTTTTATCTGCTGCATATCCCAGTTGCACTATTGGAAAACCTGTACATTTGCAAACATGGGTGGCCCCGCCTCAACAAATGTGAATATTTTTGCTGAAATGATGCACATGGGAGTGCGAGATTCCAAACCTTTTGCCCATTTCTGATTGAGCACATCCCCACGCTATAAACATGCACTCCACCCTCCCGGTCATGCCTCATCTAAATGTGCCTCTTTTCAACTCTCAAATGATCCTCACAGTTTTGTCCTCACACTGGGAAATGCTCCAAAGGTGCACCACCAGAAAGGCTAATTTCACAGAGGGGGAGCAGACTCTCATGTTACAGGAGATCTTAGCTTACCTGGACATTCTAATTAGCAATGAGGGCACACGAATGGCTGCCTATGAAAAGTAGCGGCAATGACTGACTATCTGCCACAAGCTTAATGCCATCTACCACAACAACAGATACTGAGGACCTGAAGTGTAAGTAGAAGCAGGTGCACCAGAACACAAGTAAGAAGTCCAAATGTTTGGGCCTTGATGGCCAGCCTGAACCATTGACTGAGCTGGAACAGAGTGTCCTTGCACCATCGACGTTGCCACAATGGAGGGAGTAGGCAGACTGGACACATCATGGGGCTCATAGTTGCAGTGTGAGTGGCTGCCATATGTCTCCCACCTGCTCACTCTTGTGGAGTTCTCCATCTGTGCCATCTCGCTCACAGTACACCCTTCCACCTACACCATCTCCATGCCTGTCATGCATCACATATGTGAGTGCTGCATATCATGATCCCATTGCTCTGCACCAACAATCTGATTAAATCTGCTTTGTGGGGCTTTGCATATACTGATATCCACATGGCTTCTATCGCCAGCACTGCCCTATACCTCCTGACACTTGGCATGTCCTTGCAGGGCTTTGAGGAAACAGTAATGGGAGGTTGTTATATGATCACAGCACCGCTACCCTTGGGCATGGCACTTCCCCATAGCACCTCTGCTACTGTCCAGGTGTCTAGGAAGGGGCTTTTGTGCAAATATATCATGTTTCATTTGGGCCTGTATTATGTTTCTGGTTATTTTGTACAACAGATGCAATAGAATGAAGGTCTCTGACATGGTATATTGTGAGTTCATCTCTACAACAAGTGGCAGTGGCATTCTAGGCTTGCCATGCACTCAGCCCTTTCCACTCTGCTGCAGTACTGAGCTGACAGCCATTCTACCAATTTAGAGACAGCAAGAGGGCCCAGTCACAGATGTCTGGGGGAATAGCTT
Source organism: Ichthyophis bannanicus (assembly GCA_033557465.1). Classification (NCBI taxonomy): domain Eukaryota; kingdom Metazoa; phylum Chordata; class Amphibia; order Gymnophiona; family Ichthyophiidae; genus Ichthyophis; species Ichthyophis bannanicus. The sequence continues at coordinate 527,628,078 of CM066032.1, forward strand.
TGGGAAGCTGCCATGACTCAGTTGTCATGGTGCTTGCCTTGCTCAGGGCATATAGATGCTGTGGTGTAAAATATACCTATCGAAATGTGATAGCAATTTGCAGGGCTATGTGGTTTGTGGGATACCATGTTGGAATCTGCCCTTTATTTGGAGAGCAGCATTGCAAAATGGGATAGCAGCCGCCATCTAACAAATGGGGCTTATTCCTATGGGGTCACCTGTATCATCATTATTGCTTTACACACTGATATCTGTCTGTGGGTGATAGGCAGATCACACCTTGTGGCTAACATAATTGCTCTGTTTATTCACAGGTAGTGATGATGCTGAAGCTGCAGCCCTGAGCTGTGACCCAGATCTGAGTACAACCACTGCAGATGCATCAACATCCAGCATTTGCCAGGATGCAGCCACCTCTGCTGCAGAGCTCTCTGTTGTGGGGAATATGCAGGCTGATGCCCAAGAGGAGGACCACCAGGATGCCTTGGATCATGACAGACAGCTTCAGGAAGCTGTGGAGACAAGAGGCAGAGATTTAGAGCTGCTCACACCATCATCATCTTACCAGGCAAGGCAGGAGATTAATAGCCAGGAGCCACGTAGCAGCCAGGTGTCCTGTAGGAAGCTGATCCAGTGTGCCAAGAAACTACTGAACCAGAATGAGACACATCAGGCATGGGGAAGGTTGAAGTGGAGCTCTTACAACAAACATAGACTTGTAGGGGTGCCAGTTTGCAGTCACACAACAGCTGGGTGAATCCATTTATCTCCCGAGAGAAACAATAGTGAAGTGTCTTTCAGAGCTGCGCCAGACACACCCATGTCTAGTCCACGTCCCAGGGGTGGCCTTATCATGTACATCCAGCCAGTGCCCACAACCAGGACCCATGACTGTGCTGCTCCTGCTCCAGCTGCTGCTGTCTCATGCACCACTACCACTGCCACAACTATGGATGTGCCCAGCTCCACCAGTGGCACCACCACAAGGCATGCCTGTACATAAGTCTCTGCCACCACACATCCCTCCCATATTCTGGGGCCTACTTTTCAGGACAGGGGGCCTGTCATGACCTTCCCACCCTTCTATGAAGCTATCCAGGAAGTGGATGGCAAGATTGACAGCTTGTCACATTCCAGCAGTACGTCACCCTCCATCCAAATCACTATTCTTAACCAGGCCCTTGTGCATGTGCCCTCAGTCAGGGAAAGTGCAGGGGAAGGGGCCATAGACAGGGCATGTCATATACCAGTAACAGGAGGGCCAGGTATGTGTGCCATGCAAGGGGGTTGCTTTGCCATTGTGATTGTTGTGTGAGGGAGGGGGTATGGTGCTCAGTGAGTGTGGGGAACAGTGGGATATGTCGAGGGAGCTAAGGGTTTGTGGGGATGGGGTAAGCAAGAGGTGTGAAGGTGCACATGGATTTGACTGTGGGATGTGGGGGGAATGGGTGAGCCAGATTGGGGATGAGGGGGAAGGGGCACTATTTCTATGGAAGGGCTGGGTGCTGGAGGGGGGCATGTCTTATTGCTACTATTACTACTACTGAGCATATGTATAGCACTGCAAGACATATGCAGGGCTGCACAGATGAATGTAAAAGACAGTTCCTGCTCATCAGCGCTTACAATCTACAATATAATCAATACAGACAACACAGTAGCTGTAGATAAGGGATACATCAAGGAGGAATGGTAAGGAAACACAGTGGAAACCAGGTGAGTCAAGATCCAAAAGCGGCAGCAAGGAGGTGTTTTCAGCCTAGATTTGAAAAGGTCCAGAGATGGTGCCTGATGTACAGACTCAGGTAGCTTGTTCCATGCATAAGGAGCAGCAAGGTGAAAGGAGCAAAGTTTGGAGTTAGCAATAGAATAGAAGGGCACATATAGAAGTGATTTGCCAGAAGAGTGGGGTTCCCGAGGAGGAGTGTACGGAGAGATGAGAGGAAAGGCAGTGAGAAGCTGCAGAGTGAATGTACTTATAGGTCAGAGGAGAAGTTTGAATTGGATGCGGAAACAGATAGGGAGCCAGTGAAGTGACTTGAGAAAAGGAGTAATATGAGCATGATGAGGCTGGAGGAAATTTAGTCACGCAGCAGTGTTGAACAGATTGAAAGGGAGAGAAATGATTCAGAGGGAGACCAGCAATGACTAGATTACAATAATCTAGATGGGAGGTGACTAAAGAGAGGAAAAGTGTCTTACTAGTGTGTTCAGAAAGGAATGGGCGGAGTTTGTTGATGTTATAGAGAAAGAATTGGCAGGTTTTAGCTATCAGTTGGATGTGTGTAGAGAAGGAGAGAGAGAGGAGTCAAAGATGACTCCAAGGTTGCAAGCTGAGTAAACAGGGAGGAGTAGAGAGTTATTCAGAGAGACTGAGAAAGGAGGAAGGGGAGAGGAGGATTTAGAAGGAAAAATAAGAAACTCAGTTTTGGCCATGTTCAATTTCTGTGGTGGTGAGACATCCAAGCAGCAATGTCAGAAAGGCAGGCAGAGAGCCAGGCCTGGATTGCTGGAGAGATTTCAGATGTAGAGAGGTAGATATGGGAGTAATCAGCATAAAGATGGTACTGAAAGCCATGGGAAGAGATGAGTACACCAAGCGATTGGTTATAGAGGGAGAAAGGAGTGGACCCAAGACAGATCCTTGGGGTACACCAGCTGAGAGTGGGATAGCAGCAGAGGAGGATCCACCAGAACAAACACTAAAGGAGTGATGGGAGAGAAAAGAAGAGATCCTGGATAGCTCAGAGCTCTTAAAACCAAGTGAGGGCAAGATATTGAGGAGAAGGTTGTGATCAATGGTGTCAAAAGCAGCAGAAAGGTCAAGAAGGACGAGGACTGAGTAAAAGCCCTTGGATTTTGCCAGGAATAAGTCGATGGAGACCTTGGCAAGTGCTGTTTCTGTAGAGTGTAAAGGACAAAAACCAGATTGGAAAGGATCCAGGAGGGCTTGAGAGGAGAGAAAGTCGAGGCAATGGCAGTGAACCACCCTTTCAAGTAGTTTAGAAATAAAGGGGAGGAGGGAGATAGATCAATAGTTAGGACAGGTAGGGTCTGGTGAGGGTTTCTTGAGGAGAGGTGTAACCACAGCATTCTTGAAGGTTGCAGAGAGAGTTGCAGTGGAGAGCAATAGGTTGAGAATATGAGAGATGGAAGGGACAACAGTGGAGAAGATAGGGCTTAGGAGATGGGGGAGAATAGGATCAGAGGAGCAGGTAGTAAGTTTGGAAGAGGAAAATAGGTGTGTGTTTTCCTCTTCAGAGATCATAGAAAAGGAAAAAGGGTAGCACAGTTGGGGGGGGGGGGTTGGGAGTGAAGAGAGGGAGGAGGGGAAGTAGCTGACCTTGTGGGGACCTTGTGTGATCTTCTGGATTTTGTCATGGAAATAGTCAGCCAGGGCTTGGGCAAGAAGGGAAGGAGGGGTCAGAGGCAGAGGCCCCTTGAGGAGAGAGTTGAGAATTGTAAAGAGATGGTGATTTACTTTACTTTACTTTATTCCGTTACTTGATTAACCACCCAGGCAAAAGCATCAGGGCGGTGTAAAATAAAACAAAGAGGCTGCAGTAAGTAAGAAAGGAACGCCATTTGTAAATAGGTAAGTAGAGAGGACAGAGCACACAGAAATAGTCATGATGGTCAGAAGCAAGAGAGTTATGTCAGATGGATATTATAATCTTGTTTGGCGAGTGCTATGGTTGATTGTAAAGAGACAAGCATCAATTTGAAGTATAGAAAGTCCGCAAGGGTGTGGGATTTGAGCCAAATGAACTCAGCTGAATGGGCACAGGAATGTAGATGGTGGTAGTGGAAGACAGCCAGGGCTGGAGTATAGTATGCTTCACAGGATATGGCATGGGCAGAGCAAGAAGGAGTGGAGGAGTGGCCTAGTGGTTGGGGCAAGGTACTTCAGGCTGGAAGGTCGGGGGTTCAAATCCCACTAGAAGACAGCAACCTTGGGCCAGAAGGACTGGGGTTTCTAGTCCCACAGGTGTTCCTTGTGGTCTTGGCCAAGCCACTTAACCCTCCATAGCCCATGTTCCCTGTAAAATAGTTATCTCCAAGTTATAATGCCCTGTTCAATGTAATTTCAGCTTGTTCAATGTAAACCACACTGATGCAGAATAGCGCGGTATATAAGAGAATGTAAATAAATAAATAAAATAAATAATAAGAACATCCAGAGCAGAGGAGAGTGCAGAGTTATAGGAAGCTACTGCCTTATCAACAGACTCAGATGACATAGTGGAGGAAAGAGAAGATGAGACAGTGGAGGAGAGAGCCAAAGGGTTAATAGCATGAAGATTTCTTAAGAAGTTGGGGGAGACAGGGTGAGGTTGAGGTGGCGGGTGATGAAGAGTGAAACTTAGCAGGTGATGGCCCGATAAGGGAAGGACTGAGGTACAGAAGTTTGGGGATAAGCAATTAGAGAAGCATACAAGGTTGAGGCAGTGGCTGTGCTGGTGAGTAGGAACAGTAGAACAAGGTTGGAGGTTGAATGAGGAAATAAGGGAAAGGAGCTTTAAAACATAAGGATCAGAGGGGTAATCATCATGAATGTTAAAATCCCTGAGCATAAGGGAGGGAGAAGAGGAATCCAGAAAGAAGGAAAGCCATGAGTCAAAGTCAGTGAGAAAGCTAGAGGTGGACTTGTCAGGAAGTCAATAAATAACAGCTACCCGGAGAAGTAGTGGTGTAAAAAGGCAGATGGAGTGGAATACAAAGGAGGGAAAGGAGTGAGACTGAAGCAGCATGAGGGGTTGAAATTGGCAGGAAGGAGAGAGTACAAGCCCACCACCACCACCCCATGACCAGTAGGACAAGGCATGTGGGAGAACTGATAGCCGCCATGACAGAGAGAAGTCACTGATGATGAGTCTTCTGGGAATAGCCAGTTCTCAGTTAGGTCAAGATGGAGAGCATTAGAGATATAGAGATCATGAGTAAAGGCAAGTTTATTTGAGATGGAGTGTATATCATTCACACACTTTGCAAACACACCTTCATGTGAAATGTCTCTGTATGAGCTGTTTTCTTGCCACCACTCCCCTTCAATATGCTTGGCCACAGTCCACTTGCTGAGCTACCTCCACATCGGTATCTGCCTCATCAATAGGTATGTCTGGTGCATCCAGCAGAGGTTGCCTTCACCGTAAGGCCAAGAATATCTCACACACCTTTGCTGGCTTGTACAAGAGTTCTTCTCCTGAGTGATCACGACACCTAAAGCGGCTTCTCAGTTGCCCGAATATCCTCTCTATTATTCCTCTGCTTGTGAGCTGGGATGCACTATGGGGGTCAGCAGTCAGTGTCTCCTCTGTCACCTGCATAGACATGGGGGAGAACATACAGGTGTCACTGCTGTCCTGCCTCTGCCATCATGACCTGGATGTATGCTTGTTGACTCTGCTGCTGAAATGTACAGCAACCTGTGTTCTCCCTTTCTGTCTTGCTTTCATCCCTAACATGGTGCCTCTACCTTTATCTTGCTGGGGTCCTTACATTCTGGGTCATGGTTTCAGCATCATTTGTGTGGTCTGGTGTTCACTGCCAACTACTTACTGGGAGGTGGATCCCTTTTGTCAGTTTTGGCTACTTGTATGGAGATGTGGGCACCTATTTCCCTACAGATCCTTTCTGCCCACCTATTTCTTCTGGCTACATTGGACTCTCACATCAGGGCACTAGGGCACCTTCCCATACAGTGCTCTCCCGACCTCACTGGACTCTCACATCGGGGCACTAGGACACCCGCCAGTGACGAATGATCCTCCACCTGGCTCAGAGAAAGCACAGGAGCAGCGATTGGATCCAGGTGGTAAGCTCCACCTTGCTGCAGCAACGAGCTTTCCAGGTGCCCCCCACTGATTTTAAATACCCGTGTCTCTAAGGCACACCCACCTAAGGGCCACACCAAAGGGCCCTTATACATGGCCACACCAAAGGGCCCTTATACATGGCCCTTGGAGTGGCAGTGGAGTGGATTCTCCAAAAGACCTACCCCACCCGAGGTAAGCAAATGTGCAGCCTTAAAACCAACAGGACCTCACTCTCTCACTAAGGCTGACACAACATAAAAGTCATGAAGAAAACCAGAGCACACTAAGAGCAGCACACACAGTCAAAACATGAAACCATACATCGACATCCCCCCTTATTATATTACTCCTGCATCTCCCTCTACACCATGCAGGAACCATTCAAGCACAAACCTCCACCCTTATACTACCTATAATAAATGAAATGAGACTGCATGCTCCAAGGCAACACATGAATAAACACAAGTACTCAAACAAGAGAATGCAGAGACTCACACAAATCACATCCAACAGACACCCATACACTGACCACACCAACCCCATATTAACCACACCAGTAAGCTATACACTAATAAATGCTAAGTCAGTCAGAAACAACACCATCAACGTCTACCTGCAAGATCAACAGACAGATATAATGTACATAACAAACATGGACCAGGTTATACTGAATTAAATCACCATACCCACATACACTGTCTTTAACTTCCTACGAACACACAGGAGTGGAGGAGGAGTGCTCATACTAGCTAAGAGCCAATACAAGTTTAAATCCATCTCAACAGAGGGGAGCAACATCATCACCATTGCAAACAATTACCTCACAATATGTCTCACCTATAGAGCCCTGAACGCTATAGGATCTGATGAACTCTCCACAGTGCTAGAATCAGCGTGCACATTCACCTCACCATACAAACCCATGATAACCCTTGGAGAAGTCAATCTCAATTCAGAAGCCAATAAGGAGGCTAAAGCCTCTCTGACAGCCATGGATATGATGCACTACACACAACTATGAAATACTCCCACACACCGACAGGGCTCAATGCTAGACCTCATCTTTGCCCCTCAGATACTACTAGAGCACGATGCCGTACTGCCCCCAACAGTCACCCCAACATCCTGGTCTGGACATCACATAATAACATTCAAAATATCAGTCATCAACCCAAATACTCTAAGCTATATGCAACACAAGAGCAAGAGTCAAGAGCTTCAACAAGGAACAATTCCTACAAGAAATTCTACCCAGATTAAATTGAGATTTCACAAAAATAGATAACATCATTGACAGCTGGAACCACTGTATCTCAGCAACTGCAGAAGCACCAGAAAGGCAGAAAAGAACCACTGCAAGACAAAGAGCACAGGTCGCAATCTGGTATTCCAGTGAAATAAGACAAGCAAAGAGGACCCTAAGGATGGAAGATAGATGATGGAGAAGAAATAAAGACTCTAACGCACTACAATACAGAACCAAACAACAAGAATACAACAACCTTATTAACACCTGTAAACATGAGTACCACACCAATCTCATTATGAAATTTGCAAATAAGCCAAGGAAACTGTTAGAAATAGTCTGAACTCTAACCAAGGATCTGCCACCTGAAAATGATGCAGAAATACACCCACAACAAATAGCAGACTACCTCATGAAGACTTTCCACAGATGCGCCACTGCAGACAGACTACGAGGAATATGCATCATCAGTCAAAATATGGGGCGAATTTACCACTTATGTTTTATGTTTATTGTACCTTGATATTCCACCCTTTATGACATCAGGGCGGTGTACAATCAAAATAAAAATCCAAAATCCAAAATAAAAATCCATCTAATGAGCAAATGAACCATTTAATATCCAAACTGAAACAACAACATCACCCTCAGACCCTTGGTCGGTTTCATGGGTCAAGTTAACCAAGGAAGAGCTCACTCTGCTCATACATAAAGTAATGCAGGCTTCCCTTACCCAAGGCCAAATATTTTCAAGCAGATGACAATAAGACCGATCCTTAAAAACATCACACTTAATAGACACGACCCCACTGCATACCGCCCAATCTCAAGATTACCTTTTCTGGCCAAAATTATAGAAATGTCTGTACAACTGCAGCTGCAAGACCATGGGGTATGTTTACTAAACTGCGGTAATGTTTCCTGCGTTAGGTTCCAAGGTAATGGGACGGATGCCCATATAAAGGAGTTGGCGGTGCATCGTTAAAGCAATACGTGTGAGATAACGCGCGTTACAAGGCACCTTATAAGGTCCCTTATAAATAAGGTGCTTTATAAGGCGCCTTGTAAGGTGCCTTATGAGATGCCTTATAAGGTGCCTTGCTAGGTGCCTTATGAGGTGCCTTGTTAGCTGCTTTATAAGGTGACTCATGTGGTGGCTTATAAGGTGCCTTGTAAGGTGCCTTATAAGGTGCCTTGTAAGGTGCCTTGTTAGATGCCTTATGAGGTGCCTTATAAGGTGCCTTGTTAGGTGCCTTCTAAAGGGTGCCTTATGACGTGCCTTATAAGATGCCTTGTTAGGTGCCTTGTAAGGTGCTTCATAAGGCGATTTGTAAAGCACCCTATAGGGCTCCTTAGTCTAAGCGCCTTATTAGGCACCCCTGGACAAGACACCTTATAAGTAAGTAAGGTGTTGTTAGTAAGGTGCCTTGTAAGGTGCCTTATAATGCGCCTTGTAAGGTGCCTTATAATGTGCCTTGTTAGGTGCCTTATGAGGTGACTTATAAGTTGCCTTGTTAGGTGCTTTATAAGGTGCATTATAAGGTGCCTTGTTAGGTGTCTTATAAGGTGCCTTGTTAGGTGCCTTATAAGGTGCCTTGTTAGTGCCTTATAAGGTGCCTTGTTAGGTGCCTTATAAGTAAGGTGCCTTATAAGGAGCCTTGTAAGGCGCCTTATGAGGTGCCTTGTTAGGTGTCTTATAAGGGCCTTGTTAGGTGCCTTATAAGGTGTCTGATAAGTAAGGTGCCTTATAAGTTGCCTTGTAAGGTGCCTTGCAAGATGCCTTGTAAGGTGCCTTGTTAGGTGCCTTATAAGGTGCCTTGTTAGTGCCTTGTTAGGTGCCTTATGAGGTGCCTTATAAGTAAGGTGCCTTATAAGGTGCCTTGTAAGGTGCCTTATAAGGCGCCTTGTAAGGTGCCTTGCAAGGTGTCTTGTGAGGTGCCTTATAAGATGCATTGTTAGGTGCCTTGTTAGGTACTTTATAAAGGTGCCTTATGAGGTGCCTTATAAGGTGCCTTGTTAGGTGCCTTATAAAGTGCCTTGTTAGGTGCCTTGTAAGGTGCCTCATAAGGCGATTTGTAAAGCGCCCTATAGGGCTCCTTAGTCTAAGCACCTTATTAGGCACCCCTGGACAAGGCATCTTAAAAGGCACCCTGGGTTATGGAACCATAGGTTAAGGTGGCCTAACAAGGTTACAGTGCCCTAGGTAAGTGTGCCCTAAGGACTGCAAGGTGCTTCAGGATGACATGCATGACCTGTGAGGCATAGAAACAGATGTAGCCCTAACACTAGATAGAGCACCGAGGAAAGGCAATGAACAGGTGAGTGAAGGAGGGAGAGCTGGGAGCTGCTGGACCTGCCATATCTGCGGGCATCCCATGTGGCTGCCAGTACTGATGGCATACATGTTGGGGGTAACTGTACCACAGCACAGGGTGTTGGCAATGTAAAGTACTGGAAAGACAGTGGGTGGCAGATGATGGGAATACGTGTTCCCCAGTGGAAGTGGAGGTGGCAGGATAGTTACAATGATGGGTGGACAAAGGAGTGGTGGTGCTATGCAGATCAGGCACAGGTGAGGCAAGCACGAAGAGGCACAATGCAGGAAAGGGTAACAGTGTAGAATATGGGGTGGCAGCCTGCACAGGCAGACAGGACTCTACACAGCTGACAGACGCAGATAGACGGACTGAAGGAATGTTGACAACTGTGGCAAGGGTATTATGGGCTGGCAGCACAGATCTGCAAATATATGACTGTTACAGGCATGAAAGGAGGGAACAATGAGGAATTGAATTCATGACCACTGTCAAGAACGGCATTGGCATTGTACTAACCAATAGGCTATACCTCCATGGTGTATCCCACAGCAATGCCTGGGTAAGGACTGCAGGTCACCTCACAAACTGTCTGCTCTGAGTTCCAGGATAGGGTAACCCCACCAGTACCCATGATGCAATGCACATGCTGAATAGCTGTCTACATCTGATCACGAAATGGGGTCTGCACCTCTACGGTACCTCAGCTTGGAAAGACGAACTGACAGTGCGTGATACTGGCACAGAGTAGCTACAGACCACGCCATTGTGCAGGTTCTGTGTTCACCCTGAGGGATAGGATGGGCGCCTAGCACTAGGTCCGCAGTACATGTGGTGCTAGAGATAGGTCCTGATGTACATCTCTATCACTACCAGTGTGTGTGACAGCTGTGTCATGCAGTGCATTTGAAGGTTGTTTGGTGTCCATCTGTATTTTGCAGCCACATGTGGCTCTCTGTGATTCAACTCCACCCAGATTAGTGTATAGGCAGTGTTAGGATTTGGTTGACATGGGCACCTGTAATCAGGACAGAAGAGGTTCCTAGACTTGCATGAGGTTTGTGTAGTAGTGCCGCTACAGGTCAAAGTTGTAAGAAAGATAACTTTTACACAATAACAGACTTCTCAGTTATGCAGTTAGTTTAATTAATCACTTTCTTGCAAGGAAGGGTGGAATGCTTCAGTGAGCATTTCACAAAGATCCTCTGTTTCACAGTTCTTTTATAGCAGATTATGTACTCTCTCTCTTTTCAGCATGCCCATTAATTCATTGGATAGTATTATACACCTGTATCAGGCTATGTGTTATTAGCCATGTAGTCTCTCTTCCCAGAATGCAGACATACAGTAAAGGAAGTGAATCAGCTTTGCACCTCTGCATCTGTGACAGGCTACGTATTATTAGCCACGTAGTCTCTCTTTCCAGGATGCAGACATACAAAATTATATTACAGAATGGGAAATGAATGGAATACAAGCATTATATTACATTGTAAAAATAACATATCATATTTGTTTATATCAAACCCCTCCCTCTTTCTTTTTAAAGTTTTCTTGTTACTTTTTACATTTACACCACAGTTCCATAAGAAGCCTCTAACTTAGATAACATCCTTCCTAACTCTCTCTCTTCCCTTTTATCGTCCATTATTAACATTGCACCTTTGTGCACTGGAAATGATACTATCATTTGTTTAGTGCTTACTTGTTTCTATCAATCTTTGAGTTAACCCTCCTATACATGGTATTATGCAACACCCCACTGTAATTAATACTCCAATTACAAGAAGTACAGAGGTAAATATAGATATTACCACCCTTTCCATTTCCCAAACCATGACCCCAACCATCCAGTGAGAGAGGTATCCGTACCTGAATTTTCTGCCAATTCCTCTGCCAAGGTAGTTAGTCTTCGCAGGACTTTAGTGATAGTACCATCAGGGGCTGTGTTATTGGGGATGAAAATAGATCCCCCCCCAATATCACACAGACCCCCTTTTTCAGCTGCCATCATATCTAAAATCATTCAGTTCTCCAAGGCCATTCTACTAGTGGCATCCAATTGTTTTGCGATCCCCTTTATTGCATCCCGGGTATAATTGATGATATATATAATTTATCCAATCTACATTTTTTGTTTATCATGATTACCCATAACAGGGATTCGAATCCAGCTGCAATCTGGTTTCGTGCTTTATACTCATCTGGAACTCCCTGAGGGACTCTTCTTGCATCTATATATATCCTGCCATCAAATGAGGCTCCCAAAGTACTCATTCTTTCCCTTTGTATTTGCCCCTTATCCTGTTCTGTGAACGCCAAGGTGAAAGGAACTGCCAATTGAACTATTGCACATGTTCCCGACCATAGGGTAGACAATGTTGGTCTCAACGTCCGCCCTCCACAGTACCACCACAGGTCTGCCCTAGGGATTACCAGGTCGGAGTAGTTCTTCTCTTCTCCTTCCATCCCTGTCAGGTTTAAGCTTAGAATGCAGGTGTTCAGTTCCCCCACTTTTCTTGTGTAGTTCTTCCCCCGCCTGATGAGACAGGCAGAGTGATTTCTAAACACTGTTGAAAATGTGGGGGAAACTTTCACCTCCTTCAAGTCTGTAGGGGGAAAGAGCAAATTCAATGACTTGCAACTTTCATTTCCCCAAACCGTTTTTCATGATACAGAGATATGAGGCATCTTACTCCATCGGGATCTGAATCCCACCTCAAGGGTAAGGGCACAACCTGTGCAATGGGCCTCCCAGAGGCACATGCATAGTAATTGCTATGGTTGAGACTTCCTACAGTATATTTAACCCATTCCACCCAGGCGTTCACATCCTCATAACCCGTTTCCACCTCTAGAGTGTCCCTCAAATCTTTAATCTCCACTATTTTTGACTGTGTTAGGATCCTTATTAGGTTCAAAAGATATGCTGGGGAATGGTGTGGAGACCTGAGTCTGATTCTTGAGGGGTATTCTTATCCTCAATCTTCCTAGGGGATCTTGCTCACTAACGTCTATTCCTAGTCCATAGGTCCCATCCAGTAAGTCATCCCTTCCAGAGAGGGTGACCACGATGGGGTTGCAACTTCCTGGGTTACATTGCTAATTGCTGTGTTTCTTTATCATTGTTATTTTTCTTTTGAACTGGGTGTTTCTTTCCCTCTGGGGAAACCCAGCCTCCATTTTCGGTGGTCCACCAAACTTGTGACCACTCATAACAGGGCATCATGTACACAAGTGTCTGGGCATTCTCTGGACACATATACTTACAACTATTTCCCGACAACTTTTTGTAGTATCACCCATCATAATTTATCACTTGGCAGGCATCAAATTCTAGGCTCACTGGTCCCTCTCCCTCTGGTACAGTTACAGTAAATATGTTAAAGTACATTTTTCCCCATCGTGTCCGTGTTTGTATTTGTTCATCAGTCCATCCCTTTCCCCATCCTAGATCCCATGTCATTCCCCTTAACAGAGAAAGTGATCCCCCCATCATAGCAACATCATCCACTTTTCTTTGTCCATGTTATAATTTTTATTAGTCCTTGTTAACGAATTCCTCTCCTGTTCTTCTGTGTTTCCTTGGTATTTTCAGGTACAGAGGGTCAGTAGTTCGCTGGACCTTCCATTGTGCGTCTGAAGGAGCTTCAACCGGACCTTTAATCGTCCAACCTTTTTCCGCAGTTCTTACAGCAGTCTCAGTACTCAGTAAGACCTGGAATGGGCCTTCCCAGTCTGGTTGCAATTGACTCCTTATTTATTTATTTATTTAACAAGAGCTTATATACCGCTACCTTCCAGAAAAGATCAGGTGCGGTTTACAATATAACAATTTTAAACAGGGTAAACATTCTGTTTTTTACATGGAACATAGGAAACTGTAGTATACATTACAATAAACCTTTTAAACAAGATAAACATAAACATAAACTGTGGTTATACATTAACAATTCTACTTGTGATATATCAACTATGTACAGATTAAATAACTATAAGCGAAGGTTTGATTCTCCATTGATTTAAATTAGTATTACATGTTTAATGTCCTATTATATATAGGGTAAGGTTTGAAAAAAGAGTGGTTCTTTAGATGTCTTATTGATAGTGATAGTCTTAATTGAAAGTTAAAATAACTTATTTTAGGTCTGATTATATGCAAAGAATGCAGGATGTGGTAGAGTGTTACTCCAAGATAATTTTGTTGGATAATTTTTTTGTTTTAATTTATTATTGTTCCTTTAGAGAAACATTTATCCATTTTCAATGAGTGGAGGAGTGTTTTCCATTGAGTCAAAGTGTATTCTGAACATGTGAGTTTTTAGTCTTTTCCTGAGTTCTTTTAGGTCAGTAAGTTTTCTTATTTCTTCCGGGAGTGAATTCCAGAGAGATGGGGCTGCGTGGGAGAATGCTTTTTTATTAGTTATCTTTTTAGCTTTGGTGAAGTCTTTTGGACACTTTAATTTATTGGCATGGCCTCTCCTTTGATTATTGTTTGTTGAGTCTATATCTATGAGCTTGGTTAGTGTTGGAGGAGTTAAATTATTTATTGCTTTAAAGGTAGTTATTATTGCTTTATAGTTTATTCTGCATTGGATTGGTAGCCAATGTAAGTTGGCTAATATTGGGGTTATATGTTCAAATGGGTGTGCTTTCATTAAGATTCTTGCTGCTGTATTTTGAGTGATTTGAAGCCTTTTTATATTTTGTTTTGTTGTGCCTAGGAGTGTTAGATTGGCAAAATCGAAATGAGGTGTGATGATCGCGTGTATTATGCTAGTGAAGTCCTGTATATTTAAAAGTGGACGTATTTGTTTTAGTATTTTTAGTTTGTAGTTAATTTTTTTTATTGTGTTACAGATATGTGTGTTCAAAGTGAGCTGAGAGTCTAGAGTAACTCCTAAGTATTTCACTTCCTTTTTTATGTAGATATCATGGTCTTGTAATGTTATGTGGGTTGGAGGAGTGTAGGATTGGTTTTTTGTTACGATTAATATTTCTGTTTTAGAGTGGTTAATGTGTAGGTTTTGTTCTGTTAGCCATTTTGTTATTTCATTGAAACTCTCGACCAGTATATGTATTGGGAGGTGAGGTGTTGTAAATGGAATATACATCATTATGTCGTCTGCATATATATGATATTGAATTTTAAATTTTTTGAAAATATTGCAGACGGGTTGAATGTATATATTAAATAGGAGGGCTGAGAGTGCAGATCCCTGGGGAAGGCCAGTTGTTTGGTCATAAGTGTTGGATGTTTGGTTTCCAATTCTTACTGTTTGTGTTCTGTTATTTAAATATGATTTAAACCAGTTGTAAACTGTTGAGTTTACTCCGATTTGTTGTAATCTGTTTAACATTATCCTATGGTTAACGCTATCAAAAGCAGCGGATATGTCGAGAAAAAGGAGGATGAAAGCTTGCTTGGAATTATCAATTCCTCTTTGTAGTGTGTCTAGGAGAACTGTCAGGAGTGTTTCCACACCATAACATGGGCGAAATCCATATTGTTGGTCATCGAGGGGGGCTGATGTGTCTATATATTCTTGTGTTTGGGTTTGTACAACTTTTTCAATAAGTTTAGCCATAAAAGGTATAATTGATATGGGTCTGTAAGAATTGGGTGAGGTTTTGTCAAGCTTATTATTTTTGAGGATTGGGCGTATTTGTGCATGTTTTAATATTGGCGGGAGGTAGCCTTGGTGTAATGACAGATTTATTATTGGTAGTATAAAAGCTGATAATGTGGGAGAGTGTTCTTTATCCATGTTACCGGGCAGGGGTCTAGGTTAGATGTCGTAGTATTTATGTTTGAGATGATGTTTTTCAGTGACTGTTTGGTTATTGGGTGGAACTTTGACCAGTCATTTGCTTGCTGGAAGAGGTTGTTAGTGGTGGTTATTGGTAACAAGGCATATTGGTTTGATTTGTTTTTGTAGTGGTTAGCTAATGTTTGAGCAGATATTTCTGTTAAGTCGTGACTTGCATTGTGTGAGTTGTTGGTGAGGTTTTGGACCAATGAAAACAATTCTCTTGGTCTGTTTAACGATTTACTTAGAATGTTTGTATAGTAATCGTTTTTAGCATTAACAGTTGCATCCTTGTATTTTTTAAGATGGTTATGGTATTTATCAAAGCTAAGGGTTGATTTAGTGCTGCGCCATTTTGATTCTAGTTTTCTTAGTTCCCTTTTCATTAATTTCAGGCTATTAGTGAACCATGGAGACTTATCAACTTTGGGTTTGTTGTTCTTTTTTAAATCATGCTTGTGGATGGCTGCTTTATTGATTGTATTATGCCAGGATGAGACTGCTTCATCTAAGTCAGTAGGTGATAGGGATAGATAGGGAATTGTTGAGTCGAGAAATTCTTCCTCATTGAATCTTTTAAATCTTGTTTTAGGGGCTGTTTGATTTTTGTTATTATTGTTTGGCTCGGTATATGTAAGGTTGAACGTAATTAGATGGTGGTCTGACCATGGGATTGGGGTACATTCCAGAAAAGATGTGTCAAAAAATTTATAGAGTACATCAGGGAGGAAAACTAGGTCAAGGGTTCCACCTTTATTGTGGTTTTTTTTGTTTATTATTTGGTGGTAATCCATATCAGCAATTGCATCAAGGAATAGGGTAGATTGTTGGGTTGGTAGGGATGGGAGGTTAAAATCACCTAGCAGTATTATTGGATTGCATTCTGTTGATGTGCTAAGGAGTTCTAATAGAGTATCTAGGTTTTCTGCTTTATTATCAGGTGGTCTGTATGTAAGGCATATTCTAATGTGAGCAAGTTTTATGGTAATTGTGTCAATGTTATTGGGAGAAGTAGAGGGTAATGGTTTTGCTTTTAGGACTTTTTTAGTCATTGTGAGTACTCCTCCTCCTTTTTTGTTGTTTCTATGTGTGTATGATATGTCATAGTTATCGTTTTTTAATTGGTTTAGGTATACAATATCAGTGTCAGTTAACCAGGTTTCAGTGACAAATAGAATATCTGGGTTATAGTCATTTAACAGATCGGTGAAAATAGTGAGTTTATTTTTCATTGATCTTGCATTTGTTAGAATGCATGACAGTGTGGTGGGGTTTTTTAATGGTTGTTGGTTGAGAGAGTGAGATGTGGCAGTGGGTTTTATCTGTATCAGTCTGTGATGATTTGCTTTTAGATTAAGTTCTGTGGAAATATGTCCATGTGGAGGTCCAGAGCGAGTTATTCTTTGTATTATAGGGATTGGTTTATTTTTATTATTGTGAAGACTGTTAGTTAGTGAGACTAGTGTTATTAAGATAATACATATATATAGCATTCTTAAGCAATAGGTATTTGATGGAAACATTTTAAGGCTAAAAGATTGTGATAGGGGTAATGAATATGTCTAAGACAGTTAGCAATAGTGGGTGTGATTATTTGTAACAGTGAAGTGGTCGAATATTGATACAAATTCTGGTGGATATTAACAATCATAGAAGCATTGCAACAGTGGGAGCAGTGTTGTAAGAACGTTTACAATAGAGAGTATGGTTACTGGTAACAGTAATGTGGTTGGTTATATGAACACAAATGTAGGTTACTAGCTATAGTATATGTGAGACAATATTACAGACTATGTAATTGCTTGCAGTTGTAATAGTCTACTGACAATAGAAGTATGTTAAATTAATTGACAGTTCTGTAATTTACTAGCAATAGTAATATAGTTCAGCAGATCTATTAGCAATAATAGGAGTGTCTAGCTTCAAGGGAAAGGCTGTCCCTATTAGAGACAAGATTAGATTCAGTTATTTAGGAATTACTAAACATTGAACTTTAGGCTACTAGTAATTGAAAGCCTAGTCAGTAAATATTACCAAGTTACAATTAGAAGTAGGTATGGTTATTAGCTATGGAGAGTACAAGGATTTTATCAAGACCCACTGTCCTGGTTTGAAACCGTGAACAGCAAACTCCAATGGGGGTGTTTGTGCCAACAATCTTTTATTCCTGAGAACAGATAAAGAAGAGGACAGCCCAAGTATATAAGAAACTTATCTTTAGTTTCAAACTGGGGAGGGGGTCAATGGGCGGGGAGCAGGCAGGGAGAGGCTCCTACTACACTAATGCGGTGAACTGAAGGGCTGAACATTACCGCAAGTGAAAACCTGTCCTTAGATGCACATTTGAGGGAGAGAGAAACCATTTCAGCGTCAGCAATGTACAGCATAGGCAGGGAGCCCAAATAAGTGATAGTAGTGCTACTTGTGCAGCAACAGCATAGTGCCCAGGTATGAAAGGCCAATATGGCGATGCTGCAAATGGGGCATAGGGGGCTGCAGGTGGGACATACAGTGGGGCAGCTGTGGCACAGGGTTGCTAGGCAGATGCCTAGGTGGCACATAGGAATGCAAAATATGGAAATCAGCAAGACAGCAACTGACCAAGGTCAAACATACCCACGAGTCTGTGTCCCACAGTGTCCCATCCAGGGGACATTACCCAGCAGGTACCCAAAGGGCACATAACATTGGCAGGCGGTGCTGGGGGGAAGTGTGGATGTCTGTGTAGGCACCCCTACCCCAGACCCCACACCCTAATCAGCTGCCTACCTGCACACTGGGTGGCCTGGGACTGCGCACCACCAGCATATGGGCATGTCAGCATGGTGGTGGAGGGGTGCCGGTGGTGGAGGGGGCAGTGGCATCTGTCCACAGCAGACCCAAGCCAAGCCCTCTTCAGGTGGGTTGCGTGCCGTGCAATAGACAAGGTCTGTCTGATAAACAGTCATGGTATCCCCAGGGACTGACTTGCTTCTGTGGCAACAGTATGGTGCAATACACACAGCCAGTGTGTCCTGGGACATGAAAGTCACAGGTTCAAGTCCCAGCTGAGGCTGCTGCAGACCATATCCCTACATTTTATCCTACATAGTACATACAACATAAACATGTGCATGCCTTAGAGCAGGGGTATCCAACCCTGTCCTGGAGGACCAAAATCCTGGCAGGTTTTTGGAATAACCCTAATGAACATGCATGAGACATATATGCATTATAGATATCCTGCCAACCTGACTGACATGTGGCCCTCCAGGATCAGATTTGGAGACCCCTGCCTTACACCTCTATCATTTAAGATTGTGAGTGGACAAGGTACAGATGTTCTAGACATCAAAAGGGTAGATAGACTTTGTCACATTCCTCCACATTTTGGTGGTGGTGAGAAGCGAGGAGGAATGTGACAAATTCTATCTATCAAATTCTATCTTTTTGATGTCTAGGACATCTGCACCTTGCCCACTCACAATCTTAAATGACAGTGGTGTAAGGCAGGGGTTTCCAAATCCAGTCCTGGAGGACCACAAACTAGTCAGGTTGGCAGGATATCTCTAATGTATATATATCTCATGCATATTCATTAAGGCTATCCCAAAAACCTGCCAGGATTGCGGCCCTCCAGGACAGGGTTGGACACCCCTGCCTTAGAACATTGGCCAACAGCGACACAAACACCCATACCCACAGGCTCCACACTCCAAAGACTCATGGAGAGTCAGGCTGTTGGGCCCACCACGGAGCAGCACTTACCAACAAAGCACTACTACTAGCACCTGCATACCTTAGCATTGCCTGCACTGTGCTCAGGACTAGTGTGGTGGGCTAGGCTGCAACCACCCCTATCTTTGCACAATGCTGAAATAGGAGTGGTAGTGTATGTATGTCTATCCATTGTTTTGTGGCTGTCCACACCTCACTGGGCCCACAATGTGTATACTGTTTCCAGTGTTAGCCTGGCAATGTGCATAATGAGTTGCAAGGTATTGTGGGTATGGCCCACACAGGACGGACTGGGCAGGATGCATCTGCACAGGGTGTGGGGCAATGGTTGGGACATTGTAGTGCCCGACCACCACCTGCATGGACAGGTTGGGCACAGCATGTAATGCTGGGAGGTCACTCTCACCCTGACTGAGCAGTGACCATGGCATATCTAGGTTCCCACAGCGCTATGTCATGTTTCTCTCAAGTGATGTTTGTGTGGTCCCTGTTCTGGTGTCCAATTCCTGAGGTACCTGCTTTGTGTCTGTGCTTACATTCTATCTCTGGGTGCACATAGTTTCTCTTGGAACATGCACTATGGACTGGCTAGCAGACTGTCTGCAGTTAGCATGTTTATGGCTGGGACACCTTGCAGAGAGCAGCAGGTGCAGACTGACTGTGCCCTCTGCTGGTGAATGTCAGATCATGGTGGGGCAGCTGAGCTTTCCCAGGCCTACTGCCAGTGCCCTTGTGACAGGTACAGATCTGCATCAACTGCCCTGGACTGTGCCTTTTCACCAGTAGGGCGGGGGTTGCTGGTCCCACAGCCCTTCATCATGTCCCTCTACTG
Organism: Ichthyophis bannanicus; assembly: GCA_033557465.1. NCBI lineage: Eukaryota > Metazoa > Chordata > Amphibia > Gymnophiona > Ichthyophiidae > Ichthyophis > Ichthyophis bannanicus. The sequence goes on from CM066032.1 coordinate 527,647,814, forward strand.
CCCCCATTGGAAAAATGTAGAGTGTGGGTCTGTTGAGGGTCCACAACCTTGACCCAGAGAGGGTGGCTTGATAGGTGGTGCAACACAATCCTCATGTGAGTCCAGACACTCCCCTGCTCTTATAACAAATGACATCATACACACAACCACACTAGACATGCACTATTCTGGGTGCATCATGGTCCACAAGGACTAGATGTGAATGTGGAACATAGTTGTGCGGACCTGGTGCTGGGCGCCCCACCTCATCCTCAGGGTGAGCACAGAACCCGCACAGTGTCACGGTCTGTAGCTATTCTGTGCCAGTAACACACACGGTCAGTTCCTTCTACGAAGCTGAGGTGATGTAGAGGTGCATAACCCATCCTGTGATCAGATGTAGACTGCTGTTTTGCATGTGCATTGCATCATGGGTACCAGTGGTTTATTCTATCCTGGTAACCACAGCAGACATTTTGTGCGGTGACCTGCAGTCTATCTGTAACCAGCCATTGCTGTGACAAAAGCCATAGAGATGTAGCAGACTGGTTAATACAATGACTTACCAGCCAGTGGTCGTGGGTTTGATTCCTCAGTGGTCTAACATCAAGAAGTGTGTCTGAGGCAGGTTTTTTCCATGCCTGTAACAGTGAGACACATCTCTGCAATCTGTGCTGCCAGCCAAAAATACCCTCACCTCAGTCCCGTACAGTAAGGTGCCTCAGAGCATGCCGTGGCACAAGGCATGCATCAAAAGGTGCCCTATGATGCGCCCTAGGCCTAGACAGTGGAAAGCCTGCCATGCCATCACGTAAACCACAACATACCAGTTCTCCCGTGTATTACCGCCCCGCTACGGATAGGTCACCGTGATAGCAACTGGCACGCATGATAGCATGTTATGGCGCATGCACCACGTAATTGCATCATCACACCTTGCATATCAGACAACATGGAGAGAAGATTGAGAAAGCCAGCCTTTAGCCACAGGGATCTGCACCATCTGGCCCAGATGATATGCACAAGGCAGAGGCACTTATTCCCTGGTTCATCAAGGCGCCAGGACCTCACCAGGGTGAGGAGGGTACCTCACCAGGTGCTTCAACAGAGTCGCTGACTACCCACGTGAAGTAAGTGCATGGGGACAAGTCACACAATGGAAGGAGTGCAACACAATAGCCAGCAATCAACACACATCATACATGCACAACAGGGTAGAAGGACCAGTCTGTGGGCCAACCTGTGATCAATGCTGTTGTGCGCAGGTCTGCCCCATCCCCAGGTGCCCGCACACCTCATTACAGAGGTCTGTCATCAATCCTGGTAGGTGAGCATGCTGTTGTGTGCAGGTCTGCCCTATCTACAGGAGGTCTCAGGCCTCATTAAAGAAGTCTGTTATTCATCCTGGTGTTATGGTAGTTGCTCCTGTTGATGTGCGCAAGTCTGCCCTATTCCTAGAAGGCCTCAGGCCTCATTACAGAGGTCTGTTATTCATCCTGGTGTTATGGTAGTTGCTCCTGTTGATGTGCGCAGGTCTGCCCTATCCCCAGGAGGCCTCAGGCCTAATTACAGAGATCTGTTATTCATCCTGGTGTTATGGTAGGTGCTCCTGTTGATGTGTGCAAGCTTGCCTTATCCCCAGGAGGCCTCAGGCCTCATTACAGAAGTCTGTTATTCATCCTGGTGTTATGGTAGTTGCTCCTGTTGATGTGCGCAAGTCTGCCCTATCCCTAGGAGGCCTCAGGCCTCATTACAGAGGTCTGTTATTCATCCTGGTGTTATGGTAGGTGCTCCTGTTGCAGTGCACACATCTTCCCTATCTCCAGGAGACCTCAGGCCTCATTACAGAGGTCTGTTATTCATCCTGGTGTTATGGTATATGCTCCTGTTGATGTGCGCAAGTCTTCCCTATCCCCAGGAGGCCTCAGGCCTCATTACAGAGGTCTGTTATTCATCCTGGTGTTATGGTAGTTGCTCTTGTTGATGTGCGCAAGTCTGCCCTATCCCCAGGAGGCCTCAGGCCTAATTACAGAGATCTGTTATTCATCCTGGTGTTATGGTAGGTGCTCCTGTTGATGTGCGCAAGCTTGCCTTATCCCCAGGAGGCCTCAGGCCTCATTACAGAAGTCTGTTATTCATCCTGGTGTTATGGTAGTTGCTCCTGTTGATGTGCGCAAGTCTGCCCTATCCCTAGGAGGCCTCAGGCCTCATTACAGAGGTCTGTTATTCATCCTGGTGTTATGGTAGGTGCTCCTGTTGCAGTGCACAGATCTGCCCTATCTCCAGGAGACCTCAGGCCTCATTACAGAGGTCTGTTATTCATCCTGGTGTTATGGTATATGCTCCTGTTGATGTGCGCAAGTATTCCCTATCCCCAGGAGGCCTCAGGCCTCATTACAGAGGTCTGTTATTCATCCTGGTGTTATGGTAGTTGCTCCTGTTGCAGTGAACAGATCTGTCCTATCCCCAGGAGGCCTCATGCCTCATTACAGAGGTCTGTTATTCATCCTGGTGCTATGGTATGTGCGCAGGTTGCTGTGTACAGGTCTGCCCTATACCCAGGAAGCCTCAGGCCTCATTACAGAGATCTGTTATTCATCCTGGTGTTATGGTAATTGCTCATGTTGATGTGCACCATTCTGCCCTACCCCCAGTAGGCCTCAGGCCTAATTATAGAGGTTTGTTATTTATCCTGGTGTTATGGTAGTTGCTCCTGTTGATGTGTGCAAGTCTGCCCTATCCCCAGGAGGCCTCAGGCCTCATCCTGGTGCTACAGTATGTGCGCAGGTTGCTGTGTGCAGGTCTGCCCTAGTCCCAGGAGGCCTCAGGCCTAATTACAGAGGTCTGTTATTCATCCTGGTGTTATGGTAGTTGCTCCTGTTGATGTGCGCAAGTCTGCTCTATCCCCAGGAGGCCTCAGATCACATTACAATGGTCTGTTATTCATCCTGGTGATACGGTATGTGCACAGGTTGCTGTGTCAAGGTCTGCCCTATCCCCAGAAGGCTTCAGGCCTAATTACAGAAGTCTTTTATTCATCCTGGTGTTATAGTAGGTGTTCCTGTTGATGTGCGCAAGTCTGCCCTATCCTCAGGAGGCCTCAGGCAGCATTACCGACGTCTGTTATTCATCCTGGTATTATGGTAGCTGTGCAGGTTGTTGTGCACAGGTCTGCCCAACACCCAGGTGTGCCCTGGCACAGAGAGTATGGAATCACATCCCCTGGACATCAGCATGCCTATTCCACACAGGCCATGGTGCTGCCATGTCATGCAAGGAGAGGGCAGTGACCCGGTATGGGGTGCTTGGGAGACAGCGCACGTAGGTGGCACACCACGCATGCACAGCCTCACACGCCAGGGATATATGTTCTCTAATGGTCCCTAACATTGCTTTCCCCCCCAGGTGGAGGACCTATGGAAGAAGTGGCGCGAGATGCGCCTGCACAGTCCATGCTACCTCGACCGTCTGCAGTAGGAGGCGATGGCTCAACATGACGGTGAGTGTTGCAGCCTCTGCATCACACAACAGCATGTCCCAGTGGCACAGCAGCCTGTGGGGCCACATGCTATGTTTCCGTGATGTGGGAAACGCATGACCACCATGGTAATGTCTGGTTTCCCCCACAGAGGATGCAGATACTGGCAAGGGGCCAGCAGCACCAGGGCCACATCCCCCCAACACTGATAGAGAGGCCAGAGGTGGAGGATGAGGACAGAGGGCCTGAAGAGTAAATGGAGGGGGCAGAGGATGGGGAGGGGTGGGATGGAGGGGAGGGCAAGGGTGATGGGGAGACAGTGGGGGGGAGGGGGGAGGAGGAGGGGGAGGAGAGCTGAGAGGGTGGGGAGGGGGGAGGAGAGTGGGGAGGGCGGGGAGGGTGGGCCTGTGGGTGGGCGGGGTCACAGGACATCACAGGGCACTGGGGGCCCCTGCCACTTGCCCCATATGTGAGGCAATGGTGCTTGCCTGGGCGTGGCAACAGAAAACATTGCCACAGACAGGGGTTCTGCAGATGCCACCATGCAGACACCAGGCAGATGGTGTGGATGTGGTGGCATATGCGTGGGCTACCTGTCTGTGAGACACAGTGTGACCTATGAGACATCTGTTGCATCTCCCACCATGACGCATGCAACAGGTGTCCTGACATACTACATAGGGGGCCCGCTACGTATGGGGGGAAATCCGCATATGCTATCACCATGGTGTTGGGCAGTATGTTGTTTGGGCCCTGCCCAAACAACATACTGCCCAACACCATGGGGATAGCAAGTATTACACAAACAGACCATCTGCTGCCGCTGCCACTGCTGCTGTGGCTGCCGTAGAATCAGTGTCCAGCCGGGCCCCCCGCCTGCCCAGCAGAGCCCCCTGGGTAACCCCTCTTGGCATGGGCAGTCAGGGCCATGAGGAGAGTGTTTCACCCCTGCGACTCAGCTAAGCCCGCCTGTGCTGATGGGAAACAGGCATTTTCTGTGTCCCATCAGGCCCGGCGGCCCTAACAGAGCCCCGAGAGAGAGATACCCTCTTTGCGTCACTGGGGGCCGGTGCCAGGTTAGTGGGTCAGAGGGCGCTGCTGGGCAGGCGGGGGGACACCGCAGGACACATGAGTCTGCTGTTGCCATGGCAGCAGCAGCAGAAGCAGCTGGTATGTTTGTTCCTGTAATACCTTCCCCTGGGCTGCTAGGGGGGAGGGGTGTTAGGACCGCAAACGGGGTGGTGGGGGGGGGGTGGGACCAAGGGTGGGCTGATGGTGCACTTAGGACTGGTAAGAGGTTGAGTGGGAGGGGGCATGACATGCACATAGCTGCTGGGGAGGGGGACATGGAATGGAAATGGTCTGTGAGGGGAGGGGGCTATGGGTGGAAATGGCCTGTGGGAGGGGGAGCTGGGACAGGCTATGGGCTGATGGTTGGGCTAGGAACGGACTGGACATGGGCTGCTGGGGTGTGCTAGGCCTGATCATGGGTGGTGGTGGGGCCTGGACCGTGATGGACCCATGCAAGGGCTGGAACTGGAGGAAGGCTCATGGGGGCATGGAATGATGATGGACTGAGTGGGGGGAGCTAGGATATGACATGGGCTGATGGTGGGGCTCTGAAAGGACTAGATAAGTGCTGATGGGAGGCTGGGATTGGATATGTGCTGATGGAGGGACACGGATGGGGCTGGAAATGTTTGGGGGCACTAGGTCTGGAAATGGGCTGATGGTGGATGTAGGATAGGACTGGACATGGGGTGATGGGGGGCTAGGACTGGACATGGGCTGATGCGGGGACTAGAAGGGAGCGGGCACCCCCATCCCCAGGTGCTGGATGGTGCTTCAGAGCACACCCTGTCCCACCCCCCAGTGCCTAACCCTGCATGTTGCCCCGTGACCTGCTATCCATCTTTGCACATCAGCCACACCTGCCCCTACGCGGCAGCAACACACCTCCCAGACATGACCATGGGGGAACATGTATGTGGGGAGACCCACTGTCTGTGTGCGTGTGTGTGCCCCCACTGCTGTGTCTGGGAGGTGGTGTGCCATACCACCACATGCAACCATCCGGGCAGTTACCTACCTTCAGCATCGGCATGTGATGAGGCGGTATGGCCACACAACTCCTGCAGTACCACATATATGGTGGTGGTTGCTGTGCCCGATGGCCTTGGTGCTGTCAGTGTGGGCTCGATCCCCATGGTCTCTGGCCCCTCCCTGGGCACTGTGCTGCTGCTGCTCCCTGATGGTGGGTGGACGTCCGCTGCCCCCTCCTCCTCCTGTGCCACATCACCCCCTGGAGCCTCCGCACTGGTGCTGCCAGCAACCTCAGTGTCTGCCACTTCGGGCATGTCTCCAGCCTCTGGTTCTGCACCATCCTCCTCTTCCTCTGCCTCCATGGCCTGGGTGTCACCTGGGGGGGAACAAGATGCACAGTATATGTGGTTGTCCTGAACACATATGTATAGCTCCATGTTACGTCCTCACCAACAGCAATGTAACTGATGTCACTGCGCTTACATTGTGGTCAACACATGAGTGTCCAGTGGGATGTACCAGGCAGGGGGAGAACAGCACTTCTTGATGCAGGAGGTACTGCGCCACATTGTCAGGTTTGTTTTGGGGGATGGGGTGGCGAGTGACGGGCCTACTGTACGCAGCAATAGGTGTGCCTTGTGAGTGTGACCTGGGGAGTGGGCACAGAGCTACATGCATCCAGTGGGGTTGTGCGGAACCTGCATCGTGACTGGGGCCTGTCATAGTGTGTGTAAGCAATATGTGTGCAATGGAGGGTGTATGTCTGCATGGGTAGGTGTTGGTGCAGGTATGCCTGTCAGCCATATGTGTGTGGGGATGCCACATTGGTCCCTGCTGTGGGGTGTGGATGGACATCTATCCAGCAGTGTGCATTTGGGGGTGGGATGTGGTGGCGGATGATGGGGGGCAATGTGTGTAGGATGTACATGGGGATGTGATCCCTCCCTGTCCGGCTGCTGCCAAACAACTGTTGTTGGCCATGGTAGTGGGTCAGATAGGTTGTCCAGTGTTTGCTGTGCCTGTCCCTCTGATTTGGCTGTACTGGGGGCCATCACACCAGGTATGTGTGCAGTGTGACACGGGTGTCTGTTTGGCAGGAGTCTGCGCACTGTCATGTGTCTACAGATACGTGTGTGGTGGGTGCATCCCATGTTGGTGGTCCCAACATATCCATGTGTTGAAGGCTGGAACATCCATCTGGCAGGACTGTTCTCTGCACAGGGCACTGCCTATCATGTGTCCACGCACAGGCAATGTCCTTAACTGCTTATCCACAGGGTGGCCAGCCTCTCAGGGGTCTGGAGATGTGCCAGCTCCCTCGAACAGCTGCAGCAGTGGGGGGGCCTCTTCACCAGCTCCCTGTAGGCTGGCCACAGCCCTCGTCTTGGTGGTGTGGGGGGGCGATGCTGTGCATGAGGTTGCAGTGTGGGTGGGGGTCCTGGGAATGGGTATGTGCAACTGCGGTGGCTGTATGAGAGCCGACCCCGGGTTGTGTTGGTGTTGGGGTACCTGCATTTGTTGGAGGGGTCATTGGGGCTGGAGATGGGGATCTGACATGGAGTGATGAGGGGATGTCTACTGTGTGCAGATGTGGGTATCTCCACATTGGGCCAGGTGTTGTGTGTCCTGGGGTGTTCTGCGAATGGCGGGGTACACTGTGACTGGCTGACTGGGGGGTCACATGCCGGTAGTGGTGGCATGGGGTGAGAGGTTCAGGTGTCTGTCATCGGTTGGTGCATGGTAACATTACATGGGCACAGACATTGGGACATGACATATCCCGCACTGGTTGCTGTATAGTATCAGATATACTCCAAGGAGTCAGAAACATATCAATGAACAGGTAAACCTCACAAAGCAGAACACGGGAACAAAACAAACTATATAACCCGCACTAAAGCAAATCAAATAGTTCTAAGTACCATTAGTAAGAGAGGAAGGAGGCCCTCAGCCATCCTCCCACAGATACAAACTGAGAGGATGAGCACCTCAGATAACACCACAACAGTGCTTTAACTCGCAATATGTCCAGAGTGACATCAATGGTCAAAAAAGACCTCTGTACTGGGGCATGCAAAATGGGTCAGAACAAGCCCCCACTGTTGGTAATTGACAGGGAGAAAAGGTCCTACCTAGCTCACAAGGCAGTAGAAACAGGCAGCAGCAAGCAGTCAAAACAAGCAGCAACTGGCAGCATATGATGATGCAGGTAAACAAAGTGCACAAACATACACAACGGCTGTCCACAGCTTCTTCAGGGAGCTCTACATGCAACACACTGCATTTCAGTACCACTGAAGCAGATAGGTGCAAGGCTGTGGCCAGCTCATGGTGTGTGATAGGGCTGAAGCCACTGAAAGCAAAAACTTAGAAAAAAACGCTGTTCCTTACAAAGCAGCTAACATGCAGAAGATGCAGTTCCCGTGCAGAGCAGCTAGAGGGAGCAGGCATGAACCTACAGAGGCTGAGCTAACACACCCGGGTACTGATTGTGCAGGAGCTAATCAGCTCCACCTGAGGGGTAGCCCGGGAAACTCAAAAGTAAAAGGCCTTTATAAGCAGAGAGCCAACTTAGAAGAGAGGAGAGAGGAAGGAACCTCGGAAGGGAGCTCAGAGGAGAGCTCAGAAAGAGAGAGAGAAAGGAGCAGACCCAAAAGAGCCAGGGTGACAGAGATACTTGGGAGAGACAGACTGGAAAGAGATCCGCTTGGAAGAAATCCCAAAGGCAGAGAGCTCAGAAGGAGAGAGCCTAGCCGGGAGAGAGGCCTCTGCTCACCAGGAGAGTCGGAAGCAGGATTAAAAGGTACTGGAAGAAAAAGTCCTGACAGGAGATTGACTTATACTAAGAAGCCAAGAAGCCTGGATTCTTTACAGGGTCTTCCCAAGCTGCAGAGAGGACAGACAGTATCCAGGAGGCTTCCAGAGGGAGTCTGCAAAGGAGACCGTGGCCAGAGAGCGGTGCCTGAGTGGGCAAGTAAGAGACGCCCTGACTTCACGAAGCCAAGGTACGGTGACTATTTGTTCCCAAAGAAAGGCCCAGCTCCTAGAACGTCATTAAAACCAGATAACCAGTCTGAGAGAAAATGAAACGGGCAGGAATTCTTTAAGCCATCACGTAGGGGCATAGGGACAAACCCTGCTATTTACCTGAAAGCCCTAGAACAGCCTAGCTGGAAGCTAGGAAGAAGAAGTACGGACTTTCAAACCACAGCAGCCAGGGAAAGATCAAGTACAGAGGGAGGCACAAATGAACCAGAGCCCATGCACGTAGAGCCTGTAGACTCAGTTACATTATCCCAGGAAGAAGTAATGGACTGCTTGGTTTGTGTCGCAGGGAGTTTTGAGTCACTCCCCCAGATGTAACTTATTTAGACAAGCTCTAATATTGTTTTTGTTCATGTTGAGTGAAAGAGAAAAAGCTCACTAATTTTACTTTGCTTCGAAGTTTGGAAAATCCTGTGTTGTTTTTGCAAGAAGCTGTGAAGTATGTAACAGTTCACTTGTTTAACTATGCTTTGGTAAAAACCCTGACAAAGAAGGAGAACACCTTATTTTCTGTTACCTAGCGAACCTCAGTGCTTGAAAGGGGAAATAAAAGCCTTATTTACCCTCCATTCTGGTCTACACAACTTAGTCCTATAAGGAGGAGGACTACAAAGACAAGGGTGCACCTGGCCTCAAAGAGTCTTTTACCTCTATAAATAATAAATATGCTCAACCTGCCCTTGCAGCCACTGGCCACCAGGGGGGGTTGATGACAGGTGATAGCATGTTTCTGGCGGGATAGCAGTGTTTACTATGGGCCAGCCACAGCCTTGCACTTATCTGCCTCAGCGATTCTGAAATGCAGCGTGTTGCATGTCTAGCTCCCTGAAGATGCTGATTGGCGAGACACCTGGTATCGGAGCTCCTGTTCACAGCCATTTTGTGGGTGTTTCTGCTTTGTTTTCCTGCTTCATTGTATGCTGTCTGTTGCTGCCAGATTATATTGCATGTTGCTGCCTGTTTCTACTGCCTTTTGAGCTAGGTAGTGCTTTTCACCCTGCTAATTATCAATGGTAGGGGCTAGGTCTGGCTTATTTTGCATGTCTCGGTACAGTGTTTTTTTGGACAATTGATGTCACTCTGAGCATTTGTTGAGGTAAAGCACCATTGTGGTGTTATATGAAGTGTTCCTACTCTCTGATTGTATTTGTGGGAGGTTGGCTGAGGGTGTTTGTCCTCTGCTACCTGTGGTACGTTTTACTATTTGATTTTGTTTAGTGCAGGTTGTATGATTTGTTTTGTTCTCTTGTTTTGTTTTGGGAGTTTTCCTGTTATTTGATACCCCTCACTGGGCCAGACAGACGTCCTTCAGGCCCAGTAACCTGTTTCCAACTGTTCTCAGTCTCTGTCCTCTGTACCTGGTGGCTTTCCCAGATGACACAGGTTACACACTGCCTATATTGGGCCGGTCATTGCTACACTATGTCCTGTACTGTGAATGTTTGGGACCCACCCCCAGGTACCTGTCTGAGCCTTTCGCTTAACCCATTAGGCAACTGTTGCTGCATCCGTGGCCTCCTGTGCCTATGTTGGCCCACACTTGATCTCAGTGTGACTTTTGCGTGACATGTGGGTTACTGCCCTGTTCAATGTACTTTCAGTTTGTTCAATGTAACCTGCATTGATATCATGAAAGGCGGTATATAAGAAATGTTAAATAAAAAACATAGATAAACATAGATGTTGGATGCACATTTGTCTTTTCTGCTGCTTGACCACACTGACAAAAGTATTTGGTGATTTACTGCTGATGTACATGGCCCACCTGTGCTCACATCCTTGTACGGTGACAGCTGTTTATGTGCCAGCCGTCTGCCACCTCACAATGCTATGTGTTTCCAGGCACACATTCCCTTTGATGAAACATGTTTGCATTGTGCTTTCTGTGGTTGTTTGGGATAGTGGTTATGGACGTGTGTTAGAGTACCATAGGTTGAAGGTTTGAATTCCACATTCCTTTCCTTTTATTTTCTTGTGTTCTGCTAACCTGACCATGAAATGTCTACAGCTTTGTCACCTCTCCACACACCCTTCCATCTCTTCACTGTGCAACACAGTGTGCCCTCTATGCAGCCTATGTCACATATTAGCTGTTACATATGGCTCTTTCTTTGTACTGTCCACATGAGCAGTCAACTTGGGGGATTGGTATTGCTGTTGTTGAGCTGGTCTGGGCCACATCAGTGTGTAGGTTCAATTCTCAGGTGCTTCTTTTCCATTCTGTTCCCCATTTTGGCCTGGTCCACAGATCATCCACATGGCTGTCCCCTCAGCCGGCCCCTGGCGCCCTTTCTGTTTAGGTTCTTTTCTCTTTTGCATGCTGTTTCCACTGCATAATATTTCATGGTGTGTGTGCATGTGTTTATATGTTGCTCTCGTCCCAATTACAGCCTATGATATGAGCTGTAGACGGCTATTATGTATGTGCGTTGCATCATGGATACTGTTGGGTTACCCAATCCTGGCACACAGCAGGCATTTTGTGTGGTGCCCTGCAGTGTTCTTGTATGCAGCCATTGATGTGGCACTCACCATGGTGGTGTAGCCTACTGGTTTGTGCACTGACAGTCTCACCAGTGGTCATGGGTTTGATTCCTCTTTGTTCTCCCTTTTTTATGCCTGTCCTACACAACTACTTGGCATTCCTGTCACAGTCATATCTCTGCATATCTGTGCTTCCAGCACATGATACCCTCATCACAGTTGCTAACCATCCTTCTGTCTGTCTATCTGTGTCTGTCAGCTGTGTGGTGTCCTGTCTTCATGTGCAGGCTGCTACCCCAGGTTCTGCACTGGTACCCTTTTCTGCATTGTGTCTATTCATGCTTGCCTCTCCTGTGTCTGCTCTGCATAGCACTACTACTCCTCTATCCTATCATTGCACTTATCTTGCCACCTTTGACTCCACTGGTGGATACGTATTCCCATTCTCTGCCACCCATTGTCATTGTAGGACTTTACATTACCAATGCCCTATGCATCGGTACAGCTGCCTCCGATATGTTTGTCCACTTTACTGGCTGCCACATAGGCCGCACGCTGATTTGGCAGGTCCATCAGCTCCCACCTCTACTTCCTTCCATCACTTGTTCATTGCCTTCCCTTGGTGCTCTGTGCAGTGTTCGGGTTACATCTGTTTTTTGGTCTTACATGCTTGTCAACCTGGGGCACCTTACTGCCCTTGGGCGCCAAATCCTGAGTCGCTTTAACGTCCTTAGGGCACCTTATATGGCACCTTAGGTTAAGGCACCTTATGAGGTGCATTGTCCGTTTAATGCGCGATAACTGGCAAGGTACCCTTTACCGTGTGTTACACCACCATTGCTACTTCAACGCTGGTAAGCTCACTTCCTTATATGGTATTGCTCACAATAGCGCTGCACTTATCGCTGGTAACGTTACCGCACTTTAGAAAAACATACCCCTAAGTGTTCACTGACTGCACTGTATTTCATTACAGTTCTTGCAAGTTTCTTCTTTATTATAAATGCAACAACGTTTCTTCTTTGTCTTTCATTTCCAGCATAGTAGACCAGGTGATTATCTGATGCAAAGTGGCTGTCAGTCCATTTCAGTTTGCTGACACCCAACAGATCAGGTTGTACACATTCCAATTAATTCTTGTTCACTTCCAACTTCCCTTGGTTCCTTTGTACGTTCCATGTCCCTGTTATCCAAGTTTGTACCCCTGTTCGATGTAAAACCAAACAGACTGTGTGTTTTGGTCATTTTGTTATTCTGTAAACCGCGCTGATGCCGAATAGTGCGGTATATAAGCAACTGTAATAAATAAAATAAAATAAATAAATAATAAATAGGACATCTTTACAGCTTCTGACCCTCATTTCATGCACAGCTACATCAGCAGTCAGACATCCCAAGGGTTTTGATCCAACCACATGATAAATGCTGGTTTTACTCTGAAAGGTTTTCAGCTCCTCCCCAGTAGCTAGTTGAGTGCCTTCTGACCTGGGGGTTTCATCTTCCAGCACTATTGTGCAATTTGTTTTGTTGTGACTATCCATTGTGTTTTCATGGCAAGATACAGAAGCAGATTGCCAGGCCTTTCCTCTGCACAGTTTTAGTGTTGGTGCCATTGTCACAGAAATGTGATCCTCCGCCGCCAATACTGTCCCATTCTGCTGCTGCCCAGATGAGTGGTTTGTCTTGGTCTGGCACCTCAGCTGAGACCTGTCCATCTTGGGAGACCCTGCCAGTAGTTAAACTGCCGATAGCTTAGCTCTTAGCATCACTGATGCACACAAGCTTTCATAGCACAACAAGCTGCAAATCAAGTGAGGGTATGCTGACAATATAATCATATATAAACCAATCAAACCTGACAAACCAGATTACACAAAAATAACACAGGTACACTAAAAAATTTTTTTTTAAAACTGCCTCTAATGTTTCGATTGATTTTTACGTTTTTTGGTGCGCTGAATCCAAATCTGGTAACCAATTTGCTCCATCACGTACAGATTTTTTGCTACATTGGGTTAGCAGTTTGAGGTGAACGTTTCAGATTGAGTGCGATCGAGATAAAAGTTTCTTGGATGAATTCTTTATACTAATTGTTTAGTAGTTATTCAAATAAGAATAAAGAAAATTGTAACAAGGCAGCACATAAGAATAGAGTAATGTCAACAAAACACACTGTGATGGTAGCAAAATTGTCTGCACTTAAAACAGCCACATACATGTGCACAAACATTGAGCATATAAGAGCGAGGTTAGACACAAAGCAAAGCAAAGAAATGTGCAAAAAATGTTGTACAGGTATGTATGTAAGAATAGAAAACGCAAACCGAACCATTGCAATACATGAAGACAAACACCCGATGGTGTGAAAATAAAATTCTAATAAATGAGATCCGACACTGTGGTAATAACTAGCACATTTTTATTTCAAAGTTTAGTAAAAACATGATATTTGTCAACACAGTTTAGATTTTAAAGTCATTCTTGGGTCAATCAATCTCCTGGTGGGCCCGTTTCTTCTTCCCCCGAATGCTTCTCTTGGTGCGCTGCTTGGCGTATTTTTCATCTGGGGTTTCCCGCAGCAGCAACCAGCAGAAATCAGCCATCATAGTGGTGTTCCATCTTCCTTGGTACCTTCTCTCTGTGTTCTTGATGTCCTGGTGAAACCTTTCACCTTGTTCTTCACTGTATGGCCCCAAGTTTTCGGGAAAGTAGTTCACATGGGAGTGCAAGAAATGGACTTTCAGGCTCATGTTACAGCCTTGTTCTTTGAAGGCATTGAGCATCCTGGCAACAATATCCTTATAGTTCTCATCCCGCCTGTTCCTCAAGAATTTGAGAACAACATCCTTGAAGGAATCCCAGGCTTCTTTTCCTTCTCAGACATCGTTTCAGCGAATGCTCCATCTGAAATGAGTTTCCTTATATCAGGGCCAACAAACACTCCTTCCTTTAGCTTTGCTTCAGAAAGTCGGGGGAACTTTGAGCAAAGGTACCGAAAGCACTCACCATCTTTTGGAAGGGACTTGATGAATTGCTTAATGAGACCCAACTTAATGTGGAGAGGTGGTAATAGAATTTTATCACGAGGTACCAAGCTCTCATGAAGAACATTTTTCTCACCGGGTCTCAAATACTCCCGAATTGGCCAGTCTTTTTTTCCCCCAGTGTAGGTCGCGGGCCCGGCTATCCCACAAGCAAAGGAAGCAGGGATATTTGGTGAAACCGGATTGCTGCCCTAATAGCATGGATAGAATTTTAAAGTCTCCACAAATCATCCACTTATGCTCATCATAACGAATCTTCTGAAGAATCAGGGCCAAATTCTCGTATTTTTCTTGGAGAATAACAGAGTGAGCAATAGGAACTGAAGCGAATGTGTTGCCATTATGAAGAAGAACACCTTTTATGCTGTCTTTTGACGAATCAATGAACAGCCGCCATTCAGCAGGATCATACTTGAGTTTAAACTTTTCCATCACTCCGTATATATCGTTGCAAAATACCAAATCTTCCTCTTTGCTGAAATACTTCAAAAATTGTGTCTCGCGGTTGCGGTACCAATAAAAAGTTGTTCCTGGTGACAATAGATTTTTCTGTTTAAGCCGAGAACCTAGCAGTTGGGCAGCATCTTTTGGGAGTCCTAAATCCCAGACTAAATCATTCAATTCAGCTTGAGAGAAAAGTTCAGGTTTCGGATCTGGTTCAGTTTCAAACTCGGAAGTACTGGACTCATCGGGAAAAGCCATCTGATGAGTCTCATCATGATCAGAACCGTCCACACAAATATGATCCAAAGATTTTGGTGGTTCAGGCACAGGTACTTCGTTGCTATGAGGCATAGGCCTAATTGCTGAGGGAAGGTTGGGGTAACTTATTACGTTCTTATTTTTTAAGTTGTATCCCTTCACAATGCAAGAGCAAAAATAGCAGTCACTGCTGTGGTCTCTTTGTTCACGCCACGTCATAGGTATTCCGAAACGAAATGCTTGTTTTTTACCTTTCATCCATAAGCGTAGATCTTCCTCACATGTCTTGCACACTTTGTGAGGAGCCCACGGTTTGTCTTGATCGCCTAACTTCAAACCGAAATAGGCGAAATATACTTTTTTAATAAATGCAGAAATGTTCCTCTGCCGCTTTTTCACGGTATATTCCCCACAAATAAAACAAAAACTGTCCGGAGAGTTGACGCAACCTCTGGCTCTGTGAGCCATCACAAATACACAGCACTGCAAACTACAACTGTAGTGAACCATTTCGGAATAAAGCTGGATTACGACTGAGCAAACAAAAGGTAATAATGAACTTGCAAGAAACTGAAATTTGACAGGAACGTTCATGTCGCAACCACCATGTTTGAGCGAGCGAACGAGGCGAGGCGAACAGGAAAGAACATGCGCCAGCGCGAGTACTGGATTTAGCCCCCCGCCTCCCAATTGTCCTGTTAATGTATAAAATGAATACAAAACACTCTAAAATATCATGAGGGAGTGTTTCTAGTTAGTTAACCATTACAACCTCTATTTTGGGCCAAGAAAATAAACTGCAGTCGGCTAAAAAGAAATTATGTGAACATTCCTTATATGGGTAAGAAATCTAATTTTGCAAGAAAACGTGACGTGATGGAACATTTTGGCTATTTTTCCTGGATTCAGCACCCCAAAATCTATAGGAATCAGTTGCAAAACTGGAGGCAGTTTTTTGGTAGTGTACCTGTGTAATCAGTTGCTTCAAAGAAATGATCACTTGGCTCAGCAGCCACAATCTCATCATAAACTACAAGAAAACAGAGGCCCTCTTTATAATAAGAAACCAAACATTCACTCCCTCATACTGGATTGAACTGTTAAACAGAAGAATAACTGTAAAAAATGAAGTCTGATACTTAGGAGTCACTCTGGATCAGAACCTAAACCTACAGTCCCACATAAATAAGACTACACACAAGGCATACCATAAAATGAAGGTTATTCGGAAGCTGAAACCATCGTTCATCCAGAATGACTTCCATACAGTAGTCCAAGCTGTAGTCACACCAGTTCTGGACTACTGCAACTCAATGTAACAGAGTCTCCCAAAACTTACCATCCACCTGCTTCAGATGGCACAGAACATGGTGACCCGCATCATCACCGGCTCAGCAAAATATGACCATGTCACACCACTACTTTACCAACTACAGTTGCTCCCAATTCATTCTCACGTCAGGTTTGACAACACTCAACATCTTCAAAATACTAAGAAACAATTTGGACAACATATTGCAGGAACTAATTATCAGAGACCCAGACAACCAACTTAAAAAGAAGAATAATAGAAACATGATTCACATACCCAGCAATTACTCAAAGTCCAAGCACATCACATCCAGAAGAGCATTTTCACTTGCAGCTCCAGCTTTATGGAACTCACTCCTGGAGGATATAAGATCCACTCTGGACATTAAAAACTTCAGGAAAAAGTTAAAAATGCATCTTTATAAAGAACACTTTGGATGCATCACTTATTACTGCACTGCACCTGACGCTGACCACAGACCACTTAAAGACATGACCCGTGCAAATAAACCATCCTGTACATAGGTTCTTGAGTAAGTTAAGTTACCCTGCATACCTTGTTACGCCCTTTTTATTATCTTTTATACTGTAGAAATATTAAGTTGTAATATAAACCACTTTGATTTAAGGATAAGGCAGTCTAGAGAACCTGTTAAATAAATAAATTAAATAAATAGTGATGTGGCTCATCAAGGGTCTAAGAGCCACCATCTCACAGGGTGCTTTTGCTGACCTCACTCACACACATCACGATCCTGCTGCTCCTACATGTGGTGTTCACTGTTTCTCATTTGACCTTTCACACATCTCTAGTGGCATCTGTGCACAATGAGGACTCAGGATCGGGGGGGGGGGGGGCTAGGAGCTTGGACTGAGTATCATCCTTGCATCCATCTCCCCAACAGGGAACTCTGCCCTTTGAGGGACAGAGTAGGTTTAGTTGTTACATGGCCTCTGAACTGGATTCACTGTGCCAACAAATCACTCAGGATACCTGCTAGCCAGTCACACAGGTTCAGCAGCCTGTAGATTGAACACTCCTCCACTCCCTTTGGGGACCTGATGCATCCTCTGCTGTACCTTTGCCTTCTCGCCACAGCATTACTGCTTGGGGTCAGGCATATTTCATTGCTGAGGGAGGTTATAGTCAATTGCTGTGTTTGTGTCTGGTGGCTGGCCAAATTTTTCTGGGCCTTGTATAGATGACAGATCACAGATAATAACCCTTTGGTGTTGTCATTGTTATTTATCATGTTTTGTACATCTGCACATCATGAGCAACTATGTCTAGTTGTCTGTATTGCGCTCTCTCTCCATGGCTGTAGCATCTTTCCACAACATACCTCTGTACTGACATTTCTCAGAGCAGCTCATTACATGTGGCAACATCTGTCCCATACAATGGCCATTCTCTGTCTTGGTTTATTTAGGTCTGTACACATCTGGTATTTGTGGGGCAATCATACATGCCTTGTCACAGTCTGCTTTGTGGCAATGTTTCCCTGGTCAGGCCTGTGTGGGCATGGGTGTGTGTGTGTTTCTATATCATCTTACCTAGTAGTCAGCCTCTGGATATTTTGCCACTCTCAAATCTTGCATAGATCCCAGACTGGGTGAGTATATACCTAGAAGACCAGAGAGAGGCACAAGTGGTCCCTTTACACAAAAGCGGAAGTAAGGATGTGGTTGAAAACTACAGGTCAGTTAGTTTAACCTCGGTGGTGAGTAAATTATTGGAAACACCGCTGAAAAAGATAATAGTGAGGTTTCTGGAGTCCAATGGATTACAGGATCCGAGGCAGCTTGAATTCACTAGGGGCAGGTCTTGTCAGACAAATCTGATTGACTTCTTTGGCTGAGTGACCAGGGAGTTGGACCGAGGGAGAGTCCTAGATGTGGTGTATTTCGATTTCAGGAAAGCATTTGACACTGTTCCGCACAGGCGACTTATAAACAAACTAAGCACCCTAGGGATAGACCCTAAATTTACTGTTTGGGCTAGAAATTGACTGAGTGGGAGTCAACAAAGGGTACAGGTAAATGGAGTTCACTCTCAGGAGAAGGAGGTTACCGGTGGAGTGCCGCAGGGATATGTCCTTGGTTTGATTCTTTTTAACATTTTTGTTAGTCATATTGCGGAAGGGCTGTTGGGTAAGGTTTGCCTCTTTACGGATGATACCAAAATCTGCAACAGAGTAGACACCCAGGAAGGTGTAAATAATATGAGGAGGGATCTAGCTAAGCTTGAAGAACTGTCTAGAATTTGGCAGTTGAGATTTAATGCTAAAAAATGTAGGGTCATGCATTTGGGCTGCAACAATCCAAGGGAGCAGTACAGTATAGGGGGTGACAGACTTCTGTCTACCAAAGAACGGGACCTAGGTGTGATCGTGTCTGACGATCTCAAAGTAGCTAAACAAATAGAAAAGGCGATGGTGAAAGCTAGAAGGATCTTTGGATGCATAGGGAGAGGAATGGTCAGCAGAAGAAAGAAGGTGATAGTGCCTCTGTATAAGTCTTTGGTGTGACCTCTTTTGGAGTATTATGTGCAATTCTGGAGACCACACCTTCAAAAGGATATAAACAGGTTGGAGTCGGTGCAGAGGGTGGCTAGTAAAATGGTTAGTGTTCTTCATTATAAAGCATTTGAGAACAGACTTAAGGGCCTTAAATATGTATACTTTAGAGGAAGGTGGGACAGAGGTGATATGATTGAGATGTTTAAATACCTCTGTGGCATAAATGCACAGGAGGAGAGCCTCTTTTGATTGAAAGCAAGCTCTGCTATGAGGGGACATAGAATGAGGATGAAAGGGGATAGACTCAGGAGTATTATGCGGAAATATTTCTTTACGGAAAGAGTGGTAGATGCGTGGAAGAGTCTCCCAATGGAGGTGTTAGAGATAAGGACAGTATCTAAAATCAAAAAGGCATGGGACAAACCCAGAGGCTCTCGAAAGGAAAAAAGGGTACTGTTGTAGTGGGTGATATGGAAGGCAGACTAGATAGGCCATGTAGTCTTTTTCTGCCGTCATGTTTCATGTTTCTATACAGTATGCATCATGGCAGGATCTTGGGCATCTTGGCACAACAACTGTGATTTCTCCCAGTGCATTGCACACAACTTGCATATTGAGAGAGTGGAATGATTTTCTGTTGCAGAATATGGCCTCCCTCCATCGAGTGCAATCTATAAACTCAAGCACAGAAGGGAACCCAGGCACATCATGAAATTGCAGCAATGTTTGTTGCTTCTGCTGCACTGTCTGAGGGAATGCAATATATTCTGATGCGCTAGTCATGAAAGCACTCAGAAACTGTGTGATGCACTTCGATACTGCCAATTGGCTTAGACCTGCAGTGGCTGCCAGCACAAATTGAAAGCAATCTGTTGCTAGGAAGGCAAGCACTATTGTCACCTTTAGATGGACAGGCATGGCCTGTCCCCTTTGTGTTGTCGCACTAAGGTGGGGCTCCAGCTCCTAGCACAGCTGATGGATGGCTGCCCTATCCAATCAGAACCTGGTGACACTTGGTTCATCTGTGAGGCTCATGTACTGGCTTCTCAGCCTAGGTACCCTCTGATAGGGTAGCCTCTTTGTTGTCCTCCTGCTTTCTCTCTCTGCCTCATGCAGCCATTGCAAACCTTGCATTACTTTCCTCCATGCTTTGAGGATCCCAATACCAGCGTCTCCCTTGCAACTTTCCAACCTTATTGTGAACACACACCATACCACTCTCACTTGCAGGGACACTCACACGTACACATACACATACACAGGGGAGATACAGAGACAGAAGGGGTGAATACCATAGCAGCTGCAGCACAATCTAGCACATGGGTCGACCCAGAGCCAGGAGTATACAGACACAACTCATGAGACATGACACCTCAGCAGCACACATTCCAACAGTGAATCCTAGCAGGCAGCAGAGAAACGGGAAAGTCCTAGGTTTGTTCTATGGCTCTGTTAGATATGATGGGCACGTCTGCAGAGAGGTCTGAAAATGGCTACATGTGGTTGTATAATGCCACGTATACATCTCCGAGGAGAGACCCGCTCCGTTCTGCCTCTCTGCAGACGTTTGCAGAGATGCCTGTGCGAGCAGCATAAACGACTGCTGGCGCTGTTTTGGGAAACAGGTTTGAGGACATTTTTGCCTCACATATGCTCACTGTTCATATCCATATGGTGTTTTCAGTTTCTGGAATGACCCTATTAGTGTTGGGGCATTTTGTGGCACAAACCGGGGAAAGCACTACTGAATATCCCGGTAAGTGGTATTTACATGGATTGCACATCTGTAAACCACATAAATGTCTTTGATTATTCCCCCCACCCCATTACTTTTACATCTCAGACTTATTGACAAACATTTTTTAACACAGAAGCTAAGAGGCATGTTTACCAAGTTGGGCTAATGGTTAGCACAGGCTGTTTGTAACTAGGTCTCATGTTATTTAATGGGACATACAGTAGTTACAAATAGCCCACTCTAACTCTTAGGGGTATGTATACTAAACTGTCTTAACGTCACAGCGGTGGTATTATCACGCGATAAGTGACGTTATCGAGTGATAACATTATCGCGCGATAACATTATCACGCGATAACGTCACTTATAGCGCGATAACGCAGCGGCGACGTTAAGGCACACTAATGCTGTGAAATCTGGGTCTGAAGGGTGGAGTAAGGCTTCCCAGAGGGCGGAGAGAAGAGGTCAATGGGCAGAGAATGGGAAGAGAGAGGCTCCAGGCACACTAACGCTGTGAAATCTGGGTCTGAACACTAACGCCAGTGAAACCCTCGCGTTAAGGCACATTTGAAGGAAAGAGAAACATTTCAGTCAGCAATGTGCAGCAAAGGCAGGGAAACCCAGAAAAGTGATAGTTGTGATACATGTGCAGGGAACAAAGAGGCAAATAAACATATGAAAGAACCAGAACCACATCTAAAAGCCGAATAACCAAGCTGGCCAAAAGTGATATTAATGATAAACATAAAGCAACACAACTGACAAAGCTCAAAAAATAAGATATCATGTTTGGAAGGATCTATTTTCTGTCCCCCTACTAAGTAAATGATCCCACATTGAAATAGTGCTGATCAGGGGTTTTTCACGTCTATATTGGGCAGGTTTGTTATGGCATGCACATGTGCAGTAACAGCAGAGTGGGCACGTAGGAAAGGGCAACTGTACTGATGCTGTAAATGGGATATAGAGGGCTGCAGGTAGCACATGCTGTGGTCCAGCTGGGGCACAGTGCATGTTAGGCAGATGCCTAGGTGGCACATAGGAATGCCGAAAATGTAAAGCAGCAAGACATCAACTGACAAGGGTTCAACATGGGCACGAGTGTGTGTCCCACAGTGTCACAGGGGAGATTATCCAGCAGGTACCCCAAGGGCACATAACAGTGGCAGGCAGTGTGGGGGGGGGGGGAAGCACGCAAGTCCATGTAGGCACCCCTACCCGAGAACCCACACCATAGGCAGCTGCCTACCGGCATACTGGATGGCCTGGGACTGCGCACCACCAGCACCACTGGCATAATGGCATGGTAACGGAGGGGTGCTGGTGGAGGAGTGGGCAGTGGCATCTGCCCACAGCAAACCATGGCCTAGCCCCGTTTAGGTGGGTGCCATGCACTGCAACAGACAGGGTCTGTCTGACGAACAGTCATGGTATTCCCAGGGAACAAACTGTCCCTGTGGCAACAGTGTGGTGAAGTACACACAGTCAGTGTGTTCATGAGGAGAAGGTCAGAAGTTCAAGTCCCAGCTGTGGCTCCTGCCCACCCAGTCCACATATTTTACCCAGTACTAAACCATGGTAATAAAGACGGAACCTTTATTGCAGATAAAATAAACATGCCTGAAATGCCTTTATTTTACCCTACAGGGCACAGACACCATAAACATGTGCAATCCCTAGAGCAGAGTTTCCCAACGGCAGTCCTGGAGGGCCAAACACCATTCAAGCTTCATGCTGTCCCTAATAAATATGCCTGTGCTGCATTAGTATGCACCGCCCCCATTGTATGCAAATGTATCTCATGCATATTCATTAGGGACAGCATGAAAACTTGAACAGTGTTTGGTCCACCTGGACCGGAGTTGGGAACCTCTGCCCTAGAGCAGCGGCCAACAGGGGCATAAACACCCACACCCACAGGCTCCACTATCCAAAGCCTCATGGAGAGTCAGGCTGTTGGGCCCTGCGCGCAGCAGCATCTCCCAATACTAGCACTTGCATACCTTAGCAATGCCGCCCTACACTTGGGAATACATTACACATGTATCAAAAGTTTGCTATGATTAATGGCAGATAGCAATTCCTAAGTTAAGCACAATTTGCTGATAGAGCTGCATCATAGCAACCTTTCTGATATCTGTGGAGTGTGTTTCAGTTTTGGTTTCTGACAGTGTTTACCACCCTGGGGAGTTACCCCAACAGTACTGTGTACCATAGCCATGCCTGTACTGTGCCCAGGACTGGTGTGGTGGCCAGGGCTGCCAAAAGCCTCTATATTTGCACAATGATGGCATAGGTGTGGGAGTGTGTGTCTGTCTATCCAGTGTGTTGTGGCTGCCTACACCTTACTGAGCCCACACTGCTTGCACTGTTTCCAGTGTTAGCATGCCAATGTGCATAATGAGGAGCAAGGTACTGTGGGTATGGCCCGGAAAGGGTGGCCTGGGCAGGATGCATCTGTACAGGGCATAGGGCAATGACTGGGACATTGTAGTGCCCAGCCACGATGGCCACAGCATGTCCTGCTGGGAGGTCACTCTCACCCTAACTGAGTAGTGACCATGGCATGCCTTGGTTCCCCCATAGTGCTATATAGTATTTCTCTCAAGTGATATTTATGGGTTCTTTTTTTCTGCGGCCCAATCACTGACTTATCTGCTTGGTGTGAGCGCATCTTCTCCAGCAACATGCACTATGGACTAGCTAGCAGACTGTCTGTAGTTAGTATGTGTATGGCTGGCACACCTTGCAGGGTGCAGTGGCTGGAGGCTCACTGCTGGAGAATGTCAGATAGTGGTGGGGGCTGGCTGAGCATTTCCTTGCCTACTGTCTGTCTGCCATTGCCTTATGAATGTGTTCAGATCTGTCCTGTAGGGTGCCTGTTCCCCAGCAGGACTGGGGTTGATGGTCCCCTCTACTGCCACCATTGCAGGGATGTAGAATGTGGATCTGTTGGTGGGAGATCCTGTCCCCCACCCTGAGCCCCAGAGGGTGGTGCTACATAATCCCCATATGGGTCCAAACACCCCTCTTTCACTTAAATCATTTGACCATGGCAGCCACACAGGATATGCACTATTCTGGGTGCATCATAGTTCACAAGGGCTAGACATGACTGGGAAATACGGATGGACACAGGTGTATCCTAGGTGTGTCTGCAAAGGCTACGTATCACACACTGGCACTGATGGCAACCTGCAGCATAGCCTATCTCAGCTAAGCCAGGTGCTGCGGACCTGGTGCTGGGCGCCCCACCTCGCCTTCAGGGTGAGCACAGTACCCACACAATGTGACGGTCTTAGCTATTCTGTGCCAGTAACACACACGGTCAGTTCCCCCTACCAGGCCGAGGTGCTGTGGGGGTGCATACCCCATCTTGTGATAATTGTTAGACTGCTGATCTGCATGTGCAGTGCACCATGGGTATGGGTGGGTTAACCCTATCCTGGTAACCACAGCAGACAGTTTGTGTGGTGACCTGTAGTCCTTCTGTAGCCAGCCAGGGGTTTGTTCATAGTTATAGAGATATAGCCCACTGGTTACTTCACTGACTGTGGAGGCAGAAGTCATGGGTTTGATCCCACAGTGGTGTTATTTAATAGGGCTGTCTGAAGTATTTCCTTTTTTAATTTAAATTAGTACTGCCAGCAAAAACACCCTCACAGTGCTGTAACCTTAGGGTGCCTCATAAGGCACCCTATAAAGTGCCTTATAAGGCGCCCTATAGGGAACATTATAAGGTGCCATGGCAGACAGTGCACTTTATAATGTGCCCTCTGGAGTGCCTTAT